>CM051004.1:20150747-20238247 GCA_027704905.1 Muraenolepis orangiensis
GCTGACTCGATGCACTGCATTCTGGGGGAAAAAAGAGAGAGGAGAGGAGATGAGAGAAGAGAGGAGAAGTCAGTGGAGGCTCGGTCCAGTGAGGACCATCGTCCCCAAAATGTCAGAGAAAAATAAACTTGCAAGAGAAAAATAAATACACATACATTTAACTTTATCTCTGAAAATACTGATAATATTACTATTTTTTAGTACTTTGAAGGCGCAAAATCATATCCCTGTGTCAAAGTACCAACAG
This sequence comes from Muraenolepis orangiensis, assembly GCA_027704905.1. Classification (NCBI taxonomy): domain Eukaryota; kingdom Metazoa; phylum Chordata; class Actinopteri; order Gadiformes; family Muraenolepididae; genus Muraenolepis; species Muraenolepis orangiensis. The sequence continues at coordinate 20,150,995 of CM051004.1, forward strand.
CGCCCCGTACCGCAATTGAAAATTACTGTACGAGGGACTGTCCTCCCCAAGCTCCCCATTAAAGTCCATTATAAAACTGCCGGACCCGATTGGTCGGTGAGTCCTGGTTTAACATGAGTGTGTACGGCAGTAAGGGAGGACGATCCTCCCTTAGGGCGGGTCTAGCCAGAGGCTCTGTTAATCAATCAGTAAAGCTCACTGCGCTAGTAAATACCCAATCAGAGTTTTTGGGGCAGCATTTTCATCATGCAAGGATTTATCTTGTGTTCCGCATTCCAGACAACTATATTTGATATATTTCAGACTTCAAACTTTCGAGTTATGACAAGGTGGTGTTTCTTTGTCTCGCGATTAGACAATTGACGTGATTTACGTGCATAACTGGTTTTAATATATAATAGTATGTCTTTTTGGAATTAAATACAGGTAAATATACCTTACATAAAAAAATGCTTCTCCCTCAAATCTCCCTCAATTTCAATTCCGTTAGGTTTGTTTGGTAGAACTAGCCACTGTGCACCGAACTTCCATCCATCCATCCATCCATCGTCTACCGTTTATCCGTGGTCGGGTCGCAGAGGTAGCAGCTTCATCAGGGGACTAATTCGGATTTTTCAGATGTTCATCATCAATGGAGTAATCGCAAAATTGCTCTCTTTCATCAAAACAATGCTTCTTATCCCTCAGATCACAATCAATTTAAATTATGTTTGGCTTATCTGTTAAAATGACCCACTAATACACTAAATTGACAGTCAGGCCCCTTCCTTCCTCCCCTACTTTTATAACCACCAGCCGCCACTGATATATACATATATATATATATATATATATATATTATATATATATATATATATATATATATATTTATATATATATACACACTTCTCTTTGAGTATATTCCATTGTCAAGATGGAGGGTAATGCTGAACAGAACAGCTTTCAATATCCCCTACAGTACAGACCAAACACACATACACACACAGAACACACAGAACACACATTCTGAGCCACACAGAGAACCTGCGTTCCAAAGCCAACGCCACATTGATTAATGCATTCCCTTTCAACCCTCCCGCCTGGGCCATTTACACCAGAGATCTACATTTAGGTACGAGGTCGTACTGTTAAAGCACCCATGACACATGTAGATTGAAACAGGAACAAGGCCACATCGCCTCAAGCCCGCACTGGACGCAAAAATGTCAAAAGCGAAACAATAGAGAGCCTTTTGCCACAATCAATGCATTGATATGTGGTTTTTCGAAACGCTTAAATAGAATATGTTACGAACGAGGAAAACAAAAATAATACGAGCATACAGGCAGCCTCAGGAAGACATGATGTTATCCGTACAGATCCACTTAGTTGTCAGCCGTGATGAAGCCATCCAGGCTAAATTATACATATGTACATCAAATATTTAGGTTTGCTGGCCAAGACATACTATAATGCAAGGGCTTCAGTTATGAATAATGTAAGTTCATGGATAGATAGAATAATGGGTGGATAGGTGTAGATAGATATAAAGAGAGAGAGAGAGCGAGAGAGAGAGAGAGAGAGGGAGAGGGAGAGGGAGAGGGAGAGGGAGAGAGAGAGAGAGAGGGAGAGGGAGAGGGAGAGGGAGAGGGAGAGGGGGAGAGAGGGAGAGAGAGAACCCTGTCATCCAGCCCTAATCAGGTCTAAGTAGTGCAGTGGAGTTAAGTTACGGTTGGGGAGGAACAGGTGGAGAAGGGGGTTGAAGAGCTGAAGAGATTGCTTCCAAGATTGCTTTTGAGTATACTTTAATGTCCTGCCGTGGCTGGAAATCAATTATTGCTGCAATAATCCCATTAGCATTTAATATCATTTGGAACGCTATAGCGGAATAACTAACGGGGTCGACCTTGCAACCGCAAAGTCTCAGTTGGGCGTTTTTTGTTGTTGTTTGTTCAAGAGGAAGATTCGCACTAAGCTCGCTATATCCCACATATTCCTGTTATATATTTTGGTATGGGCTGCTATCTCCCTCTGTCGTAGGAAAGGGATGGTCCCGTGGATATTCATCAGTGGGTGGATAGTGCATAGATAGTGACGTATGCGATGATACTATTTATCTTATCTCGGATCTCAGATCGGCAGGTCGGCAGGTGTCCGGTTGGGGCTCACGTGGATTATCTGCTGCTGGTTGCCGGGTAAACTGTGTCAGTTTGTTTGCATTTTTTTGTGTGAAGGGTCTTGGCGTGGCTTTCGCACCACCATGTCACAATACAGTAGAACTGAAGCTAAATGTACAGAGGGATTGTAAAAAGTCGTCCGACCCCTCCATCAGTGCATGGGATTGGTCAGTGATCCATGACGTGTCACACCTCTGGCCCGAAGGATTCGAGACCAGTAGAAAATATAACAACAATAATTGATTAAAGAATGGAGGGGGGGCAGTAATGGTAAGGATTGGGGGTAGGGTAATGATTAAGATGCAGTTTGGCCAATGTTTGCATGCAGGGCTTAAGTTAAAGCTTACATGACCAACCAATGGTGGCGTGGCGAGAAGGCAAAAGATATATATATATCAAAGTAATGTCAAGTAATGTCACTGTAGGAAGCAAAAGCCGACTCCTGGACATTTAATTTGTTAATGTACTTGTGGTATCAATTCATCTCTACTAACTCCTGTCTACTATTTTATGTCAAATTTTACTTACTTTAGTTTAAGTATTTTGTGCTAGTATAAAACCGCTTACCTTGCGGCCCAAGACTATTGCTCACAATAACAAAAATGTCAGCATTGGAAGATTATATCCTGAAAATGATTTAGGGCATCGTTTAGTTTGACTTACTTACGTTTTAGTCAAAGGTGACAGAAAGGCTGGGCAGTAAACAATTGAAACCTTGGTTGGTTAGAGGCTGGATGCTCTGGTGTTCTGAGTTGTCTGGAGTACAGCTCCACGTTGGATGGGGTTATAGTGCAGCCACATTGCATAATGCACATTGATTGAAAAACCATTACTTAATATGAACTGACCGCATTATTGAGCATTCAGCAGTGATTATCTTAAGGGTGTATAATAAAAAGACAAATGGATGCTATTGTTAGAGGAACACATGGAAGGATCGAATGAAATACACTTGGAACAGTCCAACTGACCCCCTTTTACATCCACCTGACCCTCTATCACATCCACCTGACCCCCAATCACATCCACCTGACCCCCTATCACATCCACCTGACCCCAATCACATCCACCTGACCCCCAATCACATCCACCTGACCCCCAATCACATCCACCTGACCCCCAATCGCATCCACCTGACCCTCTATCACATCCACCTGACCCCCAATCACATCCACCTGACCCCTATCACATCCACCTGACCCCCAATCACATCCACCTGACCCCCTATCACATCCACCTGACCCCAATCACATCCACCTGACCCCCAATCACATCCACCTGACCCCCAATCGCATCCACCTGACCCTCTATCACATCCACCTGACCCCCAATCACATCCACCTGACCCCCAATCACATCCACCTGACCCCCTATCACATCCACCTGACCCTCTATCACATCCACCTGACCCTCTATCACATCCACCTGACCCCCTATCACATCCACCTGACCCCCAATCACATCCACCTGACCCCCTATCACATCCACCTGACCCCCTATCACATCCACCTGCAGTCTGCATCGCCGAAGGGGGTCGCCCATGTGTGAAGATTCCCCCGGCAGTTGTAACAATCCCCGCCCACCCATCCCAGCCGGACCTCCATAAACAAGGCTGCTGGGTGGTGGTGGTGGTGGTGGTGGTGGGGGTGGGGGTGGAAGATGCTTACGGAAGCAGTTAAGTGTAGTCAAAGTACAGCAGCAGTGTTGGTAGCAGGCGGAGGCACGGTTGATTCATTACTCTATTTGGGTTCATGACAGCGATAAGGACCAGCGTGTTTCATAGTGATAGCTGACCTCCACGCTTTACCCATCACATCACGCACACGCCCCCACACATACACACAAACACACACAAACACACACTGCGCGTGCACCCCTGTGCACGTAGAGGCAGCAGACGGCGACTATGTGCCAATATACAGACACCTGCACATGCCTACACACACACACCCACACACACTCCAGACAGACAAAAATGCACACATGTCTACACAGACACGTACACAAACACACACACACACACACACACATACACACACACACACACACATGGATGCACCCCTCTTATGTATGCATTTTCCCAAACATCAATACATATGCATGCAATACAGACAGAGAGACAGAGAGACACAGGGAGACATATAGACAGCGAGACAGCGAGACAGAGAAACAGAGAGACAGAGAGACAGAGAGACAGAGAGACCAAGAAACAGCCAGACAGAGATACAGAGACAGAGAGGAAGCCAAGCAGAGAGTGACCGAGAGACCGAGAGACCGAGAGGCCGAGAGACCGAGAGACAAAGAGACAGAGAGACAGAGAGACAGAGAGACAGATGGACAGTCAGGTAGAGAGACGGAGGGACATTAAGGAAGGGGGAGACAGAGGGACAGTCTGTCAGACAGAGAGACAGCCAGACAGAGAGACAGCCAAGCAAAGAGACAGAGGGACAGTCAGGTCGAGAGACAGCCACACACTAAAACACTAGAAATACACAGACATAAAAATAAAATACACAATACACAACACACCAATAAAATAAATTTGGTAGGTTAAGAAGTATTTTTCACTGCCTTATCGGTTCATTAAACCCCTGCTCTGATATCAATCTTTGTCACAAAAAAAATACGGTTAGAGTGAAGGAGTGGGGGAAAAGAACAGAGCAGAAATATAGAAACTGGCCAGATGACAAAGACACTCACACACACATATCCATACACACACCCCACAGACTCACACACACACACACACACACACACACAAATGTTCTAAGATATACACACACACATCCACACACACACGTGCGCATAACACACACACACACATACATACACACACACACACATACGTGCGCAGACACACACACACACAAACATGTGCCCATAAACACACACACACACACACACACACACACGGCTGGCTTAATATATGAGTAATCGTTTCCCTGGTGGAAAAACAGGAAAGGGAACCAAACAGCATGGTGCTTTTCCCTGGAAGCACTCTGAAAGAAGTTCAGATTATGGGCAGAACCTGCCCCTAAGCACTTCATCCATTACTCAAACAACCATCAACAGTCTTATGCGTAGCATTCTGGTCAAAAAGCCATTGCTTCATGCGAGTTGTATGCTGTACTTTTGTGTCATGTTTCATGTGTCTATGACCTCCCACACACACACAAAGACACAGACACCCACCATATACAGAGGACTGTCAGTCAGAGTGTGATGTTACTCTTATCTCCTGCCCTATGTGTGACATGATCATACGCTCCGGTTCAGTTAAAAGCTGCTTGTGGTATACTGATCCATCCATCCATCCATCTTCTCCCGCTTATCCGAAATCGGGTCGCGGAGGTAGCAGCTCCAGCAGGGGACTCCAAACTTCCCTCTCCCTGGCAACATCGACTAGCTCTGACTGGGGGATCCCGAGGCGTTCCCAGGCCAGTGTGGAGATGTAATCACCCCACCTGTACCTCGGTCTGCCCCGTGGTCTCCTCCCAGTTGGATGTGCCTGGAAAACCTCCCTCGGGAGGCGACCAGGAAGCATCCTTACTAGATGCCCGAACCACCTCAACTGGCTCCTTTCTACGCGAAGGAGCAGCGGCTCTACTCCGAGTCTCTCACGAGTGACTGAGCTTCTCACCCTATCCCTCAGGGAGATACCAGCCACCCTCCTGAGGAAACTCATTTCGGCCGCTTGTATTCGCGATCTCGTCCTTTCGGTCATTACCCATTGCTCATGGCCATAGGTGAGGGTAGGAACGAAGACTGATCGGTAGATCGAGAGCTTTGCCTTCTGGCTCAGCTCTCTTTTGGTTACAACGGTGCGCCAAAGTGCACCCAATACCGCTCCCGCTGCACCTATTCTCCTGTCAATCTCACGCTCCATCCTCCCCTCACTCGAGAACAAGACCCCGAGATACTTGAACTCCTTCACTTGGGATAAGGACTCCCTCCCTACTTGGAGTAGACAATCCACCGGTTTCCTGCTAAGAACCATGGCCTCAGATTTGGAGGTGCTGATCCTCATCCCAGCCGCTTCACATTCTGCTGCAAACCGATCCAGTGAGTGCTGAAGGTCACATACTGATGACGCAAACAGGACCACATCATCTGCAAACAGCAGTGATTCAATCCTGAGCCCACCATACTGAAACCCCTCCCCTCCATGACTACGCCTTGAAATCCTGTCCATGAAAATCACAAACAGGATGGGTGACAAAGCGCAGCCCTGGCGGAGGCCAACACCCACTGAGAACAGGCCTGACTTTGTACCGAGAATCCGGACACAGCTCTTGCTTTGGGAGTAGAGAGATTGGATGGCCCTCAACAATGACCCCCGCACCCCATACTCCCGCAGCACCCCCCACAGTATTTCCCGAGGGACCCGATCATATGCCTTCTCCAAATCTACAAAACACATGTAGACCGGATGGGCATACTCCCAAGCCCCCTCCAGGATCCTTGCAAGAGTGAAAAGCTGGTCCGTTGTTCCACGACCAGGGCGGAATCCGCATTGTTCCTCTTCAATCTGAGGTTCGACTATCGGCCGAACCCTCCTTTCCAGCACCTTGGAGTAGACTTTCCCAGGGAGGCTGAGTAATGTGATACCCCTGTAATTGGCACACACCCTCTGGTCACCCTTTTTGAACAGGGGTACCACCACCCCCGTTTGCCACTCCTCAGGCACTGTCCCAGACTTCCACGCAATGTTGAAAAGACGTGTCATCCATGACAGCCCCTCAACACCCAGAGCCTTTAGCATTTCTGGACGGATCTCATCAACCCCTGGGGCTTTGCCACTGCGGAGTTGTTTGACTACCGCAGTGACTTCCTCCAGGGAGATTGATGTTTGCCGTCCTTCATCCTCCAGCTCTGTCTCTACCATTGAGGGTGTAGTTGGGTTAAGAAGTTCCACAAAGTGTTCTTTCCACCGCCCGATCACCTCCTCAGTTGAGGTCAGCAATGTCCCACCCTTACTGTACACAGCTTGGATGGACCCACGCTTCCCCCTCCTGAGGCGCCGGATTGTTTGCCAGAAACGCTTTGGTGCCGACTGAAAGTCCTTCTCCATGGCTTCTCCGAATTCCTCCCACACCCGCTGCTTTGCCTCCGCTACAGCCGAGGCTGCCGTCCTCTTGGCCTGTCGATACCTCGCAACCGAGTCCGGAGTCTCACAGGCTAACATAGCCCGGAAGGCCTCCTTCTTCAGCCGGACGGCTTCCCTGACCACCTGTGTCCACCACGAAGTCCGAGGGTTGCCGCCCCTTGAGGCACCAATGACCTTGAGGCCACAACTCTCAACCGCAGCTTCGGCAATAGAAGCTTTGAACAAAGACCACTCTGGCTCAATGCTCCCAGCCTCCACAGAGATGCCCGAAAAATTCCGCCGGAGGTGTGAGTTGAAGGTCTCCCGGACAGGGGCATCCACCAGACGTTCCCAGTTCACCCGCACTACACGTTTGGGCTTACCAGGTCTGTCCAGAGGCTTCCCCCGCCATCTTACCCAACTCACCACCAGATGGTGATCGGTTGACAGCTCTGCCCCTCTCTTCACCCGAGTGTCCAAAACATGCGGCCTCAGGCCAGATGATACGATAACAAAATCGATCATTGACCTTCGGCCTAAGGTGCTCTGGTACCATGTACATGGTATACTGATGCTGACAGGAAACCTGATCTCCGAATCAGGAAGAGAAACAGCAGCATTAATGTTGCACAACACGTATTTGCATGTGTGTGCATGTGTGTGTGTGTGTTTGTGCGTGTGTATCTGTGTGTGTGTGTGTGTGTGTGTGTGTGTGTGTATGTGTGTGTGTGTATATATATATATATCACAAATTATTATCAAAAGCATTGTCCAAATAGGACGTTATTAACAGTAAATGAAATTTGAGTATGATTCCAGGAGACTGGACCTGTACCAGGAAAGAATTAAGACTAGCATGTTCTTTTCAGTGTGGCTCAAGTTTCATCCACCTTTTCTTTCACAAATGCTCAATAAAAATAATACCTTCTTGCATTTAACTCCCCGTCCCCTATGAGGATCTGTAGAGAACAATATCTGCTTGCCAACCACAAAGTCAATACAGAACATGTGATGCAAATGGCCTTTAAAAAGTCTCTCCAGCACGCCTCACTTTGTTATTCATGAAGTATACTCATAATTCAGTCTTTTTCTCACCACCTGGCAATCATTAGACTGGATTCTCACCGTAAAAGATCCGTGGAAAGTAAACAATGGGGTGCGTTTGTGTCGCAATTACGGCGAGGATCGACGTGTTTCGTCATGAAGACTGACAGGAAAAGCTACGCCAGGGGTTCTCATCTTTCTCTGTGGAGGGGGAGGAATACAGGAAGGATAAAGCCAAACAGAACCTTTAAGAGCATTTAAACATCAGCCAGATTCTGCAGGGCGACAGAGCTTCGATTAGATAACTGTTTTGGCAGGTACAGCACAAGCATGCACGTAGCCTGTGTTAACTATACACTATATATATGAGACTTTCTGACAGAGACTATCAATAGAACAGTACACATAGACTACTGCAGAGATGGCTCATTATGGAATACATTAACTGTTCTCTGTCAATCAAGTGGGAATACATTGATATCAAATATTTTGATGATTGCGACTTCTGATACAGGAAAAACATGGTCAAAAGTAAAAACAAAAGACATTTCATGAGTACAAGATGTGGCATAAATACACATATATAATAAATAAATAAATATATATAAAAATAAATAAATATATATATATATATATATATATACATATATATATATACATATCGACGGTGGGGGCTCGTCCATTGAGGAAAGCGAGGACCATCCTACCTAAAACTTCTGAGAAAAAATGACTTGCAAGAGAAAAATAAATACACATACATTTAACAGATTAATCTTTCCAAAATTCTGATAATATTACCTTCGACGCTTCGACGGCTCACAAATCATGTCCCTGTGTCAAAGTACCAAGCGGCCGGTGAGTCCTGGATTTTAACATGAGTGTGTACGGCAGTAAGGGAGGATGAGGATCGGTCTAGCTAGAGGCTCTGTGAACCAATCAGCAGAGATCCCTGCCCTGGTGAATACCCAATCAGAGTTTTTGGTGGTGGGTTATCATCATGCAAGGATCTATCTTGTGTTATTCATTAATTCCGAGTTCCAGACAACTCGTGAGTCATTTTCTTTTAATTTAATTTCAGACTTGAAACTTTCGAGTGACAAACTCATAGCTTTCCAGGTGCATGACGCCAAACCTAAACAGAAAGCATGGCTGACCGTGACAAGGTGGTTTGGTTGCGATTAGACAATTGATGTACTTTACACAAAAAAACGCTTCTTCCCCTTAAATCTCATTCAATTTCCATTCTGTTTGTTTTTTCAATAGTACTGGCCACTGTGCATAGAACTCTTTCTCGATTTTTCAGGTTAAGGATTTTTCATCATTAATAGAGTAATCACTAAATAGCTATTTTTCATCAAAACAATGCTTCTTCCCCCTCGGATCACAATTGATTTAAATTATGTTTGACTTGACCCACTACACACTGCCCACCCACACTGTCAAAATTGAAAGTGAGGAACCTTCCTTTCTCCCCTATTTTTACAAACCACCAGCTGCCACTGATCCATATATATAAAGGAACACAAATGGTTGCCTATTGTCTAGGCATGTCAATCAGCCTAAAAAATAACCAGAAATATAAATATACGTATATATACAGTAAATATATATACTGTCTATTTTAGGCAATTCAAACCATATGAAGTGTTTACTTAATCAAAACCTGACATCAAATTAACAAGGTGTTGTCGTATAGATTTTGGGGTCTGGTTTTTGTACTGGCATAAAAGGAGGAGCTTCTCATTGGTCCATTAGACCAGAGATATTATAAAGAGAGAGAGAGAGAGCGAGAGAGAGAGAGAGAGAGAGAGAGAGAGAGAGAGAGAGAGAGAGAGAGAGAGAGAGAGAGAGAGAGAGAGAGAGAGAGAGAGAGAGAGAGAGGGAGAGCTATGCCACTCCTGCTGACTGTAATGTGACAGTGGAAAGACTACCGTGCTTCAGCGCTGGGGGCAGAGTGCTAGACAGATAGAATGCATAGGAGGGGTAAATGGAGCAACATTGTTGTGATGCCAGCAAAAATGCTCTAACAGGAGAATCTACTTCCGCTGTGCATGGGCTATCCACTACTACTGTGCAGATAGAACCATTTACCGGTTTACTGTGAATTCACCATCATTTGCCGATACACACTTCGATTGGATGACATGACCCCCCATTTAAATCAGTTTTACTAGCGGCTAGAAGAAAGTAACAGCAAACTGATAATATGAGAGTAAACGTTTACGTTACAGTGAAGTCCATCAACTACAGGTCCAGGCTCCTGGAATCAGACTCAAATTTCATTTATTGTTAATAATAATTCGACAATGCTTTTGATAATAGTTTGTGATATATATATATATATATATATATATATATATATATATATAGACACACACACACACACACACACACACACACACACACACACACACACACACATGCTCAAACACACACACACATGCACACACACATTTATGCTGCTGTTTCTCTTCATGATTTGGAGATCAGGTTTCCTGTCAGCATCAGTATACCACAAGGGGCTTTTAACTGAACCGGAGCGTATGATCATGTCGCACATAGGGCAGGAGATAAGAGTAACATCACACTCTGACTGACAGTCCTCTGTATATGGTGTGTGTCTGTGTCTTTGACACATGAAACATGACACAAACTACTAGATTCATAAAAAAAAACCATTATGATTGATTCATGAACAATTACAAAAGAACAACAGGACAACAACACAGTTAACAGAGAAGGAGCAATGGACGGAGATGGAAGGAACCCTGTAAATAGGGATCTGAAATCCAAATAGTTGTGTCTGCATTTTTCTTCGTAACGTTGGCCATTTTGTGAACTACTGTGAACCATGGGATGTTTATTGAATTAAAACTGTATTGTTTGATGCTGGTGTAGCTGTCAATAGTTTGTTAAAAACTCTAACCAACTGATTGCTTTTAAATTAATTATATTTTCAATTTCCTTAAATCTGATTGTTATATCGACACATGAACACTCTGGTATGGAACTAATGGTATTGGCTCAGCTGACAAGCTAGAACAGCCAATAAGAAGTTAAACATAATGTTTGATTAATGTGCCTCTCGTCCAGTCGCCCTTTCAGCACAAAACATTTGACTCTCGATATTGACTTGAATATTCCCTGCATCTAATGTGATGAATACAAGAAGTTTATGACATTTAGAATTTTAAATCAAACGGCCCCCTTTTAAGTATTCTTGTCTCAGCACTGCCACTAGGGCCATTGAGACACTCTATGTTCACGCAGATAAGGGTTTCACCCTCAGGTGTGTTCTGCCATGCGATATGGCTTTACTGTAATAGAGGTCAAACATGATGTTTATCTGGTGTTCCATGACAGGGTCTTTTGATAAAGACTGGTAGGAAGGAAACATCCCGAAATGTGGTTATTTGAGCGACTTTAGTTAGCTTTCGCTAGCAAGATGCTTCTAGCTTACGTTATTAGCAGCATTCATGCATGTGGAACGGAGGGGAGGCTCTTTCCAGTCTAAACGCTCACAGACATGCATCCATGCAGATAATGGTCACACACAGAACCACCGTCTGTGTCATCTTACAACAGGCCAATGGTTTACTTGAGGTAACACATCTTGACTTTGCTCTTTGGTCTACCCTCTTTGCTCTCTGTCTATCCTCTTTGCTCTCTGTCTATATCCTCTTTGATGTATGGTCAACCCTCTTTGCTCTATGATCTATCCTCTTTTCTCTATGCTCTATACTCTTTGCTCAATGGTCTATCCTCTTTGCTCTATGGTATATCCTCTACTCTATGCTATATCCTCTTTTCTCTATCCTCTTTTCTCTGTGGTATATCCTCTTTGCTCTATGGTATATCCTCTTTGCTCTATCCTCGTTTCTCTATGGTCTATCCTCTTTTCTCTATGGTCTATCCTCTTTGCCCAATGCTCTATCCTCTTTGCTCTATCCTCTTTTCTCTATGGTCTATCCTCTTTTCTCTATGGTCTATCCTCTTTGCCCAATGCTCTATCCTCTTTGCTCTATCCTCTTTTCTCTATGGTCTATCCTCTTTTCTCTATGGTCTATCCTCTTTTCTCTATGGTCTATCCTCTTTGCTCTATGGTCTATCCTCTTTTCTCTATGGTCTATCCTCTTTGCTCTATGGTCTATCCTCTTTTCTCTATGGTCTATCCTCTTTGCTCTATGGTCTATCCTCTTTGCTCTATGGTCTATCCTCTTTGCTCTATGGTCTATCCTATTTTCTCTATGGTCTATCCTCTTGGCTCTTTGTCTATCCTCTTTGCAATTGCAATGTGAAACAATGTTGTTATTGTGAAAACTCTCCATATTGTCTCCTCCTCTGTCCCCTCAGGGGCTCCGTATTAATCAGACGCAGAGCGGTAAGATATCTGTTTTCTTTGTGTCTTTGTATCATTTGTTTTCTTAATTTGAGAATTCAGGGCGGCCATGACGGACATAATATAAATGAAAAATGATTCTAATATAAGAGGATCCAGTTTGCTATGCAATTGTGGCCCAATAGTGTATTGTATAGCAAAAGAGAACATGGTTCAACTTTTCTTCAAACGTGGAAGTCTAGCTTTTGTCTCTGTCAGTATTTTTTTTGTTTCTTCAATGTTCGCTCTCTTAAAAACACTGCTTTTTTTTTTAGATGTTATACACTGGGGACAAAGGGCCGCCCTCGTCTACAGCTACACCGCTTGAAAGCTCTGTAGATCTCTGTTTTGCTGCGTGTCAGCTGTAACACTTTGCTCTAAACCCGTGCTGATTGGAACATCACCCACACAAATAAAGGTGAGCGGCATCAGATCACAGGGCACCGGGGGCTGTGTGAGCGCGGCGTGTCCTCGTTTGAATTCAAAACGAAGGAACGCAGGCCAGATGTCAGAAGATACCCCCAGAGCTCTGCGGCAATTAGCCACGACAGTTTAAATTCCGGGATTGGCTGCTTTCCGCGGACGGCCGGGGCCAGACGGGTTGAGGAAGTCACCTATCTAATAGATGCCACATGATATTAATGTACACAGGCGCAGCCTCTTACCCTGGCAGCCACAGCAAAATCAATCAACGGGGCCGGGCAACGCCATCGTCTGATAAATATGCTTTCGGCAGCCAGGTAGCAGAGCTAATGGTTTCCAAAGTATTTCTGTCAGAGACAGAACTCCTATTAATTATTCAGTCGTCTGCGCCACTGTGCCGGGTTGGGTGATACGTTACAATATTTACAGTGGCGCTGCCTCCACCGATGGCGAGTGCGTGATAGAGGCCTCACGCCGACTGGGGAGGATGTAAGGGCCAGTGTCGTCTCCCAGATGCGGCGGCTGAACACATCTGCTCCACAGCCATCTGCTCTGGATTTATCCCAGTAATGGTCCGTGGGGTCCTAAGCCGCAGAGGATAAGCAGAAACCATTGTTTTTTACTTATTTTGAAATGGCCTGTCTGACAGACGCTACAACATGAACGAAAAGATACTGGGAGGGAGTGGGCCGACCAGCATATCAATTATATAGCCATTTATATCTTCACTGGCAGCAGGCACAATAGACGAAGTAATAAGTAATAAGTGATGCACCTATTATGGCCCAAAGTGTGTCAAAAGTCATGAACAATGCATGTTTATCAATGAAAACAAGTCAAAAAATACATAAACACCTCGGCAGCCTATTGTTCAGGCATCACAATCAGCCACACAAAAGAAAGGTGGAGATTACTGCTGTTCTCAGACACATCACCACGACGCGGACTCACACATGGAGTTAAACTCCCTTTCTTTACGCCCACGTCGAGATAGGGGGGGGGGTGGCTGGGGGTAGGCTGTCACGTGGGATGCGCACCGTGACGTGGGAGAGCTCCGTCAGTGTAGCGGCCGGACAGCCGCCGCCAGCACAGCAACAGACCGCGCGGCGGCAGCAGCACCTCCTCCTAATAGTCTTTCGCCTCCTCCTCTTCCTCCGCTCCGCGCCCCGCTGGAAACCAAGAAGGAGCGGACGGACTGTGTGATAACGAAGGAAAGCAGTTTGGGTTCTTTTTTATTTTTTTTTATTTTTGCAGCATTCCGATAAAGCCTTAAGGACTCGGACCTGGATCCTTATTCACTGGGGGGGGGGGGGGGGTGGTGGTATTTTGTATTTCGCTCGGAGCTCATGTTTTCGTAAGAAGCCCGACGGACGGGCGGACGGCCGGTTCCTCCCGCTTCTCCGCCGGTTCTCACTCCCCCCTTTCCATCGATCATCGGGGCGCAGGATGAGGAGACACACATGACGGGTTCGTGTGTGTGTGTGTGCGTGTGTGTGCAATAGCGCGCGTTTGTGTGTGTGTGTGTATGTGTATGTGTATGTGTGCGTGTGTTTGTGTGTGTGTGTGTAGGCTGCTGCGGTCGTTCTTGATTCCCGTGATTTCATTCATGAAATCGCATGTGTAGGCTATAGTACATTGGATAGATCAGAGCTACGGAGCCAGAGGAAGACAGGCTTGAGAGGAACCGGGAGAGGCGTGGACGACCGCGGGATCGAGGCTCAGACTATACTCCGCAAAGCAGAGACGACGACGACAACAGATGGCCAGCTGCTGCTGCTGCTGCGCCCAGAAACACACCTACCATTTCCAGCGCAAGGGATGATGTGTGTGGCATGATCACACATCAGGGGCCATAGACCTGGACACACCACCACGGAGAGAGAGAGAGCGAGAGAGAGCGAGAGAGAGCGAGAGAGAGCGAGAGAGAGCGAGAGAGAGAGAGAGAGAGAGAGAGAGAGAGAGAGAGAGAGAGAGAGAGAGAGAGAGAGGAGGCGGGGGAGGAGAGAGAGAGAGATGGGGATATGCCGACCAGTGTATCGCGTCCTCACACCTCCCAGCCGCAGCCGCAGCAGCAGCAGCATAAAGAGGTAGGCTTAGACCCATACTACCCATATTTCTCCCTCTGCTCTCCCTCTCACACTGACGCCTGTCATACTACCCCCCCCCCCCTCCACGTCCTATACATTAACATCCAGCTGTCGTCATACTTTACCGATCGCCTATATGCGTCTTCCGCTCTTCCTCTCTCCTCTCCATCCAGCCCTCCTTTCTGACCTCCGAGAAACATGCGATAGACCTCACCTTGCCAAGTGGCTGCTGTTGCTGTGGGATTCACAGTCGCAAACAGGGGGGGATTCAATTCAATTGACCTAATCCAATTGGCTTTGTTTTTTTGTTTTTTTTAATTATACGATTCATTGCGTCCATCCGTCTGCGAGTTGGCACTTAACTCCCACGCGTGGAGAAACCTAACTGCTGAGGTGGACATTTAAAAAAGAAAAAAAGCTGCGGTTTTTCCTCTCGCCATCTGCATGCCCAGTCTCGTGCACTAGACTATGCAACTTTAATAGGCTATCATTTTCTAATGGCCCAATAGCCTGATTCTTCACTGAGATGGCGTCACTCCCATATACCTTTCCAAGTAGAGTCAGAATGTGAATGACTGGTAATGTAAAAAAGAAAAAAGAAATGGAAAACTAAATATTGCACAGCAGATTTGTGACTCGGGAGGTTTTTCGGGGGACAGGACAAGACATTAGATATACTCATGTTAGTCATATGCAATGGCAACATGGCCCCCCCACCCAGCTGGCACACACCCATCCTAACCCGAACCCAAACCGTACCCTTTTTTGGTTTTCATATTTGGACTAGTTAGGCTTTCAGCGGTGGAGAGGCGTTGTCTCGGCTGTATGAGTGAACACAATAACGATGCCTTTATGAATCAGGGCTCAAACGCCACGTCGGCAAGTTTACCTAACAACGGTTGTTTAAAAAAAAACCAACAAAAACCATTGGACCATTGGATATTAGATTACATTCGATTATATTCTAATGTATTGTCATTGCACAGTACAAGTACAGTACAGCGAAAAAAAATTGGCATCTAACCAGAGTGCGTCTATTGGGTATAAAAACAGGCATAACATAACATATAGATGGGTATGAGATATGTGCGGAATTATAGGTATACACAGGTAAGTATATAAGTATCAACAGGTACAAAGCAGGGGTATGCAGTTATATCAACAAGATAAATATATATAAATGTATATACAGCAGGTAGTGAGCAGGGGTATATGCAAGACTATTTACTTAAATAAAGATAAAACAATGACAATTAGCTATCAGCCTTTGTTGTTCTTTGATAGCCTCTTATTTCATCAAAACGATTTGTATTTGGGCAAGTAAAAATTGACATGGGGCAAGTAACATTGTGGTGCACTTGCCCGTCCAGGCAAGTAAAAAAAGAGCTTAAGGTTGAACCCTGAGTTGGTTGGCCTCTTGGTGGTGGACTATACAGGAATATGTTGTTGTTGTTCCTGGGCTGCATACTGACGTCTCACACACTTGAATGAATCAATGTTATATTCATTTAATATTTGTTATATTGTGTTTGGTGAATATTAATATTCATATATTGGGATTTTTTGTTGTTGTTGATGCAGACTGTTTATTGTTGTGTACTGGTAGTGTGTGAGACTTGGTGATCACACACACACACACACACACACACACAAACTTTCTCCAACGACCTGGGGGTAAACACACGGTAACTCGGGTGATTCACTGAAAGCAGGGAAAAAATGATTCCAGGGGGTATGTTTTTATTTTGTTTATTTTTCTTTTTCTTTTTTAAACATATTTTTATTGAATTTGTAGGTATGACAAAAAAAAAGTCACTTAACAGGGTGATTTTCTTTTTTCTTAAACTCCCTCCCCCCACCCATGCCCTGGTCCAAATGGCAACAACATAAAAATAAATAATAATAGTAATAATAAAATACACACATATATATATATATATATATATATATAAATACATATACATGCATACAGAGAACCACATATACAACATTTACCACATGTGTATACAAAATATACACATATACAATGATAATAATAAAACAGTCATAATAAAATACAATTAAGTAAATAGAAATTCCAACAAAATAAACCAACAATAACAGTGATACATACATATACACTCCCAAAGAGATTATGTGCAGTGTTTTCCTGGTCATTAAGAGAGTGAGGTAGCCTGAGGGACTATTTCCTTATAACTAATTTGAGGTATATTGATGGTTCACCACAGATGACAAGCTCAGGTGTCTTCGAGTGTTTTAAAATTTTCTATGTATTGGATCATAGGGTTCCAAAGTCATTTAAATCTACCCGGTGATCCTCTAAGGTTATATTAATTTTTTTCCAGACTAAGGAGCATCATAAGGTATTTTAGCCATATAGAAGCTTTGGGGGCAAGTGGGGATATCCATAACAGTAAAATTATTCTACGTGCAAGTAATGACATGAAGGAGATACTGTCCTTTATTTCCTTGTTGACACTGTGATGATCTGGCAATACTCCAAATGGCCACCTCTACCTTTGGAGTTTAAAGAAGGTTCAGATAAGTTATTAATTCACTTTCAACTGTATTCAATTGAGCCTTGCACAGGATGTGCTTCCATTCACTCTGGTGAGTTCAACTTCCCAGTCTTTGTCACTTATAGGGCCTCCCAACTCCTCCTCCCACTTTGTTTTAATTTGTTCAAGCGAGGCCCCCGTCAGCTGAGCTATTGAGGAATAGATTTTAGAGATCAGACCTTTCTGATTTTCAGGGATGTCTAAGATTGAGTCAATAACAGAGTCAGGAGGACTGTTAGGGAAGGAGATGTTTTTCAGTCAAGCAAAGTTGCAAACCTGAAAATAGTGAAAAATATGAGATTTTGGGAGATCAAACCTTTCGCCCAACTCACTGAAACTGCTAAATAAATTGTTAATATAAAGGTCCTTTAGCTTTGTAAGGCCTGATCTCTGCCATAAGGAAAAGGCTGTATCCGTGTGGGGAGGGAATATATTGTGATTTTGGCACAATATAACACATACATATCATCCATGAGTCACTTTATTGTTCTTTTTGTGTTCATTTTTGATGGTGTATAGTATTTCTACCGTATTTTGTTCAAGAATTTCATTCTGCGGGAGTGAATGAGGAGTAAGCATTCTATTGTACTTGTAGTTGCCACAGGCAAATACAAATCTTGAACCTTGAATCTAAATCACAAAGACCAGTACACGCCAGGTTCCCTCTGCAGACAGAATGTGCCTGGCGGTGGAGGAGCGGGGGAGGTGTGAACACTGAGGGTAGGGTTTGGGAAGGTCAACTGCCCGGGCGTCACTTCAAGCGCTGTGTCGGATACAGTACCACGGTGCTCTGCTCAAATAACAACAATAACACGGCTACAGCCAGCGAGAGCAAGACAGGAAGACAGATCAATAGACCAATATTAGCGTGTGTGTTGCCAGCCATGCACACCTAAAAGCAAAACAAACAAGGGTCTAAATAAATACTCAAAAGGCCTAAAGTTGCTGATTCTGAAGGCTACCTCTCGCTGTTTTCGCTGCTTTGTTGTGCAAAGCGTAGCGGTATATTACCTGAAAGCCAGCTGCAGAAATTATTTTGGTCCCGCTCAGTTGTTCCGCACGATTTCATTTGACTTTTTCTTTGCTTTGCATGAATCCCCAAGGGAGACCATCCTCCAAAACAATTCTCAGAACAGTTGGGGTCACACACAAGGTCACACTGCAAGGACCCAATGCGCTCACTCATTTACTGTATATTAGTCAGCGCTACTACTATGCTTTACATTTAAATTTACATTTACAGTTAAACATTTACAGTCTGGTCACTGTACCATGGCATGGCATGGCTATGTACACCATTTTTCTAACACAATACAATAAATAATAATTTTAACAAATGTAACTTTAATAACTAATAATAAAACAATAAATAATATACTATTTAGTAGAGTACTTCAATAAATAACCGTACATTAAATAAAAGGTTAAACCTAAATTAAATGAACAAAAAGAGGATGTGACTCTTTTTGGAGGAAATGTGGCCTTGCAGTGGCTCCACACTTAAGAGCTCGCTAGAGTAATATAAGGCTTTCTATTGCCATTGACTAAATGGACTAGGACACGGTCAAACCAGTAACCAGGAAAATTAATTAGAATATATTTCAGAAGAGGAGTTGGAGCAGCATAATGGAGAGCGGATATATTGACGTTGAGCTGTACTCACAGTGTTTCTAGAGCAAACAGTGGAGGGATGAAGGCAAACTAAATTAAATCATGAACGCCGTTCCCTTGATACACACGTGTTCATAGCACCGCTTTCTTACTACACGGCAACAAACTTTTAAAACCGGTTTATCATTTGATCAGAGTTGGTCCTGCAAGAAACAACTAGAAACTACTTTCAGGAGGGTGAACCTGGCGGGCACAAACCAGAATGCCCCACAAGTACAACCAAATTGTGTAGCAATCCCCTTGGTGGTCACTCGTTACACACATAACAGTGAAATATAAATTATTTAAAAGTAAAAAATAAGATATGATATACACATTGCAGGGCCATTCTTCGATAATACATTGGCCATTGCAGTGGCCCTATGTTCAAGGAAAAAATACCTACAGAATCTACAATGCAATGCAGTAGAGATCATCAACCTAAATCAGAACAAAAGCAGAGGTTTTTTTGGCTGCTGAAACTAAAAATGTGTTGTTGTTGTTGTGGTTGTTGAAATTACACTTGCATTTGGGAGATGTTTCTTTCCAAAACAACTGGCATTGAAGACATTATATAAGTCATTAACGTACCCTATTTTAACCATAGGAATCCATCATAAGGCACCAGGTCCTTTGTCCTTGATGTCTTGATTATTGTCCTCTTTGTTTGCCGGGTTATTTGTTGTTTCCAGTGGTTTGGTTAAGACAGAGGTGTCATAACACTGTCACTCCTCGGCAGCCTTTCTGATTATGGACCGCAGAGGAGCCACTGGGGCGCCAATTAGCGCCAGTGTAACTAATTGGCTCGCATTGAAGTGACATTGATGGGGGAAGGCAAGGAAATGAATAAACGAGGGAAGACGTTGGCGGCATGAAAAAAAATGCGAGAGAAAAATGGATGGAAAATGGATATTGGATCCGACTGCTAAATTACCATTCACATCCAGCCCGGCTAATCTCTCAGGCGATGTGTGTCTTTGAAGAAAGTCTGTTTCTATTGATGTGCCTGCACAGTAGCCTTCGCTGCACGCGTCACAATCCATATATTTAGCGTGTGTTTGTGTGTAGACAACAGCGGCAGTCCTATCGGAGTATCGGTCTGATGTCTGATATAAAAATATCTTCACCTATAAAGCAAAGGTGCATTGGCCCCTTGCTCACTATAGTCTGTAATTGTATGCGCTGTGTAAGCTCACTAGCACTGAGCTGAGGTTACATACCGGCCGTTTGTTTCACTTTTGGAGGAATGAGGAAAGACTTGATTTCCCAACATTGACGTTCCCCAAGGAACTTGGCAGGGTATTCAACAACATATACACACACACAATACAATACGGCTTGTGCATGTTAGCGGGCAGACACAATTGCTGACGTCCAGGGAACATTGTGGTGTGTTATGTGCCAATGCCTCACACACTATATTATGTGTCTGGAGTGCACACAGTCATGAGTGCGGGTGTTAAACCTCACCAGAGAGTAACGGTTGCAGTAAAGATATTTATATAAATAAGTTATATCAACAGTTGAAGATTAAAATATGATACATGGTCTAGTGGAAACAAATAGTTTCCCTCCGATAGTCAAGGCATATCATTGTGTGATGGGAATATCTTTGGGCAGCCTACAGTCACTGTAACGCTGTGGGCATGGCAACCATTCTCACAATTTAGCATTGTGACTTGGCTATGGCATAGTTTTATTTGATCACGCCATTGGGAGTAGTGAAATCATTGTGTATGTATGTTTGTACAGTATGTACAGTGTGCATGGATGTATATACAGTATGTATGTATGTACAGGTATGTATGTATGTGTTAATCAAGGAAAAAAAATATTCTGGAAAATGATAAGGTTATATGAGGCTTCAGTCTTGATGGTATATCTTAAATTATCATATAACCTTGGTGTTTGATGCTTTAGTGTACTTTTGAATTAATTTCCATGAGTTTATGTATGTGTGTGAGAGCGAGTTTTCATTTGTATGCGTGTGTGAGTTGGCATTTGTGGGTGTGTGTGTAGGTGTGTGCATGTTTATGCATGTGGGTTAGTTTTGTGTTTCTGTGTGTGTGTGAGAGCCTATTTATGTAAAAATGAGTGCGTGTGAGCGAGTATCTGTGTGTGTATATGTTAATTAACCAGTTAGAGTGTATGTGTGAGCCTGTGTGCATGTGTATGTGTGTATGTGTGTGTGTGTGTGTGTGTGTGTGGGTGTTCCTGCATGAGTGAGCATGTGTGTGTGTGTGTGTGCTCTCAGAAGATGAAGCTACCTGGGTGGTGGGATGTTTGCAGCAGACAGGAGGTGGCAGTGGAGGGTGAATGTCAGGTGAAAGCTTTTGTCGCTATAGCAGCGACACATAGCCTCAGTGCCACTGCTTGCTGGACCCTGAGAATTCACTTTGACAGATGCGTCCCTTCCCTGGCTGCAGCATTCCGGCAGGGGGCTGATGGGCCATGCCCGCCCAAGCGGCTCAGAGTACGGTTAGCCAGCACCATGTTGTGCAAACCTTCAATTTATACATCCACCTTTAGGCATCCGGCCGGCTAATGACATGCACCAGCCAGCCGCCATTTCATTCATGCCCGACACCAGACTACAAGCAATTTTTTTTAGATATTTAACATTTCATCGGGTGTTCATTCACAGGTGGTAGACTTTCAGTGGGATACCTTCCACTTTCTGCCGTTTAATATTCTGTGTAATTTCGCTCCAGTGATTTGATTTTAAATGAGATCAGGTTGCTGCAAAGGGTTCCATTATATCTCACATAAATGCAGAAGTGCCTGGACAATCATCATGTAACAGTTCCCTTCCTCTAACCACTCAGCATGTTCAATACGGTGATACAGCTACGCTCATTAAGTCTTTCTCAGCAGGGCTTTCGCTCAGTTGCATATGAAAAGATTTATTTAGAATTACCACTAAGAAAAAATAAAACAATTGGATGTGTAAAAACAGGCTGTACTTGCAATTCTGGACACTTGCCAAGATGCTTTCTGTTTCTTTATTTCTGTTTTTTTTCTCTTTTCTATAGATGAGAGAGATCAACTGCAGTGGAAGTGACCTTTACCACGTCCATATGGAAGCCAGACGATGAGCACAACCCGGAGTTTGTCGGCCGTGCAAAAAAAGCCCCTGTGTGTCAGCTCCATGGATAGAGGATCACCACCTTCCCTGCTCCTCACACACCCCTGTCAACCGTGTTCCACAACGCGCTGGGACGTGTAGTGGGGGAGGAACCGGCTGCAGCGGTCCCACGCCAGGTGTATTACAAAAACGACAAAAGACTCAACTTAACATCTGCTCATCCAGCTCGTCAGTCCCTCCAGCCATTGGACGCCACATGTTTGAGGTGACTCCCGGTGATCGCCGCCTCCCTCCTACTCAATCTTCACCATGTCGTGGAGACGGAGGCACTGCTGCCCCATTAAGATGACCTGGACCGTCAAGCGTTCGCTGTTCCGCACCCAAGTGGCGGGGCTCCTCTCGCTTGCCCTCCTCTTAACCTTCTTCTTGTTCTTCAGCCATCAGGACTGGCTGCCCGGCCGCAGTGGGCCCCGCGAGAGCCCCTTGGCCTACACCATGCGCGGGTTCCGCGGTTCCAAGCTGGAGGTCAACCAGAGCGCCTCCATCAGGAGCCTCTGGAAGGAGGTGGGGTACGTGGCGCCCAAGCATCCGCTCAACCTCAGCTCTCAACAGGTGGCGGAGGTGGGGGAGATCGGGGGAGGAGGAGGAGGAGATGGCGAAGCAGTCAGGACAGGTGTTATGGGGCTGGAGGATTCCATGAGTGCCAACAACAGTTTACAGAAGGAGATGGGTATCGGCGGGAAGCTCAGCGCGCAGCCCTACCGCTACATCCTCAACGAGCCTGCCATGTGCCGAGACAGCATACCCTTCCTTGTCCTGCTCATCGCTGCCGAACCGAGCCAGGTCGACGCCCGCAACGCCATTCGCCAGACGTGGGCCAATGAGAGTGCGGCGATGGGGCTGGGCTTTGTGCGTCTCTTCCTGCTCGGAGTGGGCAAGAGCTCAGACAGCTCCCTCCAGAGCAGCATCGAGGAGGAGAGCCATGTCCACCACGACATCATCCAGCAGGACTACCAGGACACGTACTATAACCTCACTATCAAAACCCTGATGGGTATGAACTGGGTTGCCACCCACTGCCCGCACGCCCGCTACGTGATGAAGACCGACAGCGACATGTTCGTCAACACCGAGTATCTGATCCAGAAGCTGCTTAAGCCCGAGCTGCCGCCCAGACAGAGGTTCTTTACAGGCTACTTGATGAGGGGCTACGCGCCCAACCGGAACAAGGACAGCAAGTGGTACATGCCGCCGGAGCTCTATCCCAGCGAGCGATACCCCATATTTTGCTCGGGAACGGGGTACGTGTTCTCGGGGGACATGGCCGAGCAGATCTACCAGGCGTCTCTGAGCATACGCAGGCTGCACCTGGAGGACGTCTACGTGGGGATCTGCCTGGCCAAGCTGCGTGTCGACCCGGTGCCACCCCCCAACGAGTTCCTATTCAATCACTGGCGGGTGTCCTACTCCAGCTGCAAGTACAGCCACCTCATCACATCCCATCAATTTCAGCCCAACGAACTCATCAAGTACTGGAACCACCTGCAGAGCAACAAACTCAACGCCTGCGTCAACATGGCTAAAGAGAAGGGGGCCAGGTATAGACACCGGAAGTTCCATGGCGAGCGGCCCCACTAGGGTCCTTTCTCTGGACTCTCCAACTGGGAAGATATGGGAGGAAAAGGGGATTTGGGGTTTTGCCACATTGTGGCAGCTGCAGCCGGGAAATTGGGAAATGTACGCACTATACACCGTATGTGGAAGAGCACAATGTTTTTGGTATCATGTAGAGTCGCTGATTGAACCTATTTTTTTAATTTCCGAGAGCCGTTAAATATTGTAAACATGTTGAGCTGTTTCTACCAGAGAGTTCTTGTCTATGTGCAATACCACGCATGGACACAACACAATGTACGAGGGTTCAAGAGCAGTCATTGGGCCTCATGCAAGAACATTAGGGTATTTTTTTTTATCTTAACTCGATCATACTTTTGTGCGCACTTACAACTTGTACGAGTGAACCACGTCAGATCCAGCAAACGCTCTTAAGTGCAGGAAACTATGAATTCCACCTGTAAATGAATGCATTCATGCACATCTAAATTAGCATAATATTTAACGTGTTCCTTATATGGTACCGCCATTTATTAAAATGGAACCTGGCTAAGAAAACAAGTCCTCCTTGCGGAAATCGATAAATAAAACACACACTGCTCAGCAAAAATGTACCAAGGCAGTCAATGCGGTGTCCGCTGAAGGGGTGTCTGTGTCTGAAATAAAAAGAGGGTTTTTATTCAAATACATTCCAAGAGACGGCTTAATAAGCGTTCCATGTAGTTTCAGGATGGCCACCATCTTGAAAAAAAAGGACTTGACGGACAGAAGCCAGGTCTGCATTCCGTCAGTGCCCCTCCATTGATTAGTAATCAGTAATTCAACAACAACAAAAAGGACGTTATTATGCGTATTCTTAGTCATTCAAATTAGCTTATGGTTATTTTGGTTCAATAATATGTAGCCTAATACAATTATATTGAGTCCACTGTGAAATCCCACTGAGAAACATAGCATATTCAAATAGTACCATCATCATAAGGCAAGTTTATTTGTTTAAATCAATTGAACATAATCATTATTCAAAGCCACGAAAGGATGCGTTTGTTGTTTTGTGCTTTGGCCAACTGTATGTAGGTGACTCGTACGACAACTCTAGACCACTCGTAGATTTGATGCGTACCTAAGAGAGAATTCTAAATGACAAGGATTTTGGTGAATGCTACAAATGCTCCTATCCTAAAACGTGCACATGCACGATTTCAGCAGCGATCTGTGCGTACGAGTAGTTATTGCATGAGGCCCAATACGTGACGTTTCAGGTGCCAATAGAACTCTGGGGGTTAAACAATCCACGGTTCATGTTGGCTGTCCTGTATACTGGTGCTATGGTATACAAAAAGTGGGGCTAACTGTGACCCACATTTTTATATTACACATTTATGAAACAAACGGTGTGCCACAGTCAGAAGGGTATATACATATATATATCAATGTAATATCTTGAAAGTTACTACTACCTAACTATGAATGATCGTATCTTTGATGTGGACCAGTGATGCTGCCCTGTTTCTCAATGTTTATTTTCCACATTTATGGAGTGAAAAAAAAAATCAGGACTGTAAAGAGAGGGTTTATCTGTCAAATTCTGTATTTTAGTTACGATATATGTGATCGCACTCCCAGTCACACGTCAGAGATGGCTGAGATTGTATTTTTTAAAGCTTTACATCAAGTGAATCTGCACTTGATGCAAACTGTGCAATGAATAGAACTCCAATTAAATGTATTGAGGTAAGATGGTTTGCAATTGTCTGCCTTTTCCTTGAAAGTCTCAAGTGGCTTATAGCTTGACTCTTGACATCCACATTCAGTGTCACTTCTACATCGTCATTGTGGTGTTTCCTTTGGTCTCACTGAATAGACTTCCTTTGAACAACCACAGGGCTTGTATTGTTTGTTTGTAAAGGAGATTTGAATTGCAAAACAATATGTGTGTATCTGTATGATACACACATATGATTGTGGGGGAGGGGGAGGACCAGGGCAGGTGAGTGTGCACACACAAAGAAGTGCCTAAATATTGGGTGGCAGCTTTAATAAATGTTCAGAATACACACTTACTAAATTGTTTAAACTGAACAAAAATGGAATTAGAGTGTGTAAAAATATGATTGGGATTTGGGGAAGAATTGTGATTGGGGTTTTACAGGCTTTCAATTTAAAAAACAATCAGGCAGGTGGTGAGTATTTCCAACTACTACTTCTACTACTACTAATACTACTACAACTACTACTACACATTTGTTATCTGATGTAGTTTAGTGCCGCTTACGTTAGGTTACCATGCAGTGGTTATCCATTGATGGAAAGCTTTGCTGATGGCTTTTCTGCTACGATTTGGTCTACTGTAGGCTTGATCAAACGTGTTTATATATATACTATAGTATATATAATATATATATAATATATTCTATAATATATATAGTATATATATAATATATATAATATATACTATAGTATATATAATATATACTATAATATATATATATACCTATATCTGCACATATCTCATACCTACTCTATAAGTTATTTTATACCTATTTTATACCTAGTAGACTGTTTTGACATCTTATTTAACCACTGTACATTGTATATTATTATGCACTTTATTGCAGCATTTGCACTCTCGTTCGATGCCAAATTTGTTCTGCTGTACTGTACTTGTGCTGTACAATGACAATACATTTGAATCTGATCTAATCTAATCTAATCTAATATTATTAATAATAATAATAATAATAATGATAATGATAATAATAATTATTCTACTAATAATAATAATAATAAAATAATAATACTCATCATCATCGTTATTATAATAATTATTATTATTATCATTATTGTTTCTTACTGTTGTTGTTGCCTGGTCTACTGTAGGTAACAGTGTAGCCTACTACTCCAACTCATAATTTAAATGTGCCCATCAATGTGTGTGTGTGTGTGTGTGTGTGTGTGTATGTGTGTGTGTGTGTCACTGAAGCCTGTTTGGCAGTTGTTGACAGTGACTGAGAACAGACAGCAGATAATGATAGTTATGTTGTCATAACTCTAGATCTATTATTATAGGCATAGCCGTCTTGGCTTCGCCTTATGGGCTTGTCCCGCGTGCATCGTGTGCACTGAAAATTTCAGCAATGTATGTGGACCCTGCCCAGGCAGCAGTTAGGGTTAGGGTGTCTTCCTCAAGGACACCTCGACAGTTTTTGCTAGGAGGAGCCGGGGATCGAACCAGCAACCTTCCAGTTGTGAGGCGACCGCTCTACCTCCTGAGCTATACTGCCGCCAATGCATGTGGGCCCCGCCCACAATGTATGTGGGCCCCCCCCCTATATTCCCCACGGCAACGTGCATAAAAGGCCGCGCCGAGTGGCACTCACCCTCCACACTATGTCTTTCAGCAATGGGGGTGCAGCAGGTGGGAAACTAGACGGCTACGCCTATAATCATAGAACTAAAGTTATGATAACATAACTATTGTTCTATTTCATATAGGCTACGCCGTCTAGTCCTGCAGAATCAACCTCTCAGGAGCCAAACCAACAACCGACCCGACAGATCGGGTTGGTGGTAAATAGTCCCGCGCTTGCGACAGCGCGTCTGGCCTGGTCGGCACCGGCTACAGCGCCGCGGACAAGAGCGCTGCTAGTTCCATAAGGCAGATCGGTTCTCTGGGGCTACCAGAATGAGCTACTGCCTCTCCTGTCTGATTCTCTCTAAAAGAGGATGATTCAGCTGAGACGGAGGAAAACACATACAAAAGCGTCCGCGGCCACGGTGTATGCGCCATCGCATCCACCCCCAGCGGAGGCAGGTCCTTTGAGTTGAGAGAGAACCACATCTCACAGTGGGTATTCTCGCTGGATGCAAACCGATCCACCTGGACTGTCCCGAACCTCTTCCAGATTAGTCTGACAATGTCGGGATGTAACCGCCACATGAGGTTCGCCCCAAGATCCTGGGCGCCCGCGATATGCAGGGCTCTCAGACTGAACAGGTTCTAATGAGCCCACAGCCAAAGCTCGACCACTGCTCGATGAAGAGCAGAGGAGCGCACTCCCCCTGTGTTTATAGTCTGCTGCCAGCCATCCGTTCCGATCAGCACCAAGTGCAAGAAAAGCGTGCACTCTCAGCACCGTGGAAAGCTCCAACACATTATGTGTGCGAAAGGGGTTGTCGGCCACTAATTTCCCACCAAGTAGGAGAGACACGGCCCTCCCTAACCCGTCAATGAAGCGTCCGTGAAGACCACTAAGTATGACTTCACCCTGCCAAGGGGAACCCCCTCGAGAAGCGTCGGCGGGCTCCACCAATACAACAGGTTGGGGGACACCGAACTGGGCACGGTGAGAACCTGAAGCTTGTGATGCCTGGGGTCCAACCTCTGGCGAGCAAACCATCGCTGGAGTCTGTGCATGAAGAGCAGACCCAGAGGAACCATCGGAGACAGTGTTTTCTTGACACCTGTCTCACGCATCGGAGTAGCGCTCTGATCGTGAGCATTCTGAATTTCCTCACTGCCACAAACCTGTTCAGAGTGCGAAGATCCAATATGGGTCTCATCTCCCCAACTTCCTGCAACAAGGATAGCGGGAGTAAAATCCCAGGCGTAATTTGGAGGGGGGAACGACAGAGACGACCTCCTTCGCCAAAAGACGCCCACCTCTGTCGCTAGAGCAGCGCTCGTGACGGGGTCCTGGGGCATGGTCTCCCCCAGGCCTAAACAGTGCGGGGCGACGATGCTTGAACTGAATGCGATGTCTCCATTTCAGCGTTCCGTCCAACCAATCAGGTAGGAGGCAGCGCCCCCCTCATTACGCATAGCGCTCTGAGAGAGGGCGAGTAGACAGCTGGGGGGCGTCGTTCAGTAAAGCGCGGTACTCCCTGGCCCCTACCGCCATCACATGGAGAATCATCAAGCGGAGAACCAGAGCATCCGCTGTGGATTTTACAGCAATTTATCAGGGCGCCGCTCGTAGGTCGGTGTTTGGGACCGATCCTCGGCGGCGCTGATCACCCAGCCTGAGGGGGATCAGCGCCAGGGGACGATTGCCCAGCCTTTACCCAACAGCCATCTGGCTGAAGGGAAGGGGACGTTTGCCCAGTCTTTACCCGACAGCCGTCCGGCTGAAGGGAAGGGGATAGCAGGTGTCCCGGAGACTGGCACGCAGCGTCGCCGGAGCAGAGCTTGATGAGTCCCCAGCCCGCTCATAGAGCACGCAGGGACGCTGCCTGACGGCGAGCGAAACCTCAGCGGTGCTTCGCCGACAAGTCTTCGCCCTACAGCCATAGGCCTGAGGGGAGGAGAGTGGTGAGTCACAACATCGCCATGCGGTTCCTCGACGACAATGACAGTGTCAACGTCGTCGCTCTCGTTGCCGTCGTCTTCACTGGCACGAGATGTTTCGCCGGCGAGGATATCGACGGCGTCGTTTAAATCGACTGTTGGTGGGAAGAACCTCTCGAAGACTTAATCTTCGGTCATGGAACAGCCAGGAGACAACTCCTGGCGTCCCTTACGGCGGCTTTGGTGTGGTCTGCGAAAAACACAAGGTGTGTTGGTCGTCCAAGGGGAGCCTCGCCGTGCAGGTGCGCTTGGTTATGAAGAGCACCGGGGACGGTTAACATCATTCATCCTTCATCATACTTACCTTCCGCATTGCTGAAAGAAATGGGGGGGGTGAGTGGGCCTTTTATGCGTGTTACCGTGGGGAATGTGGGCGGGGCCCACGTACATTGCTGAAATTTTCAGTGCACACGATGCGCGCACAGGACAAGCCCATATATGAAATACAACTGGTAAGAATTATATTCCAACTACGTCAGTCAGTTTGTTACCAAAAAATAAAAATCAGAAGAAGGAATTTAAACATTCACAAATTATGTCAATAAAATATATAATATGTGTGTTTACTTGTTTTCACAAAGTACCCTTTTTGCTAGACCCTTTAGTTTAGGGGAGGGGGCAATGGAGTGATTTATATCTACATACATTTCGACCACACATCGCTTTTGCACCTGTCATCCAGCTCTTCTATTATAATCAGCTTTTGCATCTGGATTTGACTTTACACTATTACTATTACACTATTCAGTTATGCAAATCCCTCAGTTACTTAAGTAAGTAAGTACAATGGACTTATAAAATGCTTTTCACACAGATAAGTCACAGAGTGCTTTACAGGGGGATTATACAACATAAATGAGATAAAGCAGTGCATACAGGTTACCCAAAAGCCTGACTGAACAGATGTGTCTTTGGAAAGAATACACTGAACCAGCAGACCGGAAGGGATGCAGTCAGGGCGTTCCATAACTACCATAACATGCTACGGCGTCGAAACCTCACCACGGGTCTTAAGGAGAGTGCATGAGACAGACAGCAAATAACGTATGAGACCTGAGAGGGCGAGCTGATGAAAAACGGTGTAATTGTTACTCTGTAGCACTTTGAGTTTTGTTTACTCTTACTTTAATGAAAAGTGCGCTTATAAATACAATTTATTATTATTATTATTATTATTATTATTATTAATAATTCAGCCATGTACACATGCAGGAGTCTGGAACTAGGAGTGATAATGTTAAACTGGATCCTATACGCAACAGGGAAGACATCTGAGTAGGGGAATGTGAGACCGTCTTTTCGACCTAGTGAGTAGTCGTGCCAGCACGACTACTCTGGATTGCCTGCAGACGTTCAAGAGCCGACATGAGGCAAAAAGTACATTGCACTAGTCGATGGGAGATGAGATAAAAGGGTGTATGAGCAACTCTTGTTCAGGAGTTTAAACTATAGACACACTCACACTAATGTATCTTAAGTGGAAAAAAAACGGGATCTGGTCAAGGATAGATTCAATATTTCTCTGAAGATAAGCTTGGAGTTGGCATCAGAGGAAAGAGACCCACTACTTTACAGGATCATGGGTCCTTTCCTGAAACAACAACCAGGACCTCCCTTTTATCAGCATTTAGCTGTAAATAATTGTCTGCCGTCTAGTCCCCTTATGTTGTTAAGGCATCCATAAGACTAAGGAGCCTAGATAACCTAAAAGCCTCACTGGATTTGAATAATAAGTGTTAAGTTGAATATCAAGTATCCTATATGGAAGACCGACTGAAGATCTGAAGACGAAGCAGCCACAGAAAATAGATATTTTTTTTATCAGATAAGCCATGCTGCAGTGACGAAGAATTATTTCTTGCTCACGCCCCAGGCAAAACGTCCCGCTGGCTCGCACTCCGAACCCACGATATTCTCCAAAGAACGCCTCAAACTGAAGAGAGACTTTTACGTAATCTCCCAACGCATCTCGACATGTTTTATGGGCGCACAGGCACATGAACACATTAATGTGAATTATTGAAATGAGAACATATCCCTAGTCTACAAGGTAGGGTACAGGTACAGGAAGCAGGAGTGTAGTCATGTGGATTGTATTGCCATTTTGCGCTTAAAACAATGGCATCCTTTATTATACCCACAGATAGAGGTGGCATATTAACATAAGCATTTCATTCCAGTACTAGGTCGAACTATCTGAATGAAGTCTTGATCAAAATTTGTTTTGATCCAATTGCACAAGAACAAGATGAACCAGTTGAAAGGAAATATAGGGACATATTCAGGGCATGACATCAACCACTGGCCAAATGCCGGTATAAATGTAATTAAAGAACCTATTGTTACACAGTGTGCTTACGAATTACATTACACTTCCTTACACTTACACTTCCATTAATATGAACCCTAACCTTATTCCTAACCCTGCCCTTTACTCAGAAGGGAGGCTGGTGAAAATGCTGAGCGGTCAGTGACTTTGAAAAAACCACTGGCCACTGTGGCTGGTGGGCCAAAATGTGAATCTCGTAACCTGGACCTGGACATAGTGGAGATGGCGAGAGAGGGGAGATGGAGAGAGCTTTGGTGTGAGACGTAGTGAGAGAAGGCACAGGAAAAGGCTGTAATCAAGGGGCATTTCAGAGAGGTATGAGACAAGGTGAGAAAAATAATGCCCAACAGTATAACCTAAAGGAAGTGGTGGGTGTGAGGTGGGAAAGCAATAGTGATGAACGAAGCACAGGTTGGCTGTGACTGATTGGTTTTGAAAAGCTGTGCAGCTGTAAATGTCGATGAAAACAATAGGTAGTGGTGGTGGTGGTGGTGGAGGTGGTCAGAAGAGTGATTGAGATGTCGTTTGTGATGGAGTAAGGGCTGTGGCCAGGGCTTAATGCTACAGCTCAACGCTTCTGGGGAAGCGGAGACATGAAGGTATACTTGAGTGGTAGACAAATAGACTGACCTTTATGGACCAGCCAAGAGTGCACCTTGCTGAAATACCTCTGCAGGAAGTGCAGTGAGAATTGTTTTAACAAATGTTTTGAGGCAGAGAAACAAATAATATGGCGGCAGTATAGCTGAGGAAGTAGAGCGGTCGCCTCACAACCGAAAGGTCGCTGGTTCGATCCCCCGGCTCCTCCTAGCAAAAGGTGTCCTGGAGCAAGACACCCTAACCCTAACTGCTCCTGATGTGCGTTTTTATCATGTTTTCATGTTTTACCAAACAGACATGTGTCAATAATAATCAGTGCTTCCACCTTGTGGCGAACAACCTCCAGAAAATGATTCTTCTCAGCAGAGGCAGCACTCAAAACAGATGGCAGATTCCATCCAAGGCTCAAGGACTTGAGGGAACACAGCCAATGTCTATTTCTAAATGTTATTTGACATGGACACTCCAGAATGTGAGGACTCACCGACCGAAAGTAACACATTTGGCTCTATCAAAACAGGAACCTCTAAAGACATGCCCTCAAGACGTATAAGACGTATCCAGTCTTAATCACCTATTCAGGTAAAGTATAAGTAAATATGTGTATTTGTGTGTATGTGTATTTGTTGTCTCACATTAAAATCAAATGGGTGTCACTTCTTCCACAGCTGCAACAACAGCTGTTTGTGATTATGTCAACTTTTCCATGCTGGCAGTCAGGCTCAACATTTGATGCTAATAATACTGTCCCCACTCCCTCAAAGCATGCAACGGCTGACACGCTCACTTCTGCACTAACTGACATGAACCAGGAAATCCTGAAAAAAAGTCCCGGAATCAAAATTCACAGTCCTGCACTAAATGCCTATTTTGAATGTAATTTTCAGCTGCCCGTTGTCTCTTTACGATATCCTCCAGGTATCGTTAAGTGGGAAACAATTGAGATCAGTCGTCTCCTGGGCAGAATTGGTATTCTGCCGTTTGGTTGTTATAGTTGTACATGGTAACTGAGGAGGGGATAAACATTTCATAAAATTCTTATGAAGCCATTTAAGTGTATTTAAAAGGGCCTCAGGCTGTGAGGACTGCACTGCCTTCCATACAGCATGATGCTGGACAGCGGCATGGGGATATGCATTTGAGGGCTTCTGTGTTAGAAATAAAATGTAAATCCAGACAAAAAGCTTTATCTGTGGGAATCTCACTGTGGGGGCGTCTATGTCCAAATTGAAAACAGAGAACCCCTCCCGGATTTCATCTCTGGTACGGCTTGAGGCAGTCGTCCTCCAGTGCTCATTAGGAACGATAGCAGAGTATCCATTTTAATGATGGATAGTTAATACTACTGCTCTGGATGGAACTAGAAGTGCAATATTAACCCCAAAAGGTCTGCTAAATGTATGATTTTATAAACAATATACATTTTTTAATTGTAGTAGTTGGACTACTATAATTTACTTAACAATTCCCCCCGTAATTTCAATTTCATGAGAACACAGAGAGAGGATGAAGAATAATTTCAAATCCCCACTCAACGCTAGATTAGCAATTTGTTTTTATATTGAAGATTAATCTGAATTTTTTAATAGCTGCACATCTAAAGTGGGGAAGAAACAGGTTATTCTCCCCTTTGCCATAGACTGCTACCGAGTGTATGAGCATACTTGAAGTAACGCTTGAATAAATACTGTAAGCATTTCATACATTTCAGCGACACATGTAATTGTAGAGTTCAGCCTATGAGGCATTTCTGAACACACCAAGTGTGGAATGAGTGCAAATAAGCAGTAATCAATTTCAGCTAAAGAGCTGAGATTACATTTTAATGCAGAGATTCATTTGGCAGCTGACTAGTATTTTCCTTCCATTCTCAATCTCTTTCTCTCTGACACACAACTATTTTTCTTTCCGTTTGTGGTGACTCCCTCCTTTCTCTCTTTCTCTCACACACACAGACACACACCTTGACACACACTCACACACCACAATGTCGACCAGAACACATTCACATGACACAAACAGACGAAACAGGGAGTGCACAAGCACACACACACACACACACACACACACACACACACACACACACACACACACACACACACACACACACACACACAGGACCAAGCAGGCACATTTTAATCTTGCTTTTTTTCTTGCGAGCATTTCCTTCATCTCACCATCATCTCACACATGCACACACGCATGCAAACAAACACACACACACACACACACACACACACACACACACACACACACACACACACACACACACACACACACACACACACACACATAGATTCTGCAACACATCTCGTCTCCTTCAGGAAACCTCATCGGTGTCGGACACTGATTGCCAGATGGAACAGAAGAGCACGAGGGCCAGAAACATGGCAGAGAAGAGAGATTGTGACAAGGATCTATGCGAAGAGTTGGCAGGTGGCAGGGAGGGGGGGGGGTGTGGGCTGGCAGGGCGGTCTGGGAGGGGGGGGCCCGGCTCTTCATTCCTCCACAAATGACCTTGGCGGAGATTGGTAGGTGAGAAGCACCAGTCAAGTTGAAACATGGTCCAATCGGCTATGGGACATGCATTTTCCGATGAGTTTCACTTTCATCGTGTCATACACGAGGGTCTGAAATTGCACACACACACACAGACACACACACACACACAGACACACACACACACACAGACACAGACACACACACACAGACACACACACACAAATGCACACAGATGTGCAGCATACAAACAAAACTAAAACGCGGCACACTAGACACACAAGCATGCATGTATTCACACACATCTAAAAGCAGGAGATATTATTAAACATACAGGATAGCACAGAAACAATATTTCTCCTTAACTGTGGGACTGAGGCAATGATTGATGCAGTGCACTGGTTTGAACTCGTAGCATCTTCATTCTTCATTAAACCACTTTCATTAGAGACACAAAGACAGGACTCCATAAAAAAGGGAATGGAGGTCTAAATAAAAAGTGACAGTCTTTTAAATTAGAGCAACTAAAGTAAAACACCTTTTCACCCTTGAGTCGTGGTTTGAGATGAGCCGCACCCAATAGTTTTGGTCTAATGGATGGAGGGCGGCAGGCCTTTGACCCCAGACTGGGAAATGGGCATGCAAAGTAAAAAGACGGAAAAGTCTTTGGTTAAATGGGATCAACTTGATACCCGCCAATACAGCACTCCACCATTGTAATTCACTTTGACCCCATTAATTTAGATAGATTGACAGACAGACAGACAGACAGACAGACAGACAGACAGACAGACAGACAGACAGACAGACAGACAGACAGACAGACAGACAGACAGACAGACAGACAGACAGATAGATAGATAGATAGATAGATAGATAGATTATAAACTCATTATATGGAGACTCATTGAGAAACCACTTAAAGAGTCCCATTAGTTAACTCACAAGACCTTGGCTAAACCAGATTAAATTCCTAAAGGCTCTTTAATCATGCAGTAATAATCAATGAAATGTTTCGGACAAGCGTCCTTTTGTTTTCCCAGTGTTAATAGAGCTGATGAATCAGACACTTCAAAAGAGTCAGTGGATGTACTTTGGGAGATAATCAATTTGTTTGATTAAACGGACGCTGTAACTGATTCATGTCATGTCACGACGGCTACGGGAAAATATATAGATCCAAAGAGAGAATTGTTTATTCAGGGGCATGAACATAAAATATGGTTATAAATAATAAAGCTTGCCATATATTACAGGATGTATGGCTAGCTTTATTGTTAAATACCAGAGCTGTACTAAGGACTGCTGGGAAAACCACATCAAGATTCTGAGATTTTCTTCAAATAAACAAAATGCTAAGCAATGTTTTATTTAAGTTAATGAATCGCTGTATTTTTCATCTGCCATCTTGTGTCACTGCTGTTTTCTCATCTCAGAAATGCTACACATGTATTCTCTCTCTTCGTAAAATAGAAAAGGAAATAGAAGACAATGTTGTCATTTGCTTCAAGGTAATTCAGCGGTCATGGCCACGCTCGGACCGCTGTTTGTTTTCACAGATATAAATAAAATGCCAACCACAAAATGGTGAATATGAGGATGACAGTAACCTCAAACATCCACCGCCTGAAGCTAAATTTGACCGTTTGCCGCCAGAGAGCTGAGGGTTGTTGACTTCCTCGAAACAAGAGTCGACCTTTAAAGCCACTGCTTCTACTATCTGTGGATTGCTAATTTTCACACACACAAAGAAAAAATTATCGATAGTCGGCCCTTATAAAAAAATCGATATGTCATGCTACCGTAGGCTATATTGATTACGTGCCAGCCATATTTGTCATTTGTGCTCTGTGTTTGAGGAGTACAGCCCACCGGAAGACTGAGTAATGCATGTCTGTAGTCATTCAATGACGAAACCACAGTACCACAATACAGACAGTGATTAGCAAAAGCCAACGATTATCATCAGTTGCACACCCACCACGTCCTTCCCCTCCAGTCGGAGCAGGGGAAGAAAACGGTGGAGGTGAGCTAATGAGTTGTACAGGCTGAACAGATAGCAGAACCCCTCCAAGGTGTTAATATAGCATTGTGTTGTGCGATGGCTCACTATTGACTGCTAAACAAAAAGAGGATAACACTCAAGAGAGACATCACCTTGTAATTTGTGATGCATCGCAGGCGAACCACATTTCCCCCATGTTGTTACTGAAGTATAATTGGGAGCTGAGCAGGCCGAGATGCGAGATCAGACCAGCCAGGTTGCACGGGTGGCGCAACACCAACACAGGGGCTCACTTCAAATGTCTTCGGCTAAGCTGACCTTTGTAAGAGACATCTTGTTATCTTCCACGGCAACCAGGAGTCATCTGATATTGACTTATTGGCCTCCCTGTTCTCTGTGGAAACCAATGCTGATGCATTTTTTACTTACACGCTCCTGCGGACACATGGGACCCAATAATATCATTGTAGCAGTTTACCCTGCTACACGCCACCGGCTTGGTAATCCTGAAGACTAGGAATACAGGTATAAGGAATACTGGCAGGCAGGCAAACAAACTAGCGAACAAATTAGCTGGCTGGCAATATGAACTGGTGTCAGAGCTACAACTTGGCACATGGACAAACTGCGAATGGCACAGCGATGGGGCGGTGACCGGCTGTCGGTGCAGGGTTCTTGTAGTGTAGCAGAGATAACCTGATGAAAAACAGGTGTGCTGATGGCAGATGATGTGCAGGTGTGCGGAGAGAGATACGGAAGACAGGGGGGAAGGGAAGCGAAAAAACACACACACACACACACACACACAGACAGGCATACAAGTGTCAGAACAAGAGAGAGAGAAAGATGCACTTTGCCCACTGTGGAAAGAGAATCTTCTGCATCTGTCTGCGCACAGTTTTTCTTAAATAGAGTCGTAAAGCAGCCATTCCCTGACTTGGCCATGTAGATTGGTA
Source organism: Muraenolepis orangiensis (assembly GCA_027704905.1). Taxonomy (NCBI): domain Eukaryota; kingdom Metazoa; phylum Chordata; class Actinopteri; order Gadiformes; family Muraenolepididae; genus Muraenolepis; species Muraenolepis orangiensis. The sequence continues at coordinate 20,188,812 of CM051004.1, forward strand.
TATAGTATTTTATTTATTATTAGATTGATATCTGTAGTATACATTTTAACCACATGAGGGATGTGTTGGAGGTCTTTCCCACACTCACAAATAAGGAAAATCATGGGCCGGGGTTCTTCAGAGAAACCTGACATTAAAAGACAACAGAGAGAAACATTTAACCTGCCTGCCGCAATACATATGTTTTTATTGACCACCAGTCAATTACCACAGTGTTACCACAATTTGGGACTTGGGTTAAGCTTAATCAAAGACTAAAGGCAGCGGGGGATCCTTCAATCCAGCAGGGCAGGGGTACAGATGTTTCAGATTATGTTTATGTGAGGTTCTACATGTGGCAAAATGAATTGACTGAAGACTTGTTATGTTGCTTGACTCCCCATACAGGTATGGCCGGTGAATATCTTATGTATTGAATATCAACGTTGTTACAAAGTGTACCCTGGACTCAATGGCAATTATTGGCCTTCATCACAGAGGTGAAATAGTAGCGAGAACACAAGTGTAGATCATTAAGATAATTATGTGTCTGTAGCCAGTGCCCATAATTAACATCACATGCACCTGTGTTGGCCCGTACCATTGCATCTCCGTGATGACGGCCTCAATAGACTAACGGCGTGATGGGCTGGAGGACATGGCAAACAGGCTACAGCAAAGAGGTGAGGAGAGTCATGAAGACGGATGGCAAGGACGTGGAGACCTTCTTTCATTCCAAGTCAAGTCAAGTTTATTGTCACTTCACAGTTTACACAAGTATAAGCAATGAATGAAAATCTTATGTGTACCCGACCCGACGACAGACAGCTGTTATAAAAAACAGTTAAATATATAAAAATGCAATATATTAAATGCAATATGTCAGTAGAAGAGCAATATATATATATAAATCAATGTAATAAAATGTACATTGTTATATGCTATACACCCTTGTTCAGCAGCAGGATGACCTGACTGAGGAATCTATCTCTAAGCCTATTTGTACGGCACTTGATACTGCGGTATCGCCTGCCTGACGGTAAAAGTGAGTACAGTTCGTGGCTGGGGTGGGCATTGTCTTTTATGATGTGTTTGGCCTTGGCCACGCACCGCTGGTTGTATATATCCAGGAGGGAGGGGAGCTCACCTCCAACGATATACTGGGCCGTCCGCACCGCCCTTTGAAGCGCTCTGCGCTCGAGTGCGGTGCAGTTCCCGTACCAGGCTGTGATACATCCTGTAAGAACACTCTCGATTGTCCCGGTGTAGAATGTGCTCAGGATGCGGGGGCCCATGCTGTATTTCCGCCTGAGGAAATACAGGCATTGTTGGGCCCTTTTCACCACGTGTGTGGTGTGCGTGGAAATGTGAGGTCCTCGGAGATGTGCACGCCGAGGAACTTGAAGCTGCTGACCCTCTCTACTGCAACACTGTCGATGGAGATAGGGGCGTGCTCTCCTCTCTGCTTCCTGTAGTCCATGATCAGCTCCTTGGTCTTCTTGACGTTGACAGCGAGGCTGTTCTGTTATTCCCCCACAGGTGTCGCCACTCACCGGACTGCCTCAACAAACCACTGAAATAAGTTATCGGCATTGTGAACTTAATCAAAGGCAGCGCACTAAGCGATAGGCTTTTTAGTTAAGCTGTCTGTTGACATGGGGGTGTAATGCATTTAAATGTGCATGCCTATATTTAGTTTTACTGATGAGAGGAAATCTCATTAATAATGAGCTGTTATCTCCATCTAATGTTTAAACAACAATTTGATCAAACATGCACTTAAATAGCTGGTTTACCCATTCAAAACAATAACAAGATGATGTGGCAATGGCCTCAAACTGGCCAGGAATGTTCATTTAAACAGAAATCTGCCATTCATGTTATATAGTATACAAGTGTGTATTTATTTTTGATGGTTTTTCTTATGGCTCCCTTGTAAACACAATTCGGAAACTCCGCTGTAGGACACACTGGCCAACCTCTAAAAAGTATATTCATATATTTAGTTTGTAGTTGCATTACATTTAGTACATCATTCGCTGAATACCCATCCACTGTAACACTTTATGATGTGCAGTGCTACTGCTACAGCTGCTGCTGGGGGGGGGGTTGCTGCATCAAGCGCTAACTTTGAGAAACTATTGCATTCAAGGTTGACTGGCTCCTGGTGTGCGCCATATTAGCCCCTGGAGTGACGAAGGCATCAGTCGCATTTGTCTGGCACAACAGAGGGCTTGCTATGTCTGTGGGAATTGTATTTTATTCTTCGTCTTACAAAAGCCAACCCCCTCCCCCCTGCCCACCCTTCCTGTCTACAGCCTTTCATTTCAAGAAGTTATTATGGGGGATTCTGTTTGGTTGAGTAAACCACCAAAGAAAATACAAGAACAATATGAAGATTACGTTACTAATACTGAAATGAAACCTCCAAACCTATCGTATACAGTCTATGATCCAAACCAAGGCATATATTATATATATGTATATATATTTATTCATATATTACATTACAGTCATTTAGCAGACACTTTTATCCAAAGCGACTTACAGTAGTGCGTTCAACAAAGGTAGGAAAGAGAACAACTTGTCACTAAAAGTCAAAAGTGCATTACATTCCTAACAAGTCTCCAAGAAGTGAACGAGTGCTCATGTACATTTCAGGTAAAAGAACAATTTGTTGGACTTATATCTTAAACACTAACAAGCAAACAATCTACTTAGTAAGACGCAAGTACAGTAGTAAAAAGTGATAAGAGGACGTGCTAGGAGGAAGGATCCCGGTCGTGTTTCCTGAAGAGGTGAGTTTTCAGCCTGCGATGGAAGATGAGCAGTGACTCTGCAGTCCTGACATCTGTGGGGAGTTCATTCCACCACTTTAGGGCAAGGACAGAGAAGAGCCGTGACTGCGTAGTTCGGCAACAAGGGCTAAATATACAAATATATATATCTCTTTATTGTTATAGTTCAACCCAGGGTTCAGATCCAAGGTGACAAGGTGGTTTTCCTCATCAGAAACAACCCCTCATTCACTTCCTTCTCAAACTTTGAAAGTCAGCTGTATGTTAAACATTCCCTCAGACGGCATGCGTTCCCCCCAGCCATTCCCTGAGTGCCTGATGAATGAGATCCACTGCCTGCCCTGGCACCCCCTGCAATTACAAAACATGATTCATTTACCTGGGACTAATTCAGTGTTGAGTGCACCCCCCCCTCTCTCTCTCTCTCTCTCTCTCTCTCTCTCTCTCTCTCTCTCTCTCTCTCTCTCTCTCTCTCTCTCTCTCTCTCTCTCTCTCTCTCTCTCTCTCTCTCTCTCTCTCTCTCTCTCTCTCTCTCTCTCTCTCTCTCTCTCTCTCTCTCTCTCTCTCTCTCTCTCTCTCTCTCTCTCTCTCTCTCTCTCTCTCTCTCTCTCTCTCTCTCTCTCTCTCTCTCTCTCTCTCACGGGGCGGCAGTCTAGCTCAGGAGGTAGAGCGGTCGCCTCACAACCGGAAGGTTGCTGGTTCGATCCCCGGCTCCTCCTAGCAAAAACTGTCGAGGTGTCCTTGAGGAACCCTAACCCTAACTGCTCCCCGGGCGCTGTATGAATAGCTGCCCACTGCTCCTAATACTAGGATGGGTTAAATGCAGAGAACACGTTTCACTGTATGTCTTCATGTATGTGACCAATAAAGAGGATTCAATCCTCACGATTGTGTTGTTCTCTCTCTCTCTCTCTCTCTCTCTCATGGTTATAAGGCCTGCAGTGTCCATTGTTCAACCCGTTCTCATTACCATGCATGGTGGCCTTTTCCCAAGGTCAGCGCTCTGATTTTTATGTGCTGGGGCTACAGTTTGCCGCTTCCCCTCTGGTAGATAGAGTCAAACGTTGCCACAAAGGACACCATCTTTCTTGGCTTAATTATAAAATTGGCCAGTCTGCGTTATGTCTGCGCTATGTGTATTTACACTAGCACTTTCATTTGGGAGTTCCCGTTTGGCAACACAGTCAATGCTCTGTACTAGGAGAATGGAAAGTTAATTAGGCTAGAAATAGTGATAAAGAAAGGTCAAAGGTTCTGCTCATAATATGAGACTTGAAATGCGCTTCAGGTTTTAAGCAATACATTGAGTGAAGTAACTGCAGTACATTGAGTGAAAATTAACAATCGAGATCAAACATCAAGACACAAGGTGAGATAACATCCCAGCCATCCCCTGAAAGAGAGTGAATAACGGTGTCCCAGATCTTGTGACATGGTCGATCACAATGCACCTTTTGCATGGAAATACATTTCTGATTTGCACTACCGTGTAAAAATGGCCAAAACAATACATGTATATATATACCCTAGGCCACCTACCTACCTTGCCCAATGCTGAGACACCAGGGATTCAAACCACATATATATACATTTAAATTGTTTCTTGAGGATTGCTATACAATTGTGTTGTACTTGTACAATAATTCAGATTTTGATTCACGTGAGATTGTCAAAGTTCTCTTCCTCATGGTTGACAGCCCATCAAGCTTTTTTGCAAAGCATGGATGGTCCAAATAAGGAGTTTCCAACCACGGCAGGAATCCATCAAGAAGACACCCTAGCTCTATTCCTCTTTGTGATAGTGGCGGACTGAGGCATCATGAGGCTACGTCTTGACTCCATCCAAGACGAAAGTCTCACCATCAAGCAGAAGCCATCAAGACGTCAGCAAAGCTTGCATTTCACTGAGCTTGCTCATGTGGACAATATTGCCCTCACAGCTGATCAACTGTGTGATGCACACGACTTGTTAACATCTCTTGAGAAGCAGCAGCCAATCTCGGTCTGTCTCACAATGCAAAGAAGACTGCGTACATGACCATTAATGAGGATGAAAGCCACCTGACAAAATGTTCCAATGATGGTACACAACTCAAAGAGGTCAGTGATACCTCGGGTCCTGCTGGTGGTAAGAAGGACTTCTTGGAAAAAAGGACAAGCCTGGTGTGCCTGTAACAAGCTTCACAACATCTGGCAAATCAAGTCAACAAAGATGGCCTTTTTTCAGAGCCTGTGTGGAGAGCATTCTTCTCTTTGAAGACGAAACCTGCAACATGAAGAAAGAGCTAACCGTCTATTAGTGAAAGTCTGCTACCCTGTGAGAATCTGTTCTGGTTGTCTGTGCGCCTGCCTGTATTAGACTTTAATTTTAAACAGCTCCCGGCTCATTTATGACCAATGGTACTGGGGTTCCATGTTGCCTGTCAATCACAGGTGTGTGAATGCAACACTTTTTCAATTGCAGAAACACATGAGGGAGGGAGCAGAGAGGGAGGGGACCATTTTTGGGGGGTTGTTTAATTTCAAAGTCTTGCTCTCTTTGCTCTTGCTTCTGCGGTTTCTCCTAACAACTCTCAAATCGTACCTCCATCTTTTAGACGACAGATGACACCACAGTCATCGGCCTGCTAAGCGAGGGTGACGAAACAGTACAGAGTACAGAGATGAGGTAGTCCAGCTGACGCGATAGTGTGAGGACAACAGCCTCGCACTGAATGTCAGCAAGACTAAGGAGCTCATCGTGGACTTCAGAAGCCACCGGGGCACCCACTCCACCATCAGCCTGGACGGGACACCGGTGGAAGTCGTCAGCTGTTTCCGTTTCCTTGGACTACAGATTTCCGATGACCTGGCGTGGACCCGCAACACGGAGGTCAAGCTGAAGAAGGCACGTATAGAGGCAGCGCCTCTATGCTCTGCGGTGCCTCAGAAAAAGTGGAACAGACCAGAGGTAGCTGTTGAACTTCTACCAAGGCACCCTAGAGAGCGTCCTGACGAGTGGCGTCACTGTGTGGTACGGCAACACCACTGCACAGGACAAGAAAGCCATCCAGAGGGTCATGAGGAGAAGCTCATTGGGTGTGCACGTCCATGCATTGAGGAGATCTGTGGGACCAGATGTTGGAAAAAGGCCACGTCCATCATAAAGGACTGCAACCACCCTGGGCACCATCTCTTCTCCCCCCTACCATCTGGTCGCCGGTTGCACAGCAACTACCAGGTTTAAGGATAGTTTTTATCCACAGGCAGTGCACCTACTGAACTGCTAGGAGTTCACTTTCATAACATTGTCATTAACATTACACTTACATACTTTGCTGGACTTTCTGGACTCATCACAGTTACTGCACTGTACTGCACTGTATTCATTATGCTGCTGCACTACTGGCACTTTAAATGTACATTCAACATGTACTTTTTTTGTTTCTTTTTATTGTATATATTATTTTTATGATATCGTTTTTGAGATGTATACTGCGGGAGGGAATGGGGAGTAAGCATTCCAATGTTGCAATTGGCCAATAAAATATATTATATATATCTGATATATCTTGTATCTTGTAGGTTACAATCAAGTGAATGCAGCTAGCATCAAACCAGATGAAGAATCTGAGTCAAGTGCAAGTTTTGGAGTTAACAAAAAAGAAGCAGTGCAGTAGTTGAGGCAATAAGACTCGCATCCTGTTTCCAACACTATAAAAAAAATCCAATTTGGGCACAAGCAATTAGAGGGCTGTTCCAAGGATATTTGTAAAATGCAGTTAGCCTACTAGGGCGCACAGCAGCTAATTTCCTGTTTGGTGCACACACCCCTAACCCTCATGATAGGAGCAACAGCAAATTATTTTTTGTTCATAAGACAAATATCAGATGAGAATACGTTTAGCAAATTATTCTGCTAAATCATAAGTCATTCCTTATAAGAAAAAAGTTCTCATGTCATTAAGAGAGCAACACCTGAGAACAATCATTATTATTAATGTATATTACTGTATGAGTATATATAATATAAAGAAAATATATATCTCTCTGTATAAATATATATGTAAATAGAGAGAGAGAGAGAGAGAGAGAGAGAGAGAGAGAGAGAGAGAGAGAGAGAGAGAGAGAGAGAGAGAGAGAGAGAGAGAGAGAGAGATTTTATATATTGTCGTGTGTGTGTGTGTGTGTGTGTGTAACTCAAGGGGAAACCAAACAGAAGCAGCCGATGGACTTTTCAGGAAGGAAAATAACATGTCTATACCATGTTTTTTTCTCTTTTTTCAGCAGTGTGGATTCCGCCGAGAGGAAGCCATGTGTGGCGGTAGCAAGGTTCCGGACGAGACAGCTGTCAGAAGCCATTACGGATGAGAGGGCCACAGAGAGAAGGGCAGCATGCAGCAGCTCTCAATGGAGGCCTAACAGCTCTGACTGGTGAGAGGCATGTACAGTGTGTTCGGCAGACGTGGCACGCGCACGCGTACAAGCACGAAGGCACGTAAGCGCCCCATGCACCCTGCACCCCATCCTCTTCCTCCCCCCCGCCCGTTTCATTTCCATGGTAACTGAAGGTTGTCGTGGTTGCTCCCCTGGGTCCTCGACCTTTGAATCAGCCCACTCCACCGAACTGACTGATGGTCTGGCATCGTGGCACGAAAGAATTACCCTGGCATCTTTCTTGGGCTGCTGAAACTTCATCTTGAATTTGCTGTGACCCCCTTTCATTTAAAAAAAATCTGTGTCTTTGGGTTGTCACCCAACATCGTAGTTTGTTTTTACTTGGCCCCACTCGTAAAAATCCCAGCCAAACCAGTGTGTTGGCCTGGCTCCGCATCATTGGTCTCTAGTGATTGGTTAGGGGAAATCAAATCCCCCCCCCACCCTCCAACAGAAATCGTTTAGAGTGGAGGCCATGTCAGACGGAAGATAGAAATGGAGTGTAACGAGATGACGATTCAGTCTGATATATCAGGCTAGGTTGTTGCTCCCTGGGAGCCCTCCCCACTGAGCATAGCCGGTTTGTTTAAGGAGTGGGGAGAGTGAAACCGAGAGAAAGAAAAAAACATGAGAGCAATAATAAAAATAGTTTAAACCTGCACCATGTAACTTTTGGACTACAGCTATTTGCTCCATTACAAAATAGTATTTAAACTGCCCATCGACGAATGAATCCATGAGGGGAAGCATTTTTTATAAATGGTTTTATTCAAGGCCACTTTTATGAGTGCACTGTGCAAAATGTGCAATGCTAAAGTAATGCTTTTGTAACACTGCATTTGCAAAACTGAATGCTTTTAAAATGGAGGGGAATTGATCATTGTTTGTTTTCATATACTACCCACATTTCTATATTACTACAGCCAAGGGGCAAACAATACATACACAACTCATGTAGCCAAGGCCACACAATTACTAGTCTTCTGTCTGGTTCTTATTTTGTGATTCACACCGTTCACCATGCAGGGAATAAAGTCTGGGGGAGGACCCTCCAGTGGTGGACGTATCCCAACGTCACGCACGCACCATAGGCCTTCTCATCGGGATGGGGACAATTAGTTTAGCGCTTAGCAGACCTTGTGGCTGCAGCCTTTCAACCCCATGGACAGTGCTTCAGCAAACCAAAACAACTCTTTGGTCTCCAAAACACGGTTGGGTAAAGCTGCCCGTTTTAGATCAGTGTCACCGGTGAGGAACGGTGATTCTCCCCGCATGTTGCCACGGCCACCGCTTATGTTTATTGTTTTTTTTATTAATTATATTTATTGGGTTTTTCAGAATTAACACAACATTACATCACATACAATATATATCCACATACATACATACATACATACATACAGTTAAAACAAAAACAGACAATCTAACAAAAGGTTGATATGAAAAATAACAATAAAACAAAGAATAGAAATAAGAAAATAAAAAACCTGCAATTCTCATGTAACTATTATGCTGTCTGACATTAGATTATCTCCAAACATTGGAGGTATTCAGCAATCTTTTTGGTAGGTGACTCTTGAGATATTCAATAAATTGTCCCCATATTTTAAAAAAAGAACACAAAATAGCATTTTCCCCTTGGTGGCATAAGTCAATTTTTCCATAGCTAAGCAGTTAGAAAGGCTTGTAAACCACTGGCACACTGTAGGCACCTCCATGCTCTTATTACCACTTATATTGTATCAGTTTAAATCTGGTGTTGATAGTCTGCCTTTGTGTGTCTTGGCAGACTCTCTTCCAGTCTACCTCAGAGATTTACACCTCTAAGTCACTAGACCACACCAATATTTTTGATTCTTTAGAATTGTCCAGGATCAATTTATACAAGAGGGAAACCTGACGCACCCCTGAAGATGATCTTGTATAGTCTCCTGAAGGCTAGACAGAGGAGGTTTGTTATGCTGTTTAAGCGTTGTGAAAAGTAACTCCTAATTTGGAGGTATTTAAAGACGTGCTTCAAAGGGATATTGTATATTGTACAAAGTACATTGTTGTCATCATACATATCCATAACTTTGCTAATTCCTTGCTCTGCCCAGGATCGGAAACCAGGGTCTTCTCTGCCTGGGGAAAATCGACGGTTTCCTCTTATTGGTGTAAAACCCGATATATCTGACATTGTATTTAAGCGTGCTTGCATTTTGTACCAGACTAATGGTATTTCTGACAAATGGTTTATTGGTTCCTTTTAACAGGTTTTTCAATGTATCGGATTACAGATGTAGTTTTGCGGGTAACGGCGATGTAGTAGTATTTTCTATTGTGACCCACGGTGATGTAGGCTTCACCACTTATGTTTGGCCGGCGTCTAAATGTGATCTTTTATGACGGCATTTCCACCATGCGCAAGTCAAAATGTACTCTTGCAGTGTGATTCAAGATTCAAGATTCAAGATTCAAGAACTGTTTTTGTCACAAATACATACGCAAGACAGCATATGCATATAAACATATAGATACATACTTTATTTGTCACATACGCAAGACAGCATGTGCAGGGAAGATCAGCGCCAGGGAAAGTGGCAGTGCCATACATCAATTGTGCAAAATACAATATGAAAAACTGCAATAAACTATGTATAAACTAAGTATATACAAATATACAAAATAAATATATAAACATGTGTGCAGACAAGCAGCATTTTCACGAACAAAACACCCGGTTTTGGGGTTTGACAATGTGGTCAACAAAATTTATCGCTTGCCCACAAAATACCATTTTGAGCGCTCAAAACATGGCGTGGTTTTTTTTCTCCTCTCTATGGCCACTCCAGGGCTCTGAACAAAAGCATGTTTTTATGTTGTTGCCCATACAGGGATGATGAAATCGATCACACGGATCAAAGGTTTGAAGTAGAACGATATTTAGGGAAGTAGAAAGGGTCAGATGCATAATAACCATAAAACATATGCTAAATTTAAAGTGACATACTATAAATAGAATCCAATCTGGGCACTGGCAATTAGAGGGCTGTTGTTAGGATACTTATGCTAAATGCCGTTAGCCTACGCAGTGCTCGCACACAATTTCCTGTTTGGTGTGTGCACACCACTAAAGCTCTCTTTACATAAGACAACATGAGATGAGGAATACTCTTAGCTCATAGCTTTGTTCTTATTCTGTGTAATCACAACATTCCTGCTTGATATTATTTGATATGTCCGTAAATGGTCTTTAGAGCCCCTGTTGCTGCGGCAACTGACTCCGGCCCTCCGACTCCAGCCCCAGTGGAGTGTCTGTGCTGTGATCTCCCCCCACCCCCCCCCCCCCCCCCACAGCGACAGCATGTGGACTACGCTCAAGAGACCGGCTATAAAGTCATCAGTGTGTTTGTTTCTCCATGCCATTCCTTCGGAGGGAGTTGGGGGGGGCAATAAAAAAAAAGCCTGATAACAAGACAGCGAGACATTACCCTATATGTATATAATACCCGGAATTACAACATGGCCCTTTTTACTGCTACCGTAACCACGGGTCGTAGGACAGAAGACAGAGTCTGCTGAGGCAGTACATTTTCAACTTCATGGACACCATGGATACATGGTCATCTTTATTCTCGATTACGTGACTAGCTGTTAAACTGTCCAGATTACCAGCTCGCAGTTTCCAAATAACATGAACAAATAGGCCCTGTTGTCCACCAATCCCTTACACACACAAACCGTGCTGGCTAAACCCGTGTGTGGGTTTGAAGTTTATCTGTCGAGACCCCTCATGCGTCTCAAACCTTGCTTTGTTTGTGAGCAAATGGAATGAATGGCCGTAGAATGTTGTTGCTTTTGTAATACGAATCTGGCCTCATTAAAAGCCGAGTAGTTCATTCTCATAAACGTTTAACTGAATAACAGCAGTCACTGGGCTATTCATCCAAAAAAAAGTGAAGATCAATAACTTTTAACTTTCTTAGTGGATTGTTGTGGAAGTGGAACTGTTATTATTAATGTGTCATAATACTCACCCAACCAGAAGAGGGCACCAAAGGAGCAGGATTTGATTGATTGATTTTTGGTGATTTTCTGTTCTTATACATGTTCATGTACAACACCACATCTCTTAAATAAAACCAATATTTCAAGTGCTGAAATATATTATTATATACGTATATTATATGTTATACTTCTGATGTAGAACACCCACTGACGCTCCCCTGGCCTTTGGGCCTTTGGGAATCTGTAAAACAGATTCTTGAAAGTGATTGAGAGTGGAAGGAAGAAGGAGATGAAGTAGAAAAAAACTGTGATGGAAAGAGGGGGAAGATGAAGCACCAGTGTGCCAAGGCAAAGAGACATGTCCCCCCCCCCCTCCCCCACCCTCCACCCCCAGGCCACCTACACAGAAGGAGAAAAAGCCGTAGCAGAGTGACAGGACATTTACACATCTACCTGTGGCCCTATGTTGAGACACCAGGGATTCAAACCACAAAGTGAAATTACTACTATTTCATTCCAAATGTCATTTTACAGTTCATTCTTAACAACATCAAGTTCATGTGAAACCTGCAGAGACAATTGTCAGGATTCAATAGACGGCACCCAGGGGAACGTTACAACGTCACATTTAAAATACATTGCTTTCAAGGTTTGGTGATTGTTTGTGTACATCTGTGTTTTTATTCTAAATGATTACAAATTACTATGTGGAAAATATACTGCAGTAAAACAAGTCGGGATGTGCTGACACTCTGAAGGAAATGTTTTATCTGATCTCACTACTGCAACAAGGTAACTCCCTGCCCTCTTCAGATATACACGCAAATTGCAATATTGCTGCTGCTGCTCCTACTACTATACTACTACTACTACTACTACTACTACTACTACTACTACTACTACTACTACTACTACTGCAACTACTACTACTACTACTACTACTACTATTACTACTACTACTACTACTACTACTACTACTACTACTACTACTACTACTACTGCAACTACTACTACTACTACTTCTACTATTACTATACTACTACTACTACTACTACTACTACTACTACTACTACTACTACTACTATACTACTACCATACTACTACTACTACTGGTATACTTGTACTGCTACTACTACCACAATTATACTACAGCTAAACTACTACTGCTATTACTACACCACTACTACTACTACTACTACTACTACTACTATTACTACTACTACTACTACTACTACTACTACTATACTACTACTGCTATACTACTACTACTACTAAACTACTGCTACTATTACTGCAACTACTACTATTATACAACGACTACTACTCCTACACTACTACTATTACTACAAAACTACTTCTATTACTATACTACTACTACTATTACTGCTACTACTATTAATACTACTAACGCTACTACTACTAACGCTACTACTACTATACTACCACTTTTACTGCTGCTACTACTGTTATACTACTAGCACTACTAAACTACTACTACTACTACTATTACAACTACTAATAATATTATACTACTACTACTACTTAACTACTACTACTACTACTATATGACAACTACTACTACTACCACAACTAAAATAGTACTACTACTATACTACTACTACTACTACTACCACTACCACTACTATACTTCTTCTACTACTACTGCTACTACTACTACTACTACTACTACTACTACTACTATTACTACTACTACCACTACTACTACTACTACTACTACTACTATTACTACTACAACAACTGCTACTACTACTACTACTACTACTAATTATAATAATAATAATAATGATAATTATTGTTATTACTAATATTATTATTATTACTATTATTATTATTATTATTATTATTTGATAATTCAAAATAACAGTACACCTAAAGCACAATTCAGAATATACTATCAAACATACTATATATCAGTAAACCAACACATTTTTACCAGCTTGTGCCTAACGGTAAAGTGTCAGATAGTGTCAGCAAGGTCACCGCCATACAAATAATACAATATCTAATGTGATGCCGTGAATGCATGCATACAAGTATGCCTATACAAGACCATACAGCACAATGAAATGAACAGCAACCTAAAGCAATGCCACCAAATTGTTGTGGGAAAGAAAGACATCATTAGATGATGGCGATCTGCGTGATAGCGGGGGTAGCTTTCAGTGTCATCTACCACACGACTATTTTATTTCCTGGCTTGTATCAAGGAGTCCCTTCGGATTACTGTGCTCAAGCATCTGTGAAATGTTCCCCTGCACCTTGAGGCACTGAAACAACTGGTGTTTGCCTGCACTATCAAAGAAACAAAAACCGCCTGGCCGTCCATCTGACTAGCAAGAGGACCCCACACAAGTCGAATATATACAGCATGTCTCATTATGATCCGTGATCAAAACATGTGGGCGGTTCGTAAACAAAGGAGCTATATATATATATATATATATATATACTGTATATATAAAAAATGCAAGCAGAAATGACCTTCTGCAACAGTTCCACGGCGGTCTCCAGAGAGACACCCTCCTCGAACAAACATTGCTGTTAAAAATAGTACAAATAATAAAGAAGCTTTGAGACGAAAGAAAACATGCGGTTACTCTGGAAGTGATTATACCAGCATAAAAGAAGGTGTCTGCCACGGCTGCTTACTATTCTTTATCTTTTATCTCTCTGTTTGCAGTTATATCATCCCCCCCAGTTGTCTCCTGGTACCTTGTGTATGTGTTTGTGTATGTGTTTGTGTGAGTTTGTGTGTGGTAGGAGGGAAGGGGGGGGTTTCTGACTTTCACACACACACACACACACACACACACACACACACACACACACACACACCACACACACACACACACACACACACACACACACACACACACACACACACACACACACATACATACGAACACCATGTACAGCCGTGCGGGATGTCAAAAGGATTGGGAGATCACCTCTTTACACTTCTAACCACCAACCTGACAAGCCACCAGTCCAATTTGTGTCAACGGGTACAGCCCCCAACTCTGTCCCCCCAAATAACAACAACAACAACAGCAGAAACTACAATTCATGTTGACAGCAGTAGGGAGGACACTTTCTTCCCACTCAGTGAGAAACCTCCTAAGACAAATATGGGCCACTGGTGGACCATATTTCTGTGTCCAAAACCTTTAGAAAATAGACCATAGTGACCCAGGATGGCCCATACACCAGAAAGAACAAGAAACACAAGAAGAGTTCAGCATACAGAATACGCTGAACTCTTTGAGTCAAACACAATTCATGTTGTCTGGTCTAAAAGGCGATCCAGTTCTGTTGTCCATCTCTATTTGACACTCAATTATTTAGTAAGGCTCTGGGTGGCATGCTACCCTCCATGTAAAATTGGATCAAATACACATTAAAAACCGTGATAAAGGGTAGACTCATACTTGACATTCATATCCAGTGTGCTCTCCACACTAAACTGAGGCAGTCTGTCAGGGGCAGCAGGGGCCAATACAATCAGCCCACAGCAACTCATGTGCAAATCAAAAAACGGACCGCTCCTGGAATATATGGAATCGATATGGAAGCAAAATATTAATCTCTTATATTCAATCCAACGCTATGTTGCACACTATGAAAGGGGAGCAAGGCTAGAGGATTCATAGGAGCGCCTTGCAGAAACCCTGCCGGTTGATTACGTGCGTTCCAGGCAAATGCGTGCGGATGCAAACGGATATTAAATCAAGCCTGAGCGGCGACCATGGTGGCCCGTCTGGGGCTCGGCGCGATAAGCACTCCGGGCAGTGGAGGGAATTGTATTTCTACCGGGTGGGGACAACAGATGAGTTAAGGGCAATCTATGCTCCACGTCGGATGATTAATAGTGATAGTGCCATATATTGCGCTGTCCGACAAATAGATGGCCGTCTCGGTGTCTGTTGTTTTGCATTGGGCCACACAGTGCCTCGGAGGTCAGCGGCTGGAGAGAGGCGTCGCGTTGATGAAAATGCAGCCGAGCTCAAACATTGTGTGCGTCAATAGTCAAGCACGGTTCCATGTGGAATTGCTCTGCTGCGGGTGGCAAACCAAAGAGTCATAATCACAAACAAATTTTCAACACGCAATGTTTTATTATTTTTTTTTAATGCCAACTCAACTGCCACCAGCTAAACGAGAAGTCTCTCCTTTCAGTCATCATGAGCGACAAGGCTTTTTGACTTTGCTGCATATAAGATGGAAGCTAGGGATCAACCTTGTGTGCTGACTCACGGTTCGGGGATGAAAAATCCCAACGACAAACACTTTACTTATTTGGATGGTAAGTGCTATAGATTTTACTGTTAGTTTATCGATGGGCTGTCTGAAAATAAGGAATTACACCCTTTGCCGATTGCCTGTAACGCGGAATCTCCATAGCATTCGATCAAGCTGTGACCGGGAGGCGAGCTTTGATCAATGGGGAACACAATTCCGATTCTTCTATTCCATCACACGGCTCGGTTTAAAAGCAACTGGAACTAGCAACAGTAAATCAATTCTAATCAAATACGGAGGCCTACTATCAACAGAGATTGAGGAAGAAAGCCTGCATAGCTTTGTCATTTGCTGTCCTCTGGGGTGACTGGATGAGCAAGATAGATCAGAGAGAGGAATATGCTTCAGAAGGAAGGGCTCTGACATAATGGTGGAAAGTAACTTTCACTCATGTTTAGTTTTACCAATACCCCATTTCTTTCATACAATTCCAGTATTCCTTCTAAGCAATTATCTAACTTTATTATTGCACCATATCAGCTACTTTAAATATATATCAAAAGCAATCCAATGAGTCGATCAAACATCCACTTTTAGGATTCAGCCTAGCAAGAACGATTTCGGCGAATATTCAATTCTAACTTTGATTTTAACTATGAAATATAAACGCATGAAGGATGGATAAAATGTGGCGTTGCATCACACACACATTCGCACACACACACACACACACACACACACACACACACACACACACACACACACACACACACACACACACACACACACACACACACACACACACACACACGTGCACACACACACACACACACACACACACACACACACACACACACACACACACACACACACACACACACACATACACACACACAGCTTAAGGTCATTCTTTGTTCAAAATCTAATTCCATTTTTTCTCATCATGTCCTGGGTCTAAACTTGAACAACAGCTGCTGTCTAGGAGGCACCCAAGATTAATTTAGGCCTGCGGCAAAACATTATATTATGGCTGACAGATGTATCAGCCACCAGTTCTATCTTTATTATGACTTGTGTGATTTGTCTCCAAAACCCTTGGTTGGTTTGTTTTAGGATCCTATGCAATATCTATCCAACTGGGATTTGTTGTTCTTCCACTTTAACTCAGTTTACAGCACTGCCTTTTTCTGTGACACATAGAGACCTGCATTGCACTATAGCTCCTGCACAATGAATGTGTAATTTAAACTGGCATTTCCTCTAACCTCGTTCACAGCTGTTCTCATCTCACAAGAATGTCTGGAATGGGGTGCTTTGGATGTGGGGGTAGCTGAGAGAGAGAGGGGGGGTGGTATTTCTTCTTCTGGTTCTTCCCAGGACGGGATACCTGCTTCTTTAACGGACTGCAACCACCCTGGGCACCATCTCTTCTCCCCCCTACTGTCTGGTCGCCGGTTGCGCAGCATCCTACCAGGTTTAAGGATCATTTTTATCCACAGGCAGTGCGCCTGAACTGCTAGGAGTGCTGCCACTTTCATAACATTGTCAATAACATTACACTATCATACTATCAAAAACATGTACATATCATTTGAGTCATTTTGCTGCTCTTTTTTTGCTCATTTTTATTGTAAATACTATTTTTATTTGTATGGTGTTGTTTTGGAGATGTATACTGTGGGAGGAAATGGGGAGTAAGCATTCCCATGTACGTGTTACAAATACAAATCATGTATCTTGTTACATGTGTAAGAGATTCAAGATTCTTTGTTTGCCATGTGTAAGTACACAATACTATGATATACTACACTACACTATACAATACTATACTATAAACAACACTATATAGGCTATATTATATACTACTATATACTATAAAGTACAGAACACTATATGATAACAATACTATATACAATAAAAATAACTATAATACAAATGAACAATAAAGTGTCTAATGGATGATATGGAGGTGGTGAAAAAAAAAACTAAAAGCAAGAGAAGGAGGCTGTAGGGAGAGACTTTATTTTTAATTACATGTTCCGTTTTATTACTTTGTTCAATTATTTGTCAAAATAAAACTCCACATATCTTCTCCTTGGATTACTGCACTCTTCATCTTGCTCACATCTGTATTGGTGCTTAACCGGGGACTGGCAGCTCACATGAAGTAAGGGATGGGAAATTGTGTTTTTTTAACTGTCCTTTCTATATAACATGTGTTCCCATCAATCTATTATGTACGTCAACTCAAACCAAAGGAGCAGCCGGTTGCCCTTGGTGGATGTGCCATGAACAATATGAGCAAGCAATATACCATTCTGAAAATAGTCCTGCTTTCTTTTCCTAACGTGCTTGTGTACACACAGCCCCTGGTGTTATATTACTTTATAGCCTATAACTACTTTATAGCCTGATAAAAATGTTATGCTATATTGTTTTAAAGCAAACTAACATTCAATGCTACAGCAACTTTTTTGCATTGGCTTCTTGTTGTTGTTTATAGGGTGATTGTTATATGTTTGTTTAGGGTCAGGTTCGCCATAGTGCCCCTGCTGTGGTACTAGACAGATCCAAAAGTACCAAGCGTCCAAGGGACCGGGGGGTCAGGAACATGCAGTTTCAAGATTCAAGATTCAAGATAACTTTATTTATCCCGAGGGAAATTAAGGAAAAGGTCAAGAAAAAGTCAGTGTATGAAGAAGAAAATGTACAATGAAGAAATGCATAAAGTAAATTAAAAAAACACATTTATTCATATATATATATATATATATATATATATATATATATATACATACATATATATGTATACATATATATATATATATATATGTATACATATATATATATATATGTATGTATGCTATTGTTTTTGTTCTCCATAACGTTACAGTCTCCGTAAAAGTCGTTCATCGAGCGATGGACATAAGTGAATCATGTGATGTGGATGTTGTTGTGGGTGGTGCCCCCCCCTAGAGGCACCTAGCGGTAATGCATAAAGAGGAACTACTTCCGGGGGGCTCTCGTAAGGTATGATGTAACAGTAAACAGGGTGAAAAACAAGAGGTGATAGTAGTAACACTGTCGCAGCCGTGCCGGACACGTTGTTTTTATGGCAGTATAAGCACCTGAACAGTAACCGCATGTTTCCTTTCGTTCCAAAGCTTATCATTGATTATCATTTGTTCGCCTTCATATGTTCAACAATGTTTGTTCGAGGGGGTTGTCTCTCTAGACTGGCATGGACCGGCTGCCGAAGGTCTGCTTATATATATGTATATATATAGCTACGTGTTCTACGAAATGTCTGCATGCTTTAATTACTATTTTATTATAATAACTAATATTAAAATATATTTAAACATATATCATCATACATATCTACTTATCCCTGTGATCTATCCCGAGCCCTACCTTACTCTTTGTCCCCGGCTGTTTGAATGACCGACAAGTGGAGAACTAAGCGACCACTAATCCTAGATTAACTTAAACCAAAGACTTTAAACCTTAGTCTAACTGCACATGGCAAACTACTGACCAACACATACAACCAAATCTGGACTGCCAGAACGATCTGTTCTGTGATATAAATGGAGGCAATGGTTTTCCATCTCGTAATGGTGTTTGGTGTTGTTTTAAACCAGAGATCCGTTTCTTCCTATGATGTCTCTATGTTTCTAAGGTCAATTGCCATGAACAATGAATGCTGCATGGCTTGCGATAAATTACTAATTAAGCCTAAGTGAATTAACTCATTGTTTTATGTTTGTCTCTTTGGTTTTCAGAATGGGGAATTTCACATCCTCACCTGCTGCTGTTTCTGGCCAAGGATGTTCACAATATGTCCAGGTGAGATTATATTGACTTGGTATTGACATTACGGTGACTTGAATGCTTCACCCACAAACTATGATTTGTTCATTAGTTGAAACTGTACTGTCCTAAAAGGATATTTATGTACATTTCCAATATTGAGAATGGCTTTGTGGTAAATGCTTTGCCACAACTTTGATTTAAGAGCACACAATGGAAGGATTAAACAAGAGCATAATAACTTGGACCATTCCAACTAGTTTAACCATTTTATATTAACTTTGATTTATCTTCTGTCCTTTCAGGAGGTGGTGTCACATAACTGTATTGTGATTTTCTCCAAGACGACCTGCCCATATTGTAGGATGGCCAAGAGTGTGTTTAATGAAATAGGTGCTACTTACAAAGTGATTGAGCTGGATGAGCACAATGATGGGAGGAGAATGCAAGAGGCCTTAGCTCAGATGACAGGCGCCAGAACGGTAAGAGCGTTGTGTTGTCCTATCTATTAGTAATACAGTAACAATATGCTTCACTTTTTCATGGCACAGTAACAGAAGGTTGCACAATTTCTGAAGTACATCTCTATATCGCTGTAGGCAGGAAGGCACTTGCAGTTAAATCTGCATACTTAAATTGTACTACAAATAGATAAACCATATAATGTGTTTGAACCGTAATTACATTCATAGAACTGTATCACACTTTATTTTGACACAATGTCTATATTCTTAACTTATACTTGGCTGCATATGGTTTTCTGCTTTTATTTGTTATTACACATACATTGTATTGCACATTATTGTACATACTGGAAGAGGGATTTGGGAGATCTGCATTTATTTCATCTTATTTTGTCTTTATCCGCATTGTTCTGTCTACTTTGGCTGCTGTAACACCTGAATTAACCTTTGGGATTAATCAAGTGTTATCTATAAGCAGTGTCAACTGATGCAATGAAGGCATTGTGCGGAACTCGTGTAAAGTGTCAAACTGTGTGCAAAGTACTTGGCTGGATAATACAGCTGTGTAGTTTGTTTTTAAGGTACCAAGAGTCTTCATCAATGGGAAATGCATTGGCGGTGGCTCAGACACCCAGCAGCTCCACCAGCAGGGGAAGCTGCTGCCCCTAATCGAACAGTGTGCCCCCTGCTGCACGTCCTCCAACTCAGAAGGCTCGGGGAGCAGTTATTTTGGACCCACTAAATGACTAACCGTCCTCGCCGTTTTATCCAGACCTCTATTTATTGCATGTCTGCTTGATTTTATGCTACACATTGTACATTTCTTGAGTATCGGCATGTCATTTGTTTATAGAGTGCATTGAATACTTCATGTTATGCTTCTGTTTGGCAGCTCTTATTAATGTCTTTATGGGTGCCGATGCTATATGTGATTACACTGGATCATGTATACAATATTTCTCCATTTTACTGGAGCGTATTTCAGTTTTGCAAGGGAAACAACGCAATGTGCACCTAAACAATAATGTGAAATAAAAGGAGATATTGTTTACCAAAAGGATTGTTAATTTTGCACAACATAAATGTGTCAACATAGCTCCTGCCAGGTTCTAGTAGGTAGTGCTATACTGTAGCCCACTGTTTGAGTGGCTTGATGTACAGTATGTTTCACATGTTCTGCAAGTATACCTTTTATTTGGTGATAACATTTTATAATCATTCAAGATACAAGATTATTTATTTAGCTATGTCTAACAGGTACAATGGAATGCTAACTCCACATTTGTTCCTGCAGTATGAATTATTGACAATGGCAGAAGAAGTAAAAGTAAAGTTAAAAAGTACTTGAAGAAACAATATACTGGGTGCGGCAGTAGTGCAGTCTGTTGTCCAGTCCGGACTCGGCTTGCTTGGGAACTGGAAGGTCGCCGGTTCAAGTCCAACGAAACACCTGAGCACTGCCGAGGTGCCCTTGAGCAAGGCACCAGACCCCCTACACTGCAAATGCATAGCTGCCCCTGCTCCTAATACTAGTATGGGTTAAAAGCAGAGAAACGTATTTCACTGTTTATATACATGTATGTGACCAATAAAGACAATGTAATCCTCCAGATGTAAATACAAAATTAAGATAGAAATACATTTTCCTCCAAAATCAATAAAATATTTATCCTATTGAGTGTTTTTTCAATTTAGTGCCGTATGATATTTTTCCTTATTAGCTCACTAGTGTGTGCTCGCATTGACAGACGTAACGCGACGCGCGGTGTCGCAAAACGCGCGTCGCGCCACTAAAAACTACTTGGTGGCGTGCCTACGTCACGAGCCACTGAAGTTAGCTTCTTTTAGCAGCATCACTGCTCATTTTTTGTGTTTTTCTCATTGCATTGTGCACGTTTGGCTACGTTATAGATAATGGCTGGAAGTGCAGGGGAATGGTGTCTGATGGAGAGTGATCCGGGGGTGTTCACGGAGCTGATCAAAGGCTTCGGTATGTTGTTGTATAGCATTGTTGTTTGTTTTAGAGGCTAACGTGGTGTCACAGACTAAGCTAGTAGCTAGCCTTGCCGTTAGCTCACCCGCTAGCAGACTTGTCCCACTCAAAACATGCAGATGTGGCTTCTTTTCACCACGTAACGAACAATACGTGAGATACAGAACAAGATACGCACAATATATATCCACATATACAGAGCTGGCGTTACTATTGTGTCCACAATGTACGGGGGTGATGGATCTCCATCGCTCATGTTGGCTGTCCATCAGATGAGACGAGTGTTAATATCCCCCTATCTCTATCTGTCAATCAGTCTATCTATATTATATATACGTAAATACTACTGGCCCCATGAATTCATTCATTCATATGACTGATCCATGTGGTTGTTTTCAGGCTGTAAAGGATCCCAGGTGGAGGAGATATGGAGCATGGAGCCAGAGAACTTTGACAACCTCAAGTAAGATAAACTTATTACATTAGTCATTTAGCAGAAGCTTTTATCCAAAGCCACTTACAATAGTGCGTTGAACAACTCCACATGCTGCTTCGTCATGTCTGACTCATATCTGGGTGTAGATGAGGAATATTGTTTCTAACTTATTTTATTTTTTTCCAGACCAGTTCATGGATTGATTTTCCTGTTTAAGTGGCAGCCCGGCGAGGAGCCAGCCGGGTCTATAGTACAAGATTCGAGGCTAGAGAATATCTTCTTTGCCAAACAGGTTTGCTGGACTATTTGTCGTCTATGTACATTTGCTTCCCATTTTGATGATAAGTTGTCAATGTGGTTTGGTTTTCCCATATGTAACATTTGAGTGTTTTTATTTCAGGTCATAAACAATGCTTGTGCCACCCAGGCGCTAGTCAGCGTGCTGCTGAACTGTACCCACTCCGACATGTTGCTGGGGGACACACTGACGGAGTTCAGAGAGTTTTCACAAAGTTTTGACGCTGCAGTATGTACAGTTCATAATGCAATCTTGTTTTTCATTCCTTAGAAGTTGTTCTTGGAGTATCTGGTTTGACATCAAAGATGTTGTTCATCAGTCAAGCTCCCTGTAGGAAATCCTTTGAGCTTTACGAGTGTTGCCAGCACTTTGTTGATGTGATTGTTTTGTGCAGCAGTGCCGTCCTTATTCTGACTTTTGTGGTGCTTTTTAGATGAAAGGACTGGCTCTTAGCAACTCTGAAGTTATCAGACAAGTTCACAACGGCTTTGCCAGGTAAGCTTGGGCACACTGCTCATGAGGACAAGCATAATGCAATCTTTGTTAAATAGGCAACTTGTTATTTTCACTGTCAATTAATCTATGATCTTTCAATCAATCGTTTACTATTGAATACTTTCAAATATTTCCCAATGGTACAAGCCCAAGTGATGTGAATGGAACTGGCCGGCTTGGGAACTTCATGACTCATGTTATTGTCTTTTGTGTTTATCAGACAGCAAATGTTTGAATTTGATGCAAAGTCTTCAGCAAAAGACGAGGATGCGTTTCACTTTGTCAGCTACGTCCCTGTGAATGGTAGGCTGTATGAGCTGGATGGACTCCGGGAGGGACCCATCGACCTGGGTAGGTGTGAATATGTTGTTGGATGTTTACCTGTGGAATAAAGACCATCATTTTTGGGCCGTTGTCAGAAGTTAACATTTAACTGCGGACCATCATTTTAGAAAATGTATTGCGTCCCTTCAGCTATTGATTATTTTATTTGTAGGCGTCTGTAACCAGGACGACTGGATCAACGCAGTTCGCCCAGTGATTGAGAAGAGAATACAGAAGTATGTATCCATCTTGTGGTGTTCAACTACAAAGTGCTCTCCCAGTTGACATGGAATTTTGTATGTCCAAAATCTCCTACTACTTCTCCTTTGAAAGTATATTTGTTTGCCTAATATTGTGCCTGTTCTACACTGCTGTCCCCTGCCAAAAGGTACAGTGAAGGGGAGATCCGCTTTAACCTGATGGCCATCGTGTCGGACAGGAAGATGGTTTATGAGCGCAAGATCGCAGAGCTTCAGACCCAGCTTACAGAGGCAAGTGTAGGGGGGAAGCTGCTCACTCAGTTTGCCTGCACAAAAACACAAAAAAATGATATACAAGATATAATTATATGAAAGTTGTATACATATATTGATATCCCTTGCATGCCCAAACTACGGGTCAAATGTACATTATATGGCGGCTATATGTAGTATCTCATGTACAACAATGGAAGTCTACTCGGATCTTGTTAGCAGGAAGAAAAATGCATTGGCATGAATATTTGATGCTGGGATGTAGCCTCGGTCTTCCAACACCTTGCGCCTCGTCTCCCCTCGCAGGACGAACCGATGGACACAGACCAGAGTAGCACGTTTCTCAGCTCCATCCAGTCAGAGATCGCCAAATACCAGCTGCTCATTGAAGAGGAGAATCAGAAACTCAAAAGATATAAGGTTGGTTTATTTTTCTAATTTGAGGGTTGTCTCAAACATAAATGTAGTGTATACATTTTGTATTGCCTGCACGTGGTCTTGGATGTATTGGTTGCATTAATGAAGTGATGGTGTTAATGTAAACATACAACACTTAAGATGGGGGAGAGGAAAGGACATTTAAACTTAATTTAACAAAGCAGGGCTGCCTATGGTAAGGACTTGCTATAAACAAAATATTAAAATCCCTCAACTCTTACCATAACAATGCCTATTAATCACACACACACCTAACCTAATGTTTTAACACATGTATAAGGAGACCATAACTTCTAAATCTGACATACATACATAGAAATTTGTTTCTCTGCATTTAACCCAGGCTAGTATTAGGATCAGTGGGCAGCTATTTTAAATGCAGTTCCCGGGGAGCAGTGTCTGGTGCCTTGCTCAAGGGCACCTTGGCTATGCCCAGGTGTTTTGTGGACTTGAACCGGCGACCTTCCGGTTCCCAACCCAAGTCCCAACAGACTAAGCTATCCTTGCCTAGCCCTTTCCCTATGAAGGGGAAACCTAAAAGGTCTGGCCTACTCAATTGATGTCAGTCTGGTATTGTCTGCTCTCTGAACATGTGGGAACTGGAACCAGGAAACATTTATAGCTGATGTGTGTTTGGTGATTGACAAAATCACCAATTAAAAGTAATGGACCAATCCTCTGGGTGGCACTGGGTTGGCAATTTGAGTATTGGCTCTCAACCAATCATAGGAGTGGCTCTCCATAGGCTTTTCTCCATAACCTGCAAAAAACAGAGAAATATCAAAGATATGGATATAACCATACAGGCACATTGTGAATGGCCTGGCTTGGCCACGTGGTCATCTGTTGATGGAGGGAAAATAGGCTGCACCCATAAAATCTGCTTGAAGAAATGGAAGGAAATCGATTAACTGAATTAGCGTGAGACTGCTAAAGGATTTCATTGAGCCTTATTATCTGATGCTTAATGCACACATTAATAACCCTTAATAACATAATTGGAAGGAAATTACAAATTTCTGTTCATGTCTAAACAAAATATGCGTTGCGTCACTTCACCATGCTTTACTTCGCCGTGCAATTTAGATCTTTACAAATGGTTACATACATTATGGAGCACAATGCAATAATGTTAATAACATTTGTTGTTGTAGATTCAAGATTCAAGAACTTTATTTGTTACATACACGTACAGGATATGCAGTGAAATGAAAGTGGCAGTGCCATACAGAATTTGTGAAAAATACAATAGAAAATAGAAAAACTGCAATATATTATGTATATAAAGAATATAAATGTCAATGCAACAGTTTATTTATTTGATATTGATCGTTCATTCTTCTTAATTAAGGTATTACAACAAAGTATTCAATTTCAGCCCGTAAGCTTCTGACATGCCACATTGTGCGTGAGATGTGTGCCTCCAGTGCATCCTTAAGTGCTGTCGTTGGCAAGGCGCGTGTATCTATTTCCAGCTACTTCTGATTCAATTAACACCAGCTGAGGAGGAGGAGGAGGAGAGGGAGGGAGGGAGGGAGGGAGGGAGGGGTGTGTGTGTGAGTTGACTATAATGGGAATGACAGTCTGTTACCATTTCAGACAACGGTCACAAACCGTAATGGGCTTTTTTTCTATTTTGGGTTTAATTTGTGTCAAAAATGCCCTATGGAATTATGAATGGGTGTTCTTACTTTCCAGAGCTTCTATTTTAACCCTCTTGCTAAATAATTAAACTAATGGCTAATCTTTTTCCCCGGAATTTCTTTGTGAAATCAGGTTGAGAATATTCGGCGAAAGCATAACTACCTACCGTTCATCATGGAGCTACTAAAAACACTAGCAGAGTATCAACAGTTAATACCCCTAGTGGAAAAGGTAACTATTAACACCAATTATTGTTTATATGTCTGTTATTGAATGAGCTGTTACAAAAAAAAAGGGGGGGCAGGTTTCATGTATGTTATTATTTTCAAATAAGCCATTGACAAGATATTCACACAACTAAAAACAGTGGATTGATAGTGTTGATACTATTGTCTGAACAGTATGAATGCCGTCCACTAGAGGGCAGACTATGCCTTTATCACCGAGGTGTATGTCACAAACGTTGATGTTAATTATGGCCATTGCCTGGCATACCTACTGGTACACCTCTCTGAGGCCTACTGATATTGCAGTGTGACATTAATGTAAGGCTGGGTGATATGGAGCAAATCAAATATGTGATATACTTCTTTACCAAATACCTCTTATTTGTGCTTCACAAAATATTGACATAATCAGAATGCCTTTGTCATTGTACAAGTACAACACAAATGTCTAGCAATCCTCATGACACTCTTACAAACAACAATTGGAAGATTATTTATTTTAAACATTTTATCAAAAAAAAGTGTAATACATAATCATCAGTAATGTGGATATATATGCACTTTACTGCAACATTTGCACTCGGTAGATGCTCAATTATTTTCACTGTACTGTGCTGTGAAATGACAATCAATTTGAATCCAATAATGATGAATTGGGTAAAGGCAAATAATCGGAAAAAAAATCACAATATCCATATTATAGCGATATATTGCCCAGCCCCAATTTGCGTGTGCTATTCTTTCCATGTATTGACTGCTCAGAAGTACATGATCACCCGATTCGATCAGTTCTTCGGAACTCGTCGTTTTCATTTCAATGTAAAAAAATGTAAATGCTGCTCATGCGCCACGACATCCTCTGATTGTTCTGTCTTGTCTCCACAAAGGCCAAAGAGAAGCAGAGTGCCAAGAAAGCACAGGAGGCCAAGTGAGATCAGACTGAAGCTTACACACACACACACACACACAGACACACACAGACACACACACAGACACAGACACACACAGACACCCCCCCCCCCCCCCCCCCCCCCCAACAACCACCCTCGTCTTCACTTGCATGCCTAAACACAGGCATATTTAACAAATGCACAGATAAATTCGTGGTCATGCCATCAGGACACGTCAGCTGCCATGGTAAACGGAAGAGATTGATTGACCCGTGTGTGTATATATTAACAAAACGCTTTCCACTTGACCATATGTCTGTCAGTTGTAATGCATGATTGAAGGAAAGCCGTGTTGAAACGTCTTATTTTAATAATAAAATGTCTAGGTGTTTTTGGTTTGTTTTTGTTACTTTTTTTAAAAATGTTGGTATTTCTTTTTCAAAGTACAGTTATGTTTGTGTGCATACTCTGCCCCCCCGTCTACAACAGCTATGTGTTGGTTACATTTAAATGGTCCTATTTATTTAACGCGAAGGCCAGTGTGGCACTTCATCATGCATACCTCATGTAGGCAATTGACAACATTTGATTCATTAAACACTTTGCTTATTTCAAACATATCATTAGCAAGCTGATGTTCCAGGCCCCTTGGAAGAGGAACTTGCAGAGTAATCAAACCACTTGATATCCCGATGCCACTCGTTGACACCATCTAGTGGTGTTTTCTTTTAATTACAAGTAATTGCTTGCTTTTGTGTTGAGGCAGACCTTTTCCCTTTGTACAATTCGAATAAATGTTGACACCTTTTAACGTACTCTGTGAAGTTGATGTCATGAAGCCATCTTTTGTACTGATAACAGTAGCTTGATGGTCTGCAAGATATCACGTGGACAAGCTCATACTCGCAATGTTTGGAAACTTGACATCTTACAGACGTATGCCGTTATGTAAAGAACGGTATTTCTCGTTGGCGTTAAATTACTTTTAGGGCCGTGTGTGGGGTCCACCAACAACAAAAAAAGCTGGTCGTTCTATTTTTATCTCAAGTGTTTACATACCTAGTACTTTTACACACATCTGCAGCGCTGTGGATTGTACATGGGGTGGGTTGCAAAATTTGTGACATTTGCGCTGGCCAGATGTAGCAGACGGGTTGTATACTTGTGGGCCTAATGTGTTGGCCTGGGTCACCACGTGTGCTAATGAGGTGTTTTTGTCAGACTTTCAATGTCCACAAAACGTTCTTCCTCTCCTCCCTAACAGGCTCCACTGACAGGCCACGCAGTGTAGGCCTCATCTGCGTTGTCGTTTAGCTTTATTTTAGGCCTGTCTGCATACAGAAAGTACTGACGTCGGTGGCGATTAAGTAACCTATAGTGTAGCATGCAAATGCTGTATTCTTTCTCATAGCTTAAGTTAGTTCTAAGTAATAACACCTAAAGCTGTGGCACACTATGGTGCCATCACACCTGTGTAATGTCATTTGCCAGGAGATACGCTCTGGTGCCGCTGCGGCTTCAGCGCTGCTTCCTCCAACCTCTGGGCCGCGGGCAGTGTTTGACTTTTGTGTAAGTGTACACTTGTGAAAGCTGTGTGTGGTGTGTGTGTGTGTGTGTGTGCGGACGCTAGACTTTAGTTTGAGGTTGTGTGCTGGATGTTTCACATGCATGTTAACAACCTGTACCCTGTTCCAACTATCTGACTAATGTATCGTTATTTATTTTAGGCAATATACAATTATGATTATCTGTTCTGCGGATTTTTAATTACCTAGAATAATTGAACATAATGTACTCTGCGTCTCTAGTCACCTGCCTTGCTACAGTTGTCCGCCATTGAGAAGTGTTGCAATTAGACACCTGACGGATTCCAAAAACCAATCAGGTAATTTGTCAGAAATGATCCAGAACCGGTCTCAAATCTAAATAGTATCATACGGAGGCAGGCATGCAGTCAACCGGAACAGATCTTTTTACAGATCTTTTTACAGAATGTTTCACTCCTAGCAATACAGATAACACATGCCACTCAAATTATCTTACAACTTACCTACAGCATCTTTAAAAGTTTGGAAAGTCATTGTTTGGCCCGGTACAAACATTTAAATAAACACATTTGAGGAAAAAACGTTATGAATTCGTTTTTTTAAATAAAAACTATTTATTTGAACAAAAATAATTGTTATAAAATAAAAAGTATAAATACAAAAATATATTTCAGGGACCAATCCGGCTGCCCCCTAGAACAAAATCAAATCTATTACAAAAAAATATATGGTATTTTTACAATATATTTTATAGCCAGTGCAAATGACAACAGGCAAGACCATTAATAAGCAACAGTTATAATTATGTCAAACATACTACGAAAATTGCACTTTTTGTGTAAACCGTTAAAAGTGCCAGATGAGAACAACAAACAAAAATCCTATCAATACAAATAGACATTGCTTGCATACATTCACCACACATTCAGAAACCTACAACTCAAACACTAAATGTAGGCAAGAAACATATCTGCATGCCACACAGCTGCCTGGTCTCAACAATCCACTCATTTGTGTGTGGTTCCTAACTGCGTTTTTAACCAGCGTCTGTTGTCGACCTCCCCTACATCAGGCCCCAATGGTAGCGTGTGAACTCTGGGCAGCAGCAGGTGGCCAGCTAGGCCCTCTTGTCCTGTGTTTTGCATCCAGCAGTAGGCGGCCAGCTAGGCCCTCTTGCCCTGTGTTTTGCATCCAGCAGTAGGTGGCCAACTAGGCCCTCTTGCCCTGTGTTTTGCATCCAGCAGTAGGCGGCCAACTAGGCCCTCTTGCCCTGTGTCTTGGCGTCCAGCAGCAGGTCTCGGTACAGGTCGGACAGGAGGAAGCGAGGGTACGAGTTGTTCTCCATCAGGCTGTACACCTTCCTCTGAGCTGCCAGAAAGCTGCTGCCACCGGGCTCTGCCTGCTGCAGGCTCTGCATAATGGAGTTCTTGGTGTGGAAATCCAGATTGATCTGCAAACCCAGGAGGTAGGGGGTTAGTCAGTCATTGTTATTAGCAGTATTGTTATGTATTATTCACTTTTATTTTTATTTAATAAGCCTATGTCTGCTAAGCATTTGGTTGTGTTTGACATTAGTCTCAAGATCATCTCACCAACAAATATATTGTCAACAAGCCCTGTGCTGCCTGCCTCATATGGAGTGACTAATTACCTCTTTGGGTGCGTTGCTTTTGACAAACTCCTCGACAATGCGTTTGGCCTTCAACTTCATCTCCGTTTTGAATTCGCTGGTCCTGAAATCCTCGCAGGCCGTCCAAAACTCTATGTTCTCGTCACAGAACTCTGACTTCAGGAAAATACAAAATACAGCGTTTCCATCTGCAGAGGGAGAGAGAGCGTGTTAGTGTTAAATCTAACCAAGTCAGGAAAAAGTCACGTAAAGGTGACATAAAGTGCAAATCACATTTGCTTTCCTTTCTAGAGTTGCTCTTTTGTTTCTGGCCATAATCACATAGACTTATATATATATAGCCCTCCAATGAGCCTGTGTGACCTTTGAAGCCATTTCATCCAATCACGCGCCTATAATGGTGATACTCACATTTATGACCGAGCAGCTTGTCGAGTGACTGAGCCCATTGAGTCACCTCGTCCACAGTTGGCCTGAGGGGAGACACATACGTCATGAGCTTCAACAAGCAAGTCCTTCAAATCTAACTACAGTTAACATTGGACTGCAAGCTATTTCTAATAGCTATATGAAAAAGAAAAAAAAGACAGAAAACTACGGTCATATTCATTCATACAAGATACAAGATTGTTATTTGCCATTTCCAAAAAGTATAATGGAATGCTAACTCCCCATAAAAATACTATATACAATAAATCTGATCATAAACAGAACAATAAAGTGACTGATGGATGATACGTGTGTTGAATTGTGCAAAAAGATTTAAAAGCATTTTAAAGTGCCAGTGCCGCAGCATCATCAATACAGTGCAGTACAGTGCAGAACAGTGCAGTAACTGTAATACGTCATACCAAAAGTATGATAATGTAATGTTAATGACAATGTTATGATAGTGGCAGGACTTCTAGCAGTTCAGTAGGTGCACTGCCTTTGCACGTCAATGAAAGTTCATTTTGTAAACGCTACTGCGATGAGGATATTGTGTGCACGTTGTGTACTGTATTCACTCAATGCGTGAAGATCTTGACTCATGGTGATTGGGTCTTAGAGAAACGCCCCCTTTGGCCTCACCTTTGAGATCTGCTTGTCATCACTGCTTTGGCTTTAGCCTGGGCACGGCTCATCTTCCAAAACATCCCCATGGGAATTTTCCATTTGTTTCTGATGAACAAATAAAGAACAGTATTATAATAACAAGTATTCTTAGTAGTATTAGTAGTAGTAGTAGTAGTAGTAGTAGTAGTAATAGTAGTAGTAGTAGTAATAGTGGTAGTAGTAGCAGTAGTAGTTATAGTGGTAGTTGTAGCAGTAGTAGTAATAGGGGTAGTAGCAGTAGTAGTAATAATAGTGGTAGTAGTAGTAGTAGTAGTAGTAGTAGTAGTAGTAGTAATAATAATAATAATAATAATAATAATAATAATAATAATAATAATAATAATAATAATAATAATAATAATAATAATAGTGGTGGTGGTAGTAGTAGTCATAGTAGTAGTAGTAGTAATAATATAAGTAGACATTTGTTAAACCAATCAATCAAATTATAAAGCATTTACATATTGCCAATGCAGTGTATACATACAGATAAAGTAACCACTCACTTTATCTCTGTAGTCTCCAACAGTCGGTTTAAACCTTTGGTGTCCCAATCTGTGTGTCCCATTGCTCCTGGGCGAAGCACGCTCTGGATTCTAGCTCTTAATCGCACTTTGCCACACTTGTTTCTCCCTCATGACAGCCTGCTTTATAGCTTCCCATTAAGTACAATATGGACAGTAGGGCAGGCAAAGTAGTGGGGAGGGCCTAGCGTGGCAGTCCTTGGCCCTGATTGGCCGTTGCTGTGTAAACACGGACTCGCCCTGGTGTGCCTCAAGGAACCCCGGGCAGTGATAGGCTGTCACGGGATAAACATTCCCTCCCTCGTCTGAGTATCCTCTAGTGCAGGGGTCGGGAACCTTTTTGACTAAGAGAGCCATGAAAGCAAAACATTTGGAAATTTATTTCAGTGAGAGCCACATAATATATTTTAAAAGTGAATTCAACTAAATGTCAGTATAATAAGCCTCTGAATTTATTCTTTTAAATAATGTTGTTATAACACTCACCATTAATGCGACTTCTGGTGCTGCATGGATTTGCTGAGGTCTTTGTAGTCGGGTTGGTACTTGGTGAGGTTAAGCTTCATGCAAGCGTTGAGGCTTTCATCCGTTAAACGTGATCGTAGGTTGGACTTGATGTTTTTAAGATGTGAGAATGACTGCTCACATGCATACGTAGATCCAAACATGGTCAATACAGCAATACTCACACGCTGCAGTGTGTGGTATGTGACAGGAAGCGCGTTCCAAGTTTTGAGAATCAGCTGGTCTTCGGGTTGGAGTTTTTTCATTTCTGTCCACATGTGCTTGCTCGCCAACTCCGCTTTCTGTCGTGTGATTCTTTCCAAATCTTCATTCAGTGACTTGAACTTATTCACCCACATGTCTGAGGCCTTCAGGTCAGCCACTTCTGCTTCAAAATCTCTGACGGAGACACCAGGGATGTAATTCAGGTCGGCTGTGTTCAGTGAACACTCGTTTGGATGGGTGATGAACTTAAAAAGACGTGTGCTCACGAAATTCTCCAAAGCGTGCTTTGAAGGACTGTAGGAGACTGGATGTGCAGCCAGCTAGCTGGTGGAGATCAAGGTTTTGAATGGGCTCACTTGTTGTGCATGCATCTTTAAATTGGCTCAGTTTTTCAAAATGTAGTAAACGACCTGTTTCAAGATCCGTGATGAAAAGCTCCAGCTTGTTTTCAAAAGCAAATACAGCTTGTTGAAGGGATAACACTGTATTTCCAATGCCTTGCATTTTCACGTTGAGCTGGTTCAGATGTTCAGTCAGATCTACGAGATAGTAAAACTTGAGGAGCCACTCGGTGTCGGCTAGCTCAGGATGCCCGACGCCTTTCATTTCAAGGAAAGTCCGGATTTCGTTCAGGCAAGCCGCAAAACGGCTAAGCACCTTCCCTCTTGACAACCAACGCACATTGCTGTGCGTTGGGGTTGGACCCCGAACGCAGACAACGACAGAGTGGAGCGTGATACGAACGGCTTTATTTGCGCACAGGCACACACAAAGTACCAGGGTACACAGGGAGGACTACGTAACAATGGAATAGGCAGGCGACCGGGGTGCGAACTATCTCTCCGATAGTCCGCAGCCGGGCGATCAGAACGGGTAAACGTGCAGTATACGTAACGACCTCACCCTGGGGTAAAGGATAGACAAAGTATATATACCCCAGGTGAGGTGATTAGCAATTGAACAAGGGTGAATATTGAGTCCAGGTGTGTGTGTGTGTGTGTATGTGTGGCCAGCGCACGTGGCTAGGCCACGCCCCCTGCCAACCAACGTGATTGTTGACAGGGGTGTGTGCGCCACCAGCGCACGTGGCTAGGCCACGCCCCCTGCCAACCACCGTAACCGTGACACAATTGCTCCTGCAGCCCTGAACAGGACATGCGCAGTGAAAAATCGATGGATGGATTAAAACAAGTGAGAATATTTTGTTTTATCTGCGAGCCATATGCAATCATCAAAAGAGCCACATCTGGCTCGCGAGCCATAGGTTCCCGACCCCTGCTCTAGTGGCTCGGCTTCCATTTTTCAACGAAGGCCAGGAGACGCTGACGCAGACGTCACCCCAGGGAGGGAGGAGCACGTCTCCCTAGGCCCATGGGACTTTGGTTTTGCAACTGTCTCTGTCTCTGCAACTCTACAACATAGAGTCCCAAGTGACATTTCTGTAGTGTGGTCCATTGAATTGATTTCCTGTCCATTTGTACTACTACATTTAATTTGTAAAAAATACAATAGACACATAAAACATACTAAAAAGAAGGTCAATTTTTACTTGAAAATGTTTTGTGAGGGCTCACAGCAAGAGCTCTCGCAAAAATGTATACTGTTTGTTAATTAGGTTATAATGCAAACTACTGGTATGGGTAATTCTAAAACAGAGCAAACTATTAAATAGAACTGCATGATACTCATGATACTTAATGTACCCTTTTGCTGACTTCAAATGTGTCTTAACATGTCATTGAGTTATTCATGCTCAAGTGTTGATTTTGTAATAAAGAAGTTTTTGTATATGATGCAACAACTTCCGTAGTTTTTTTGTTGCAATTTCTTCATCTCAACATGAATCATTGTATTCACATCGGTGGCTTTTCTAAGTCCTAGTAATATGGGAATGACATTTTATGTGAATATGGTCTGTGTATGTGTATCTTTTAATCAATCATCAGTGATCAGTGTGTGGTGGATTCAATGATGACACACACACACACACACACACACACACACACACACACACACACACACACACACACTCCGGACACACACACTTCAAGCCACTAAAGCAGCCACTAACTGTTTTAGTGGCTTTGAAGAATGCCACTAGAATTCAGCGTTCAACAACATCATGCTAAAACAAT
The DNA here is from genome assembly GCA_027704905.1 of Muraenolepis orangiensis. Taxonomy (NCBI): domain Eukaryota; kingdom Metazoa; phylum Chordata; class Actinopteri; order Gadiformes; family Muraenolepididae; genus Muraenolepis; species Muraenolepis orangiensis. Next base: position 20,223,410 of record CM051004.1, read on the forward strand.
TGAAAAAATAATTTCACAACAAAATTCCCAAAAGTTGTACTGATGAACAGTTGGGAGATTTGTGGAAAAATGACATGGTGTGGCGTGCTTATTTTTCCAAAAACTGTCAATGTTTTGAAAGATAATACGAGGAGTGCTCTGGTTTCCTGTTAATGGACGTTGGTGTCTTAGCCTTAAGTAGTTCAAATATTTTCTCCCACCACAGTTTTGCAAAGCCCCTTTCCCACCATGAAACCTGCTGGAGCCAGGCTCCATGCTGGAAGTGTCTCAAAGAGAAACACTGTACTTTTCTACACTCTTCCTGTAAACCAAACAGTATCAGGTGAACTATAGTTGTACTATAGCCAGTTCTCACATTGTGTTCTAACATTATTACTGAACAGCACAACCCGATTGCGTCAGACACTATCTGTGTGTGTGTGTTTGTATGGGATCCTAGTGTACTCAGACTAGGGCCTCTGCCGTGTATATATATGTGTAAGAGAAAGCCCACGGTGTTGGAGTCAAGTGTTTATTATGATGTGAAGCCCACCGGTGTAAGCATGTGTCGAGGGACGAGAAGCGGAGCCAAGTTTCCACTGAGGTGTCCTCCGTCCACGAGGACGCCCTACGTAGATGAACACACACACACACACACACACACACACACACACACACACACACACACATACACACACACACACACACACACCACACACACCACACACAACGTTCCAAAAAAAGATAAGAGTGAAAGAAAGGCCAAGGTGTTCAAGCCGTCTCTCTGGACATATAAGTAGTTTTATTAATAATGTCTAACGTAAGCAGGAAGAATGGAGGAAGAAGAAAAAAGAGAACCAAACCACAACCACAACATTTGTGTTGTTGTGATGACTTTAATGAACAAAAGTAAAAATACAACTTAATGCAAACGGTTTATTATGCTGTAATCCATCCCACGCAGGCTATATGAGATGCATCTTTACTTTAGCACACCAGTTAGTATAATCATGGTAAATGCTGTGTGATTCCAAACAGCCAGGACCTGCACGCTGTGTAACAGTGCAGCAAGGATCCAACCTCACTCAACCAGTAATTGTCTATATATCATCTAAATTATGTTAACACCAATCTTTCATTGTGTGTCCACTCACACGCAACACATCTGCATGGCTGCACACTTTTTTTAATTTATTGTTATTTTTGTATTTCAAAAGGACTTTTTATGTTAATATTATAGCTCACTATTTTGTGTAATTGTATAACGTTTTTTTTCTATGTTTTTAACTTTGTAGCACTAAACATACACTAAATGAAAAGTGCAATATCGATAAAATGCATTATTATTATTACTGCTACAGATGACCAAAGTGGGTCACTCACATTTTTGTATTGTATTGAATTTCAATGTAAAAAAACTGGTTCAAATAGCTGTTTTATGTCTGAAAGTTGGAGAGAATTATTACAGTTGGTGGATATTTTGTTAATACTCACGCTGATGATGTTTCTTGCAGCTTTGCTGCTGATTTTCTTCATGTCTTTGTTTCTGGTCCCACACACATTAAGGGTCCTACCTTGGAAGGGACTTCTAGTAAAATGAGTCAATCTGTCAATCTGTCAATTTACCTGCGGTTTATCGTTTTTCTTTAGACTGTTTTGTGGTCCTATTTTTCAACAATTTTACTATTGTGAAGAACTCCGTGACCTTGCTCTGTGAAAGGTGCTATACTAAATAAACGTGTAGTGGCAAGCACAGACGACAAGACATCATTTAAATTATTGATTGTTATTCATACCATCATCTCTGTCTGTCTGTCTGTCTCTCTTTTTGTCCGTTTATCTGTCTGTCTGTCTATCTATCTGTTTGGCTGTCTCTCTGTCTCTCTGACTCTCTGTCTGTCTGTCTGCTTGTCTGTTGATCTCTCTCTGTTTGTCTGTCGGTTTTTCCTGCAGGGGTCAACAATTGTCAATCGTGATTGTCATTCTCGGTCAGTTCTGCCCCCTTATCATTGGCCTGAACCAGGCTGACAACCAGATCTGACTAGTTGACACGGAACCCTGGTTACTGTTAGAAGAGGCAGGTCAAAATGTGGGTCCTCAGGCTAGACCAGTTGATCATCACTGCTCTCAGACACAGAGGAGAGGGAAGGGATTCTGTTCACTGACAATCCAGCTGCTGGTGCTGGTGAGATTAACCTCTCACCTGTAACTCACCAGCATGGCGATGTACTGTATTTTTACGGATTCAAATATCAAACAACGCTTTACCCATAGCCTCCACTGAACGAACTCTCCCACTTTTTAAAAAGCTATGCAGACGCCTCACTCAAGATGCCATCTGGCCTTTAACCATACAAGAGTTATTGTTGAACCAGTATCACCATTATGTCAATAATGGTGATACTGGTGATAATGGTGAAACATTATGTCAAAGTTTGTAGTGTCACGAGTGTGTCACTTGTTTTCAGTATTTTCTTTTGAAGACCATAAGATAATTTGCATGCCCACGTAACAAGCATGCACATTAACAAGCATGCACATTAACAAGCATGCACATTGGTTTGTCTGAGGAACCATTAGCCTCGCTACTGTAGGGAATGGAAAAAAGCAAAAACAATTATAATAATAATACATTTAAACCATATCACAAAAGTTAGCCTGAGTGCCGTTGGAGAAGGAGCAACGGGCGACGTGCAGTTTAAACACGCTTTTGTTTGGGAAGTTGTTTTACCGACCCTAAAGGGGCTTTTCTCTTTCGTGCCAGAAAAGCACTTTTAACCTCTCTATGTCTACTGCCTGATGTCAATGACACTGCAACGTGTATGTAGGCAGAAATGCAGACCTAAATGTTTTCCTTTTTTTTGGGTTCTAGTGTTTGTGTCTGAACATTGTTCTAGTGCTGGGTCCGGCTCTGGTGCCATGCAGGTCTGCTTACTGTCTTTAAACCTGTCAAAGTGATCATTTCTGTTTTTCTTTCTTTCTGAGAAATGTTCTTCAGGTGTCCTCTCGTGGTCCTCTAGAGTGTCATTACTGTGGAGAAAAAGCTCTTGTCTGTCCCTGTGTGACCTTGACATATGCACCCAAATAAAGTTAAATCCAGCAGTGACATAGTTTGATTTATCGCTCGTAAACCAGATTACATCCAAATTACATTTTCGAACCACAAGGCAAAAATAAGGTTATTTTTGTGCAAACAGCAAAACAATCTAATGAAATTATCCAGAAGGTTGGCTATTTTTGCTCATAGTAGACAGAGGAACGCTGTTACAGAATGAAACACATTTACACATGTGTTTGCATGATGCTTCATGTGAGATGCAGCCTTGTTTATCATTGGGTCAGTTTGCAAAAAACCTCACATTATGGTTTGCTTGAAATCCTCCAAGGAATGTTCAAAACGCTCTGACTCACATGTGTCATGTTCGATGTTGTAGCACTACTGCTTACTAATTACCATAATGGATGTTTTAAGTTTATTGTAGACTTGTATACCTTCAATGTCAAGTGAGAAAACAGCAGTAGAGTAGAGTCTTGATAGTGACAGCAACAGGAAACAGAGTTAGCAACAGCATCTATACCTCAAGAGGACAGGGCAGGAAGAGTATAGGATATATATATATATATATATATATATATATATATATATATATATATATACAGTATATTTTTATATATACTGGTTATATATACACACAGTATATATGATTGATAGTGATGGGCGAAAAATGAACTAACAAATCTTTTTGAACAACTCTCCAGTATGAATCAGCTCATTCTCTTCAACCTGCCGAGTGCACACGTGAATCCCTGACCACTACCACTGCCCATGGCCACACTCTGGTATTGTTGGGTACTGTACTTCACGCTGCCTGCTACCGTGGTGCAGTCGCTCCACAACATAGAACATGGGACAACCAACCAAAAATGACTGAAAATGATGTTTCTGACATAATTGAATCATGCATACAATTTGAAATCTGTTCAACTCTGTTCAACTTTGGGTGCTGATCACATGCAGTGTTAATATGAATCAGAGCGTTATTAGGTCATAACCTTTCTGCAGGTATACACTGCTAGACACAGGGGACTCATAACGTCAGCTGGGCAGGTACACACCGCTAGACACACGGGACTCATACCGTCAGCTGGGCAGGTACACACCGCTAGACACACGGGACCCATACCGTCAGCTGGGCAGGTATACACCGCTAGACACATGGGACTCATACCGTCAGCTGGGCAGGTATACACCGCTAGACACATGGGACTTATACCGTCAGCTGGGCAGGTATACACCGCTAGACACAGGGGACTCATACCGTCAGCTGGGAAGGTATACACCGCTAGACACACGGGACTCATACCGTCAGCTGGGCAGGTATACACCGCTAGACACAGGGGACTCATACCGTCAGCTGGGAAGGTATACACCGCTAGACACACGGGACTCATACCGTCAGCTGGGCAGGTATACACCGCTAGACACACGGGACTCATACCGTCAGCTGGGCAGGTATACACCGCTAGACACAGGGGACTTATACCGTCAGCTGGGAAGGTATACACCGCTAGACACACAGGACTCATATCGTCAGCTGGGCAGGTATACACCGCTAGACACACAGGACTCATACCGACAGCTGGGCAGGTATACACCGCTAGACACACAGGACTCATACCGTCTCCTGGGAAGGTACACACCGCTAGACACACAGGACTCATACCGTCAGCTGGGAAGGTATACACCGCTAGACACATGGGACTCATACCGTCAGCTGGGCAGGTATACACCGCTAGACACACAGGACTAAATACATTTTTTGCTCGGTTCGACGTAAACGGCAGCCCGCCGAAGCCAGCACCGACTGGGGAGACCAGCCAGCTGCGCATCTCGGAGGCGGATGTGCGCCGCACCTTTAAGCGGCTGAACATCCGTAAGGCGGCAGGCCCCGACGACATCCCGGGCCGCGTCCTCAGAGCATGCGCAGACCAGTTGGCAGGAGTCTTTGCAGACATCTTCAACCTCTCCCTGTCCCAGGCTGTTGTCCCCGCGGTCTTCAAGATATCCACCATCGTGCCTGTCCCTAAACAAACCAAGGTAACATGCCTGAATGACTACAGACCTGTGGCCCTCACCTCGATCGTTAGCAAATGCTTCGAGAGGTTGGTCAAGGACTTTATTTGCTCCGTGTTACCTACCACGCTGGACCCATGGCAATTTGCATATCGTCAAAATAGATCCACGGACGACGCAATTGCCATGGCCCTCCACACTGCCCTTTCCCACTTGGAGGGGAAGAACTGTTATGTGCGAATGCTGTTTGTGGACTACAGCTCAGCATTCAACACAATAGTTCCTGCCAAGCTCGACACCAAGCTGAGAGGTCTAGGCGTACCCCCATCCATGTGCAGCTGGATACTGAACCTCCTGTCGGACCGCCGCCAGGTGGTGAGGATGGGCAGCACCACATCAGAGCCACTGACCCTCAACACGGGAGCCCCCCAGGGATGCGTGCTGAGCCCTCTCCTCTACTCCCTCTACACCCACGACTGCATGGCTATGCACAGCTCCAACGTCATCGTCAAGTTTGCTGACGACACGACAGTGATGGGCCTGATCGCCGGCGACGACGAGACAGCCTACAGGGAGGAGGTCGGATCGCTGGAGCAGTGGTGCCAGGAGAACAGCCTCGCCCTCAACGTCAAGAAGACCAAGGAGCTGATCGTGGACTTCAGGAGGCAGAGGGGAGAGCACAGCCCTATCTCCATCGACGGCGTTGCAGTAGAGAGGGTCAGCAGCTTCAAGTTCCTCGGCGTGCACATCTCCGAGGACCTCACATGGTCCACGCACACCACACACGTGGTGAAAAAGGCCCAACAACGCCTGTATTTTCTCAGGCGTCTGAAGAAATTCAGCATGGGCCCCCGCATCCTGAGAACATTCTACAACGGCACCATCGAGAGTGTTCTGACAGGGTGTATCACCGCCTGGTACGGGAACTGCACGGCACTCGAGCGCAGAGCGCTTCAAAGGGTGGTGCGGACGGCCCAGTATATCGTTGGAGGTGAGCTCCCCTCCCTCCTGGACATTTACAACCAGCGGTGCGTGGCCAAGGCCAAAAGAATTATAAAAGACATTGCCCACCCCAGCCACGAACTTTACTCACTATTACCGTCAGGCAGGCGATACCGCAGTATCAAGTGTCGTACAAATAGGCTTAGAGATAGCTTCCACAGTCAGGCCATCAGGCTGCTGAACAAGGGCGTATAACATATAACAATGTATATTTTATTACATTGATTTATATATATATATTGCTCTTTTCTGTGCTGATTTTTGCATTTTATAAATTGCATTTTTTATTTTTATTTTATATTCCTTATTCTATTTTTTATTCTATTTTTTTATTCTATTTTTATCTATTTTTATCTATTTTTATTTCATCTTATTCTATAACTGCTGTCTGTCGTCGGGTATTGCACACAAGAATTTCACATCACTGCTTTATACTAAACTGTAAACTGTGAAGTGACAATAAACTTGACTTGACTTGACTTGACTTGACTCATACCGTCAGCTGGGCAGGTATACACCGCTAGACACACAGGACTGATACCGGTGATTGTATCTTTAATTCACCACGTCACAACACTAATTCAGACAATAATATCTATTGAATATCTAATTTCGTTCTAACTTAGCAAAAACTAATATTTCAATACATGACACATCAATATCAGTATTGATGTCGGTACATTCCTGGCGGCCGGTCATTATTGCAAAATGTGTTGAACACGTGAAGAACACCAGCTGCTAAAGATTGGCCAACAAACCTACCTCATACAGTCTCGACAATAATGCATGATGTGAGTGCTTCAATAGTGACAAAAATAGAAAACCAATATGTGGCAGTCATTGTTGATATCATGGTGAGCCACCACAAACACTTCAATGGATGGGAAACACTGTTGTTGTGCTTAAAGTTAGTGTGGGACGTTGCTAGGAACAGAGACGCATACAAACGTACACAATAGCTGGGTTTCCATCTAACAGTCAAAGCTAATTTCAAGCGAACGGTTGGAAGTTAAACTAAAAAAAGGAAATGCTAATTAGTTGTGTTTCCATCAACTAGTTGGAGCGAACAAACTAGCGATGACATGATATTGGGCCGTGACAAGAATCCGACGGCATAAGTCCTGTGAGTTCAAAGTTCTCTATGTCAGAATTGATTTGGCAAAATTGTTTCCATCTTCGCTTTTGCGAATGAACACGATTTGAATCAATCAAAAACCACCTCAAGCGAGTCTATCAACTTTTATTCGAATCAGAGGAAGTTGATTAGAATTTTGCCGTTCCCATCAACATTTTCTAATGAAATACTTCAAAATGCGAATCGAAATATGGTGATGGAAACCCGACTAGTGACGTAATGATTTGCCTCTCGAGCCTGTGCAAAAGCAAACCCGTTCTCAGAAGGTTCGCAAGTTGAACCAACTGCCAGCCGGCAACCAGTGCCGGCCCAGAGCCAGAACTTGGCTCACATTGTGCCAAGTGTCTGATTCAGTAGCCAAGCTGCTCTGTCGTGTTAGCTTTATCGAGACAATCATCCGTTTATTCAAATAATTTAATCACATCCTATTCCTTTTGCCTTGTTGTTTTTTACAAGCACTGCAATCATCTACAGCAAACGTTTGCACTCAAAACAGTGACTTCTCAAAAATAAATACAGCATTTGTCGTAACTCATAAGTTAATTTAAGTTCAATCTAATGTTACACTCAAACAAACATGCCTTGTAAGCAGATCAGAAACCACATAGCCTATCGAGGTTATACAAGGAGGCTTCAAACATATGCAATGTAAAACATCCAGATTCTACGTAGTCACTTTAATCACATGATTTCACTTCGGTAACTGACGTGATTTATCTCCGTCTCGTCCAAGGTGAAAAACAACTTTTTAGAAGTGCCCCCGCCATTATACCACAATGCCGGCCATCTAGTGTGGTTGGTCTGTCTTCCCTGTGCGAAGGCCAAGTATCGACGTCTCCACGGATAAGCACTGCTGCACCGGTGTGTCCGGTGGATGTGCTGCTCAAAGGGTAATACTTAAACACACACACACGCACACGCGCACACGCACACACACACACACACACACACACACACACACACACACACACACACACACATACACACACACACACACACACACACACACACACACACACACACACACACACACACACACACACACACACACGCACACAAACACACACACACACACACGCACACAGGCTCACAAAGTGTGACCATTGGCATCTTACATCCTCTATCTTTATCTGCACAGGAAACACCTCTGTAGTGGCCAGGGCCAATGCTGTGTGTGTGTGTGTGTGTGTATGTGTGCGTGTGTGTGTGTATGTGTGCGTGTGTGTGTGTGTGTGTGTGTGTGTGTGTGTGTGTGTGTGTGTGTGTGTGCATGCATTGCCCGGTGATTCATTCATCAGTCAGACGAAGTGTAAAAACCACTGCCGGCACACCGAATGGGTACGGTGAGCGCACTACAGAGTCACTCTAATGAACAGCATTGTCCTCCATTGGGTCTCCTCTCCCCATAGTCTCTGGTGTGGGGGATCTGGTGAAAACGGTGAAGAGGGTGTGGAGGTCCTCTAGTGGCTTTCTGTTGTCGTCTTGTTCTTGTTTATTGTCCCTTCCCCCCCCCCCCCCCCCCCGTCGCCGCCACCGACACGGTTTCATCCCTTGGCGGCAGCGTCGGCAGTGAGGTTCTCCAGGAGGGTTCGGTAAAAGTCAGAGCGGAGGAAGCGCGGGTACGAGTCCCGCTCCATCAGCCCGTACACGATCTTCTGGGCGTCGTCGAAGCAGTGCACCGTGGGGGCCTTGACGCTGCACTTGATCTGCTCCCGGGTGTGGTGGTCGATGTTGATCTGTGGGGAGAGAGTCGGAGAGAAGAGAGAGAGAGAGAGAGAGAGAGAGGAGAGAGAGAGAGAGAGAGAGAGAGAGAGAGAGAGAGAGAGAGAGAGAGAGGGGGAGAGACGTCAGGCTCCCGTTTGAAGAGACAGCTGTTCGGCAGACATCAACACAGGCGGTAAACGGTTGCTACTTGTGATTGACATGACGTGAATACGTGCATTTTTGTGTGTGCAGGGAATAGAAAATGGGAAATAAGAGTTCTGCAGTTCATTTCTTTATAAAAAAAACATTTGGACGTGATTTCAGAACCTTACTTTACCTCTTTGGGAGATTCTGCTTTGATAAACTGCTCATAAATCTTCTTGGCCCGGGAGGACATTCGGAAGGAGGACTTGATTTTCTTGTAGTCTTCGCAGGTGAGCCAAAACTCGATGTTCTCGTCGCTGAATTCAGATTTGAGGAAAGTGCGGAAAGTAGCCAGGCCATCTGCAGGGATTCAAGAACCGAGATTAGCTGTTACGACACAACACGACACAACACAACAGACTCAACACGACACGACACAACAGAACACAACTCAACACGACACGACACGACACAACAGAACACAACTCAACACGACACGACACGACACAACACACGACAGTACAGTCATTCTATTCTCTCCAAATCCGGGGTTTCATTCTCGCACATATCATGATGATGGTATTTATTCCCCAATGGAAACATAACCTACATTTAGATTCCAGGAGTCTGTCCAGTGACTGTGACCATTGTTGGGTATCCTGTAAACTCAGTCTGCTGGGAGAGAATGACTGGGTTAGAAAGTTGCAGAATCCTGTTTGGTATCAAAATGTTGTCCCGACAGCGTGAGACGACACGGCACCATAACCGTTTAATTCAACAGGATTTTCCAGATGTATAAATAAAACTCCACACAAAACAACAAAAACTCCAATATCAATAACAACAACAAAAAATGTGTTAAGTTTAGTTGAGTTTAGTCGATGTTCTGAGTAAGTCAGTGTGTGTGTGTGTGTGTGTGTGTGTGTGTGTGTGCATTCCATGCCAAAGCAAACATAGTGTTCATCCTAGATCATTTGAATCTTCACAAATTGCCATAGATGGAAATCATAGGCTCCTGCTGTCTTTTTTGTTTTTTTTAATACTGAAATGTATGCAAAACAGTCAATAAGTCTCTTTACCTCTCGGAGCTTGGCGTGTGCGAGAACATACACTGCAGTCGGCACATAAAGTTCTTTCCACTGTGAAGAGATAAGAATTATATTAATATATCCTTCCTGGATTTGCGGCTGTATATTTAGTTTCGAGGGAAGTATGTCGGGCATTTAGTAATTAGAAAAGGGAGAGCGGGCCATCGCCAGGGCAGATAACACGATGGTCTTTGCACTATTTTCAGCAGTAAGGACCGAGAGCATCCCAGGGAGAGTTGCTGTATTTTAGGAGTATAAATCCACCGGGTTCTGCTTTTCTTAGGGCGCATCGCCTGTTACTTTATCAGGAATCGACAGGCCTGTTCCTATCGAGTGTTGAGGCCATTCTGGTCTGAACTCAGTTACCAACTTCCTCAGCCACAGATATGCAACGATATGTTCAAAATGGTTAAACATCCATCCAATGACTGAATTAGTTGCTTTTGGCTACGGCAGAGGCAGAATGACATTTATTTTAAGAAATAAAAATAAATAAAAAACAACAACAACAACAGTCTCGCGGCAGCGACTCACATGTTGCCGTTGTGCCTCCTGTCATCCCCACCTTGGTCCATGGTTGAAGATCTGCGCGTCGTGTGGTCCTCCTGCCACACTTAGACTGGGCATTGTTCTCCGCCGGCCGCACTGTCCCACTTCTGCTGCTGCCTGCTGCCCCTCACGCTCCTGCAGCTGAAGACACACACACAGGGACAGGGAACCCCTCTCTCTCTCTCTCTCTCTCTCTCTCTCTCTCTCTCTCTCTCTCTCTCCCTCTCTCCCCCCCACCCCCGCCCACCTTTCCTGACCAAGCTCTTTATACTCTGGTCTCCCGTCGCCGAGGGGGCCGCTCTGTGTTACCTCGACAGTGAAACCCTCCACTCAGAACTCAGAGAAGGCTAGTGAGATAGAGAGAGAGAGAGAGAGAGAGAGAGAGAGAGAGAGAGAGAGAGAGAGAGAGAGAGAGAGAGAGAGAGAGAGAGAGAGAGAGAGAGAGAGAGAGAGAGAGGGAGGAGGGAGAGAGAGAGAGAGAGAGAGAGAGGCAGTGGAGAGGAGAAAAAGGAGGAAGAGTCAGTGCTGCCCTAACAAACGCCAGAGGAAGCGCCCTTACGTCCTACTACAACTCCTCCTAACACCACCCACCCTGCTTCCTGTTCCCTCTCTCCTTATGCCTCTGCTGTCAGCGGCAACAATATCCTATTGTCGCCGCTGTATTTCTGCACACCCCCTCTCCCCCTCCTCCTCCTCCCCTCCATCCCCCTGTCCCCGCTTGCCCTCCATCTCGAGAGCCTGGTCTCTCCTTCCCTCCTCCTCCTCCTCCCCCCCCCCCCCTCCTTCCCTTCTGTCGCAGAGCAGACCCCAGCGGGCAGAGGAGAGGCCCCTGGCGGAGCTGCATGGCCCCTGGCTGATAACGTGCTGTGCAAGGGGGCTGTTTATTTTTAGGCCCCGACTGCACAGATGCAAATGACAAGTAACTGAGTGCAATAAGCAAATCCTGACCTTTGTCGGCTGCCCTTGTGTGTTCTCTCAGGGGGGTGGGGGTGAACACAAGATCTGAAGGGCCGATAGTCCACTCTGCATCGGTTATGCGTGTGTGCGTGTGTGCGTGCTTGTGTGTGTGTGTGTATGTGTGTGTGCGTCAGATCTTGGTGAACACAAGATCTGAAGGGCCGATAGTCCAATCTGCATCGGTTCTGTGTGTGTTCCGCATGTGTGCTTGCGTGTGTGTGTGTGCGCGCCCACACATGTGTGTGTGTGTGTGTGTGTGTGTGTGTGTGTGTGTGTGTGTGTTGGTGTGTGTTTGTGTCTTTCAGACGTGGATTGTGACGCTGAAAAGGGGAAACGACAAATTTTATTGCAACAGTGCATGGAGGCAACAGGAAATGAGCAAGACACATGTCACATTCAGCCTAATCCCTTTAGTCTACAAAACACCCACATGGACATCATTCAGGCTCGGAAAGAGAAACAAGAGAGAAAAGTCGAAAGAAGAAGCAGCACCATAGCACAGTACATTATATCTACAGTCTTCATGTTATGAAAGGCCCATACCAACTCTTAAAAAACATATTCAAAATATGAACGCTAGTGTACATAATACTAAACTGAGAACGTCTCCCGGTCCGACTGGGCCAGAGCTTTTTGTATTGTGCCCAAAGACGGATAGAAGCAGTGGGGCAAAGCGAAGAGTCACCAAACAGTGTGAAGGAGAGAGAGAGAGAGAGAGAGAGAGAGAGAGAGAGAGAGAGAGAGAGAGAGAGAGAGAGAGAGAGAGAGAGAGAGAGAGAGAGAGAGAGAGAGAGGAGGGCTGGTATCCGTGCTTTAAGCTAGCTGAAACATGTCTTCCTGCCAGCAGTGTAGCCCATAGACAGGCGTGAACCGTGGCGAAACTTTCCTTTGGGTTTCATCAAGATCACAATGGCAGACTACCACTCCTCTGAGTTACTGAGGTAGTGTCTCTTGTTGTGCAACACACACCACCTCTGCCGCCGCCGCCTCCACCGCCACCACCGCCACCACCGCAACCACCGCCACCTCCACCGCCACCACCGCCCCCGCCACTGCCACCACCGCCACCACGGCGGCACACAGACACATGCAGCGAAGCACCACCACACATGAGTCACTTCCCTCGCACGGGCGCCATGGTAACGGCGTTGGGGGCCCACAGGAGAATACAAGCCAGCAGCAGATGGGGCGCGTGAGGACGGATGGCGCGGACACGTGTGATGCGGCGGGAGAGGCGAGAGCATGGCGCTCATAATTTGGGAACATGCATGCCCCCCCTGGCAAACCTCGCCGGGATAAGGGACCCCCCCTCCCTTATCCCGGCGAGGGGGGGGGTCCGATTGTGTAATAGGGTTGTTTTCATGCACTAAAAATAGGCTTTTCTTTGCCTGTACGTGGGTCATTACGTTGGACAGCTCTGAAGTATTGACGAAAACGCTGTATGCTAGTCAGTGGGGCTGAGTGGTCTGGTGTTTGACGTGGGGATTGGGGAGAATGCAAATGAAAATGAGATTAGGATTGAAAGAAGCGTCATTAGCCTGTTTTTCGGATTGGTCAACTCTGTGACACCAGCGCACAGCTAAATGCGTGACGTTGTGGTCCATTAGCGCTCAATAGATCACTTGACATGATGGGGAGGTGCAATGGGAGTCAGTGTGCTCGATGCCAGTAGTGATTCCAGCGACATAGTTCCTGGAATAGTAGTGAGTAATATTCTGTTTCTGTGTGAATTTTTGGAATGCACACAGAATAATTATGAATACAACTTATTTTGATTATTTTTGCTGCACAATTAAAAAAATTATCCTGGTCTTCCATTTGTTACGCTTGCATGAGTGAAGTGATGGACAATGGCATCTGAAAACGTAAACAGGACAGACCTACCGAATATCTTGTCAGGTAAATGTCAATAGTATATCAATATAAAAATGAAAGCTCCTAAACTCTGTCTTGGAAAGTCTTCAGCTGCAGTGTGGCCGTGACATGAGCTCAATAGCTAACTATGTGAGATTGCAATGGATTTTACAATGTTTTGCTTAATGCACACCTTGATAACCCTTAATAACATCATTATATCTACCAATATAGAGTTTTGGGGATATTTTGGAATTCGCCAAATCCTTCGTATTAACGTTTTTTATTACCTCTGGAGATTTCTTGTTCGGCACATGGGTAGATAACATTGAGGGTAAGAACTGACTCGATTTCAGGTGTTGTACAATTTCAGGAGTTGCCACCAGGGAGAGCTTCACAGCTACAAAAAACAACAACACTTTTTCGGACATATCTCTGGAACTGTAGGTCCAATTTGTCTTAAAACAGAGAGTGGCAGAGGGTTGTGCATCAGTGAGTCTTGACATGAATAGATTGGGTGTAATCTAGTCAAATCCAGTATTTTCCCAGATGTCCTCCGACCCAAAACGCCCCATATGAGCTTATCGGCTTGCCATCACATCACTGTCAAGTCACTGGCTTTGTCCGAAATCACTCCCTACTCACTATTTAGTGAGTTCGCCATTTTGTGGTGCTGTACTAATGTATAGTGAGAAAGTACAACATGCATTATGCATTGTGCTGAAAGTAAACAGACAAGTAACATCCACCAATGTTTAATTATGGACAACAATGATGTCATTACCGGGGACTCCAGTAGTGTCCCAAAGGGTTTTTTCATTTTGCCCATGAGCTCACTATATTGTCAATGACATTGAACTCCCTCGAGAGGGAGTAGGGAGTAGGGAATAAGGGACGGATTTCAGACTCATCCACTCTCTGAGACAACAAAATGGTTGACTTGGAACATGGTTGGAAATTTGTGTTTTACTTTCATAATCTTCCTTCAGTGAACGTTTAGGATGTTTATTGTGTAAGTTCAGGTAACATTTTCTATCATTGTCAAAGTAACACCTAACACAACATCTCAGAAAGACAATGATCCATACAACATGCAAGCTACTGGTCCTAGTTTCAGCCATAGCAACATCCACATAGCAACCACCATAGCAATGATAAAAAACGTTGCATTAACTAGCAAAGAAAACATCAAATACAGTCACTGAACTGTACTGTATAAACACTAGTATCACATACTAATACTAGTAGTAATGCATACCAGTGAATAAACATTCACTACTAGCGAATGTTTATTCACTAGTGTCACATACTAATACTAAAAGTTATACATACTAGTGAATATTCACTAGTTC
>CM051004.1:20243247-20248247 GCA_027704905.1 Muraenolepis orangiensis
ACGAACAAGAACGATTGAGCAAAACCTCGTTAGCCGCAAAAATCTATTTCAAAACACCTGTAACATCTGTAGTGTCACAAATGGGATTGGTCGGTGGGACCCAGAACGCAGACCAAGACAGTGGAGCTATAACATAAAGCTTTATTTAAAGCACAACACAACTCAAACAACACAAAAGAGTGATCAGGGACAGGCCAGGGGTCAGGGTACCGGGAGGTCGATCCGCGGAGTACCGGCAGGTAGTAGACTGGCGAGTAGTCCGGGACGGGGGAGGAGTCTGGGTACCGGGAGGTCGGAATAGCGACAGGTACCAGACATGTAATTATAATGACCGGGGAGCTCGTCTAGACCGGAGTAACGTGAGACAGGCGGGTGACGTGGGATAGGTAAATGATCTCCGGGACATCAGCGTGGTGATTCCATCCAGAATGTACGACGTAACATGAACAAAGTGTGACGTGCAGTATGACGTACGACCTAACGCCGGGGTAATGGGAAGCCAGGGTATATAGACCCAAGGTGAGGGGATTAGCAATCAGCCACGCAATTGCCGACAGGTGTGTGTGTGGGCTGCCAGCGCACGTGGCTTGGCCACGCCCCCTGTTCAGTGACGTCGCTTGACGTCATGAGAGGTGCGGCAGCTGATTGGTCACTTCATTCGGTCACCCTTCCGGGGGGGAGGGGGCAGTAATAAAGCTGATCTAAGTTTAGTATGATTACTGGACATTTTGACCGGCAGGTTTTTAAATGACCGTTTTTTTATCATTTTTACCCGCTAAAAACCGGTAAATACCGGCTAACGGAAACCCTGATATGTATATATATATATACCTATAATTATACAACTATCTATAAGTATACAAGTATCAACAGTTAGTGAGCACGTGTATGCAGTTATATCAACAAGATAAATATAAAAATAAATGGGATGAGGGAGGTGTTGGGTAGCACTAGGTGTTATAAGGGTACTGCTTTTTTATTGTTATTTTTATTTTATTTTTTTATTTTTTTTCTGGGGGGGTTATTTTCTTGTTGCTCTTCCGTATGTGTGTGTAAATATGCGTATATAATGAGTTTGTAGGCATATATTTAGATAATCATCTGAATGGGTGTGTGTATATATTACATGTTATTGTATGACATGTATATATTATATTTATATTTTCATAATATATGTATATTATATATATAGTATTGTATGATATGTATATATTATATTTATATTTTCATAATATTATAAAATCTGAAACAGAATTACTAGTAAATATTACACAGTAGTGTATAGACAGGGTTAGACCAGGAAGCTTGTTATTATGTATTATTTATGGAGAAGGGGTGGGAGTTAATAAGTTTTACTTCTTCTCACTCCTTTTCGAATATGTATATATTCTATTTTTCTTTGTTTCTTTAATGGCTTATTTATTATTTTTGCTTTCATATTCGAAATAAACACTTCAATCAATCAAAAAATGTATATACAGCAGTTAGTGAGCAGGGGTATACAGTTATATCAACAGTTGAAGATTAATATATTAACGGTAAGCACAGTAAAAATGTACATGGCTATCATACAGCTATGTAAACAATAAATATGTAAACTACTGTATATCATACCGATACCAGCCTGTTTGAGAGAGAGAGAGAGAGAGAGAGAGCGAGAGAGAGAGAGAGAGAGAGAGAGAGAGAGAGAGAGAGAGAGAGAGAGAGAGAGAGAGCTTTCCTTGTCCAGCAGGGCCTACCTGAGCTGTGAGGAACGGGCCTTAGCCTGCATGTCTCTCACCAGAACACGTTGAACATCTCTACTTCTTCTCCTGCTGCTCAGAAGGATGTCGATCCTTTGAAACATAAATCACAACGCAACTCTTAAGTTATGCTTCAAAATGTAGAATATGTATCATATATATATATATATATATAAATATATATATATTATATATATATATTATATATATATAAAAACATATACATATGCATATGCATATACATATACATATACATATTCATAGACATAGACAGACAAAAACCTTCACGGCTTTTAGAGAACGGCTCGATAGACAGACAGACAGACAGACTGACAGACAGGTCTATAGACAGCAATATAAAGCGACAGAGACATACAAAGACAGACAGAGCTATACAAAGAAAGACATAGACACAGACACAGACACAGACAGACAGGTGGATGACGCTGTTCATATGTGCACTGATGTGACATGACATTTAATTGTAACAATACATGTAATAAATGCAATGTTAACAGAGTGGTCTGACGTCGTTATGTTTAGCACACTTCACACGGTCGTTGTCCTTAACGAATATACACAGGGACATACCGTCTGGGCTGCTTGGCATTCTGGATGAGATCCTTAAACTCGTAAATCCGGATCTTTGAGAACAAAAGTTTTGGCATCTCCACATCGGCGGAGGGGGAAACTCTTCGCTGGTGGACCGATGCGTTGTACGTGAGACTCTGTCACAATACAAAAGTGACATGAGTGCTTTTAGCGTAGTGGGAAAGGCGTGCGTGACGCTTGCAGGGGCCTGTTCCCACAGGTCTGGAGGACAGCGGTGGCTGGCGGCACATTTGACTCACTGTCTAAACCTGCATCTGGAAAAGTACTAACAAAAATCAGAGGGTTTTTGTATTCTCCGTCGAATGGCCTGAAGTGAATTGTTGTTGTGGTACGCCAAATGTGTCGAAAATACAGACTACAAAACACAAATACAAAAATACTGTCAACCAAAGGCCTTAGGCTTCCTTACTGTTCCTGCACTCATTCAGCTTCATATCCTGCCCATTTTCCGTATGACTCACAGCTCTCTACCTTTGAAGAGCGGTACGTGGTATTTGTCAATTTTCCCAGTGAGACAGACAAAAGACTGAGATATAAAGAGGGATAGATACAGAGAGGCAGACAGAGACGCTGTGAGTTAACCAGACTAACTATATATAACTGTAGATGTAGATCCTTTAGGGTAAAGGTATACTGTATATTAACGCCCATAGCTTGTCTGAAAACACCATGTATTTACAATACATGGGGTTTTCCTTCTGAAATAACAGTGTCATAACACAACAACAAATGGCAGTACATAACACCTCATAGGTGCTACTGGTTGATATTCTGACAGTATGTGCAGGTTGTGCATTAATCACTTTACACCAGGTGCTTTATTGGATATAGTTATGGATTGTATGGGGTTATGTCTGATAAGTGCTGGTTAGGCGGACACGTCTCTGGGATATCAGAATGACTCAATCTAACTTCCCACCTCATGTTTTTGTAAAAGATACACATGGATGCTTTCCTCTACATTTTCCTCGACATTTGAAACACGCCTTCTTCACTTCCCTATGTGGCAGCATAACGTCCTGTGCCCTGGGATGTGTTGGTACTTGAGTATGTTGGTGGGTTGATTTTTGTTTTTTTGTGAGCTTTCATGAGCATTCACCCTAACCACATGGCTCTGAAGCACACACTCCCTCCGAGCATGCAACAGCACGTGGCAGCGTCCACCGGCCTAGTTTGATGCACAGATGCACCCCCTAGAGGCAGCTCATCTCCTAGAGGCAGCCCTCCCTCTAGAGGCAGCTCACTCCCTAAAGGCAGCTCAGCCCCTAGAGGCAGCTCACGCACACTCTAGAGGCAGCTCACCCCTTAGAGGCAGCTCAGCCCCTCGAGGCAGCTCATGCATCTCCTAGAGGCAGCTCAGCCCCAAGAGGCAGCTCACAAAACCCCTAGAGGCAACTCAACCCCAAGAGGCAGCTCAGCCCCCTACAGGCAGCTCCCCACTAGAGGCAGCTCACCCAACGAAGCAGCTCACCCCCTACAGGCAGCTCAGCCCCTAGAGGCAGCTCACAAAACCCCCAAGAGGCAGCTCAAGCACCCTCTAGAGGCAGCTCACGCACCATCAAGAGGCCTTTCATAGAACCCCTTAGAGGTGCTCACACCATACATACACACACAGGCACACCTGAGATCCTTTCAATAAGCTTGATGATGTTTTTTTACTATTCTTTTTTTAAACTATTCTTTTTTTTTACTATCTTCACTAGTTCATAGAATAAACAATAGGTGATAGTAATAGTATAACTCACATCAACACGACATGTGGCTCTTGTAAAAGTGTGAAAAGAGAAGAGAAGAGGAAGAGGAAGAGGTTCAACCATGTCATTCATGATGGGAATGAAACTAAACATGGACTATTTGAATATGCTTGATCTAGTGTTAGAGTGAGATAGTGTTGTTGTTGTTGTTGTGGTTGTGGTTGTTTTGTTGTTGTTGGTGCTTGCATTTGCTCCTTCGGGAGTAATTGAACCATAAGTATTCACAAGAATAGGTAATCACGTACACAGCCACACAAACCACAAACAGATGCACAAACACAAGAACACACACACACACACATACCAATACACGCACAAACACACACACAAACACATACCGATACACGCAGAAGAAGACACACACACACACACACAAATATGGCAGTGTCTTGGACTAAAAGTAATTTGTTTAATGAGACATCCTAATTCCAACTTGCAAAGAGTTATGCTTCAATGACATTGATAATGAGCGATTATAAACAGCGTCACTATTTACAAGTACATCTATGTCTTTGTTTGTCGAAGAGAAACACAACAATTACATGACAGAGAGATGCTCTACAATTATTTCCATTTTACATAAAAGTATACACAATAATTGCTAATAGTTAATATCGCAAGTTCGTTTCCAAGACTTGTATAATTAGGCCATGTAACTGAAGTGCAAGGGGATACTTTGTGCCAACAGCAGATGTGTGTTCCGGTAAGTGATGGGCAAACGTTAAGCGTCTAAGAGGTTGTCAGGAGTGTGTTAAACAGTACCTCTAAGAAGGTATCTTATGATTCACACTGTTACCGGCACACAGGAGCCTTCACCTTTCACTTTTAGCCTGCATTAACAGGCCGGGAGACTGGCTATAATAACTCCCAGCACTGCAGTATATCAGTGTAA
>CM051004.1:20255747-20285747 GCA_027704905.1 Muraenolepis orangiensis
TCCCTGAAGTGCATCCTGAATTTCCCTCGGGATAAATAAAGTTATCTTGAATCTTGAATCTCTTAAGTACAGCACTGGAGGGAGAGACGGTCTGTATCGTTTTAGTTGTAATATGTTTGTAAAGACAACACAGTTGTATCCCATGACATTAATCAAGATTATGCAATTATGTAAATATGTACATTTGTGTCATCATTGTTGTTGTTTTGTAATTATTGTAATCGAATCGGAATGGGACCTGTAATTATGCTGATCATGAGCAACACCAAATGCTTTTTAAATGTTTTCTGTGCACAATTCAACACATGTACATATCATCCATCAGTCACTTTGTTATTTTTATTGTGTACAGTGTTTTTATTTTATAGTATAGTGTTTTAGAAAATGCATACTGCGGGAGGGAATAGGGAGTAAGCATTCCATTGTACTTACAAATCTTTGAATGTTGAACCTTGAAAACACCCGCTTTGGCCTCTGTGATACAGGGCCTATCAAACAGGGACCTGGTGATCTCTCCCCCTTGCTGTAGTAAACCCAGTGTGAGCGCCCCCAGGCACTGGACTCAATTGAACAGAGAGGATCCATGCTCAGCCAAGCCCGATGACTAAAGCCATGTTTCGTCAAACGAGGTGTGATCCATATTTGTATTTGAATATATATTGTCTTTTCTGATTTGCATGTTGTTTATTTTTATTAAGGGTGTAAGAAAAGTCATTTTGTTTTTCTATTTTTTTCTATTTAAAGTTAAGCTTTATTCATCCAGGGAGAACACATGGGATATTTAAAATGGATCTGGGTATTCTACCTCTCTCCTTTCATTTAGAAACCGTACTCAAAACGCACTTTTAAAAAATTGCATTAATCGCCAAGCTGCGCGCCCCTCTCTCTCTCTGTACGACCACCATCCTGATCGTTTAAGTCAAGAGTATTATTCTCCTCCTCGATCCACCGACTGGAATATAACACCCAGCCTCACTGCAGCACGTTGAATGGGTCTCCCGGCGCATGGCTCGGTCGACCTAGCGTTTAAGTGCGTGAGTCTGGTTTATATCCCTATGTAATGTTTATCGACTTGCAATTGCTCTCTCTCCTTAACCTGTGGGCCGACTGCCCACACAGCCGCATGGACTTAACCATCTGCAGGTGTCTACCTGCCCCGGGGGGCGGGGGGTGCGGAGGTCGGGGTGCTGTATGTTATATCACCTCCATATTTTACTCCTGTTAACCCCCACCCCCTCCTCTCCCCCCCCCAGCTGTGTGCACTAATCGTACACTTTTTCATTGAATTATTATTTCTGCTTCTATTTATGACCTCGCCGTCCAACCCCCTCCCCCGCCCTCAAGTCTTGAGGAAAGGAAATGGGCCCGGGTCCAGATGTAATTCAGTGACTCGGTGCTCCGGGCTTCCCGTTGGAACACTGGGGTCACGGCTCTGACTGTCTCTGTATGCATTTGATTGTCCAGCCGTGGCAGGAGTGTTTAAGATGCTTGAGGCCGGCAGCGAAGGGAACAGCACGGCGATACACAACCTTAACAGGCCACAAGGGGAAGTTAAAAGTGCAAAGTCTGCCAGTGAGCCATTGTGAAACGTAATGGGTAGTTAGCGGTCAGTAACCGGTTAGTTAGTGGTTAGTTAGCGGTTTGTTAGAGGTTAGTTAGTGGTCAGTTATAGGTTAGTTAGCGATCAGTTAGCGGTTAGTTAGAGGTTAGCTGAGATTATTTAGTGTTTAGTTAGCTATTAGTTAGAAGTAAGTTAGTGGTTAGTTAGTGGTTATTGGGTCATTGCAGCATTTTTGTTTGCCAGCGAAACCCACTGCAGACAACAGCACCAAATGTAGAATGTACATTTTATTGCTCCATATATATTTTATATGAATATCAAAAGATTTACTGTAAATGTTAATCTATGTATTCGTTGTAAACATTCATTTGTCGGGTTTCCATCGCCATATTTTGATTTGCTTTTTGAAGTATCGCATTAGAAAATGTTGATGGAAACGCCCAAATTCGTATCAACTTCCTCTGATTCGCATAAAGGTTGATACGCTCGCTTGAGGTGGTTTTTGATTGATTTGAAGCACAGATGGAAACAACTTTGCGATTCGATTCTGACGTAGCGAACTTTGAACTCATGTGACTTACGCTCTCGGCTTCTTCTCAACCGATATCAGTATAACGTAGTTTGTTCGCTCCAACTAGTTAATGGAAACACAAGTCATTAGCATTTCCTTTTTTGGGGTTTTGTGCAAACGTCCAATACATACATACTATACACATACATAGATGATGATGATGATGATGATGATGATGATGATGATGATGATGATGATGATCATTTTATTGTGTATATACAAACGCAGGACAATGAGTATTTTGTGAGCCACACCCTGAAACCCCTGCAGGCATGTTAATCCCTGCATTCATCTTTTTTATCTGTGTGTGCAAAAAATACCAAAAAATACTCATCAAAATGGTACATGAATAAAAGCACTGTGATGTCTGTCCTCAAGAAACCTTTCTCTCCACAAGATAACTTCCTCTCTCACCACATAAAAAAGAAGAATATATATATATATATATATATAATATATATATATATATATTCATTGAATTTCGCTTTCCCTGGCAATTTTGTGTTTACTCTTCCAATAAACATCACTAGACTGCAGCCCACCTTGTACCTTGAGGTTTTTCATTTTCTCTCTCTCTCTTTTTCTCTCTCACTCACTCACTCTCTCTCTCTCTCTCTCTCTCTCTCTCTCTCTCTCTCTCTCTCTCTCTCTCTCTCTCTCTCTCTCTCTCTCTCTCTCTCTCTCTCTCTCTCTTTCTCTCTCTCTCTCTCATTGTTGCTCGGCAGAGTGTTCCAGAAAGGTCTGGTAGATGTCCGATTTCAGGAAGCGAGGATAGCAGTCGTTTTCCATCAGTGCGTATATGAGTTTCTGCGCCCTGTCGAAGGAGCTTGAGTCCGCCTCAGCGATGCTCGCCCGGATGCTTTCCCTGGTCAGGTAGTCGATGTTGATCTGCGTTTCACAATGGGTAACAAAACAACTTTTGAATTCCGCGGCTTACAGATAAGACAGTGCAGGGAGATGGAGAGAGAGAGAGAGAGAGAGAGAGAGAGAGAGAGAGAGAGAGAGAGAGAGAGAGAGAGAGAGAGAGAGAGAGAGAGAGAGAGAGAGAGAGAGAGAGAGAGAGAGAGAGAGAGATAGATAGAAAGCGGAGGAGAGAGATAGAGAGATAGATAGAGGGAGGAGAGACAGATAGAGGGAAGGAAAGGAGAGACAGAGAGAGGGAAGGAAAGGAGAGCTAGTTAGAGAGGAGAGGAGGAGAGACAGAGAGAGGGTAGGGAAGGAGAGACATAGAGGGAAGGGAAGGAGAGACAGAGAGAAGTTTGGGGAAGGAGAGACAGCGAGAGGGAAGGGAAGGAGGGAAGGAGAGAGGGGAGGGTAGGGGAGACAGAGAGAGGGGAGGGAAGGAGAGACAGAGAGAGGGAGGGGAAGGAGAGACATATAGAGGGAAGGGAAGGAGGGAAGGAGAGAGGGGAGGGTAGGGGAGACAGAGAGAGGGGAGGGAAGGAGAGACAGAGAGAGGGAGGGGAAGGAGAGACAGATAGAGGAAGGGAAGGAGGAAGGAGAGAGGGAGGGAGGAGAGACAGAGAGAGAGAGGGAAGTAGAGACATATAGGGAAGGAAGGAGAGACAGAGAGAAGGGAGGGAAGGAGAGACAGAGAAAGGGGAGGGAAGGAGAGACAGAGAGGGTGGGGAAGGACAGACAGAGAGAGCAACGGGAAGGAGAGACAGAGAGAGAGTGGGGAAGGAGAGACAGAGAGAGGGAAGGGAAGGAGGGAACGAGAGAGGGGAGGGTAGGAGAGACAGAGAGAGGGGAGGGAAGGAGAAACAGAGAGAGGGAAGGGAAGGAGGGAAGGAGAGAGGGGAGGGTAGGAGA
This sequence comes from Muraenolepis orangiensis, assembly GCA_027704905.1. Classification (NCBI taxonomy): domain Eukaryota; kingdom Metazoa; phylum Chordata; class Actinopteri; order Gadiformes; family Muraenolepididae; genus Muraenolepis; species Muraenolepis orangiensis. The sequence goes on from CM051004.1 coordinate 20,259,692, forward strand.
GACAGAGAGAGGCTAGGAAAGGAGAGACAGAGCGAGGGTAGGAAGGAGAAAAAGGCGGGGGAAGGAGGGAGCATGCAGAGTACCCGTCCCGTGAGGATGAAAGGGGCGTCAGCAGCAGCACCCGGAGCGACCAGCCGCCTGCATCTCAGTTTAAACAAACAAACAAACACACAAACAAACAAACCAGCAGATAGACTGCCACAAATACCACCACCACCCCAGCTACCGCTGCACGCCACCAGGAATAGGTCCACACAGGTTGGGGAGCAGAGAAAAACCTTTGTTGCTCCTGTTCTCATTGGGAAAAAACAAACCGAAACCGAAACAATTCACGCTTTTAAAAAGATGGTGTCATTTGCGGGGTGGCTTGCCTGTCGGGGCGCGTCCACCTCCACGAACTCGCTGAAGATCCTCAGCGCTGTGTCGGCCATTTTGTGGCGGCTGGGGCTCCGCTTGTAGTCCTCGCAGGCCAGCCAGAAGAGGAGGTTCTCCTCGCTGTACTCACTGCGCAGGAAGTCCTCGAACACCAGACGACCTGCTGTACGCACACACACACACACACACACACACGGACGCACGGACGCACGTGCACACACGCGCGCATGCACACACACACACGGGCACGCACACACAAACATGCACACACAGACACATGCAAACCCACACACACACACACATGCATGGACACACATAGGTCTGCTTTTAGAAGGAATAGTGTGTTTTACTGTTATTGTTTTGGTTATACACACACTTTAAATCGGTGCATTTTGTTTAGTTTTCAAGCGCTTTAAATCAGTTTATTTATTCAGTTTATTCAGTTAATTTATTTTGTTTAGTTGTTACTTTCTGTTTGATTAAGTGTGTGTGTGTGTATGTGTGTGTATTGCGTGTGTGTGTGTGTGTGTGTGTGTGTGTATTGTGCGCACACACACACACACACACACAGTAACTTTTGTTCAAAAGCATTTCAGCTGTGAAAAGAAAAATCCAATTCGGAAACTGCAAGAGATGTTTTCTCTCTAAAACATGTGGACATTAAGGTTAGATCATTTGATGTTGAACAACATGACTGCATAGTGAACTCATTGATAGATGTGATATATTAGATAAACCAACCTCAAACGGATTATGAAAGTACATCACTTAGAAATTGTTCGAAATTGTTTTAATGTAAAAAAACCCAGATTGGATCATCGCTCACTTCACAAATGTAGCCTTGAGGGAGTGAGTAATAACGAGGAGACGGTAGACGGGTTGTCTGGTCCAAACATTTACTCCCCAACATGAACACTGATAACAGCGGCAGAAGTCAGGCTTGCAACAGCAACAGTAATGACATGCGAAGAAATCAGAACCGGTGCATTCAAATCTAAACACTCGCTCTAAACATTACCACATTACACACATTACACATTACAATTCAACCCAGAAGCTTTCTGGGTTGAATTGTCTTAAAGCAGCCTTAACTCCATCTCACAGTGTCCAGTGAATGTCTGTGTCCCAAGTGGGTGACCACACAGGCCCCCCCCAGAATTCACTAGAACTGAAAACACGAAAACTAAACAGCCGAACGGTCAAAACTGAAAGGGTCCACAGTGTGGGGGGCGGCAAAGGTGGCCGACTGAAGATCCCTGGGGACGTTGGACCGAGGGAGGCAATGGTGAGAAGTGGGGATAGGAGCAAAGTCGCCAGCGCTGTCCCGGAGCTCAGTCTGATCCGTGGCAGCAGACCAGGGGGCCACGGCAACCGGGAGAAACTCACCAGGGACCCGCAGCAGTTGGCCGTAAACTAGCTCTGCAGATGAGTCCTGGAGGTCCTCCTCGGGAGCAGAGCGGAGGCCGAGCATGACCCATGGGAGTCGGTCGACCCAGCCGCCGTCCGTGAGGCTGGCCCACAGCATGGCTTTCATGGAGCCATGAAACCACTCGCAAAGCCCGTTGGCCTGTGGGTTGTATGCCGTGGTGCGGTGGAGTTTCACCCCCAGGCTCTAAACGACAGCAGTCCATAGTTCTGACGTAAACTGGGGGCCCCTGTCAGAGGTGAGGTCCGATGGTGTGCCAAAACGGGCCACCCAGGATCCGACAAACGCCCAAGCCACGTCAGCGGACGTGGTTGATGACAGTGGAATGGCCTCTGGCCACCTGGTCGTCTGTCCACCATGGTGAGGAGGTGAGTGAACCCCCGGGAGGGGGGCAGGGGGCCCACAAGATCTACGTTCACGTGATCGCACCGCTTCTCCGGTACGAGAAACGGTGCCAAGGGGGCCTTTGTGTGACGGTGCACCTTGGAACGCTGGCACGTCACACAGGAGCCAGCCCAGCTGTTGACGTCCTTCCAAAGGCCGGGTCAGACAAACTTAGCCCCCACTAGCTTAGTGGACGCCTTCACTCCCGGGTGAATACTACTGGATTACAAGACATTCACATTTCCGCTTCCCCACAAATAGATCCTCAGATAAAAGCTAAACACGACAGATATTGTATGCGAGTCCTCCTCAATATAACGTAAGGCAGACGGGACATGTATATTCATTTACATGCTTATGCTTTATGCCCCTTCTTCTTCTTCTGCTTCTTCTTCTTCTTCTCTTCTTCTTCTTCTCTTCTTCTGCTTCTTCTTCTGCTTCTTCTTCTTCATCTTCTTCCTCTCTACCACCACTGTTTATCAGTGTATTATTCCTGGAGCGGCTGACTGAGACGCAGGTGCGCGGTGCGTTCCGCTGGCTCCGGTGTTACTTGGTGTTGAACTGCCAGATCCGTGTAGCAGTCTTTTGTCTTTGCCTCAAATTGCCTCACATAAATCACAGCTGGTGGGAGCGACAGTAATTAAAAAAAATAACTTTAAAAAAAAACCGATGTCCTGTGGCAACAAACAACTCGGTTTGTTTTTTTTGGTTTTGTTTGTTATTCCTCCATCGGAACAATTCAACTAGCGGTGCCGTATCCCCGCGTTCAGTTCAGTGACAGACAGTGAGACAGGGCCAGCTGGTCCAAATCAGCTGAGATCATTCCGCTTTTTAGGAGGTAAACACACACACACACACACACACACACATGCAGCCACAATGAGCGCAAGCATGCTTGTGTACACACACACACACCCACGCACACGCACACGCGCACGCACACGCACGCACACACAAACACACGCGCACACACACAATGAGCGCAAGCATGCTTGTGTACACACACACACGCACGCACACGCGCACGCACACGCACGCACACACAAACACACGCACACACACAATGAGCGCAAGCATGCTTGTGTACACACACACACTCTCTCACACTCACGCACATACACACACACACTCTCTCTCACACACACACACACACGCACGCACACGCGCACGCACACGCACGCACACACAAACACACACGCACACACACAATGAGCGCAAGCATGCTTGTGTACACACACACACACACACTCTCTCACACGCACGCACATACACACACACACACTCTCTCTCACACACACACACACACACACACACACACACACACACACACACACACACACACACACACACACACACACACACCGCTTATTGTTCAGCCGCCGTTCACCTATTTATCATTCATGTCGCTGCATTTCCTGAAGGAAATATGGGAGTCGAGCAGAGAATTCTCGCCACTCGCTTAGGGGGGCGGGGGGGGGGGGAGAGGGGGAGAGGGAGGGCGGGGGTGGGGGGGAGAGGGGGAAAGGGGGGGGCGGGGGGGTGAGTGGAAAAAAATGCCGGCTGTACTAAAAATTGGCAATCATCTGGATTCATTTCTGTAAAGTGATGACAGTAAAGAGGTGCACATGCGGGGCGGGGGCGAGCGACGCACCCGGAAGATACGAGGTGTCGAGGAAAAGAAAAAAAAGGAAAAGAAGAGAGAGAGAGAGAGAGAGAGAGAGAGAGAGAGAGAGAGAGAGAGAGAGAGAGAGAGAGAGCCCTGCAGGGCTCTTTAATCATGTTCAAACGGGGGCCCTGAGATGTGGTCAGGTGCAGCCATCATCCAGCGGCGAGCTGGCCTTCTGTAAATGATCCGGCGACGCCCAGGATCCCTCTCCATATCTGGCGCCCTTGCTGCCACGCTCCTATTAGCCTCTCATCCCTCCCCACCCCCCCGCCCCCCCCCCCCGCCCTCCCCTCCCTCTCTCAATCCTACCCATATATCTCGTCCACCCAGGAATGGATTTTGATGAAGTTGACAGCTGGATGCGCGTGCCTCTATATCCGCCGCGGAAGAGCGGAGGCCGGGAGGCCCCGGGGCTAACCGGAGCACCGGGGAGGAAGGAGCTGTGGAGAATCATAAGATGGGGTGCCCAGAGGAGCAGAAGGTGGAGGAGAAGGGGGATGAGGAGAAGGAGGAGGAGGAGGAGGAGGAGGAGGAGGAGGAGGAGGAGGAGGAGGAGGAGGAGAGGAGGAGGAGAGGAGGAGGAGGAGGAGGGAGGAGGAGGGTGGGCTGAGGTGAGAGGGGAAGGAGGAGGATGGGAGATGGAGAGAGAGAGAAAAGAGGAGAGAGGAGGTGGAGGAGGAAGAGGGGAAGGAGGAGGGGGAGGAGGAGGGCGGGCTGAGGGCTGAGGTGAGAGAGTAGGTAGGAAGGGAAGATTGAGAGAGAGAGAGAGAGAGAGAGAGAGAGAGAGAGAGAGAGAGAGAGAGAGAGAGAGAGAGAGAGAGTGAGAGGAGAGAGAGACTCCATTAGCCCGCTCACCTTTGCTCTCCAGGAGATGGTCCAGGGACTCGCTCCACGCCGTGACGTCGCTGATGGCCGCCCTGCGCAGGAGGAGTTCCATAGCGCGCTCCGACATCTTCACCTCACAGACGCCAGTGCATGCTTCCTGGGGGGGGGGGGGGGGGAGGGAGGCACAGGAGGGTTAGATTTAGGGTTGGGGTTTGGTTAGGGTTAGGGGATTAGGCGGATATGCGTGTAGGGATAGGCAAACAGGATTGTGGTTAGGTGTGTAGGGAAAGGTTTTTGTTTGGTTAGGTGTGTAGTGATATAGTTAGGGTTTGGTTAGGGGTTCACGGATAGGGTAAGGGTTTGGTTAGGTGTTTAGGGTTAGGGTTAGGGTTTGGTTAAGGGTTTAGGGATAGGGTTTGGTTTGGGGTTTAGGGATAGGGTTTGGTTTGGTTAAGGGTTTAGAGATAGGGTTATGGTTTGGTTAGGCGTTTAGGGTTAGGGTTTGGTTTGGTCAGGGGTTTAGGGGTAGGGTTATGGTTTAGTTAGGGATTCATGGATAGGGTTTTGTTTGGTCAGGGGTTTAGGGATAGGGTTTGGTTTGGTTAGGGGTTTAAGAATAGGGTTTAGTTTGGTTAGAGGGATAGGGTTTGGGTTTGGTTAGGGATTTAGGGGTAGGGTAAGATGATTAGGGTTCAGGGTTGTGCTCTTCTTTTACTCAACACAATGGAGTTTTCATTCATTGATATTTATCAAATCAAAAATAACAATAGCTTTGGCAAACAACTTCCGCTCAAAGCGCTTCACAATCAAACTGTAACGTTGACCGATTGATTGATGACGCGATAGTTGATGAATATCGACGGTGAACAGTTTGAGCCAGCAAGCGGACAGCACGTGTACTGTATATATCACAGCAGAGTCGATCTGCAAGTCATGTGTGGGTCTTCGAGCTGGCCGTTGATTACGTACGCTACATAATTGATACCATGGAAGTCAAATACAACCCGCCCTTGCTGAGCGCCAAGTGAACCCTGGATCAGACTGTTTCTGGCATGTCTCAGGTGTTAGTGGAAACGTGTAAAAGTGTCTCTCGGTTCAGACGTCTGCAGAAGGGCTATCTGGTTTTTCCTGATTCTGAGCTAATGACAATGCTGCATGCATGTACACGTCTCCGAAACTATTAAAAGCTAACCGTTTCCACATAATGATAGTAATAATAGTGCCAAACACTCAACACTCTAGGTGGCGTATCTTCAAGAAAGCCATGTCTTTAAAAAAAGACTAGACTCAAAAGGAAAGACACAGCCCTTAACAACGTGAACTATTTTACATTGCAGTGCATTGCAGTTTGAATTTAAAGTGTTATACAATACAGAAGTCTGCTGAAAATAGACACGATAGAAATACATAGACCCTACATAAAGGGGGACATCCACACACATCTTAAATTTTTTTGTGGGGGGATGAGGGGTGAAATAGTAATATATATAAATAAATAAATATATATTCTAACGGTTTTCATGTTACAGGGGAAACAAGAAGAGAGAGAGAGAGAGAGAGAGAGAGAGAGAGAGGAGAGAGAGAGAGAGAGAGAGAGAGAGAGAGAGAGAGAGAGAGAGAGAGAGAGAGAGAGAGAGACAGAACTAGAACTGGGGACATGCATTCAGAAACAGAAGGGGCAGAGGAAAATACATAAAGCAAAAGCGCTGAGATCACAAAGTTTCCCATCAAACCCCTCCATCAGAAACGTGTAGACAAGTAACAGCCCTTCCTTAAAAAAATAAATAAAATGTATATCTGGAACAAACCGCCTGGCTTGTAAGATCAGAAAGGAAATTTCAATGGAAGAAAAAGCCAGTAGTAAAAAAGGGGAAGTGAAACATTCAGAAAGTTTAGCAGCAGCGCCAGCAAAGTACTTTGTCCAAAGTGTTGCACCAATTCCAATTATAGAGCTGTTACTTACAACATCGGCTTTCTTTAGGGAAAAAGAGCAAAAGAGAGAAAAAAAGAAAAGGCTGGATAGGAGATATCCCCATATGGTGGTCCTAAATTGCTGTTGAGATCCTGTTCCGTGCTCAGCAACACTTGATCGAACCGTTGATATGTTCTTGTTGTCAGCCTTGGCTGCTGTCTCTGTGTCTCCCCAGCCATTCTCCTCCAGGCAGTACACAAGCCCATGCATGTTAACACTTCCAGCTATGGGCAGGCCCTGTGTTTTGAAGTTTTCTTTCGCTCTTCTGTGTGTATGTGTGCATTTGTGTGTGTGTGTGTGTTTGTGTGCGTGTGCGTGTGTGTGTGTGTGTGTGTGTGTGTGTGTGAGTGAATGAATGTGTGTGTGTGTTTGTATTTGTGTGTGTGCTGTTTTGTGTGTGTGTGTGTGTGTGTGTGTGGTGTGTGTGTGTGTGTGTGTGTGTGTGTGTGTGTGTGTGTGTGTGTGTGTGTGTGTGTGTGTGTGTGTGTGTGGTGTGTGTGCGTGTGTGAGAGTGTGTGAGAGTGTGTGTGTTCATGGGAAATATGGCTCCTGTAAAGCACACACTGGGTTTGCTTCATTGTGTCTCTCTCAGTGTTGAAGCACGTACTTCAAGTCTCCTCCACTATTATCTTTGAAAAACAGATTCTAGCCTCAAATAGTTCTCAGTTGAATGCCTGCTTTTCATAGGTCACAATGTTCCCGTGCTAGAATATAATATCAACCTTAGTCACACTTGGCATCCTCCCACTATCTTGACCTTTAACCTTCCACAAGATATATCTATATATATATATAATATAATATATACTGTTTATATATATATATGTATATATATATATATATATATATATATATATATACACCTGTATATATAAATATAGATCAGGGGTGTCCAAATTATTTTCATTGGGGGCCACATACAGAAAAATAGGAGGAGTCATGGTCCACAAACAGCATTAAAGAGTATGAAATGTATTTAAAGTGTTCTACCCGGTTCTAGAGTTATCAATGGTGGCCTGTGAAGGTACTGCAGGTGGTCCATGAGTTCTATAATGTCTCCTAATGTCGTCGAGCAGCTCCTTCTCACAACAGAAGTTCCGGATGTTGCTTCTAACTCGGGATGGTGCTCCCTAATCACAGCCCTGTTTTAAAGGGAGGGGTAAGTCAACTGTATTCCAGGATAAGTGTGTTGTGTAAGCCTGTGTGAACACAATTATTGGGCTTATTATCACATCAAATGGGCTAATAACAACTGTTATTTGTATTAAATGTATGTAATTGGGCTTATTAACACATCACAAATACTGTCATACATATTAACCAACCTATGATACAGCGCCTTGGACTGAAGAATGCAATTTGCCATGGGCCACGGGCCGCAGTTGGCCCGCGGGCCGCAGTTTGGACACTGTTGATATAGATAGATAGATAGAAAGATATATCTTTATAATATTTATCTATTGAAATCATGTAGTGTACTCAATCCATCATAAGACACTGCGTCGTACTGTGTGTAATGCATTACCACAGCAAAGGCTGAGGTCAGGTAGTTTAATGCCATTTAATGCTCAATCTTTTGTTTTCAACAGTCCAAGGTGATGTTTATTTCCAGTGATGCCATATCTCATAATGGTATAATATTGTTCTCTCTCTCTCTCTGTTGTTGTCTGTAATTTACAGACCGTACGCCTCCTCTCCCCCCCCCCCCCCCCCCCTTACTTAAAGGCAGACGGCCGTGAGAAAATGATGAAGCTTTGCGACCCAGTTCACTGCTACACAATTGTAGACCTGACTCGCTGTAGGGAGGTTACCGGCAGGAAGGGGGAGGCTCTGGCACTACTGTCACACCAGCGGGGAGGAGGGAGGGAGTGTCCTTATCTGACACAGGGCCAGAGAGGGGGAGAGAGAGAGAGAGAGAGAGAGAGAGAGAGAGAGAGAGAGAGAGAGAGAGAGAGGAGAGAGAGAGAGAGAGAGAGAGAGAGAGAGAGAGAGAGAAACAATTTAAAAAAATTTGTGAGAGAGATAGGGCTATGAAAATGACTGATGAGGGAGCTGAACGTCAGAGCTGTGATTAAAGACAGAGAGAGAGAGAGGGAGAGAGAGAGAGAGAGAGAGAGAGAGAGAGAGAGAGAGAGAGAGAGAGAGAGAGAGAGAGAGAGAGAGAGAGAGAGAGAGAGAGAGGGGGAGAGAGAGAGAGAGAGAGAGAGAGAGAGAGAGAGAGAGAGAGAGAGGTAGGGCAGCGGTACAAAGGGCATAGGTCGGAGTAATCAGGATAGAAGTTACCTCTCCGCACCTTTTGACTCCTGATTAGCATTTTCTCCATGGGGGCCCCTCACCAAGGGCCATGGTGAACAAAAAACCCAAACAAAACCAAAACAAGAACAGGTGTCTCGCCACAACAAACAAACAAACAAACAAATGTGGAAAAAAAAGAAAAGGAGTAAGCGATTAGCATTCGTAATGACCTCAGTTGAGGAGCAAGGCGGTACGATTAGACAAATAAATTAATAAGTGAGGGGATTGAAGAAAAAGCCTCTGAGTTGTGAACTTCTCCTGCTAGTGTTAATCCCCCTGACCCAGCGGGCCCCTAACCAATCAGCATCCCCGCTGCTGGCCTGCCTGCTGTCATGGCGATGCTGTGGAATCGCCCGGCTGGGCCCCTCTGATGGTTCCACCCAGCGCCCCAAGAGGCCTGCTGTTCACACGATGTCACACATACATGGTTATATGAAGACAAACAAATAGCATTCTTTAAAAGGTTTTCATTGTCCTCGTCAGATTGATCGAGAACATCTGAATCGTCCCACCAGGGGCAATGTTGTTGTCCAGCCAGCAGTACACGTACAGTAACTATAAACCATAATTTATAGAGCATCAAGAAACCAGAAGGACACTATATAAACATCACATGGAGTTATTTGAAACTATTTGGATTTATTTCTATTTTTCAACTTCACTTCGTATTGGTATCATCGTCATCGTCATCATCATCATCATCATCATCATCATCATCATCATCATCATCATCATCATCATCATCATCATCATCATCATCATCATCATCATCATCCTCATCATCATAATCATCATTATCAGTAATATTATAATATATTCATATTATTACTTAAATGGTCTTATTTGTTTCATGTTTTCAACACAATAACATCTTGAATTACCTTTGTTGGGAAAGTGCAAAGGATGACATTTCCCATTAAAAATTCTTTGCTTGAATCCTTTAAATCTTTTTAAAACGCTCTCAGTACAGAGCAATGCTAACATTGCTTTTTCTAACATCAAGCATAGCCTACTGACTCAATTTTATAGACAGCAATTTCATGTGACATTTTTGAATCACCATGTGAGAACTAAACGGTATTCTCCTTCTTAGCATCGGCGTTACCATTATTGGCATAACCATTAGTGTCATTCCTCCAAAGTTGTAGCGCTGAAGCTTTTCGGGCCTCATCCTGGGGCTGTGCTTCCATGGATTAAGGGTGTTGCTGAACATGAGCGTTTGAATTGATTTGTCCATACTGCTCATGTTTATTGCATCATGTTTATTGCATTAGTAGAGGGACAGAAAAGCAGGAGACACACAAGCCTGGCGCCTTCAGAGCTGCTGTGAACTGCGACTGTGAGTTGGCATTAGTAACATGAGCGGAGGGCAGAGTAAGGGCAGACTTGGGGCTAGTATTGAAAGTGAAACAACTTTTTGTCTCTCCACACTCCCCCCCCCCCGCCCCCCCACACTTTGTCATTCCGTCATAGAGCCGGTGGCTTGACGTTGGCCATGAATCACGCTTGACAGTGATTGAACTGAATCGCATGTGTTGACCCTTCGCTCGTCTTTGATTCTTTACAGGCTTACAGGCGGGGATGCCGCTGGGTCACGGCGGCAGGTGTGGAGAGTGTGGGAGCGCCGTGTGTTTTTGTCTGCATCTGTCGGGCTCATCAATCAACTGCAGTTGTGTATAAAACAATAGCAAATTGTAATTGCAAAAAAATACTCATACTGTACACATTGATTATGGATTATGAGCTGGATTATGAAGATATGATCAAAATCCTAATGTCCCTGCTTTGGAACATATATATTTATATATTTGTAATATTTTTAAGCGATAAACCATGGATAATGAAGGATCGTTAAGCTACACCTAAAGGAAAGAAAATCGCATTAATCTCAGGTTCAGGTTCAGTCAAAATTAATTAAAAAAATAAATGAACAAATCAAACAGGCCATGAGAGGATACCAGGAGAAGGTGGGAGAACTCTTCAACCTTCAGCTGCTGGCTGGCCTTCTTAACAACCCCCTCCCACCCAACGTCATTGAGAATGACTGTTGAGAAGCTTGGCAGAGAACGACTTTTCTGCAGGTTCGGCCAACACAACTTCACACTGAAGGGTAAGGGAGGAGTTAATCTCTGTACCTGGATACAAGGTCCCTCACCGCTGCCAACCTGATATCTGAGCCATGGGAGGTGGAGCAGGCTCTGAGCAGGATGCCACAGACAACTGTCATGGGTCCGTTGTGAGCTGTTGAACCGCTCACTGGCAGAGCGCTTCATCCCAGCGATAAGGAAACCCTCCATCATCAGCCTAGTGCCTTGTATCCTTAACATCTCCGGTGATAAAGAACTTCCAGAGGCTTGTTCTTACCCAGCCACAAAATTAGGTGTGTGGGCAAACCGACCAAAATCAGTTTGCCTGCCTTAGCATAGAGGGGGGGGAAATGCTGTGCTGTCACTGCTGGATGGTGTACACACCCACAGGTGAGGCCTATGTTAGGCTTATGCGAGGATCATGCTTGTGGACTTCTCAAGCACCTTCAATACATTTCAGCCTCACCTGATGAGATAAAACTGCTCCAAATGGAGATTAACCCCCACATGGTTCTCGAGATTCCTCTCATTCCTCACTTGTAGCAGTCAATGGTCACCTAAGCTCCATAACACAACCATCTACACTGCAGCGCCGCAATGGTCAGTCATGTCACCCATGCTCTGTACCCTCTACACAGATGTCCGGCAGCGTCATTCTGGACACCACTAACACGGGAACGGTGGCTCCAAGCAGAGATCGACAGATTCTTCGAGTGGTGCTGGTGGAACAACCTGGAGCTCACCAGCAGCCCATCCACCCACCACGGGAAGTTAACGGCCAGAACACTGAGAAGGTGGAGACATATCGATATCTGGGGACCACCGTTGACCACATACTCGCCTTCAAACTCAAAAGTGAAACAATCTTCTCAAAGTGTCAACCACACCTTTAGAGGAAACTGGGTAAACTCCAGGTCCACCAATCCGGCCTACAGGCATCCTACAGCTGTTCCACAGAGTCCACCATCGCATTCAACGAGAATGCGATCGCCGCTTGGTTCCTTCAGCAACATCCATCTCAACAAGATCAGCCGCATGAGCAGGAAGGTCACTGGACTGGACCAAGATTTACTCAGCAGCAATCACAGCAGACGGATAACGGTTAAAGGATCCCACCCCGCCTCAGATACAACACACATGTCTTTACAGACCATTTGAAAACACCTTCCCTCAGGATGCAGACACGGGTCACTTCCATCTAGATACTGACCTGTGCCATATCACCTCTGTCAGACTACTCCACTCACCTTAGTTTGTTTAGTAATTCAAAGGTGTACCGAATTTTAGACCAGCTTTGGACACTTCACACTGCTTTTAAGAGAACTTGTCTTACTTAGCGGTTATTAAGCCTATCCTATATCCACAATATCCAACACAGCAAACACAGTCATTCCATGTACGACTCAATTGAGCTTCTGTCTACTGTTTGCTTCATTTTGTTGTATTAGTTTCATATGGTCTGTTCTCCTCTAAATAGTGTCTTCTTGCTAATGTTCCAGCCTCCAACCCTCTCCCACCCATGTTATATATACTGTGTATATATATATATATATATATATATAATATATATATATATATACTGTGTATATATATATATATTCCAGTTCCTTCAGTTTGTTTTGTAAAAAATAAATAAAAAAGAAGATATATGAATATGTATATATATATATATATATATAGAGATTTGTTGTTATTTTCTCCTACCAAAACAAACAAAAAATACATCAATGCACTATATTGCCCCGGTTGCACTGTAAATACACGGTTTCGATTTTCCACTCGAAACCGATTGACTTTGCGTGACAATAAAAGTCTATATATGGATGACACAAATGCTCTTCAAGAGGTTGGAACAATGGGACAAGCTGGCCAAACGGAGCATTTGCGGCTGGTACGGATAGGAAGGGTTACAGACATGCTCCAGCCTGGCGCCCAACAGGCGACCCTGAATAGATCATTGGACCTGTAATGAAATATAAACACAATAAATATGAAAGAGAATCCTCATCCACAACCTCCTCAAACCAAAAGTAAAGCTGCCAACACCTTATGTTGTATTGTTTATAGAACACTGGGTTTGAACGTCAACCAAGGTATGGCATTTCACTGACTTCAAATGGGATTATTTCCTCATAAAATGCCAATAAGTGTTAAAACTCGCCAATTTCGGGAACTGCTTTTAATGTGTAGCTAGTGTTGTGTTTGATGTTTTAAACCTGTTTTTCTATTGGATATGTATTTACGGATCCCATTATTTGAATACTGTAAAAGGTGTAAAGTGTCTTTGAGTTTCATGTAAAGCGCTCTATAAAATAAATGTATTATAATTATTATTATTATTATTATCATCAGTCAAAAGTCCCAAATACAAATAAGAGTGGAAAGTCAATTACAAGTACAGCGTGAGTATGCACAGGAAAATGAATTAATGAATACCAAATCAATATTACATTTCCAACTAACAACATTACCACTGTGACATTTCAACCCAAGCTGTTTTTCACGTCATGATTACTGGAGAACAAATCGTTTTACACACACACACACACACACACACACACACACACACACACACACACACACACACACACCACACACACACACACACACACACACACACACACACACACACACACACACACACACACACACACACACACACAGGCACACTCACACACCGCACACAGGCACACACACGCACATGCACACACACAGGCACACACATGCACACGCACACACACACAAACACACACACGCACACACACACAACAAAACACACACACGCACATGCACACAAACACACACACGCACACACACACTCACACACAGGCACAGTCACACACACACACACATACACACACCATTGGTTAACTATTTGAGTGGAAAATGTGAATGATGTGGTGATTATAATTTCCCTGTCAACATTTCTGTTTATTTGTTGTTTCAAACCATAACCACCGCTATTCCCATCACATAAATCTAGTCCACCCCTCCTCTCTTCCCCACCCCCCCTCCCCCTTCCCTAGCTGTCTGGGGCACTGATTAGCAAGGCAACATGAAGAGGAGGAGGAAGAGGAGGAGGAGGAGGAGGAGGAGGACGAGGAGGAGGAAGAGGGGGGAAGTTGATTAGCTTTTACTGACACAACCGTATGACCTCCACTGACCCCGGGTCCTGCTAATGATGATGTTTCCTTCTCCATAATAATTGCACACAATCTAACTCCCACTTTATTTTGAACACATGGCCTGTGTGAGCGACTCCCTCCAGAGACATACGGGAGACATAACGCCAGAGAAAAAACGGAAAACGGAGCCCAGCGAAAAAGAGAAAGAGAGAGCGAGAGAAAGGAGGGTTGGTGTTATGTGTTAACGATGACAGGGTGGTGGCGGTGGTGGTGGTGGTGGCGACACCCTAAGTGTTATGTGAGGTGCTTGCGGTGTATCTCCACGGCCACAGGGGGCTACGTTTTGTTCTCCCCGCCTTGTAAAGCAAACACTCAAACAGCTTTTATTAAGACCACGTAATATAGCAGCGGACGCGGGCGTCGCTTGGTGAGGGTACACACTAAAAACGAATACATGTATAATATGATATTTTCAATAAATGTAAAAAATATATTATAATACACAGACTAATGATACCATGCCCTGTTTGTATTCACTGTCGGGTTCACTGTCGCTTATTTTCCCTCAGAGTAAGCTAGTTTTATTTGGCCATTATTACAAAAAAAATCTTTATGTATTGTTTTTTTGTTTGTTAGACAGTACATGTGCTGAGGGTATCCACTAAGGGGAGCTGTGTCTCTGTGTCTGCTCGCTCTCTCTCTCTGTGTGCCTTTCTCTCTCTATTTCTCTCCCTCTCTCCCACTCTCTGTGTGCCTATCTCTCTCTCTCTCTCTCTCTCTTTCTCCCCCGCTCTCAGTGTGCCTCTCTCTTTCTTTCTCTCTCCCTCTCTCCCTGCCCCCCCCCCCCCCTCCTCTCTCTCTCTCTCTCCTCTCTCTCTCTCTCTCTCTCTCTCTCTCCCCATGTCTCTGGTCCTTTGCTCTCTGGCACACAGGGTAATATGCGCGGGGCTTCTAGGGCCGTTGTTGCTGGTGTTAAAAGCTCAGCTGGGAAGTCAGAATCTCTTGGACTGGGGCTTCGGTTGCCTTAGTTTTTTTTGGCTCAGGAGCTGAAGTTCGGACCAACCATCTGGGTTAGGGCTTTTGGCCTACTGGGGCTCTTGTGTTGGACGTGCATGTGTGAGGCTGGATGGGGGTTTGCGTACGCGTGTGCATATGTGTGTGTGTGTGTGTGTGTATGTATTGTCTGTGTGTATGACAATTCTTAAATAAATGTGCATCAGGGAAAAAAAGGCCTACATCCCATACCCATGTGTGTTTATGTGTGTTTATGTGTGTGTGTGTGTGTGTGTGTGTGTGTGTGTGTTTATGTGTGTGCTCAACTAGATGCTCTTTCTGCATCCTTTTAATAATAATAACAATAATAATAATAATAATAATAACGATAATATTAATAATAATAATAATAATAATAATAATAATATTGTATTGGTGTTATTAGCCTTGTAATTTGTGTGTACACACTGTCATTGTTCACTTTAAGAGTTGATACATTCACATGTATCACATGCATTCTCATTAAGTGGACACGTGTAGCAGAACACACACACACACACACAAACACAAACACACACACAAAGTGCATTGCATTGCACTTTAGTAGACTCTTAACCCTGCTAAAACGTGCATTACTGCTGCAATGGGGCAGCAGCTTCCCACGTGACGGGTGGTGGTGGTGGTGATGGTGGTGGTGGTGGTGGTGGTGGCGGCGGATGTGGTGCAGCAGCCCATCATTTATGTGGGCTTTAGAGGTTCCAGAGGCCAGCCAGACCTTTAGCCCTGGTCTGCTCATGACTGACCGGGCCGGGGTCATTACTGCAGCTGCTGTTGTAAATCCTCCTGGCGGCGGCGGCTAGCGGAGGCTAGCGGCGAGCGGACACTTAAAGTCCTCCTTACCGCACCCGGGGTGGGATGCTTCGGCACGGCCATAAACGAGGCTCGCAGGAGGAGGGGGGGGGGGGGAACTTTACGGGTGGCCGGGGAAGAAGGGCAGCCATCTTGTTCTTTCTCTCTCTCTCTCTCTCTCTCTCTCTCTCTCTCTCTCTCTCTCTCTCTCTCTCTCTCTCTCTACTCTCTCTCTCTCTCTCTCTCTCCTCTCTCTCTCTCTCTCTCTCTCTCTCTCGAATGGGAGCCGTGTTTTTTGTCTATGCAGTGTGTTTGAGTTCTATTTTTTTTGTACCGTTTCTTGCTCTGAAAACTCCACACCATCGCAATTTTGTCAAATTGGCCATGTTAGTTTTCCAGGTGAGTAAAAAGGTCAACAAGTTGTTATTTTTTGGATGATGTCCACTGAGGCTTCTTTGGTCTCTCGGAGGTGGAGCAGAAGTTTGTTTTCACTTTGCAAACAGCGAACGCGCTTCTTCTACTTCCTGTCTTCACCATGCATAGCCACACATCAGGGAAGAGAACATGCGGTACAACCTATGAAAAGCAAAATATTTTTTGAGTTTGTTTACCATCTTGGAATACATTGCGTGGTCTGAATGCCACAGTAACACTGAAAGGAATCTTGTGTTTACCAACAAGGTACAGAATATCCATCCATACCATCATGTTCAAAGAAGACAGGATCCATCCATTACGATTAAATGGCCGTAATGTATTTATTTTGTCTGACTAGGTTAAGTGATGAAGGTACTTATGGGCCCAGGAGTTATGGGAAAAATACTCTAGAAGATATATCGTCTTGAAATAATTTGAAAGGATGGATTCCATACGAGAACAAGACCATACGCAGCAGAACAACCGTGGAGCGTGTGTTTATGCAAACACACGCAAAAGTGTACAGTACCGGCTCGAACCGGCTTCCTCTTGACGGACACATATCTAAGAGAAGAGTTTCCTTGAGTTCATTGAGGCTGTCTGGAAGAAGACACCTCGGCCAGGGGCTTAAGGGGGAGAACACAGCAAGTCTCTCCAGCAAGTCATCCGTTGCGGCTTCATTTCGGTTGAATAAAAACACACACACACACACACACACACACACACACACACACACACACACACACACACACACACACACACCACACACACACACACACACACACACACACACACACACACACACACACACACACACACACACACACACACACACACACAGCTCTTCTCATTACCTGTCTATAGCAGCTAATGATCTTTCACATTCCTAGCAACAAAGAGAGGGTCATTACGGCAGACAGAATGACCCTAGACCCTGACACAAAACAATAGGTTTGCTTGGTTTGTGTACACTCATACCCCCACCCCCACACACACTAGCACACACCCCCCCGCCCACAACACACACACACACACACACACACACACACACACACACACTCACACTCACACTCACACACCATGTAACACACCCATCAACTGAAAACACCCAACGACAACTTGCCATTACAGAGAGAGAGAGAGAGAGAGAGAGAGAGAGAGAGAGAGAGAGAGAGAGAGAGAGAGAGAGAGAGAGAGAGAGAGAGAGAGAGAGAGAGAGAGAGAGAGAGAGAGAGAGAGAGAGAGAGAGAGAGGCAGAGAGAGAGAGGCAGAGTAAGACAGACAGCGGGAGAGAGGGAGAGAGAGAGGCAGAGTAAGACAGACAGCGGGAGGGAGAAAGACAGAGAGTAAGCCAGAGATAGACAGAGAGAGAGAGAGAGAGAGACCACAGACTTATGAAGTGATGGTGATAAAGAGACATTGTGTGACATTTTGCCGTTAGACAAAAGGATGGAATGCTTCATGTAACCTTCTCCCTTCCTGCAACCCCCAAACTCCCCGCCTCCCCGCATCTCCCCACATCAACATGCAGTCAAAATAAAGTAGAATGCAATAAAGAAATGTGTCAGTTTGCTGAAACTATAATGAGGATAGAGACAATGGGGAGACCGAGGGAGGAGAAGGAGGGAGTGGAGGTGAGAGACAGAGAGAGGAGAGAAAGCCTTGCATGTTTTTGGTAAACAACTGAGGATCTCCAAGTATCTGTATATTTTTTCTTCTTCTCCAGCCAAGAGAATGCAGATAGAGACTAGATAATTACCCCCTGATTGAGTATTCATAAACGATTATGCTTTTGTTTTCTCGTTAATGATGCAAATTACAACTAATTGCCTCACGTTAATTGAGGCTGCAAGTTATTATGAGCTGTGGAGCGAATTCAATTAATTGGGTGTTTATCTAGCCATGCCATGGGCGATATTAATGGAGATGTAGTCTTATAGTCTGCACGGGCAGTACATGAATTCTCATACCTAATGACTTTGATGGACGTGGAGGAGAAATCTGCTTTATTGTGTGTCAGGGAGATTAATTTAATTAGTAGCCACATGAGTAATAGACGTTCCCAGTGGTGAAGCCAGAGTGGATTGACTCCTGATGGGCTCAAAGTTCCTCCTCAAAAACCACTCGTCTCAACAAATTTCCGGACAAGCCCACTTCACTTTCCGGAATATATAAATAAGTGTCTGGAAAACAAAACACGGATGTGTTCATAAAATATCCATCACAGACTCCAGTGAATCATGTTGCAATTTACCGACTGGCCCGCGGACACATCACAAAATAATTTAACTTGGAGAAGGATCATGACAAGGCAGGCAATGCAAAACATATAAATATATATATTTATGCTAGAAAACACTAAAGACACACAGCAGCTTCCTTGGTAAGACAGCGATAGATGCCATCTGAAACGGCGGGCATGTTTTGGCTTTTTCTGTGACAACATCTGCCTCCAACTGCCTCCTCTGGTGTTGCCGGCTGGAAGCCCTGCACAGATGACTCAGTGAGCACAATCCCAAATATCAACGTCGAAAATCTTGGTAAAAATGGGTCTACAATCAGCGAGTAACCAATAGACATATTGTACACATATTTGAAATGGAAAAATGCTCAGTGGTTAAAAGACTCATCACTAGTGAGCACAACCAATATTAACACTCAAATATGAAATTTGCATCCAATTGTATTTTTGTGTTAACAATATACATACTTTAAACCTCTTTTATATAAGCATTTGCCCTATCCCACAAGGATTGTTAGTATGATGTGTTGATAGCACAATCATTCGATTTTCAACAGGTGGAACCACCAGTGAGCTCAAGGGGGACCACCTTGATACGTGCTACCGGGCCATTGTTGGACCAACTGCTGATGCTCTTTGAGGACCACGGGCTTGGTCAGACGCATTCATCTAGATAATAAATAGAGAGGGTGAAACGCTCTGAAGCAGGATGTGATTGCTGCAATGGACTGGTCCTTCCAATGTTGTATTGTATTTTTTAACCAGTTGTGTTAATGTTATTCCATTCACTCAAGCATAATATACATTTTAGTTTATAAAATGGTCGGAAAAATGCACAGATTTCTGTCAAATAAGGTCACACATCATGTACTGTACTCATGCTTACTGTCGTGTGTAAACAGCCCCCAAAGGCCCATTCTAAGTATTACATTTGTTATAACCAGATAAATACATTCATACATTTTAGATGGTTTTGTATGTGTTGTTCTTGCAAAGATGTAATGATATTGTTTTTCACTTTACTCAAAGCAAACTATGATAAGTTGCCACATATGGCGACTAATATCCAGATTGAAATGCATTATATCTGCTTATACCTCACCTTCATTACAATGCATTGCTACATTGATTATTATTATCATCGTTGGTATTGCATTGTTAAATTTTAATGGAATATGTGTGTAAATAAATAAAACGATGAGAATTATAATAAACTTTTATATTAAAATCCTTTCAACAAAAAAAGAATGGACCAGCAATTATGAGGTATTATGATACGTCTTTATGAAATGCTTGATAATGTTTTATGATTATTGTTATATATATATATGTTATATTTGTAAGCGCTTACAACTATAATTTTAGTATAATTACAGTTTTATAAGCAGATTATAACGCATTGTAAGTATGTCTATAACACATTAAAGACACGGCCGTGTTAGAAAGTGCTACCAAACTTTCCCTTTTATGCCATTTATGAACATCTCAACAGAAGAAGACTCCCTGAGGATAGTCATACTGCGTATAAGGTCAATGGAACGATCAGCTCAGCCAAACAACTGTGATTGAATTATTTTCACCGAGAGGGCTCCCTCCACGGTCGCAATGACGTGCAAATGGAGTTGTTTTGCATGTGGGAGGCATGATTGATTTTACAGCACCGTTCCCCCTCCCCCCGACACCCCTCAACCCCCTCGCCCCCCTCAACCCCCTCGCCCCCCTCAACCCCCTCGCCCCCCTCCGCCCCCCTCAACCCCCTCGCCCGCCTCAACCCCCTCGCCCCCCCTCCCCCCAACCACCCCTCAACCCCCTCGCCCCCCTCAACCCCCTCGCCCCCCTCCCCCCCCGACACCCCTCAACCCCCTCGCCCCCCTCCCCCTCAACACCCCTCAACCCCCTCGCCCCCTCAACCCCCTCGCCCCCCTCCCCCCAACACCCCTCAACCCCCTCGCCCCCCTCAACCCCCTCCCCCCCAACACCCCTCAACCCCCCGCCCCCCTCCCCCCAACACCCCTCAACCCCCTCGCCCCCCTCAACCCCCTCGCCCCCCTCCCCCCAACACCCCTCAACCCCCTCGCCCCCCTCACCCCCCTCACCCCCCCCCCCCACCCCCCCCCCCCCCCCCCCCCCCTCCCCCCCACACCCCTCAACCCCCCCCCCCCCCCTCCCCCCCACCACCCCCTCAACCCCCTCGCCCCCCTCAACCCCCTCGCCCCCCCCCCACCCCCTCAACCCCCTCGCCCCCCCCCCCCCCTCACCCCTCAACCCCCTCAACCCCCTCGCCCCCCTCCCCCCACACCCCTCAACCCCCCTCACCCCCCTCCCCCCCCCCCCCCCCCTCCCCCCTCCCCCAACCCCCTCAACCCCCTCGCCCCCCTCACCCCCTCGCCCCCCTCCCCCCCCACCACCCCTCAACCCCCTCGCCCCCCTCCCCCCACACCCCTCAACCCCCTCGCCCCCCTCAACCCCCTCGCCCCCCTCCCCCCCAACACCCCTCAACCCCCTCGCCCCCCTCCCCCCCGCACCCCTCCCCCCCCCCTCGCCCCCCTCAACACCCCTCAACCCCCTCGCCCCCTCCCCCCGACACCCCTCAACCCCCTCACCCCCCTCCCCTGTCATTATTCCTGGTGTCATTTCCATTGGAGAGCCACCACACAACGAGCTGGAACGAGGAGAGAAAAAGCCCCAGACCCATCTGGTGCAGGCTGGAGCACGGCGGGGCCAATGGTCACAGGAAGCCGACCAAGCGACAGCCCGCCATGGAGAAGAAAACACCAGAGCACTTCCACCACTCATCATTCTCCCAATGAGCTTGGCGACCCCGAAAATGACAATTAGCTGTTCAAATCGAACGCCCAAACGGCCATGTGAGCCTCACATGGACACACTTGCTGTGGGATTTGGAGGTTGGTTTCTTTTCAGCGTTTTGTAGCGCTCACAGGCTGCACATGCCCACTGCACATGACTGAACTAAGGCTTTAAATAATGTTTATAAATGACAATAACCACGCTCGCCTCCTGCTGCCGCATCCGACGTCTGGATGGGCCACACCTGTCTCTCCTCTCACGGCCGAAGATTACCACGCCCCGCTGTTCCCATCAATTTGACCCAAATCTGTCTCAAAAGTGCTGTTACTTGTGTTATTGCATTCTAAACTAAACCTGCAGAAATATGCTGTTCATTTTTGTATTCATTTTAAACTAATCCACAGGTATATCATTCATATAAAATGAATCAATACGCATATTGTTCCTAGTAGTTGTTTTGCTTATTGTAAAAAAACGTTTTTTCACCACTGGCAAATTACGACAAACCACAACGGGCTGAGCTCCCGTCCAGTGTGAAACATGTTCTACCCTCATTTGGTTTTTTTAAATGACGATGGTCTGATTGAGAACTGTTTGTTTTTTCAATTGCTTTTTCAATTGTTTTTTCAATTAGTACAATTCTCAAATGATTAATGAATATTTTCTATGTGCAAAACCTCCAAACCACTGGACACTTGTTCACCGCATGTTTATCATTCTGTTCACACATTTCTAATGTTTTAGCACAACTATGCAAATGTGAGTGAGTACAATTGTCGACAGTTTTGCACAATTTCCAATTGGATATCTTGCTTATCAAATCGGACTCTCAGATCCTCTGAATTGAATAGTGGATCTCTGCAAAACATGTACAAACATATTATGGCATCACATGAATTATAGACCTTTCAGTCCTTTCAAAATCTGTCAGGCAAATATACCATGAATATCATTACAGGAAAATGGATTTTTTTTTTTTTGTAATGTCCGCTAAATTGCTAAATTGCCTGCAGGTGAAACTTGAACAGCAGACCATTATGGGATGGTGGCGGTTTGAAAGAAGAATGGTCCTCCGTTGCATTGCAGGGGAAAGCCATCAGTGTGATGTGGATGAAAATCAGTGTTTCAGACAGACAGGAGCAACAGGACATTGAGGATGTTTTCGTGTGGCTCTCCAGCTGTACTGTGTTACAGTGTCAGGCTATGCATTATTTTCCTCCTTGTTGCATTTGCAGTATGTTTGTCTTCTATTGTGCTGTGTAGCTTTTGTGTTTACTGTGGTGTTACTTTAAGTAAAAACACAGTAACAATTTCCATGGAAATGTGAGTGCATTGTGTTATGGAAAATGTTGTACTGTTGAAATCAGCATCTGAATGGAATTGAATTGTGTTTGATACACACTAGTGTTTAGTTAGCTACACACACTAAATATATAGCACAGATAACATTCTAATATAGTATACATTCAGTTTCAAGGAAAGAATACGGCAAGATTGCAATGTGGATATAAGGAACGCATTCAGGGTCCACTGCCATATTGACAAAACCATTTTGGCCACCATTGCTTGCACATTTTCATTATGATGGCATTTTTATATGAGACAATAACTTTGTTTTGAAGCTGATGCCTTGAGTTAAAGGTTTTAGGTGAGTTATGACCTTTCGCAGGTGAGCTATGGTGGTGTGCAGTCCCATTTTGACAACCAACAAATGCACCTTGAGCTTTGAGAATGTAAACACTGTTTAAAGAAAGTGAGCCAAAAGCAATTGAGAAAAACTGTAATGAAGGAGAAGCTTGCATGAATAATTAAATAAGCATTTGGTACGACAACAAAGAAAACACTTTCAAGAGTATTTTGTTTTGCAGAAAGTAACCGTGACTGCCAAGTCAAATACACTGGGAAAGGCTAATTAAATGTTCACCTTGTTAGGTCATTGCTGTAATCAAATGATTGTCATATTATTCTTCTATTCAGCAAATATACGCCACAACAACCTCTAAAGCTGATAATTCACCCTGTCTGATGATAATCGGCCCATACTGGCAGGTGGGACATTATTATAGTCAGGCAGTTCCGTTAAAAGGTGTCAACCAAAGACTGTGATGTGATCCCACTGCTCCCAGTTATACTCCATCATATGATGGTGGAGGATCAACTTTTAGTTTTCTATTGAACAATGTATCTGTCTTTCCTCAAGACATTACATTACATTACAGTCATTTAACAGACGCTTTTATCCAAAGCAACTTACAGTAGTGTGTTTCAACAAAGGAAGGTAAGAGAACAACTCGTCACCAGAAGTCAAAAGTGCATTTAATTTCTAACAAGTCTCCAATAACTGAACGAGTGAAGTACAATAGTTCAGGCAAAAGTGTAAGGGAAAAAGTACAATAAGGGAAAAAGTACAATAAGTTGGCAAACAATATGCAACAATATCTAGAACAATATATACCTATCTATAATATGTAATCTACTTTTGACTGACTTAATTGACGCTACGAGGAAGGATCCGGGAAGTGTGTCCTGAAGAGATGGGTTTTCAGCCTGCGGCGGAAGATGGGGAGTGACTCTGCAGTCGTGACCTCCGTGGGGAGTTTGTTCCACCAAATTGGGGCCAGGACGGAGAAGAGCCGTGACCACGTAGATTGGCCACACGGGCCCTTAAGTGAGGGGGCAAGCAGACGGCCCGAAGAAGCCGAGTGAAGTGGACGGGTTGGGATGTAGGCCTTGACCATTGCCTGGAGGTAGGATGGAGCAGTACCTTTTACTGCCTTGTAGGCTAGCACCAAGGTCTTGAACTGGATGCGAGCCGCTACAGGTAGCCAGTGTAGAGTCCGAAGGAGGGTAGATGTGTGGTTGAACACCAGGCGAACTGCAGCTTTCTGAATGAGCTCCAGGGGCCTGATGGCAAATGCCGGGGTGCCAGCAAGGAGGGAGTTGCAGTAGTCCAGCCGGGAGATGACAAGAGCCTGGATGAGCACCTGCGCAGCCTTTTCAGTGAGAAAAGGCCGAATCCTCCTGATGTTGTAGAGGAGGAATCTGCGTGCCAGATTCCAGATTCAGGAGCGTGTCACCGATGCAATGTTTGCCGAGAACGACAGTTGGTCGTCCAGGGTCACACCTAGATTCCTTGCGGTCCGAGTAGGTGTCACCACAGCATCATCAATGGTGACAGCCAGGTCTCGGTGTGGACAGCCCTTTGCCGGGAAGAACACTAGCTCAGTCTTGTCCAGGTTGAGCTTTAGGTGGTGCATCGACATCCAATTTGAGATGTCTGCTAAGCATGCAGCAATGCGCGTTTCCACTTGCGTGTCCGAGGGGGGAAACGACAATACCAGTTGGGTGTCGTCAGCATAGCAGTGATAGGATAAGTCATGGGAATGAATAACAGCACCAAGGGCCGTTGTGTAGAGGGAGAAGAGAAGAGGACCCAGGACCTGGGTCGATCCTTGTGGAACCCCAGTAGTCAGTCAGCGTGGTTCCGACACAGACCCTCCCAGTGCCACCTGGTAGGAGCGACCCATCAGGTAGGATGCAAACAAGGCGAGAGCAGAGCCCAAGACACCCATCCCCTCAAGGGTGGAGAGGAGAATCTGGTGGTTCACAGTGTCGAATGCTGCAGACAGGTCCAGGAGTATCAGGACCGAGGAGAGCGAATTTGCTCTAGCAACATGGAGCGACTCAGTTACTGCCAGAAGGGCAGTTTCTGTCGAGTGACCTGCCTTAAAACCAGATTGGTGGGGGTCCAAGAGGCAGTTCTGGTGGAGATACATGGACAATTGGTTAAAGAAAGCATGTTCAAGAGTTTTGGATAAGAACGGCAAAAGGGATACCGGTCTGTAGATCTTGAGTTCAGAGGGGTCGAGTGTTGGTTTCTCCAGGAGGGGGTGACTCTGGCAGTCTTGAAAACAGCGGGAAAGCATCCAGACGTCAGATATTCGTTGATGATGTGTGTCAGGAAGGGCAGGAGTTCAGGCGCAGTGGACTGAAACAGAGGGGAGGAAACTGGATCCAGTGAGCATGTGGTGGGGCGGCTGGATGTGATGAGGTGAAGAACATCCTCTGTGGAGAGGGGAGAGAAATGGGTAAGGGAGGGATGTGGGAGGGTGGGTTGAAGACATGGGTGGTTGATGTGAGCATCAGCCGGGGGGTCAGGGAAGGAGGATCGGATATCGTTGACCTTCTTGTCAAAAAAGTTGCCGAAATCATCTGGGAGAAGGGAGGAGCTGGGGGGAGGGGGAGGAGGATGGAGGAGGGAGGAAAAAGTATCAAACCGTTTTTTAGGGTTAGATGCTGCGCTTTGAATTTTGGAACAGTAAAATGCAGCAAAGACATGGCTGCACCTGGAACTGTAAGACATCCCTGTAAGAAGACCCATCCAGCCCATCCACCCAACCAGACAACTCCTCCAACCAACCAGACAACTCATTCCACCAACCAACCAGACAACTCATCCAACCAACTAGACAACTCATCCAACCAACAAGACAACTCATCCAACCAACACACCAGACAACTCATCCAACCAACCAGACAACTCATCCATTCAACCAACCGAAGAGCTCATCCAACCAACCAGACAACTCATC
>CM051004.1:20293247-20298247 GCA_027704905.1 Muraenolepis orangiensis
CGGGGGCTACATCTCACACACACACACACACACACACACACACACACACACACACACACACACACACACACACACACACACACACACACACACACACACACACACACACACACACACACACACACACACACACACAACACACACACACACGCGCGTGGTCCACCCTCAAGGGCCGACTTACGGTAAACACCTTTATTCCTCGGTTGCTCGTGTGGATATTAAAGAGGCGAGCGGGTCAATCCTACTAATTACATCTCAGAGACTGCGGAAAAGCAGCGGTCAGAGCTAAGTGGGTGTCCTCCTCCTCCTCCTCCTCCTCCTCCTCCTCTCGCGAGTCGGGTCGAGTCGCGGGGCGACGGGGGGAATGGATTGTAAACACGCCCTGCGTTGGGCTCCTACTGAGCGACGGTGAATGATAACCCGAGGACGCACTTTAATAGGGTTCCACTGAGATATGTGAACTCTCTCTGATTCTCCGACACACACACACACACACACACACACACACACACACACACACACACACACACACACACACACACACACACCCCGTGATGTTGTGGCTGGCATTTCACAGAGAACGAATGATCTCATAAACTGCCTTTACGGTGCTCGATGCAGACGAATAATGAACTGCGTTATTGTGTTGTTGTTTTTGATCTGGGTGTACCGCAGCACGCCGTGCTGGGTGGGATGCACGGGGGGGGAAAAACGTCATCAAGTCGGCAAAATGTGACCTTGCAGTCGATACTTTACAATAACTGAAATACAGCAAGGTATGAACGACGGGCGGCAGGCTAGCTCAGTCTGTTGCTTAGGAACCCGAAGGTCGCCGGTTCAAGTCCCCGAAACACCTGGGGCGCACTGCCGAGGTGCCCTTGAGCAAGTCACCAGACCCCTTCACTGTTCCCAGGACACTGTATAAACAATAATACAATTTGCTGCCCAATACTAGGATGGGTTGAATGCAGAGAAACTAATTTCACTGTGTGTGTACATGTACGTGACCAATAAAGAGGATTCAATCGATCGACAGATTTAGATGACCGAACAAAAGCCTTGCAGCAATTAAATTTGGAAAAAAATATTTTTATTCTACTTACTATTCTACTACTTCTACTTTGGGTGGGCTCCTTTGTTTGCTGCACTCTGAGGCTGTTTCATGAGAAGCCCGGTGATGACAGGCTAACCTGAGGATAGCTCGGACTGTAACGTTCCCTGGTTGCACAGACGGACATGGAATGAAGCTGCACATGTAGCTGAGTGAGAATATGATTATGATTTTGATGCTACTGTCGGTCGATTAGCTGCGCTGTTTAGCCGGCAGCTCACAGACTGGTCTGTGTGTTTTCAACAGGTGCCTTTGGTAAGGAATATGGGGCTCACTTTATTTTTTCATATATGCATGTCAGTATAAAAATTGTATGTGTCCTTTCAAATTCAGCGTTCTAGATGTAATTAACTCAATTATTACGATGGATTTTATTGAAGTGTGTTTTGGTTTTAAGTGGAGGCAGGTGGTGGAGAAAAACAAAACACACTTCACCATAAAGTCCCATCTCATTCTTAGACAGCACACAGGGAGCCCTGTTACACTAACTCACAACTCCCTCATTATCGCATTGTATTGTGTCGCCTTGTACTGTAATGTAGGCCTAAGGTACAATGTTGAATGTTACTGTATTGTGTTGTGTTATATGCTATATATAATAAATTCGCTCTGTAAAATATACAAACTAAAAACATATAGAGTGATTTGTATATCTCTGCTATATGAGACCCGGTCTCCCTCCTACCCGGTCTCAGCACACTTGCTTCTTCTCAGATTGATGGCCATCCACATACAATCCCTACCAAGATCAATTTACTCCCTGGTGCTACCGTGGCTGAATTTTGTTTTTTTTAGCATTGCATTACTGTGACTGCCAACAGCCAAGAATAATGAAATCCAATTTGTCCAGCACACCGGGGAGAGACACAAGCTGTGGTGTCTGTGTTCATCTGTCACTGTGTTTCTCTTGTACGGATGTACCAAGCTCATACTTGTTCACTGACTACGGACCAAAATAAAATAAACCATTAACAGCCATGCCAATGGCGACCGGCGGAATGTCTGTCTGTCTGTGTGTGTGTGTGTGTGTGTGTGTGTGTGTGTGTGTGTGTGTGTGTGTGTGTGTGTGTGTGTGTGTGTGTGTGTGTGTGTGTGTGTGTGTGTGTGTGTGTGTGTGTGTGTGTGTGTGTGTGTGTGTGTGTGTGTGTGTGTGTGTGTGCCTGCGAATGTGTGTGTGTATGTGTGCTGGTGTGTGTGTGTGTGTGTGTGTGTGTGTGTGTGTGTGTGTATCTTTGTGCATAGTTTGCGGTGTCTGCATGGAAACCTACAGTATGTATTATCAATTTCAAATCACTCTTCTAGGACATAGAGTAAGGTCACATAAGAAGAGCAACATGGTGGTGTCCGGAAAGTCATTAATAGTTCACTACTGTCTGTGCTGTGGTTGCTCTCTACGGTCGTCTATAAAGCTAGTTAAAATCTAGGATTAAATCCAGGGGACAAAAACAATCCTTTTACATAACACTGAAATCTGCTCTCATCCCTACTCGTCACACTTGGTCAGATTCCCCGGCATCAGGCTCAACACGAAAGTGGCACCCGATGGCTTCACCCAGTTATATTCATTCATTTGTTCATTTATTCATTCAATAAGAGTCGGACAACACTCCTGGAGGCGCAAGGAGAACGCACAGCCACTTTGTTAAAATGCTAAATTACCATGCGGTCAAAATAATTGGAAGCATTTCATGAATCAGTTTGGTTTTTATTGTCACTACATTAAGGATTATGTGTGTCCCACTTGTTTTAATAGCAGGTTCAGCACATATTTAAAGAATGAATCGACTCCGGCCAGTTCTCATATACAAAATCAAACACACGCTTTATTCAAACTTTGGGGGAATATAATTATTTCTAAATGGAACATGATTTGGCGGCCACTTCAATTATTCCACAGACCAGCGAGGGAAAAATTTGCCCTCCAAAAAAAATGAATAATTTATAAAACTGCATATCAAATACAAATGAAAATATTCAACGTGATCGGACTTCCGGTCATGTGCGTCCGTTACATACGGTATATAGTCATCTCGTAGAATGTTGAAATGTTACTTTATTCATGCACACATTTCACATGCACAATGTATACAGTTACACAAATCAGCACAAATCAGAAAACATAAACTCTATCCAAACTATCAATATATGTACAACTTTTCAAATCTCCCTTCCGCTTTTTTTCTTAATTGTTTGCATGTTCTTACCATGTGTTGTCTATGTAATTATGGAGGTTATGTTTTCGCCCATGTTTATTTGTCTGTTAGCAAGATAACAAAGAAAGCAAGAAATAAGTTACGTTAGGAATTGGACAAAACTGGTTTGATGGTTAGATTAGGAACAGTTGATTGGATTTTGCCGCAGGTCCCAAGCTATAAACTTGGTCTTAAAATATCTCAAAAGTACTCAAGGTTTATTGGCCAGAGCCAATAACTCACCGAAGATGTTCAGCTGTGGCTGTTTGGCTCCTGGATCCGAATCCAGGAGACCTTTTGGTGTGGCGGATGCTCTCCTGAGTGCCCTCTATGGAGTTCTGTTTTCAATATGCAATGTGCATATGTCTAATAACTTTGTTTGATTGTATGCTCCTTTATCAAAATACAAATACAAAAACTGAAATAGTGTTGAATCGAAAAAGTAGCCAGTTGAACACTAAATGTTTGCATACTCAAACCTACTATAGCCTAATACTAGCTACCTATAACTGTTAAACTCATGAAAAGAATGACTCGAACCAATTCAATTCTAAACCTAATATTTATCTCAAAGATTTGCCTCAAAGAACTACAATTTACAGAAAATTGACTTGTCATCCACCTTGATGCAACCAGTGGCCATGACTCATGGGTAATGTAGTCATTTATTTGCTATTTTAGAGATTATTCTAACAAAAAAAAAAGGTAAAAGAAGAAATTTGTGAAAAATGACATGCATGGGGGTACATTTGGCCATGGAATATATCTGCGTTGTCAGCCTGTGTTGAGTGTCTTATGTTAGAATGTTTATGTTTGTATGTAATAGTCCAGAAATATATGTAATAGGAATGTGAATCTCACCACTGAGGACAGGGAATAAGTATCTCGATGCATTGGCAATAATCCCAATACATTAGAGATACATATGAAGCAACTACGATGCAATACAATATGATTCACTGCTAGTGCGATGCAGTGGAATTCGATACGATTTGATTCAACACAATGCAATTCGATGCAATGCAATGCAATGCAAAATATTATGATGCTATGCAATACAATATGATACAAATAGTTGGCTTTAATTTTTTTCTCATTGTTAAATCAGATACATTAACAAACAGCAAACAGCTAATTTATATATACGTATATATATAGAGTATATATATATATATTTTTTTGTTGTTGTTTAATGTATATAACAAAGAACAGTGCGTTTCAACTACTGGAGGCACTCTGAACTTTTTGACTCATCTGGAATATTCTGAGTATATTTTTTTGTTGCTTATCAGGTTGATAGTAACTGTGACTGGAGTGCTGCAAGTAGTTGTGCTTTAATCAACGGTCTATTCTTAGCTTAGTGGTTAGCTGTGGTAGTTTAGCTTCCGCTTTTACACTGCTTAGACTGACAGCTTATTTGGTATCATAGCAACCACTCCGTTGCATTGCAACGCATTTAAAAAAATAAAAAAATAAGATAGTGTCCTGTGTGATGGATAAAGAGCAGTGCAGTGCGCCTCGCTTTTTAGTTTGCCTGCAAAATGCGTCTGAATGTGACTAATGCGATAATGTAATGAAACTTGTATGCCGGTGTACCGATGCAATTCTGTGAATCTTACCATCCCTAATATGTAAGGAAATAAATATATTTGATGGCAACATTATATGTTGGTAAACTTGGCACCCCCTATTGAAGC
>CM051004.1:20300747-20388247 GCA_027704905.1 Muraenolepis orangiensis
CACACAACCTCACACAACCGCAACACAACCTCACACAACCTCACACAACCTCAACACAACCTCACACAACCTCACACAACCTCACCTCAACACAACCTCACACAACCTCCAGCATGAGAGGTGACGCTCTGAACATGAGAAGCTTAAAACGACAGGCTTTAGCTTCATTTCTATAATGTATTTCAGGAAGTGAGGTTAACTCACTGCACAGCACCACCTGCTGGCATCCGTTACATTAGCAAATCCAACCAAAATCTTAGGACCTTGCATCGGAAGGTTTTGCTTCGAGATATTAGAGTTTTTTGACACCCACAGTTTCGTAGTACTTATTTTGTACTTTGTTGCATTCTCGTTTAGTTCGGTTAGCGTTCCTGCTGGTTCAGAGGGAAACTCCTACTTCCTTGTTGTGGACAATAATAATAATAATAATAATAATAATAATAATGGAGCAAAATCTTTTGTATAGTGTTCATTTTGTGTTGGTAACTTTTGCATACAAATTAAAAATAATCCCATTTCCACCATTCAGTCACAGAATTGTTTCAAGTTGTCAGTGTTTTTGTGAGTGACCACAAGCAATTGCTTTATATAGTTAATATAAAGATCATATTTCCATGAGCTTGCACCTCCTCATTGCACCACGTCTGACCAAGACTCATTTGAATCCAGGAAAAGTTCAGGTATACTTGGCTGGATATGGTTTAATTATTTCAAGTTTGTGGTAAAATTCAATCCAAAACCCCCATTTCCAAGCCAACTAGAGTTAGTTAGTTTGGTACGGTATCAGAGTTTGGTGCATTCACAGCACCCCAAACAAACCCTGCTAGCTGGGGAAATCCTCAAAGGTTCCATCAAAACGGACCACACAGCTCAGGTGCCAACGGCCCCTTCATCTGGAAACAGTGTGACACAGGCAGCCAGGCTCCAAACCAAATCCAGCCTTCAATTAGCACACCCCAATGACACTAGGCAGTGCCGTTTTGGAGATTTCTACAATGGCTTAATTATTTTTATAATATGTATGCTGCTTGGGAGTTAGTTTTATAGAAGTTTTTGCTTTTAATGAAAATGGTAGCGGTAATGTTCGCTAATGGTGTTTAGTTGGAAAATGTGGCACTTCAATACACATCATGGGGACTGTGGGCTTCGACTGGCCAAAACAAATCCAAATGGATGCCCAATTGCAAAAAACGAAATTACAACATATTGACTCCATATTAAATCATCCAAAAATAATATGTTAATAGCTTCATCAGAACCTGAAATTAAGGCTTTATAAAGACCCACAATATAAGTATTGTCCTGTGGACAAAGCAACAACACATCTCTTCTCGTCACTTTCCACATATTAGTTTGGTGTGACTGCTTCATAAGCTGATTGAAAACTGTAGATGATATTTACATATTTACAACATTTTGTCGACTGGATGATTGTGTGACAGAATCCTTGAGTCGTTGTGATGTATCCTTCCATCAGCATCTGTAGCTCGTCCTTCCCTTTTGGTCTTTAGATTTTTACTAAGGCCAGAAGGCTGCTTGATAAGATACAGTGTAGCATCTTAAAGTTCTGCAACAGTACCCAACTGACAGTATAAACATTCAAAGGGGTAAACTTTCCTTCAATGCAGATTGCTTTGAATACTGAGGCCATCTGTAGCAGTCGATGCTTCCACATGCCAGTAAAAAAGCTTTTCCCGATGACAAGGACACAGGGGGATGAGTAATCCAGTTTATTGTGAAGTTTGCAGTAGACAGACAGAGCAGATGCTACATGCTAGGGCTTCCCCCTGTGTGTGTGTGTGTGTGTGTGTGTGTGTGTGTGTGTGTGTGTGTGTGTGTGTGTGTGTGTGTGTGGCTGGTTTCACCTGTGGGCCTTGATTATCAAGGACCCATAGCAGCCACCAACCACACACACCTCATCACCATCGTATGACTTATGAGAAATAGACTGGAAAGGAAGAATAAGTGGTTATAAAGCATGAGTTTAAGGGGAGTCATGCTGACTTAGACTTATACAATCCCAAAATGTATGTAGAGATTAAGGGTTCTATATATCAGGATTCAAGATTCAAGTACAATGGAATGCTTACTCCGCATTCCCTCCCACAGTATGACTTTTCTGAAACTATTTTATGATACTATATAAATAAATAAAAATAAAAATACTGTACACAGTAAAAAGAACAATAAAAAGAACAATAAAGTGACTGATAATATGTTTTTAATTGTGCAGAAAGCATTTAAAAAGCATTTTAAAGTGCAAGTAGTCCAGCAGCATAATGCATTCAGTGCAGTACAGTGCAGAACAGTGCAGCAACTGAAATGTGTTCAGAAAGTCCAGCAAAAGTATGATACTGTAATGCAATGCAATATGGATGACAATGTTATGCTAGTGGCAGCACACCTAGCAGGCACACTGCCTGTGGATCAGTCAAAGGGTAACTGATTTTTCAAAAAAGGTAGTGAATTGTCGCAGGCTAATGGTTGTCAAGCTGTAGAAATATAATATTAAGCATCCAGTGCCACATGCTCCGTGGCCAGAACAGGTGGCATATTTTAGTATTTGTGATACAATCAAATCAAAACATGTTTTGCTTATCAGACTACTTATCAGTTGTGTGTAGACACAAACACATAAATCCAATGCACTTTTTTTTTTACCGTGGCCACACCAGTTTTGTAAGAAAATAAGCAAATGGGGTACCACTGCCTTATTCAATCTCCATTACGGACGTGTAATGTGTTGCTTTAATATGCACACACAAACAACGTCATTATTGTGTGAGGGTTTTGACACGGCATACATTTTGGATGCATGTTTGATAACTGTGCATGCTTCCAAAAAAAACATAACCAGAATATATAACTTACAGCAATGCTTTTTTTAATAAGTAGAACTAGTTCAAACTAACACTTCATGAACCTTTAGCTTGTGACTTAGTGCACCTTGTGAGACTGGGGGTGGAACAGCACATTCTTATCTATCTCTCCCATTCTGCACAAACAGTCCTGAGGACCTGAAAGCAGGAGACCCACAGATGCGAGTATGAATCACGGTATACAGCCAATTTTTTCCGATGGTTGGTGACTGGGCGGGCTGCGGACCCAAAGCCTACAGTCAGACAAACACGGATGTGGACAAGAAAGCCGTACAGCAATTGTTCCTTTTGGGCTGGAGAAAAAAAAAATTATTATACATGCAGGTTTTGTAGTATGTGTGCATTTGTGTGTGTGTTTGTGTGTGTGTGTGTGTGTGTGTGTTTGTGTAAAGCTTGGCATAATTAAGTATTATTTGGCGTACGTACTGTACGCAGTCACCTGAGCATGTTTATTTATTAAAAGCCCCAAGTCTGTGCTTCTGTTCAATTAAAATCTTGAACAATGACATTTTTCTGCCGTCAAATTCAATCTTTTGTCGCCACAATTCCATGGTCTTCATGACCCGACACTACAAACTACAAGAACCTATTGGTTATCTCAAAGCCAATGTGGCTTTACTTTACTAAATGGAATCATTTGTTGTTGTTTTTTTTAACACAACAGGGTACTGCTTCCTACGTGCATGGTGAGAAAATGGCGGAAAATCGACCCTGTTACCGTGCAACATCCGCAGAGTGGTTTGGACCATTTGGGAAAATGACCAAAAATGGTGGCAGTGACGATTCCCCCATTAAGAGTAAAAGTTTAGCTATTTTTCCCTGTTTTACTGCGAGGGTGATGGGGTCGAGGGGTCGGGGACACAGTGGGGCTGGGGGATGTGTCAGCGAAAGGGAGGAATAACCCCCCCCTGTTGTAAATTACGTTGGCTGGGCTGGAGTAAAACGTAACTTGAATGAATAAAAAAAAAAAGACCTAAATAACTGCAATAAAAAGTTTATGGAACAGGTGCTTGCGGACAATCTATATAACATAACGTGGTTTCCAAAATAATAAAATACAAACAAAAAAAACATTTGCCAACGCCACCGGCATTTCGGGGGGGAAGGGCACAAGGTATCAGTGTGTTTCTAACCTATATATGTTATTACCTCCTATAATGGCTCAGACAAGTTTCAGTGGCTGAAAGGATAATGTCTTTATAGCAAACAGCACTACTTCTTACAACATCAGATTCTTGTCAGCACAGCGAGGGGCAAGAGGTGATGCAGTCCTTTGTCCAAAAAATACTAACTAAAAGGCATCCAGGGAACCTCTTTTATAGCTATTTGGGGAGAGCCTGGTAAGACCACAGCGTTTCAACTATGGGAATCGCAGTGGGGGGGGGGGGTCTGACGAGAAGGAGAGCAGAGTGGTCAGAGGTGATGTTTCCTGGCCGCTAAAAAGCTTAATGGACATCGAAGAGAACTACCCATTTGAAGCTTCAAAAGAGACACGGAAATAGGCCAGACACGGGGGGGGGGGGGGGGGGGGGGTCCGTCTCTGGGGTTGCTCCTTACGGTCTTACTCCTGTCAGCCAAGGGCTTGTTAAGTCCCTCCAAACACCTCATCAATTGAGAACAAATTGGCTATTATACGCCATTATTAGGTTCATCCATCCGAGTGACTGCGATCCTGGATCGTATATCAATTTAGGCTGATATCAATCATAATAGTTCATGTCAAGGTAAATAGCAACACTTATTTTGTTTAGCATATTGTGATCGGTCCCTCAAGTCCTTCATTAGATGAAGAGACGCACTCCTGAAGCACGGCCATCTAATTAGTTGGGAGGCACATGCGCTATAATACACTTCTCACTTGATGAGAAAAATATTAATACAAAAACTAATATATACACAAATCATTAGACACAAGACACTGCTCTGCATACTCCCACACTACGGACATTATGAGCTTAATAGCTTTTGGCACAAAATAGTATATTAGGTGGATTAAACTGATCCAAACTCAACTTTCATTATATTTACAAATGGGGCACGACTGCTCGAATGGGGCACACATGTTAGGGAGAATATAACTAATACTATATATACGATTAAACTTTAAAGATTAATTAAACCTAGCCAATTTAATCTAGCAAATGATAATTAGCTATTTTTCACCTTTGATTACAGTGAATTGTATTAAGAAAAAATGGGTGGTGCAATTACCATGAATAAATTATGAGGTGTAAATACAAACAAACTATCCAAAAAACCTTAACAAAACACACACAACAACTACAGAGAAAGAGGGAGAGAGACATAGAGAGAAAGAGAAAGAGAGAGTGTGTGAGAGAGAGAGAGAGAGAGAGAGAGAGAGAGAGAGAGAGAGAGAGAGAGAGAGAGAGAGAGAGAGAGAGAGAGAGAAAGAGAGATAGAGATAAAGGGGGGAGGGTGGAGGGTGGAGAGAGAGAAACACCTGCAGCATTAGAGATAAGTTTGCAATAGGCATCAAGTCAAGAATATTTGAAAATGCAAATGAAAAATGAAATTACATTCAGATGTTTCAATATATGACGTCTAAACATGACTGATTGTGGCCTTGCATAGCTGTTCAGGTTCCACCCTGCCTGTTATTCTATTATAATTTTAATATGCACATTTAAATACTATATTTATTTAAATTATTACTTTTTTTCAATTTGAGGAAGATTTAATTGAATACGTTTTCTACTGCTCTATTATTGCAACACAATCAAAAGGGTGATCTTGATGTAAGTTAAATACTACCATATTTTACAATCATTTTCACACTTGTCTCAATACCATGTCTACTTTGTCAAAACACTTAACACAATCACCATATTAATAGACTATATGTTGTGCCCCCGCGCTGTAATTGATCCCAGGTGTTTCCCATCATAATCAGGCCGGCTGAGGCCAATGAACACCTGGGATCTTCCCTACTTAAGGCTGTTGAAGACCGACGTCGGTGCTAGACCATTGCACACCTTACCGAGAACCATCCTGACGAAGACCGACGTCGGAGCGAGACCGTCGGGAACCATCTGCCGAAGACGGGGGGGAGTTCACTGTGAACCATATGGTCCCTCCTGCTTGAGTACCTTGGACTACATGTCTCTCTCTGCGTACCACCCTCTGGACCCTCTCCCCGCTTCATCCACACCACGTAACCAATCCTACCCTGTTGTGTTTTTGTGTTTATTGGATTTCCAGGAAAGGCATTATTTGTTTTGTCTCTGGCACATTTGGCTCGCCGGTCTCGTTGGGTCGTAACAGAATGGTCTAGCCTAAATTGAGCCAAGCCGGGAACCCAGAAGCAGGGAGCGGGACACCACCCGAGTTAGGCTAGCTGCCTTTGTCTCCAGTTCCTAGCTTCCAGGCTAGCTCCCTGTGTCTCCATTCCCTAGCTTCCAGGCTAGCTCCTCGTGTCTCCGGTTCCTAGCTTCCAGGCTAGCTCCCTGTGTCTCCAATTCCTAGCTCCTAGGCTAGCTCTGTTTCCAGTTCCTAGTTCCCAGGCTAGCTTCCAGTGTCTCCAGTTCTTAGTTTCCAGGCTAGCTCCCTTTTTCTCTAGTTCCTAGCTCCCAGGCTAGCTCCCTGTTTCCAGCTCCTAGCCTCCAGGCTAGCTCAGTGTGTCTCCAGTTCCTAGCTCCCAGGCTAGCTCAGTGTGTCTCTAGCTCCTAGTTTCCAGGCTAGCCCTGTGTGTCCCCAGCGCCTAGCTTCCAGGCTAGCTCCCCGTGTCTCTAGCTCCTAGTTTCCAGGCTAGCTCCCCATGTCTCTTGCTCCCCGTATCCAGGCAAACTCCTCGTGTCGCTAGCTCCGTGGCTACGCCAGCACCTCGTGGTTCCGAGCCCATCGTTTCCCGGGCTGGTTCCAGATCTGCTCCGTGGCTACACCTGCTCCCAAGGATGACCCCCACCTGCTCCCGAGGAGGACCCCTTCCTGTCTCGCGGACCCCTCACTGCCAAAGACCGACGTCGGGGGTGATATCCTGAGAACCCGGGGCTCTCGGGCGGTCGGCCGGTGCCTCCCCTCAGGGGGATACTGTTGTGCCCCGCGCCCTAATTGATCCCAGGTGTTTCCCATCATAATCAGGCCGGCTGAGGCCAATTAACACCTGGGATCTTCCCTACTTAAGGCTGTTGAAGAGTCGGTGCTAGACCATTGCACACCTTACCGAGAACCATCCTGACGAAGACCGACGTCGGAGCGAGACCGTTGGGAACCATCTGCCGAAGACCGGGCGAGTTCACTGTGAACCATATGGTCCCTCCTGCTCGAGTACCTTGGACTACATGTCTCCAGCTCCGACTAAGTCTCGTCCGTAGGACAGATCTTTCTTTAGCAGAAAGTTAAGTCAGTCTAATCGTTTTTTTTTGTTTTTGTTTGCAGCCTTTTTACAATCTATACAAAAGTTGTCAGTCTTGCATTCAAATGTGCATTTTAATTGGGAAGGTATAGGGAAAATATAGATGTAGTGGTCACTGAAGTGACTTTTTTTTTTTTTTCAGAGATTGTTTTACGTTACACAGTAAACATTGTTACAGTATTCTGGATTTTTCGATACAGTATGTCAAACATTCATTCATTTACAGGTTACTGTACATTTACCACACTCAGTCATGCCATCTATTGTGAGAGGCAAACCAACAGATCAAACGTTTCTTTAGCTGCTCTGCTTGAAATGTTTGTGTATGCAAAAATAGAGGCAAGGGAAACATACTAAATCTATATTTAGCAATGATCCAAGTTGTTTGTGTTTTGTTGTACATTGAGTGAAAAAGTAGTTTTATCGGAGAAAGCATATGCTATAGTTATGGCAGCATGAGACGCTTTTGCATTTGATGTGCTGAGGTTTGTGAAGAGTGTCACTCCTTGTAAGTCGCTTTGGATAAAGCATCTGCCAAATGTCCTAAATGTAAAGAGTGTTGAAGAAATAGATAAGTGTGAAAACAATTGTGAAAAACAGCAAGTATATGTAACGTACGCCAGCAGGTGGTGCTGTGCAGTGGTAAACCTCACTCCCCGACGCCTAAGTAGATGTTTAGATTAGATTCAAATGTATTGTCATTGCAGAGCACAGTACGGTGCTTTGTACAGCACAGCGAAAATAATTTAGTATCTAACCAGTGTAAATGTTGCAGTAATGTGCATGGTAATATTCAAGATAACTATTTATCCCTTAATATAATATCATTTACAGTTTAAACGTGATCAGGGGTATGCTATTATTGAAAGCAGGATATAAATATATAGATGTAAATGTGTATTCAGGTGAGAATATATAAATGTATGGCAAGTATAAATGTATATACAGGAGTAGGTGTAGTTCTATCAACAGATTTAAATATATATGGCAGGTACAGTAAACAGGTATCTTAGTAATAAATATGTAAACTATTGAGAGGTAGGTCGTTTTTTTTTTTTTTTTTTTCTTTTTGTACAGTTAGTCAGAGACATTGGTGGTGATTGTTATAGGTGTTGAGCAGAGGTGTGGGGCAGGGGCGTGGGCAGCAGGGGGTGGGATGCAGCAGCAGGGGGGGGGGGGCAGCCTTGGGAGGAAAGCAGAGGTGCAGCAGCAGGGGGGGACGACAGCAGAGGCATGGCAGCAGGGGGGGAGGGGGGCAGCAGGGGGGAGTGCTGCAGGGGTGGGGGGGGGGCTGTCTTTGTGGTGCAGAGTTCAGGGAGATGACAGGAACAGAGGTTTCTATAGCACCTCCCGGAGGGGAGGAGGGCAAACAGTCCATGGTTGGGGTGAGAGGGGTCATCCACTATTTTTTGTGCCTTCCTCAGACACCGTTTGTGGTGGGTAGTGTTTATTGCAGGGAGGGGTAGTTCAATGATGCGTTGGGCAGTTTTCACCACCCTCTGCAGCGCTTTCCGGTCGGAAACAGTGCAGTTGCCGTACCACACTGTGATGCAGTTGGTGAGGATGCTTTCAATAGCACACCGGTAAAAGTTCACCAGAATCTGAGGTGACAGGTGGGCTTTCCAGTCTCCTCAGGAAGAAGAGACGCTGGTGAGCCTTCTTTACCAGTGATTTGAGTGTATTGAGGGACCAGGAGAGGTCCTCGAGGAATTTGAAGCTGGAGACACGCTCAACCTCCGCTCCGTTGATGAGGATGGGGTGTGTGCGCCAGCTCTGGTCTTCTTGGTGTTGAGGGCCAGGTTGTTCTCAGCGCACCACACCACCAGGAGCGGGACCTCCTCCCTGTAGGCTGCCTCATCGTTGAGGCACGATGAGGCCCAGCACAGTTGTGTCGTCAGCAAACTTGATGATGGTGTTTGTACCATGTACAGGAGTGCATTTGTGGGTGAAGAGGGAGTAGAGGAGAGGGCTCAGCACACAGCCTTGTGGAACGCTGGTGTATAGGGTGAGGGTGGAGGAGGTGAGATGGTCTAACCTGACTGACAGGGGTCTGTTGGTTAGGAAGTCTAGTAACCAGTTACAAACTGAGGGGTTGATGTCAAGGTTCTTGGTTTTCATGAGGTCACCAAGTTTGAAGATGAGTTTGGAGGGGATGATGGTGTTAAATGCTGAGCTGAAGTCTATGAACAGCATTGTCACGTGGGTGTTGCTCTCATCCAGGTGGGAGAGAGCGGAGTAAAGAGTTGAGGAAATGGCGTCCTCCGTGCTCCTGTTCTCACGGTAGGCAAATTGGTGTTTATCTAGTGAGGGTGACAGGCCAGATTTGAGGTCAGCCAGGACCAGCCTCTCGAAGCACTTCATGATGATGGGGGTGAACAGGGCGTAAGTCGTTGAGGCTCGCTGCAGAGGAGTGTTTTGACACTGGCACAATGGAGGTGGTTTTGAAGCACACAGGGACAACTGCCTGAGCTTGTGACAAGTTGAAAATGTCTGTAAGGATCTCGGTCAGCTTCTCAGCACAGTTCCTGAGCACGCGACCGGGGATGCCATCAGGACCAGCTGCCTCATGCAAATGTTTTCTGCTCAGTGCCGCACGCACGTCTGTGGGGGATAGGGTGAGGGGTTGGTGGTCAACGGGGAGAGTAGCCATGGTGGGCAGTTTGGGGTTGTTCCGGTCGTAGCGGGCAAAACAATTATTGAGTTTGTCAGGGAGGGAAAAGTTGGTGTTTATAATCTGTGATGGCCTGGATGCCCTGCCGCATGCGTCGGGGATCGGAATTGTTGAAGTGGTCTTCAACCCTTCGCTTGTGTTTGAGCTTGGCCTGCTTGATGCCCTTTTTCAGATTAGCCCTGGCTAAACAGTAGGGTGAGGGTGGTGACAGTGTCAATGCTGGGGTGGAGTTCCAAAACAGAGGATTGTAGGAGTCGATGTCGGTGTGGGAGTCTAGGGTAGACTGGGAGGCAAACAGGCTCCAATCCGTGCGCAGAAATCGGTTATGCAACTTAGAGTCTGCTCCCTCAGGCCACACTTTGACTGTCCTAACGGTGGGTTTCACACGCTTGATGAGTGTCGTGTACTTAGGCAGCATGAACAAAGAGACATGATCACTCTGCCCAAGGTGGGGGAGGGGGATGGCTTTGTAAGCATCAGCCTTGTTGGTGTAAACATGGTCTAATGTTCTGTCTCCTCTTGTAGAACAGACATGCTGGTAAAATTTGGGGAGCACAGTCTTTAAGTTGGCATGATTGAAATCGGCTGCAATAATAAAGGCTGCCTCTGGTTGGGAGTTCTGTTGCTTGTTAATAGCGAGTACAGTAATAGAGTACAGTTCCTTCATAGCTAGCTTAGCATTAGCATCTGGAGGTATGTAAGCCACAGTTATGATGGTGGCTGTAATTTCCGTGGGTTGGTAAAAGGGTCTACAATTAACAATTAGGTATTCTACGTTAGCAGAGCAGTGGCTCTCGATGGTGGTAGTGTCTGTGCACCAAGCCTTGTTAGTATAGATACACAAACCTCCACCCCTGGTTTTACCGGAGCCCTCAGCTGATCTGTCTGCTCTGTGTAGAGTGAGCCCCGTTAGTTCAATAGCACTGTTGGGGATTCCGCTGTTAAGCCATGTTTCTGTGAAAATCATCACGTTGCAATCCTTAATCCTTTTATGGTTGATAATCCGCAGCCGCAGTTCATCAATTTTGTTCGTCAGAGATCATACGTTGGCGAGGAAAACGCTGGGTAGCGACGGGCGATGTGGGTTAGCTCTTAGCCTAGCACATAGCCCTCCACGGCTTCCTCTCCTGTGTTTACGTTTTCTCTGCGGGCGATGGGTCCGGTCAGCCGGCTGTGCTGGGGTGAGATTCACCGGAGTTTCAGCGTGGAGTTGAAGATCGTCGATTAAGATGCCAGAATGATGTAATCCAATTCCAAAAAGATTGTGTCGGGTGTACGTGATGAGAGCAAGACTGTTCTGTGTGAACAGACTAAGAATTTTGAGGTATATTACCGCTGAGTGTTGCGATGTTTACGTGCCGCCATCTCACCAAGTGTAAGCGATGAAGCTAGGGCCTATGGGTTTTACCTCTCACGTTAGAACATCATGCGGCACACTCACTGTTACATATAGCATAAAGTAAACAATATGTTTCCACATCTCTATCAACTGTTGCATTGATGGAATACAAAAATAAGTCTATACGAATGAATGGCTATACAAGTGTACATGTTGCTTCCGCTGTAGGCGGCGTGAGCGTTGAACATGAAAGAAACACAGCGTAAGTTTTAGCAGGAAACAGGTTCATGATTGAAGCCTATTTTCACAGTCACATAATGTGTTGTTCCAAGGCACCTTTACCGCTAGTCTTAAAAAAACTGCCAATGGCGTGTTGTTGAGTTCGGCATTCTCGACGTGGATGTCACTTGAGCAGAAACCTTCACTTGAAATGAATCAATTTTGTTCCTGCTAAAAGTGTGAAGTTTGGAGGAGGGCTAGTCACCGTAACCTTATCTTGAGCTATTAAACCTATTATTATTGAACTCTCTTCAACTGGCAAGAAAATACAAAATGCCATGTAAGATTAGATTCAAATGTATTATCATTGCACAGTACAGTACAGTACAGCGAAAATAGTTTGGCATCTAACCAGAGTGCAAATGTTACAGTAAAGTGTATGGTAATATATAATTTACAGTGTTTAAATAAGATGTTAAACAGTATACTAGGTATAGACAAAGGTATAAACACAGGTAAAAAAACAATTAAAGAGTAGGTATGAGATATATCCAGAATTATAGGTATATACTGTATATATATATACAGGTACGTATACAAGTATCAACAGGTAGTGAGCAGGGAAATGCAGTTATATCCACACGATAAATATATATAAATGAATATACAGCAGGTAGTCAGCAGGGGTATGCATTTGAAGATTAATATATATATAAGGTAAGTACAGTACAAATGTATGTATGTTGTTTTACATTACACAGTAAACATTGTTACAGTATTCTGGGTTTCTCGATACAGTATGTCAAACATTAAATCATACAAGATACAAGATATTTTTATTGGCCAATTGCACCAGGTACATTGGAATGCGTATTCCCCATTCCCTCCCGCAGTATACATCTCCAAAACAACACCATACAAATATATACAATAAAAATAAACCGGCGCAACCGGCGACCAGACAATAGGGGGGAGAAGAGATGGTGCCCAGGGTAGTTGCAGTCCTTTATGATGACATGGCCTTCTTCCGACATCTGGTCCTACAGATCTCCTCAATGCATGGAAGTGCACACCCGATTATCTTCTCTGCTGTCCTCACAACCTTCTGGATGGCTTTCTTGTCCCGTGCAGTGGTGTTGCCGTACCACACAGTGACGCCACTCGTCAGGACGCTCTCTACGGTGCCACGGTATAAGTTCTCTAGCCACCTCTGGCCTATTTCGCTTTTACTGAGGCACCGCAGAGTATAGAGGCACTGGTGTGCCTTCTTCAGCATGACCTCCGTGTTTCGGGTCCACGCCAGGTCATCGGAGAAATCTGTAGCCCAAAAAAATAGAAGCAGCTGACGACTTCCACCGGTGTCCAGGCTGATGGTGGACTGGGTGCCCTGGTGGCTCCTGAAGTCCACGATGAGCTCCTTAGTCTTGCTGACATTCAGTGCGAGGCTGTTGTCATCACACCATCGAGTCTGCTGGACTACCTCTATGCTCCGTTTTGTCACCCTCACTTATCATGCCGATGACTGTGGTGTTGTCTGCAAACTTGATAATCAGATTATTGCTGTACGTTGCATGTACAGTCATGTGTGTACAGCGAGTACAGCCGGGGACTGAGGCAGCAGCCTTGGGGTGCTCCGATGTTGAGGACCAGAGTGGATGAGATGTTGTTCCCAATCTTCACCAC
Organism: Muraenolepis orangiensis; assembly: GCA_027704905.1. Lineage (NCBI taxonomy): Eukaryota > Metazoa > Chordata > Actinopteri > Gadiformes > Muraenolepididae > Muraenolepis > Muraenolepis orangiensis. Next base: position 20,313,911 of record CM051004.1, read on the forward strand.
TTGAGGCCTGCCCGTCAGGAGGTCCATAATCCAGTTACAGATGGGGGCGCCCAGACCTAGGTCCCTCAGTTTCAGATCCAGCTTGGAGAGAACGATGGTGTTGAACGCCAAGCTGTAGTCAATAAACAGTAGTCTGACGTAGCTTTCCCTCCTGTCTAGGTGCTGCAGGGCCGTGTGTAGTGCCAGGGAAATGGCGTCGTCTACAGACCTGTTTGGTCTGTATGAAAACTGGGTGGGTCTAGGGACTCAGGGATGGAAAAGTTATGTTATCATGCAACATTACAAGTTTCTCCAGGCACTTCCTGGCTATTGGTGTTAAAGCCACTGGACGATAATAATTGATGCATGTTACCTTGGTCTTTTTGGGTAACGGCACAATGGTTGTCAATTTGAAGCACGCTGGGAGACTGTTGCAGTGATGTATTGTCGATGTCAGTGAACGCAGGAGCCAGCTGGTCTGCGCAGGTCTTGAAGACGCAGGATGGAACTCCATCTGGGCCGGCTTGGCCTTCACCCTCCTGAAGATTCTGCGGACCTCAGACTCGGACAGTTGTAGAACGTAGTCCTCTGGGTGGATTGGTCGACTCAGGGTCCCTTTCAAAGCAAGCAAAACACTTCTTTAGCTCGTCTGGTAGGTTAGGGTCGTTGTTGGTGACTGCCCCTGAGCTCCCCCTGTAGTTGGAGGACCCTCAGACCTATCCACATACACGTTTAGTGTCAGAGCCCCCGAACTGTAATTCCAATTTTTTTTTGTAATCCAATTGACCCTTCTTGATGGCTTTTCTGAGTTCATACTTGGCCTTGTAGTGATCGGAGTCGCCTGTTGTGAAACAATACTCTGTTCCTTAAGTTTGTTCTGTATGTTAGCATTCAGCCATGGTTTGCGGTTCGGGAATGAGCGAACAGACCTGGTCGGGATGCAATCCTCTACTAGCCTGTTAATGTATGCTGTGACATGATCTGCATACACATCAAGTTCAGTGGTCTTGAAAACACTCCAGTCAGTGATTTCTAGCCCCCACATGCAGATGTAGTATGGCGTCATCTGTCCAGCGACGCACGTTCTTTACAACTGTGGGCATGGACTTCAACTCTTGCTTGTAAACAGGAAGTAGAAGCACGGAGGCGTGGTCTGATTTGGCGAAATCTGGCCGTGCAACAGCCCAATAAGCGTGCTTGATAGTGGTCTAGCAGTGATCAATGAGTCATTTAGAGTCAATTTACCACACTCAGTCATGCTCTCTATTGTGAGAGGCAAACCAACAGATCAAAAGTGTCTTCAGCTGCTCCGCTGGACAAATTTGTGGATGCACAAATAGAGGAAAGGGAAACACATAATATATATATATTTAGCAATGATCCAAATTGTTTGTGTTTAGTAGTACATTGAGTGACAAAGTAGTCTTATGGGAGAACGCCTATGCTATCGTTACGGCAGAATGAGTCACTTTTGCAACAAAGGTGAACTGATGTGCACAGGTGCGTGTTTCAAAAGCAAACTGTTTGAAGAGTGTTGAAGAAGTAGACATGGGATTGAGAAAAGTGTGAAAACAATTGCAAAAATGTATATGTTACGGAAGCCAGCAGGTGGTGCTGTGCAGTGGTAAACCTCACTAAATCTGGGGTTTTAGCTCCCCAGATTTAGTGAGGTTTTTAAGGGTTTTAGCTCTCACGTTAGAAGATCGTGCGGCACACACTGTAACATATAGTATAAAGTAAACAATATGTTTCCACATCTCGAACAACTGTTGCATTGATGGAATACAAAAATAAATCTATAAGCATGATTGGCTGGTGTACATGTTTCTTCCGCTGTAGGCGGCATGAGCGTTGAACATGAAAGAAACACAGCGTACGTTTTAGCAGGAAACAGGTTCATGATTGAAGCCTCTTTTCACAGTCACATAATGTGTGGTTCCAAGGCCCCTTTACCGCTATTGTTAAAGAAACTGCCAATGGCGTGTTGTTAAGCGCGGGCACATCAAGCCATTCTCGACATGGCTGTCACTTAAACGGAAACCTTCATTTAAAATAAATCAATTAAATCATTAAAAAAAAGAAAAGACAGGGTCGGGTCGGGGGGAGTTGGGAGGAGGGCTAGTCTACTGTGACCTTATCTTGAGCTATTAAAGCAAGTCTATTGAACACTCTCTAACTGACAAGAAAATACAACAATAAAAATTGCCATTTGAAGTAGGGAGTGACACATCGTTGAATAATAAAAAATAAAAAAAACAAGCACAACTGAAGCAGGACAGAGGATGGAGACGATGCAAAGCTCAAAGCACAGGGAGCGTGGATCTCGACGCATATTTAGAGCGTGACACACAAACAAGGACTCTTTGTTTTAAACGGGGCCCAAATATAGCCGGCTGTATTTTTTTCTGTTGCCAACTTCAAATAGGACTCAACTCTTATTTTGGACATGAAAATTCCCCCCAAAAAACAGTATGTTGCGTTTGTCCTGACATGACGCGTGCTTTGGGGACTGAGGATGTGTGTGTGTGTGTGTGTGTGTGTTTGTGTGTTGACCAAGAGGTGATGGGGGGGAGGGGGGGCAGTGCCTATCCCTGCGGACAAACCGACCCGGTAGCTGTAAAAGTAATAGCCTGGGCTTTCGCCGCGATAAGTCAGACGGCGCCTGGAGTTTGCTGATCCACTGCCGTTGACGGCAATTCGTCAGCACTGACGTGGAACTCCCAGTGCCGGAGGAACATCACGTCTGACAGGTGAAGTCGTCCCCCGTCATCATGCGCTCCTCTTATCGCTAAGGTAGTACCGCTTTCCTTCGTTAGTCCCCTCTACTCTTTATTTATTGTCGCGCGCGCGAAACCGCGAAACCGAAACCACGCGCGCGTGCGTGCGTGCGTGCGTGCGTGGTGTGTGTGTGTGGTGGTGGTTGTGGTGTGTGACCATAAATAATATTTTTTTTAATTTTCATTTGAAGGAGGATATGTTACAAACTAGTGAAAGCATGTTCATTTTCATTGTACAATTCTTTTTATTTGACTTCATCTTGTTTTTATGTATATTTGTATATTTTTTTTATGTATATATATCTCTCAATCCTTGTGGTAATTAAAAACTAAAATAATTCAACACATGGACTGTCTAAATTTCTGTGGCTTCATTCGTGGATACCTCGAGATGGATTATCTCATCACATTTATAAGAACGAAAACAAGAACAAAAACAAACAAACTAATTGCTTCTAATATATTGTAGCGAGATGAGCCGAAGGACACAGAGTATAGTGAACACAATGTTTATTGCCCTTAGCCGTCAGCTAACAAGCTAGTTGACACACACACACAAACCCGGAACAACAACCCCTTATCTCCCGCCCAACCGGAACCACTCCCCTCGGGTCCACCCCAATCACAGCCTTCCCCCTCTACCTAGTACCCCTCCGCCCCAAAACCCGTAAAGTTCCGAAACCTCTCCGGCGGCTGCCGGTGCCTGGTAGACCGAGTTCCCGGCCGAACCGGAGGGCCCGCCCAGTCGGTGGGAAGGTGGGGATTCCCTCTCCCCGGAGACTAGGATCGGGTGGGGTGGAGATAGCTGGGGAGGAGCCTCCGGGGCCCCCACAGCTGCCCCCCTTCGGTAAGGGGCCAGTCTGTCTCGGTGGAGTGTCACCTTCCGCCCTCGGACCGGCAGCTGTACCCGGTAGACTACCTCCCCCAACCTCTCCAGGACGCTGCCCCATCCAGGGGCTCTCCAGCTTCGGGCAACGGCCCTTTTTCTATTGTGGGTTGTAAACCCACGCACTGCTGACGGGGAACCCCGGCGAGCACCTGGTCCATCAGCCAGGCGAAGGCATTACACAGTCCGTGCGTTCTCGGTGTCGATCTCGTGCTGCGCCAGGTGGGTTATCCCCACCCCCCAAGGCAAAGCTGTCCTTGAACTCTCGGAGCAGCTCCCACAGCTGCTCTTGCTGCGAGGCGGTGAGGTGACCGGAGTTCTTAGTCCATATTGCTTTAAAGGCCAGGCGAACTCTGTCACCCCCAGGCTGGGGTCCCGGTAACTGGCTGGGGGCAGGAGGGTTCTCGGTGGTGCGGTTGGGGGAACCCTTTGGCCCGAGTGTCTCCTGGGCGAGGGGCCCGGAGGAGGCCCCCGTCTCCGTACTCCTCACCTCTGCCACCCGCAGTCTGACTGGGGGCCCACCCGGGGTGTTTGTGGGGGCCATCGTCACCACCGGCCCATCCCTGAAGCTTACGACCCCCGCTCCAAAGTCTACAGCCGGTAGCCTTCAAAAAGTCTAGGCCCAGAATGCAGGGTTCCGGTACTGCTGCTACCCACACCCGATGACAAACTGCCCACCCTCCTACCGAGAACTTTACAGTGACCTTCCCCTTTAACGGCGCCAGCTCCCCGGTAACGGTGCGTAGCTGTACCGTCATGGGCTCCAGCTGTGTATCGCTCGGCACCAAGTCTGCCCGTAGCAAAGTCACTGTCAACCCCGAGTCAACTAGGGCCGTGCATGTTTTACCGTCCATGTTGACCACTATGAAACATGAGTCCCCAATCGAGGCCCTCCCCACGGTCACTATAGGCCCCCGGGCCTGGTCTACCCCGGCTTCTGGGGAAGACGACGCCCGGCTTCCTTGGCTGCCCCCCTGGGCCCCTCTCGCGGAGGGTAACACCCATAACGACCCATGCCGTTTCCCTGATCCTGCCGTGACTTGGGGCAATCCCGAGCCAAATGTCCTGGCTGGCCACAGAACCGCCTGGGTCCCGGGCTTGGCTGGCGCCTGGTCTGCAGCGTCGCCGCTCGAATCAGCTCTGTCACCTCCGTAAGCCAGGCGGGTCTCGACTCCTCACCGCTAGGAATTGCCGTGTGAGCTCTCCCGCTGGTCAACCTCCGCCGACCGGCCCCACACATTGTCCTTCTCCACGGCCATGTCCAATGCCGACTGCAAGGTCGGGGGGTGTTGCAGCTGTACTTATACCCTTAACTCCGTGGGTATAAGGGCTCTAATGAACTGGTCCCGTGCCAGCTCACACTGTTCCTCTGGGGGCATGTGTGCGTACGCCCGACGTGTTCGGCTCTCCACGTCATTCACCAGCTGTCTCAGCGGCTACCCCGCTTGCCGGAACCGGTTGCTGATTTCGTTCCGGAGGACTCTCGGCTGCTGACGACCGAAAAGTCTCTGCAGAGCCCCTACCAGGGCATCAAAGTCTTGTCTGTCCTCTGGGTTGAGCAGCAGCAGACAGGACCGAGCATCGTCGGTATGGCACAGGGCCAGCTGCAGTGCACTGGTCTCCCTCGACCACTCTGCTGCTCTGGCCAACAGATCGAATTGATCGAATCCGAGCTGCCCGTGTACTTCGGAGCCTTCAGTGGTGCCCCGGGAGCGGGACGGTGACGGCCTCCGTGCCTCGCCCGCTCCCGAGGCTCGACCGGCGGGTCCCTTCTGGGGGGAAAAGGAACGTCGCGAGCCGCCGCTGGAGGGATCCTGACTCCGTCCTTGGCCCTCTCTCCTGTCGCTCTTCTGAGGCGACGACTTGCTGCCACACGCGCTGTACTGCTCGTCGTCACTCTCCTCGCTCTTCACTCTCCCCTCCCACCTCTACTCCAAACTCCTCTTCGGTTCCATTATTCCAGGATCGTAGCGTATGTCCTTAGTCACTTCTGACACCAATGTAGCGAAATGAGCCGAAGGACACGGAATATAGTGAACACAATGTTTATTGCCCTTAGCCATCAGCTAACAAGCTAGTTGACACACACACACACACACACACACACAAACCCGGAACAACAACCCCTAAACTCCCGCCCAACCGAAACCACTCTCCTCGGGCCCACCCCCAATCACAGCCTTCCCCAGGCCGTTATATATGGCCGATAATGCTGTATTATTCCACGAAACGTTAACAGGTCAACTGTAAAAGTCATAGTAAATCCACTTTATCCACACAAATCCTGCCCAAACCGGTAAAGTAAAAGTATTCTCCCCTTCTTAAATGAACATGCACCCGTATTGGCCCACACAACACGAATAATAACCAAAGTAAGAATATATACTGTACATAAACATGAACACCAAACTTATGAACTATAGCTAAATGTTAACTATTCTTACCACATATCTCTTTATATGGCATTTGATGTGATTTAGCATACAATGCCTTCACTCTCTCATATTGCGAGCAGGTGCGGGGACTGCACACCTAGCAAGTTGAAATTCATCAAAACTGTGGCAGATATGCAAGTTCAGTCCCCTCCAACCATGTGTGTAACTTTTCATCCGTTAAAATGTCTGAGTAATTTCCAAAGTTCCCGATATAATTATGCCGGAAGAGAGGAGATGCTTTAAGAGTGGTTAAAATGTCAAGCTGTATTCCAGCTGATTTTATTTTCCTTTAATTAGGTTTTCCTACCCAAGGATGGACCGTCTGTTTCCGCTCCCGGCTCTCGGGCCTGGAAGGATGATGTAGCGCCACCGCCCGAGGCTCGGTCAGGATCACAGGAGCGGCCCGAGGTGTTGAAGCCTTGTTTGACTTTTCACTGCTCATCTTATCTTCGCCATGTCTTCTTTTTATGATCGGACATTTAGAATCAGACGTTAGTTCAGCACACGGCTCGACCTTTTCGGACATATTAAATGTAAATTTACTGCCTTGTAAAAACGTTATTGAAAAATGTTCAACCCAACAATAACCTTTGACATTTGCAGGCTCTGCAAGTTCAGAGCAGTAGTCCGGGTTCCTTAGCTCAGTGGCTTCATTACTTTTCACATTTTCACGATCGGGGAGGTCTTGCATCAACATGACCTTGACAAAATTATCCACACTGGGAGTGTGGTTAAATGTTAATCATATCTTCATTTTGGATTAATATACAGTACTTAAAATTTCAAATTGGTTTCCTTATAAAATGTAGTGTTCCCTGGTATAAATTCCTGTTAAAAGTTTGAATTGTTTTGTGTCACATGATCTCTAAGAGTTCTTCATGGTTCTCTCAACTGTGTTGCATCAGAGCTATCAACTGTGGGGGAAGATTAGCATCATAACGATCTTCACGTTGAATCAGAAGTAGCTCGCTAAGGCCAAGAAAGACATACACGTGTACTTGCTGGCTGCAGACTGACCTTTTTGCACACCTGTAAATACTGAACGGCAACCACGCATGAAGATAATTGCTTTGTACCTCAACCATGTTCAGCTGTATAGCATCCAGTACTCTACTACGCTGTGGCTGGGTGCTGTTGACCTTTACAGAATAAGGCAGCTGACCTGCACCATTCTGCACACAGCCACATCTCCATCTCCTTTGCAAGAGAACAGCACTGCTATGCAACCCCCAGCTCTGTAAACAATTCAGCAGCGCACCTTGCACCTCGCTTCTCACGTTCGATCGCTTGCACAAGATGCACATCATTTGAAATGGAATGATTGACATTGATGGATGATAGTGTATTTAGATCGCTATGCAGTAAACTAGTGTGTGGTAGACTCTGTGTGTGTGTGTGTGTGTTTAGGCCCCTGTAGGATAGACCTTATCCTTGTTTCAGCAGTCCTACTCCCTCTACAGAAGCAGAACTTCTGGGTGGAGACGCCACAGAGCCTGGGCCGGAAACCAACAACTGAAAGGGGCGGAGTAACGCCTTGTTTCCTGTTATATTCTACTGGAGAAAAGTAATTTCTGCGAGTGGCTGAAGCCTTCTGAAGGGAATTGTAATAAGTGTATTTGTACATTGGCCAAACTATACAGTGTTGATTAAAAACCCTTACGAACCCTTTTTTACAGTTTACTACTGGTGGCCGAGTTTGTGTTGGACAATAAACAAATCCTGCCTGGACAATGCTTGAAAATTGCTGCCTCCAGCATGATTGATGGAAACAAATATGAAGCAAAAATATAGGCCTGTTCACCCAGATTTGCGTTGGTCTGCCATCAGACTTCAGATATTAACCTAAAGTCAGACCTAGTTAGACGAGGATAGACCACAATGTGTATAAGAGTTTTTTTATGCGAGTGTATTCAGACCCCTTTATAATCCACTAGTGTTAGAGTTTGTGTGTGTGTGTGTGTGTGTGTGTGTGTATGTATTGATTCCGCTGTATAATAGACTATCGTGCTCATATGCAAGTGTATTCCAGAAGTTGTCTTTGTCGGCCTTGGACCCGCCATATATTAATTTATTCATGTGAACATGTCAACGATTATGTTTCCGTCCGTTTATATTGATCACAATTATTCTCTTTAATGTCCTTTCCTGTGCCGGATACAATCAATGCTTATATCGATGTTCTGTATTGATTTCTATCTGTGGTTGCGAGCCATTAGACCCTGACCGTGGCTTGTATTTTCATTCGTGTTACATAGGTCTAGGTTTTCTATCAAAAGACAATTGTTAGAAGAACCATTCACCCTTCTATGGCCTGGCTCTGCGATCACGCTGCGTGGCATCAAACACGAGAAAATAGGACAGAGAATTGATGAATGAAACACTTTCACCCATAAGCCACAACAACAGCAGCTTATAGCTTATGGACGAGGGTCCACAGGTTAACATGTGTGCTTAATGGAAGACACCGTCTGCCCTCCTTTGAGTACTTTGTGATTAATTTTTGTCCTGCCTTGTCTTGTTTGTTCCAACACATTCGGGGGGGAAAACAAATGGAAAAACGACCGTTCCGTTAGAGCAGCTCGGCATCCAATAAAGTTACCGTTGAATAATAGTAAGTGCTAACCCCTCCCTCGGTGGTAGACCCCCACCCCCCTCCCCCCCACTGACGCAAAGTGCTTCAGCATCACTCAGCGCCCGGGCAACGGGAACCCGGCCGTGAGTAGAAAACATCAGGTCCATCCTGGGGAATAATCTAAATCTCATCAATAACACAGGAAGCAGCACACAGGCACCTTGCCTAAAAGCCAATCGTTGCTGCCAGCCAACACACCTCACTAGCTTGCAGCTCAGAATAATGACCAATATGGCCGCACACTTTTTCCATTTTTTTCTTCTACCTCCACCTGGTTTCTGGGTCAGGTGCCGAGAGTGATGAGGTGCAGGGGTAATGGATGGACTCTTCACAGCCAGTGAGTGGGAGAGTGCAGGGAGGTGTAGGGGGGAGAAGCTGCGGGAGTTTACTGGAATCCCTTCGGCCATTAGGGCTGACGGGGTGTGGGGGGGGGGGGGGGGGGGGGAGGCTAGAGGAGTGTGTGTGTGTGTGTGTGTGTGTGTGTATGTGTGTGCCGGGGGGTGGGGGGTGTTTGCCAAAGACTGTCAAGAGTCAATTCTGTATCGTTCATTCGGGTATCGCTGCCTTTCACGTCCAACCGGGAGCGAAAGCGCCTTTTATTTCTGAACATCCCTGTCAGTGTTGCGATGTGCTTGTTCACAACCCCCCCCCCCCCCCCCTCCTACACACACACACACACACACACACTCGCACGCACACACACACACAGACGCACACACACACACAAACACACTCATTCTTCCTCCACCCAGTCAATGTGCAGCACTATACAGCGATTGATTTGGATGCACTCTCTTAATAGCACGCAGGTCTTTAAAAGAGCCAATATGTATAATTGGAACAGTGGCGTGAACTGCATATAGTGTACCACTATATTAGCATTACAGGGTGTAACAAGCTAGCACATCGACCAGGCGGGCGGGGGGGTTATGGAAAAGAGGGGGGGGGGGGGGGGGGGGCGTCTTCATGTTCCTATTACAGTCGAGACGACGCCAGGGACTGTTGCTGCTGCTCTCGTGTCTCCCCTGTCATGCGGCCCACGGGGAGGGGGGGGGGGGGCAGCATTGTGGTGGCCCCTGCTATCAGAGACATGTTTTATGAACTTAATTTCCTCTAAAAGGGACCCAATTGAGTTTATATTTTTCCTGCGTCTATGCATCTAATACATTAGCCCGGGGATGTTTTTTTTTTTTAAGGTCCATCAAGCCCCTTGCCTCTCAGGAGATGACAAGACGCATCCGTCTTGCTTGACTGGTGGACTCTGGGATTAGATTGCATTGGAGGGGGGGGGGGTGCTGCTCCAGTATTGGATTTAAGTCAACCTTTAAAGTTGTTAAGATGGAAAATATCAGGCTTGGTATTTTTTTCATTTCTATAGTGTATTCAGGGATAATTGTCTTAAATAAATAAAATAAAAACAATTACATTGATTTCTGTCTTTTTTCAAAATTCCACAGAAAAAGATGTTTATGAATCATTTTCACAGAGGCAATAGGTCCATTGCATGGTGAAACAGTGGAGACACAATATCATACAAATATCAATGCCGATAACAAAACGTGAATATTGCTTGGAAATGTTTGTGTTTTAAAATGAGGCTTTATCTGTGTTATTTTTTTATTTTTAAGAAGATAATGACCACTGGGTTTCCGAAAGGGCTAATGTTGCGAATCTGTTAAGAACTCAAGGTGAGCCGAAGGAAGAAACGCAACACAAGGATAAACAGAACCCCTTCAGACTGTAGCAACCCTTTGGTAGTCCTAACAAATACAAATGTAAAAATGTATTTATAAATTACATTGTATGCTTGCTTCAGATCAAATCGTTGAAATAGCAACGATTTGTCAACATTATTCGTGTGAAAGGAATTTCTCTGCATTTAACCCATCCTAGTATTAGGAGCAGTGAGTGGTCAGCTATTTATACAGCGCCCAGGGAGTCTTGCTCAAGGACACCTTGACAGTTTTCTTTGCTAGGAGGAGCTGGGGATCGAACCTTTCGGCGACCGCTCTACCTGACCGCCAGTGTATAACATTCAATGATTCAATGATGATTATTGTGTTTGAATGTTTGATACAACATTTATCTAGTGCAAGTTGCCGATGTTAATTTATAGAAAGCATCAAAATCCACCTTTAATGTTCGGGCACTAGTATAGTGCAGTGTAAATATGCTGTTTGGAGTCCTTTCACACTTGTGTGTGTGTGACTTATGACTTAATATAAAGAGCTTCATGCTTGGGATACACTACTAACAAACACGCACGGTCTAATGTTGACTGACACGTTAAGTGATGTGTCTTTAAAAAGGTCCAACAAATTCTGGCCATCATCGCCACCCGTCAATTCTGATGGATGCCCACTTGGCGGCTGTTCAACAGAGCATGAAAACAAATATACATTTTTGCTGCAGCCTTTTTTAATCAATAGATGTTTCCCCTTAATTGTAATACCTGTTTCAACTCAATGAGCTGCGTAAATTAATATAGAACATAGTGTTATGCTATTAAGTAGGGTTAGTATTGCTGCACGTGTTACTTTGGTGGGGAATGCATTGATTGAATTTTCCTGCCAATTTGGTGTGCTTGCCTTGAGGGACCAGTAACCATACACAACATAAACCACATTTACAACAACAACCACCAAAACATGAAACCAAAAACAAAATAGATTTAAGGCTTTGTTTTTCTGTATATCCACAAAGCATACTATGTATTCCAGGCTTAGTCTTTTGTAAGAATGCAGTTTCTAAATGGGATTTTGCTCTATAATCATTTAATTTAGAACCCTTTGCATTGAGGAAAGAAAAGAGTGCTTTGCTAAATATACAGTACAGTATCATTATATAGTGGCGCTTTAATTTACGTGTGTGTGTGTGTGAGTATCATGCTCTTTAAGTCCTGTACATGAGAGGGAGGAGGGTTCCCAGAGGGTTCAGGGACCCATTCATCATCCTGGGATAGATATCGCCACCTCTGTGGCTTGTTAAAATGTACTGCTGAGCGCACAGATCCTGCATAGTTCCTCACACATTTATCCTACCAAGTTGCCTTGTTATGAATTGCGGGTTTATAACTTAATCAATCAAAGGCCTTGTTGGCTGCCTCGTCGTACTAGTTTGTTTTCTCGTGAAACCCCTAACAAAAAAATATGAATCATATTATAATTAATTATTATAAAGTAAATATATAAATTCACTCACCTGAGTGTCTTATCATGACTAAGATAAGATAAACACGGTCAAAAGGCTATCTATTGTTGTTTTCCGTTGGCCTGGTAACATTTGGTAATGTCTATGAGGTATCGGAAGGCATTCCTGTAATACTCTACAAAAATGTTCTGCACTCCAAGGCTTTGAAACCATCGTTCTGAGCCTCAGGATTTGAGAGACCCGTGTCCTTGCTCTACAATGGCAGTTTGGATATTGAGTTTGGCCCTGTGACAAATTCAAAATGTTTTTTTTTTTTTACTCTCAGTAATGTTCATTGAGGTGTGAAATTATGAGTCAGCATTATAAAGGGCCCATCACATAACCGGTAACTGTCTGAATTCTTCACTCATTCAACTGAGAAGTCTAAGCCCCCGGGTTCATTTACATCACAATGTACATTATTGATCCAGACGGCCCTATTGTATAAAGAGCATTTAACTGATGTGCCCTTTGGGTTACTGATAGCTGGGGTTACCAACCATTGCAAAGAAAATGTATCTTGGCAGACTGGAAAGTATGCCAATCATATTTTAGCCAGCGACATGTCATAAATTCACCTTAAAAAGACTTTTGTGTCTTTTAAAAAAATGAGTTTTTTTGCGAGGTAAATGCAATTATTGCAAATAGATGGAATCACTGCCAACATAATGAAATGGGTCAAATACACGTCAACTGATTTAGCAAATAGATTGCAGTACTTGTATAAATCTTTTTTTATGTTATTTTCCAATCCATTGCCTGTATCAGTGCCAAAAAATGGTCATTGAAAGTAAGTAATTGATAATCATCATCATAATCAGCATCATCATCATCATCATCATCCTCATCCTCATCCTCATCCTCATCCTCAGCATTATCATCAACATCAACATCAACATCATCATCCTCCTCCTCCTCCTCATCATCCTCCTCTTCCTCATCATCATCATCCTCATCAACATCATCACCATCATCATTATCATCATCCTCATCCTCATCATCATCCTCATCCTCATCATCATCATTATTAACATAACAGCAAGTGTAAATAGGCAAATAAGTTTTTCGGTTACTATGTCGTTCAGGTCTTTTAAGTTCAAAATGTTGCAAAACTAACTGACAGCTGTAGCATGCTATGCATAAATTGTCTCCTTTCTTAAACCACCTGCAGACATTAGTAAGAGCTGGCCATGATTCTGTGTTGGTTTCCGGATAGATGTTAACCCTCCGGCGATCACTGTAATTGCTCTCCGAGTACAATATTATACTTGGGCAAGATCTAAAAAGAAACCTTCTGTTGTGATCACTACACATTAGCGATCGTTTATTTAGGCAGGTCATTGTTTTACCTTCAAATTAGGTCTGGGTGCTGTTATTGACATCAGCACAGAGCAATAGCCGATTACACAGGGTGGTCCAACCAGTAGAGAAACCACTTTTTCTGGAAGCGATCATAGTTTCAGTCATGGCCATAACAACCATTTTTTGATCCTCGTTAGGGCCCCATATTCAGAAACTCAGACACTCATTTGCATTAAAACTGAATTTGGCATGCTTTCATGAAACCACCAAGCAAACAGATGATTTCCCCCCATATACGCACACACTTCTCCCCAGGGCTCCCTGTTCCCACCTCTTCAACAGCACCCTATTATGAAGCTTGTATTCTATTTTCCAAGAAAGTCAGCGACTTATTTGTGCATTTCTGGATAACTACTGCTATCCGTCTTGCGCTAACAGTTAAGGTAGTGCGCGGTACGATGATAAGGGGCCGTGTGTTACAGTTTAGCCGTGCAGTCTTGTTGCGTGGCTGAGCAGCGTCTGCTAATCACTTCACAAATCAAATAAATTACTTCTTCTTTTTTCAAATATTTAAATGCCTTTGAGTTCAAATTTGAGTGCCTTAAAACTTTTTATTTTTTATGTGAAAAATATGCAATGTGCTGAAATATTTATTATGTGAGTGCATACATGTATATAATATATATATCATTTTTTTAATAAATAAGTAATTATATATATATATAAATATATAAATACATACCGTATATATACACACACACACACACACACACACACACACGCATACATACAGACTTTTAAATCGAGTTACGTAATGTGTTCAGTATGCATCCTGATTAGTAAGATATTTAATATAACAAAATAGAGAAATAACAGTTGGAATGTTTTATGTTGTATTTTAATGGGTAATTAGATGAATGAATGAATAAATGGATGTGACATACTGGGAGACTATACTTTCTAAAAGTAAATCTAAATCTGGAGGATTGAATCCTCTTTATTTGTCTCATAAATGTATACACAGTAACATTTGTTTCTCTGGTGCCTTGCTCAAGGGCACCTCGGTAGTGCCCAGGTGTTTCGGGGACTTGAACCGGCGACCTTTCAGTTCCCAAGCCAATTCCTAACAGACTGAGATACTGCCGCCCCCTTATATTGGCTATAACTACTTAGCCTTATATCGATAAAGGTTGACTTGTATATAAAGTGATTCATATCACATCTTGTCTTTGCTGAGATGAAATCCTTTTTCCAGGAAATGGTTTCTACCAGGAACAAAATCACAAAAAATAACAGCAATAGCAATTCACAAATATTATCCAATGCTTTTTGTTTTCCAACTTTTAGTGGTATGTTCACAAACAAGCCAGGATAGAAAACTTCTCAACAGACTGTTTTGTTTGAAAACGTTTCATCCCAAACCGATTTTGTTTCTATTTCTGTTTGCAACACCTAATTTCCCCCGGAAGATGAGTGAAGCACAACCTCAGGTATTGTTAAGAGTGATTGCATCTCGCTACACTAACAACTCCCCTTCGCTATGTGTTATGTACAGAAGGAACCGCTATCAAATCAACAACGTACAGTACCGGGGGTACTTTCTGATAACTCTCATTTCAATCGTCAAAGAAAGGGTTGGTGTCTCTTTGTATGATAAACTGTTCGAAAAAAGTACTGGCCACCACGATATTTGGGTCACAAAAGGGACAGATTGCTGGGTGGGTGCAGTCTGCGCAGTGGGGGCCCTGTGATGAATGAAAGTCAACTGAATGGTGGCAGACTGCCAGAATGAATAGCAGTGCAAATACCATTAGAGTTAGTAGAAGCGGGGCATGCCCAGTCCAATAAATAAACCTAGAAATGTAATCTTTCAGGTAGCTTTTACTTACAGATTAGACTCGATGAAAGAAAAGAAGAAAGAATGAGAAAGTGGTCGACAGAAAAAAAAAAGATGGAAAGAACAGAGAGGTAGAATGAGAGCCATTTGACAGTTAAAGGACGGGTCCACTGTGCCCAACCTTGAAATAAAAAGAGTTGAAAACAGTCGCCATATTTGTTCAATAATATCTAACATTGACAAGTGCAAGTGTAATGTTATGCATACTATGTTATGGTTATGTATGTATACATAGAGAGATACAACCTGAAAAGGATTTTTTCTTGTGACTGACCTGAAAAAATGTGAAGTTTATCAGAACAACTTTGTCGTCTGTGTACGACTTCGTAAACATATCCACGGCTTTGAACGAGATAGTCAGTTACACCGCCGGAATATGCAATAGCAATCAACGACTATGCATACGGTTCTTTGATTACTGTATGACGATTCGAGGGATCGTAATTTGGATACGACCACATTCTATGCTAATGGTATGCTAAATATAAAAACGCGGGAACTCTTTAGATTACCCGGGATTGTATGCTTTGCCAAGTGGTTCAGGAAATGTGTATGGCAAACCTAGAACCCAAATCTATATTTGGGCTATATCGTTGGCTTTCAGACAGAAGGTACTGGCTTCAATACCCAATCTCTGCACACTCTTCCTTTCACTAGGAGGTACAGTGTCTGAGCAAGTCGCTATCCCCTACTTGCTCCTTAATATGCCTTCATCACAGAGAGGTAATAGTACTGGGAACACAGGTGCAGCTCATTAAGTTAATGATGGGTCTGTAGGCACGCCAGTGGCCCTAATTAACATCATGAGACAAACCTGTGTTCCCCCTACTATTACACTTCTGTGATAGACACATTACCGGCTTACAGTACTTACAAGGTACAGTGAAATGGATGAGATTATTTAAGTCATACGTACTTCATAATACATCTGATGTGCATATCAGATATAATCTATCTTCTGCATATCCGAAGATAGATCCAAGAGAAAATGTATGCTGCATCTCACAGACTCTTAATAGATATAGATAGCAATATAAAAATCATTTTGAATATACTGATATTTTTCCTATCCTCAAATTGCATTGAGAAGCATTTAATCACGTCAAAGAACAGATTTTCACCCATTTCCTTTTGTTGAGAAAACCAGATACACATATTAATACGAATTAGGGACATGCATCTTTCCTTTCAAGCACAATTCGATACGCATCTCAACACATTGTCTTCAATACAATACATCAATGATTTTTTTTGTTTGAAACCATTCGGTGTGATTCTGTTTCAAAAACTGATGCGATTTGATTTCATTACAATACACTAACTGTATATTTGTTCGATTTTTGTTGGATTTAGTTGAATCACCTTTGGGTACTTGCCGAGTTACCGTTTACTAATAAAAGTACTTTAAATAATACATGTAATCATTTATTTGATTAGATTTGTGTACAATAGCTGATTTTGAATAACCCAAACAAAAAGAATACAAAACAAACGTAATCCAGCAATAGAAAAATAGCCCTCAACATGTGTAGGTCCATTTGGCAAGTACACCTACTGACTGATTACATTTAAAGCCATGAAAACAGAAAACATTAAATACCTAATTAAGTATCATTATACTTAAACTCATGGAAATAATTTTTCCACCATAAACAAGTTCAGTTAGCTCACTATATAATTCTGCATATTTAACGCCAGTGAGGGCTGGTGCAGCGCCAGCTACCGCCCTCACTGCTACCATCATCACATAATGGCATACACAAAAGGACAATGTGTCATTGTATGATGACTGAAAAATGAGCATAGAGAAAGGCTTACTGGGAGAAGTGTTTGTTAATAAGTAAAGCTGTAAAAACAACCAACACAGTTTTCCCGTGTAAACTTGACAGCGATGCGGGTTGCATAGAACCGAAACACGGTACCTTTTGCTGTCCCAGAGCCATGGGTAGGTAGGCCTATGTGAGAAAACAGGCACTGTTCCGATACACTAAAAGATATGTCAAGTTGTAACCGGGTTCGACCGCATATGATATATTGTCATAAAAGGTTGTATTTCGGTATTTCTGTTTTAAGAAATGTCTATACTTCTGAAACAGAACGCGGAAGTTCCGGCAGATAAAAATTAGATGATTTAATTGTATATTGCAATAAGGTAGAACGCTCACAAAGAGATAACATCCAAATTGCATTTGTTTGGTTTCCACCTCACACAAATTCAAATATGTCTCTGCCATGCTTCACGGTTATATATACGGCACAGTTGATTCCTCCCCCAACAAGAAGACCAGAGTTACACTTCATTATGTTGTGTTCCTGTTGTGCCTGTCCATAATCCAGATTGTTCCAGACAATTGAGCATGCAAAGACTACACCACAAGAGACATGAAATCAACTGGAACACACAACCAGCCATTATAAATAATGGTGGAAATGTAACTTAAGTTGTGTCCTCATTTGAGACGTATTGCCAACTCTGTACAACACACACACACACATATTGTAAAACAAATATTTTCAGTGTTATCGGTTGCGTAGGATGATGAGAAATGCTGCTAAAGTTGACCCAATCCCCTCAGAATGCTAACCAACCAGAGCTCTGTATCATAAACATAAAAACAACCAGAGAAAGCCCTCTTCCACAGCAACAAGATACAAATTGGGAAAAATGTCAGTAGAATAACAGCTCAATAGAACTATTTTAATTGCCTAAATTAAAAAAAAAGAGCTATAAACATGTTCCATTCTCTCTTTATTGAAAAATGAACTCATAGGTCCAGTTTATAATGCTATTTTTACTGCTCCTTCTAAATCCTGCTCTACTCTCGAGCTTAATTGATTACAAATAAAACTTGAAGGCAGAGGCTCAAGAGACTGATGATGATTTTGCAAATGCTCACAAGCCACACATTTTACGGCAGATTTACACAGTTTTCCACTGCTATTTGTCATATTGATCATGTTAATGTGCCTTTGAGTTCAAAGGACCACCGACCAACCACAACAATGAAAAGTTATGCAATGTATTAATACAAGAAAATGTATCTAAATTTAAAAAACTGTGAGTTTTGAGAATACTGAGCAAAATTGCTGAAACCATTTGTGTGACTACTGCCCAACACATCAGTAGTAACTTCTGGTACCACTACTGCCAGCCCGACGTTCAGAACTACAAGTCAATAGACAGAGCGGAGCGGTGTTGGTCTGTCGGTCTGCATTCCTGTAGGCATCATTTGCTGTCCGTGGCACTAGCGCAGCTCAGCCATTTCAGAGAGACAATAGTTTAGCATGTCAGATTTAAGAAGTTCACCATCAAAGCGGTTTAAAAAAGTGTGATCTGGAAAACGTCAACGCCAGAAGCACACAGAGGAGAGACAATGGTCTTGTCAGCAGCGTTTGGTCATGAGTGGCTCATTCAAACCAACATGCTGCATTTCTGTGTCAAATTAACTTCCTACAAATGCTCTCCATTCACTGCAATTAAAAGGCCCAAAGTTGAAATGCAAAACGCGTTCATGCAGGCACACACACACACACACACACACATACACAGACACACACACACACATACACACTCACATATCCCCATTGCTACATTAACAAGTATTAAAATGAAAAACATCAATAATACCCACGCACCTAATTGGTGAAAACACCTCTGTGAAGGTTATATAGAAGCTATCCAAGTTCAAAGACTTAGCGATGAAAATCAATAGGATGTGTGGTTTACAAATATAAACAACGTCAGTGATGATTGGAGCTCTGATTGTATAAAACAGGAATGGAAAAATTCCCCAACCGTATCCCAGGGCGTGTGCATGTGTGTGTGTGTGTGTGTATGTGTGTGTAGTCAGGAATATTGCCTTATCTGGAAGAGCTCACAAAATACAGAAAGTACCTCTTTGTCCACCGTGACTTCTCCCATAGAACATTGTGCTGCAGGTCAGTACTTGGCCACACATTTACAGAAAATGCTTATTATTATTATTATTATTATTTATTTGTAAAAAGTATTTCATTCTACTACTTGCCCTGGTCTAACCTCTAACTTGAATGTTGTTAGCATTAATATCTGAAACAGAGGAATGTGCCTCAACAACCATTTCCTTGCAGTGCTTGGCCATTGACATCTGTTATGTGTCAATTTTATTCTGCCAAGATGAATGTTAGGCAAGTTTGTCAAGGTTGAAGCAGGCAAGATCTTATAACACAAAATCCCTATAGCATTCTCAATGACTAAAGCTGAATTTTTGTAGGAAATGTTACTTTTGTTGTTACTATTTATTTCTGCATGAACTCATATTATACAGCTTGGAAAACCTTGATGTTGCAGAACCAGGCAAAATATGTTGTTAATCATTTAAACCAAATGTTACATTGTGTGACTATCGTGTCGGCATCTGTACGGCACCAATGTTCTCTAAGGATGCATGGCTGCCGCCTCACCATCTCACCTTGGCGGCTGTTTACCCAAAGTACCACTTTAGAATCAAGGTCACCCCGGGGAGGAGAGATTCAAGAATCCCTCATTCAATTGGGTTTGTAAAATTGGAAGTGTCTTAAGATTTGTATATAATCACAGGGAGTCAATCCCTACAGACCCGCGGTGCTTTTCGACAGAATCTCCAACATGAAAAATGTCTCTCCGCCCACTCCACCTTGTCTTGGCGCCCACCAGTTTGTTGCCGGCATCGCCTGCGCTGAAATCGTAAAACAATTGATAAGGTAATTTGGGAGTGTTTAGTCACCGTCGAGCCCCTTTGGGAATGTGTGAGAAATTGAACTGTCTCACCGAGGCACGGCGGCGTATCCGAGTGCACTGGCAGTCGGCGGCAACCCAGGCGAGGCGAGCTGTAAGTGGATAGGCCACCTGATGTCCACATCAGTTTCATCTGAGTGACTTCTGTCTGTTCTGCCGGTGTCCCAGCCGCTGAGGCGGGTGGTGCGGAGGAGGAACCACTGAGGGAAGGGACCCCCTCCGCTCCTCTACCGCCAGATGGCTGCCGCCGTAGCTTTCGACTTGCCAAGCGTCTGCCGTGGTTTTTTTTGCTAGCTGTGTGTTAGCTGCAAGCTAGTTGTAAATTACGTAATAAAGTTGCCTTATTTAAAGGGAATAACATAATTCATTTTATAGTTAAGTTCAATAAATAAATACTTTATTTCATGTAATAATACAATTGTTAAAATATGGCATGATTTAATACAGTTTAGTTGTATATGTTACACCAATATGCCTAAGTGTTTGTTGTTTCTTGTGCCTAGGAACTAATGTTTGTTGATGCACTGGTACTGCGTGTTTGTTGATGCACCGGGCAACTCAACGCGGGTTTATGTCTTTATGGAAGCTCTGCTGCAGTCTGATAAAGTTATCATTGTTCATCAAGTTATACAGAAAAGGAACTTTAAAGGATTCTAATCTCCTTTCACGACAAGCGGCCAACGAGTTCTCACGGCGTAACGGAAGAAACGCCCGTTTCAAAGAACCATCCTGTGTCTGTGTCGTGAAGAGAGCTACAGTGAGAACTCGCCTGCTCAGCGCGGGTGGGGAAGAGAACGAGACTGCAGCGAGAGACGACGCCGCGTTCAAGGACCATCCAGCACGTCAGAGAAGCAACGCCAGCGGCGCACTGTCGGCATGACGACCGCAAGCTACGAAGATTAGACTGTGTCAAAGTCGCAACATCTCAGGATAAAGCCAGGAAGAAGCTCTACCGCATCCTTCAAGTTAAAGGTGGTGTGAGAAATGGTTAATCTGGAAATTGCACATAAGGACAATGTGTTGGTGTTCATGAATGTTGTTGATGTCAAAGGGTTTAAAGATGAAAATTAATCCTATAAGAAAGTTAATAAGTTATAAGTTAATATTAAAGAAAGATGATATTATTTATAAGTTCAAGTTAAACTTAAAGGACCTTTTACTTAAGCTTTAAATGGTCATTCCACTGATGACAAAAAAAATTCTTATGTAAAGAATAAGTCATTTACTGCCGTTCTAAGCATATCTCACTGCATTTAAGGTGTATTGGTACCAAGCAAAATATTATTCTTGTTATTTTGTTGTTAAGCTGAGGTCAATTTAAAATCTATATAAGTTTAAACTTGTTAAGGAGTGCATACATTTGATAACCTCACTGATAACTCACATTTTTGCCTACTGTAGCTTACATTCAGAGATCCAATTCAAGCGTAGTAATTACACAAGCTCTATTACAGCAGTTTATTGAAATTAAGTCATCTCAACATGTCAGACGCAGGGACTGAGACCTGCCATAAAAATGCCAAATCATCTGCTCAACTTAAAACAACAGAAACAGAGTTGGCAGTAGAAGTGGAAATGCCACGGAGAAGTGAAAGAACTCGAACACTAACAGAAAAAGGAAATGCTGAAAAGTTGAAAAGTGTACAACGTCACTACAGAATCGTCTATGAGAAATGGAGGTACCATGTGAGAATAGGCAAAGAAATACTGAATGATGACGCCTCCAAGGATGAATTGAGAGAGCTTCTTGCAAATATAGAAAGCGCTTGCTCAGATGTAAAAGCCATGTATGAAGAGTTACGTCCCGTACATACGCCTGAACCAAACCTGCGACGCAGAGTTGATAGATGCATATCACTTTCAGGATTCATTATTCGAAAGGCAGAGAGACAGCTTGAAGAAAATACAGCAGACTCGGAGGAAGAATCTTGGCCCGATGTTGGATCTGTTCTAAACTCAACAGACTCTTCATCATCTCCACTGTCTCGTCGATCGAAATGTAGCTCCGCTCATTCTAGTCTTCTCTCAGTCAAAAGATTTGAAGCTGCAGCTGAAGCCGCTGCATCTCAGGAAGTTCTAGCAGTTTTAGGTGAACAAGAAAAGGAAGCAACATAACTTCAAAGGCTGGAGACTGAAGATAGAGAACAGCTGGCACAATTTGAGGTCGAAAAACAAGCCAGACAACAAGCAATGCAAGAAAAGCGCAGAAAGCTTAAACACCTAGAAGAGGTTAAAAAGCTGAAAGCCGCAAAAGCTTGAGTCAAGATGTACAATCGAATAGAAGCAAATTGTGAAGCAATCGACTCACTGTATGATGAACCAGCTAGAGAAACCCAAGCTCTGTACTCCACAATTCCACCATTTGTTTATCAGTCTCAGTCAGTGACAGCACAAGTCCTCAATGCTTCAAGTCCTCCATTCATACCTCAACCTCTACAACCTACAAGTCAAGCTTATAGTCTCCACAGTCCACAGCAAGTACCCCTTAGCTCAGATGCAGAATAGTTCTGATTTGGTTAAAATACTAGCAGAAGCTATAAGTGCCAATCACCTTCCAACACCAGAGCCTGCATTATTCACTGGAGATCCTTTGAAATTCAAAGACTGGTAACTATCGTTTGTTACTTTAATAGACAGGAAAAACATTCCAAAGAATGAAAAACGGTATTACCTAAGGAAGTACATAGGATGTGCTGCAAAGAAAGCAGTAGAAGGATTCTTCCTGTTAAACACCGAAGCAGCATATGACTTTGCCTGGCAGCTGTTAGAAAAACGTTTCGGAGACCCATTTATTATTGCAAAGTCTTTCAGAGACAAGCTACATGGATGGCCAAAGATAAGCTCTAAAGATGGCTGCGAACTAAGAGAATTTGCACTTCCTAAGAGAGACTTCCTTAAGAGCTGTGAGGCTGCAATGCCCCACATTAAGACATTGGAAGTACTGAATGACTGCAACGAGATTCAAAACATGTTGATGAAACTGCCAGATTGGTTGGTATCCGGCTGGAACCGAAAAGCAATGGAGGCTAGACATGCAAACAATAGTTACCCACCATTCAAAGTGTTTGTACACTAGTGTTAAAATTTCTGAGAGAATCAAACAAATAATAAAACGTTTCCACGAGTGATGTTACCGCCTTTAATTTCCTTTGTGAGATGTGTGTTTATATAAAATAAATTACTATTACTAATACTCATCTGTTAGTTTATTTGTATTTTTGGTTTATTTATTTTTAAAACTCTGATTGGGTATTCACCAGTGCACACACACACACACACACACACACACACACACACACACACACACACACACACACACACACACACACACACACACACACACACACACAAACACACACACACACACAGATGGAGAGAGAAGCTGGAGGAGTACCTACAGAAAGGTAGACTTCTTCTCATGGTCAGTTCAAACCCAGTACGTCTCCGTGGTGATAATTAAAAGCGGCAATGTGAAGCGCCACTGGGAGATTAAGTACACATCTTTTGTGCAACCATACCCACCCAAACACACACATTGTATTTTTTTTGCAGCGCTCCGAGAAAAGTCTCATGCATTTTGTGTCATCTGATTGGCTCCTCAGATCAGCCGTTTTTGAGAGCTCCGATCGATCGGTTTAGAGTGAACACGGCCGATAATGATCGCCGGCCTATCGTTCATTGCATCCCTACAAAATACAATATATAAGTCGCTTCAGAGTATACATATACAAGTCGCAGAACCAGCCGGTCAGCGAAAAAAAGCGTGACTTATTGTAAATTGTTAATACTTTAATTACTCCACCAGTCACTAAATTCATAAGTTATTGCTTTGCCATGGTTGTGCTGCAGGCACAGACGCACAACCATGGCAAATTATTTGCATTAATTAAACAAAAAATTGGACTTATGAATCTGGTACATATGTGTGCGGCACGTTGAAAATCACTGCATCATACATATACGAATAAACCAAACCTGAATCTGTTCTTCGGAGTTGATGTCGATCTGGACTGTGTCTGTTCCAATAAACACCACCATAACTGTTGCTGAAATACTGAGCATTGGCAACAGTTTCTGAAATCTGGAATAAAAATAATCAGTGAATCAACCAACTATAAACACTTTAATCAGCTCATTCAAGATTCAAGATTTGTATTTGCCATTTGCAACAAGTAGAATTGAATGCTTACACCCCATCCCCTCCCGCAGTATGAATTTCTAGAACACAATACTGTAAAAATACAAAAATAAATAATAAATGAACAAAAAATGAACAATAAAGTGACTGATGGATGATATGTACATCATACACGTGCACGTGTTATGTGTCATGTAGGGCGAGTTGTTGCCCAATCTGAAAGGAGGCAGAGCTCGTCCCTGCTGCACGTCTCGTCTCTACAATGAAGTTGCAGCGGAGGTCTGCAGATTTGGCAATTTTGACTATAAAAAGCGATTCGGACCATGCAAAATTACATTTACAACACAGATCCGTGGATACATTTTAATATTTGTTTAATATTTCATTTTTTCTGTTACATTGGAGTATGACAGCCTGCCTCCCCTGACTGCACATCGTCCATGATATATACATGTATATGTGTGCATAATATGTGCTTGTGTATTCTTGACAATTGATTGATTGATTAATTATTATTATTGAAATATATTATAACTAATGCCTCTTTCTTCTAACAGTGTACCATGACTAAAGACAATTAAACACCCGACGTCAGGCCTGCCCATTCTGTGGATTTATCGGTTCCACAAAATGACCCCTCCTGGTTCTCCCGTTCTTGTGTCACCCCTGCTACATCCCTGCCTGTCCCTCAGTCTGACAGTCTCTCCTCTCTTAACCTCCCCTCTCTGTTCCCCTCCTCTGTGCAATTTACTTATGCTATGTCTCCTTCTTCCTCTCTTTCCTTCCTCTCCTTTTCCCACAGGGAGCCTGGATGTTCCAGACTGCAGCAGCAGCAGCGCCTGGTCCACAGCCACCTCTTCCCCTGCAGGATTCAGGCACCCAGAAAGTCGGTGAGCAGAGCGGCCCGGAGACCTCCGATGACATGTATGAGTCTGACTGAGAAGCATTCATTAGGCCGTCAAATGGAGTGTTGGATTCGCAGCCTCAACACATTCAAAGTTCTCTGACAAATTATTGAGTCCATGTTTGTGACATTTCAAACTCCATTCATGTTTTTCACCTCGTAATTTCTACACAATCTACACAAAGACTTGCTTGATAAATTAATGAATGTATGATTGTGTTTCAGCCTTCCTGTAGTACCTGGGAGCGAGCTCCATGAGGTGGAGACCCAGCCAGGACAGGAGAAGACACTGGGGTAAGATACACACATTTATTTTGAGCTAGTTTTGTATTAAATCACCCTCTTGTTTTGGACAGATGACTACAACCCCTTGTTTTCCATTGTTTAGGGTGGGTTAACTCTTATTATGGTTCATTCAAATATATAGGCTGGTATATTGACTACTGCATGTTGTTTCCTGTCCTCTGGAGTCCCCAGAGCAGAACCACCTTGAGGGTCTGCTGAGGTCCAGTAGAGAACCACACCCTTTGACCCTCTCACACTACACAACAGCTTTGATGGTTGATTCACTGACATACTGACTGCTGCACTGGTGCAATATCAAATATACTAAATGCGCTTGGTCTTCATCTGCTTTTCTTTTTACAACTAATGACTCCAGTGTTCCTTATCTCTTGTACAATGCAGCTTTTGACAAGCTAAAACAATTAACTGCCCTGCTGGTTTCTGACAGGACTCTCACGAGTTCCCGCTGCTCATCTTCATAAAGATGAAGATGGAAGCTGAGACACTGCATGGGGCCTCTAGTTATTGAGCTATATTTGTCACTGTCCAGAACTTTGAGTTCAGACTGCAGTGTGTTCGCACCTGCTCCAGGTAACTCCTGACTACACTGAATTGACTTCATTGTAGGCATATGTAATGGTACTTGGAATGGTGTTCCAGTACTTTCAGTACCATGTGCTTTGTACTGCCAGTTAAATGTTTATTTTTCTTTGTGTCTTAAAAAGCTGTGGTGACAAGGTCTTCCAGGAAGAGGAGCAGAACAACCTGTCCTTGGACCTCTATCCTTTGTTGACAGTTTTGTTGTGTGCATTAGATACACCGGTATCTAATACAGGTCCGTTGCTGGCTTTGTCTATGATGCTACAACTGTGATGCTAACAAGTGGCTTGTTTCTCAGCCTTCAGAGCTGGAGTGCTCTGGTTGCCAGGCAACGGTGGTTCAGCATTTCCTCAGTCTGCCCAGGTGAGCCCTTACGCTACATATGGAACAAAGGAGTCACATGAACAGACTTAAGACCCTTATGAATTAGTGATCAGATATACTTAATACTCTCAGTAATTTGAGGAATGTGATTTATTTTAGTTACCAAAGTTACGAAAAGGGCTCCTCTCAAGCCACAGGTAACATATTTCTAGAATTTAAATCTCCCTCCAACTATGGCTTTGATCTCTCAGTTGTGAACAGGATTGTTGCTATGTTTTCCAGCACGAACGGACAGTTCAGAAGATCGGGAGATAGGGCACCAGGACATCACTGTGGTGAGAGAGAGGGAGAGATGGGGAAAGAGAGAGAGATTATGGTAGAACATGCAACAGAACACGTTTGTGATTAAACCAAAAAGGCCCTGGATGTTTAATTAGAGTAGGGTTAGGGTTAGGTTCTCTGATAAATGACTCATGTTTCTCTACAGAAGAATCACTGTGACCAGACCATCTCTCAGGAATCATCTCTCACCTTGGGGAGAGCATAGACACCGGTAACTGACCTTGTTGAATGTATCAAATATATACGTGTACTTGACATGCATAAGACACTACATACAGAGGTGGGGGACACAGGACATTGTACCACCATAAAGTAATGGGATGTCCTGTGTCCCTCCCCCCCAGGCCACTACATCAGTGACATCACTGGAGAGAACGCCACTGGATGGCTCACCCTCAACAACTCGGATGTAACGACCACAACAGAGACAATGGTCCTGAAGACCAGAGACGAGAAGGCCTACATCTTGTTTTATGACCTCTGGTATTACTTACTATTAAAAAAAAGAAAAAATATAAGTTACAATAATATATAGTATTTAATTGTATTACAGTATTTTAATCATATCAATTGTTACTTATATATAGTATTTAATCATAGTATAATATAGTACTAATTTAGTTAGTAGTAAGTAAATGTGTGAAACAATATAATGAACAAAAGTATACTGTATAAGTTAAAATACTATTTTATTGTATTACAGTATTTTAAATATATAAATTGTTATGTATTATAGTATTTAATTATAGTATAGTAAAGTAGTAAGTTGTGAAAATATTATGTCAAAATAGTGTATAAGAGTATAAGTTATACTCTATATGTATATTATTTTTTGTTAATTCATTTAAATTAATCATAGCATAGTAGTTTAGAAGTAGGTTAAGTAGTTAAGTAAAATAGTTAGGTATTATGTCTAAATGTATAAGTTATAATAATTGAAAAAATTTAGTCTAATAGTATTTTAACATTAACAAACAATAACAAATGAAGAGTAACAAATTATTTTGTAATAATATAAAGTTTTTATTTACTATAATATGTATCATAATAATAATAATAATAATAATAATAATAATAATAATAATAATATATCACATGGGGAATAATATACACATTTCCCCAGTTAGGACTTTAGTTAGGACAAACAAGTCTAATTTAAATTAAATAGGATTAGAATGACTAGATTACTAGACTAGAGGATTAGAAAAACTGAGCACTTTGGTTCCCCTGCATCATTTTAAAACTCGGCTTTTGTAAACTGTACCCTGTAATTTAAGTTGTATGTCGTCCTTATTGTTGTTCTGTTGTTTTTATGTCACATGTGTAACCAATGTGCTGCAGGTCACCCTTGAAAAAGAGATCTTTTGATCTCAAGGGGCTTTCACCTGGTTAAATAAAGGCTACAAACAAACAATGAATTTGGCTTTGATTTTGTGAGACAAGCTCACCATTTAATCACATCCACACAGATAATCACATCCATTTACTCACCAAGAGTCAAGCAAATACGTCATTAGTTTGCTTTTCATTGACCCACAGCATGATTTGTAGGACTTTGACTTGCCAATATAGTACACAATTTAGGGAGTCAATATGGTGGGGATGTGGGCACTAATTATACCTTGAAGATGAATCTCCATGATGTGTATTGGCCGCAAAAACAAACAGACAAGTCCAGGAAGCAGCTGTATCACAACTCATTTGCATTAATAACCATCTTTATTGTATGACATTGAAAACCACTATTCATCACGGGATATAGTGCAGAAATAACTGTCGAGAACTGGACTCGGTGAACCAACACTGAGGATCTTGGACAGGGAGGACATCTGGTCCCGGGCCTCTGAACTGTTCTGCAACGATGACTGCAACAGTGGACCGCTGGATCGGAACCACGGGCTGTTTGACAGAGGAAGACACCGGGAGTGCTTAGCTGGTTGTTTTTGTGCTTACGTTTGAGTAGCAGATATAAACAGGCTTGTGGCGCCATTAAGTTGAATACAACACAGAGATAACAGAAAGTGTGTAGGACACCACATTATGACGGCATGTGATATGCTAACTGTTACGCAAGCGTCGAAGATGGCTGACCTCAGAGGGGGGTGAGGAACTCCTCCCTGTGAAAATGCTACTCCAGCAGGGTGGGAGGCCTGGGTCTCCTCGCGCCTTCCTCCTCTTTTTTCACAGGGAGGTTCAGGCTTTAAGGGGTGGGGGTGTCTCCTGCTTTGACTCCCTCAACAATGCTCAAGGAGGGCTTGAGGTGGTTCAGCACCTCTGTGGCCATGAGGTAGCAGGCCAGTAGGGGCCCCTGGAGGGGTCCTCTATGAGGCTCTCCTTGGTCAGCCACACGCTGGGCAAGGACCTCACTTAGCCTCTGTCTGAGGGGCATGCAGACCTGTCCAATGACCTCACCTTGAGTTCTCCATACAAACTTAATGGCAACATTGCAACTATGCACATGCTTAGTGAAAATACAAAGTATTACAAATCACATATTGCATCATGTTTTACATACTTTGAACAACATTGGATGGACAGTGCCAAGGACAGTGCCAAGTTCAAATTGCTGGCATTCATTATATTAGGAAAACTGCAGGCTTACAATACATGGATGTGAAAGAGAAATTATGTCTAACAATTTTTCTCTTTATTCAGCCTTGTGTAAAGCCCACTTATATAATAGCCATATTGTAATATGAAACATGAAACCTTGACCTATGTCTCACTGCAATAGAGATAGTAAGGTAGTGACGGTCCATCTCATATATATTTGTGAATGTTTTTCGAGAACTGTGCAGTAGGGTGTGGAACCAATACACTTATCCAGATTCCTTAAAGTACTCTGAGTGTCTCTGTGTACACCAGAGACTTTTGGTTTGTGATACTTTGTGACACATGAGAAAGGTCATGTCAATGTCCTTGTATATTCTATAGCTTAAGATAAAAACAATCATGTCAGCAATTAAGTCCAATTACAGCTGTGCAGCAGTCCCCAGGTAGCGGAGCTAGCCGTGGGGCTGATCTGTCAACTAGGACTCATTTAGTTATTTCATCCAGGGGTTAGGCATCTTGATCAAGGACAGATAGAATGTGGATATTGGGGAACCCGGATACATTCAATCTGAGAGTGGATGGCCCAAGCCCCCGGAATGTGCTGCCTCCCACCTGGAGTCCTGCTGAGTGTGAGAGCTGCAGGTATTTTGGGCATCGGATGTCTACAGCCAAGTGATGACCAGGCACCACCGCCACTGCTCGCTAAAACCTTTCAACAATAACATTTGTCATGTTAGTAATGAAGTCCAACTGCAGACAGTTGTACAAGTCTGGATTTGAGTGATCATCTGCATGTGGATGGTAACTGCATGTCTAGCTACATGGCTAGCGGGTCATGATTTGCCGAGATAAAACTCTGAAACACATTCAAAGGCATTAATTTAGATACAAAAAATTACATGAAATATGCACACCATAAATATACGGTATATGTACTGTATATATAATTATTTTTTATAAACATTTAATGTGCGGACACACAGAAGGCAGTCATGCGCAGCAGCCTCCTTCCTGTCAGGTTGACTTAGAGAGAACTCTATTAGTTCCCCTTGACAACCTCTTGTGTGGAGGCTGGGCCTCTGTTGTTTACGAAGACTGTCCAACCACAGTACACAGCAACATGCTGAATCGGACAAGAGCCTGCCAAACCGCTGCTTTAACGGTTGACTTTGTGCCTTGGCGTTTGCTCAGCGAGTACAACTGTCCAACCCGTTTCTGCTTCTCGTGACAGGTTTGTATTGATCTATATTAAATGGTGTTTTCGATGTGAAAAAATTGAATGCCAGTTAGGATTTCCACATGGGTGAGGATTAAATATAAATTGTTAAATTGTCTTGTGTGCTTCCCTCCCCCCCCCCCCCCCCCCCCACCACCCCCATACGCCACGCTTCTCCCTGGCATCACACCACCACCATGTTCCTGGTCCCTCTAGACCAGGAGAGAGAAGGAGAGGGAGAGGGAGAGAGAGAGAGAGAGAGAGAGAGAGAGAGAGAGAGAGAGAGAGAGAGAGAGAGAGAGAGAGAGAGAGAGAGAGAGAGAGAGAGAGAGAGACTGTGTATGTTAACATTCTCCATTGTGTTGCACCAGCTCTTTCATACAGCCTCCCACAGTCTTCTTTCTGGAACAGAGAATGCAGATCAGGGGTACAGCAGGGAGAGCAGCAGCAGGTTAAAAAAATTGGGGTTGGAGGAGGTGGATGGTGTGTGTATCTGTGTCTCTCCATCTGCTTGTCTGTGTGTGTGTCTGCATGTATGTGCATGTGTGTGTGTGTGTGTGTGTGTGTGTGTGTGTGTGTGTGTGTGCATGTGTGCATGTGTGTGTGTGTGTGTGTGTGTTCATGTGTGTGTGTGTGTGTGCGCGTGTGCGTGTGCACAGGATTCTAATCGAGCAAGCTGCCATGACGACCTGCTATCGCTGTCAGTAGTGATGAGATATCTTTTGCCGAGGTAAGGCAAATTTCTTCTCATTCTACCCTAATAGGACTGTCAGGGCTTCAGAACAGACTGGAGCGGGGGCACTACACCCAGTCCAAGACCGCAGCCCCAGGAGCTCTTTGTAGAAAGCCCTGTGACGTCTGATGACACATAAACCCCCACAAATATATAAAATAAGAAATAGGTCTTTCAGTGATTCAGTACCGCTCAACATTGCAGACTCCTGACAGGTCCGGTTTGAGACACACCCACTAAGGTCTTAGATGGTCATCACAGAGTTGTAAAATAGCCCACGGCTTCACAGCGATACATATCAGGCTCCGTGCAATTTGTGCAGTTGAACTTGCAATATACTGAGAATCAAAGCGACTTCTTTTGTCTTTATTTTGCATCCAGTAGTTTTTATATAGTTTCTTTTCTTGCATTTCCTTTTATCCGATTTTTCCGGGTTTTCAATCATGCAAAAATGATGGTGTCTCATAGAGAGAGGAAGTGGAAGCTGCCATTCAGTTTCCCTTTGAGGCAATATTTGTAAAGAATGACAGAATAATGACTTGTTTACATTGCACACACTCCTTGCGTGTAGCATGGGACATGAAAGGCTAGTATTTGAGACCATGACGTCAGGATGTCTAATGTTCTTTTTGATACACAGTCGCCATTCAGCCACCGTCTGGCTTTACTATCGTAGTCAACTGACAGAAGATTGCTAACTCATTCGACTGTTGAGGCTGAATGACTTTCAATTTGTGGAGTGGGGGTGGGGTTGGGGTTGATATTGATCGAAAGGGGAACACCGGCTGTTTCCTGTCTGTCCCGCTCTCAAGCTTTTATCACTTTTGATCAGCCACTGTACACACTACTGATGGACAGCTCTTAAACGGGACACTGTCAGACAGATTGGATATACAAAAACACAATAAGGATGTGATTAACATTTAGAAAGCCTAACTCGGACATAAGTGAAATTGGATTTGTATAGAATGAGTGTACCAAACTCTACTGCACTTTTAGGAAACTTTACTGGAGACACAAAATGAGCACAACATGCATCTCTGAATGACCCGAGTAGGCCAGAGCGGCAACAACATCGACACAACTTCACGTTGTGAATCGATATGACTACAACTACATCTCTGAGTAGGCTAGAGCGGCAGCCTCCCATTGTGAATCAATATCACGGCTCCAACTCCATCTCATCATCTCATCATGGTCCTGATGTTGGATGTGAACTGTTACGATGCACTTCTCAAGTGTAATGGAAAGAGCGACAAATTAGTTAAAATGTGTGCAATTAACATTCAACCCTCTTGCCGTCTGAACACCCACTTTATAGAATCATTAAATGTAACTGTCTTTGCATACTTTTAATCTTTTAATGTGTTTCTTGTGTTCAGTATGGATTTCACCTCGGGCAGGACAGTTGAAATCATTCTAGTCTGCTGAGTGCTGTTCCATAAACCACTAAAACACTGGAAGCAAATGAAAAAGCTGCACTAGCTTTGCCGTTTTGCCTGGTGGGCATTAGGATGTCTGTCATGGCTTTGATTTCTTTCATTTTTGGCCTCAACAGTCTGGCCCCAACCCGATATGCACCTAATGATGGAGCTAATCCATGTTTGTTAGCGTGTTTTTTTGGCAAGAGTGATCGTTTTGTATTTTTTCCCATATTAAAACAAAGGCCAACTATCTCGCGTGTGCGTGCATTTCTGTGTGATCCCCTGAGTGTCTGTTGTTGGCTTGGCGGTTTAATTAGTTTGTGCATCATCGGTGCCTTGCAATAAAAAAAAATAATAGGAGGCTTGAAATACTGTTGCATACAGACCGAATTTCCCCTGCCAAGAGCCTCTGATTCAGCACGCTCAAACAGACATTTAATTGGAATTCAATGAAAGACCAACTCTGTGAAGGTTACTGTTTAGACCAGGCTTAAGGTTATTTAAAAAAAATAACATTGTGACACGTTCTAATATTGAGAGGTCCATGGTAAATGCCATGTGGGAAGTACCGGCAGTGTGTGTGTGTGGTCTCAAAGCGCCTCAAACAATGCCTGGGAAAGAAAATAATTTAACTCCTCCCCGTTGATTTCTGCAAATATTCAATAGGATGGAGGATATTTTGCATGTGAGCCTGTAAAATCTCCTGTGACAAACGAGGCATCATAGCATTGTAACGCGTCGGAAAAAGGCCATCTTTTTCCCACACGCTCATCTCAAATCACTTCCACCATCCTTCACTGGTGTCGCCACGTTTCTCTTGTTCCTCCAGCCGTGGAAACAAGAAAGGGGGAGAGAGGGAGGAGAGTGAGAGAGACAGAGAGGAGCCGCCTGCTCGCCACAAGCAGCTTGACAGTTGGATAGGAGGAAGAATGGGGTGCGGCAGTCATGGTGTGTGCTGGTTGTTAGCCTGCCATTGTCTCGCACAGGCTTGTGAATCTGCCATTTCCTGCAGCGGCCTCATTTGTATTGGGCAAAGAGCATGTAGTGCATAAGGCACAGACAAACCCCCCAGAGTACAGCCAGCTGTACAAGGCATATGCCCAATGCCTTGTGCACAACGTGCATTGGAAGCAGGACGCTTTTCTGCTTCTGCTATTTTTTTTTCAACGTGAAAATCATCTGAAATAGAGATTTGCTTTTTCCGTCTGTCACTTTGAAAACAAAAACCCTAGGTGGGGGGGGGGGGGGGGGGTTTGTTGTCCAAACTTTACTGGACTACACGCTGCCTGTTCTCTGTCTCGGGCGTGGACATGAGTCCTGTAAAACACATGACGCACGTCAGCGTGTGCACACCTGCTCAGGGGAACGTTGCTTTTGGATCATCCAGACGACGCGTGTGAGGGTTAATCAGATGCTGCATTGTGCCGTGTATCAAAACAGAGCATTCATTCAAAACAAAACCTAGCTGTCGTGGCATACCTGCTGTTTAGATATCATTAACTCGACAAAATGAAAGGCTTTGGAAACATCCAAACAGAACCTTTTACCTTTTGTGTGTATTTGGCAGCAACATTTGTTTTAAACAAAGACAAAACCTAAAGCTTGATTGAAGTCATCCACTTGTAGACAGCTTTGGCAACAGTTGGAGCATTTGAGTAAATATCATAGTAGGCACACTTTGACAACAGTAGTAGCACTTACAATATTAGTCTGTTTTTCAATTCTAATCATTTATATTCAAACCCACACGGTGAACTGTTCTCACCGCAACCATTACATTTGTTTAAAACGGTTTGAAGCTGTGCATTACCCATAATAAAACACATCCAGCACTACAGAGCACCTGGTTGTCTAAAAGTTAAAGCCACTTCACTTAAAACTCTCCCCCTAATGTAACACCCTCTGTGATGAAGCTCTCTTGGCCATTCTCTTTGGCTCTCCACAGACCAAACAGGTTTTCAGACAAATCCGCAGGTTCATTCATCTGTGGGTGGCAAAAAAGGTTATTTTTGAGCGATTGTGATGGCTGCAGCCACACAGTCACATTGCGCAGGTTTAAAGTATTTGGTCAAAGCGGTGGCAATGCCTGTTGCCATTCGAGGGGTTAAGGATGGGAGTTCACCACTTGAGTGAGAAAACTCTCCCCTTTTCATGGGCATGAGGAAGTGCTTTGGTGCTACAGCATCTGAGATGTAAGTACCCACTAATGAGTCCGCTAGGGCTACATATCTGGGGCTGCCTCCTCGTACACCAGCTGGTAGATGCAATTAATATGTAAAGAAAGCTGTTCGTGGCATGACATGATGGGCAGTCTGTCAGTGCTACATAAATACATTCATACACAAGCTGCCAGCGCTGCTGCCCCAACATTAGAACCAGTGTATTATACTCTACTTTTCAGTTTTGTTTTGTATTTGTTTCTCAGATTTTTTTGCAGATTTCTTCCTGTAAGAGTTTTGCACGTTCTGAAATGACATTTGTATTCACCCACACAGGACGAAATGCAGCCTTAGAACTGGCAGTTAGAGCTTTGTCTCTCCCTTTGAAGTGTTTGTGTTTTGTTTATCACACTCCCAAAATGCACGCACGCACGCACGCACGCACGCACGCACGCACGCACACACACACACACACACACACACACACACACACACACACACACACACACACACACACACACACACACACACAAACACACACACACACACACACACACACACACACACATACACACACACACACACACACACACACACACACACACACACACACACACACACACACACACACACACACACACACACACACACACACACACACACACACACACACACACACACACACACACACACACACACCAGACACAAACAGACACTGAGGATAAAGAGCTGTAAAAAAAAGAACCTGATTTGATTAGCTCCAGTTATGTCCAATTGTAGAGTGGCAGATCAAATACTGTTCAACATCATATATATAGGCCATTATAAAAGGGGGACAGCGGTTCAAAAATCTCACGGTTTGGTACAGATTAAATTCATAGACAAAATAAATGTAAATTAACATTTAGTTTATTATTATAACAGTAAACAACTTGGATAGCTTGACTTGCAGCAGCATGGAAACATAACCAAAACACAGTTGTACCTGCTCTAACAATAGAAAATAGTAACAATGAATGCATCGGCAGCATACGGCAAACTTAAGTCCCACAGGGGTGCCTTAAAGTAAATAACTTTAAACGATTAACACCCTGTCTGCCGTAATGAAATGAGCAGTAAGGCAGCTCTCTGTTGATCTCGACTTCTAGACTTCCAACTGGCTGTAGATTAAAGCAAGAGAAAGATTTTCTGACGCCATTGCTTCTCTGTTGCTCTAGACTTCTAGACTTCCAACTGGCTGTAGATTAAAGCAAGAGAAATATTTTCTGACGCCATTTCAAGGATGTGTTGAGCTGCAGCTGATTGTGAAGTGTGTGTTTAAAAGTCGCCGCTCTCGAGAACACAGTGCCCTCCAGCGCCACCTAGCGAACACACCTTCACTGCAGCCCAGCATCTGCGAGCGTCACTTGACTTCATGTGTATATTTGACCCTGGGTCAAATATACACATGAAGTGTTATTTTATATATACGCCATGGGTTTATTTTTTAACTGATTAATGTATTGTTGAACCGTCCACCGTGGACCCTCAAAGTGAATTCACAAACTATTTCACCCCTAATAAATATATATGACTTTGCAAGACATTCCCATGTTAAACAGTATTTAATGGTGGTATTTAATGGGACAAAAGAAATACATTAATTCGAGGAGCTGTAGCAGGCGCACATGATGTACGCCTTTCATGAAACACAAGTGAAAACACAAATATGCTCAAGAAATGTTGTGTCGGATGTCAGCCGTCTCTTCCATTGCAGAAGCCCAGACCTCGTGTGCCTCTTCAACACCCCTTCACCAGTTTGATGCGTGCCCTTTTTCCGAGCCGCGTCTCAACCTTTGGACATCCTGGGACTGCATGGGGGAGGGAGGTGAGGCCCGTCTATAAGATGTTTGAGAGAGCGCAAACGCTCACCTGAACAAACAAAAAAGAAGAAAAAAAAGATAGGACCCCTGTCACAACATTTCTAATTCTCAAATCAATATTTAACGTTCATTGAGTGGACGTCTTTTGTTTGGATAAAAGCTTGGACCAATTTGGCTGGGACGCAAACCCTCAGAGGGTCAAACCCTCTGAGACCCCCATTGAATACTCAAAAGTACATGGTGTTCCACTGACTTCGAGCAGGGCCGTGCACAGACATTGAGAGGGGCAGTGGATCAAGCACCTTAAGAGCCCGCCCCACCCCGCCCTCCCAGCCCCCCCCAGTCAACAATCAAGAATCGGCCTTTATAATGACGGCCGCTAAACTAGCTTAGATTTAAATTGATGTAAATAACAGCCTCTGCAGTGGTACCAACTACAGCCCTAAATGCATTATTAGGTGTGTTCAGCTAGGAGGCAGCCTATGTTCTTCTGAGGCTTTATTCTTTCTTTATTGTTCTCTGCAAACTTCGGGGCTTGTCTCCTTCCACAATTGTTCACCAATTTATAATATAATAATAATTTACGTATGTGGCAAGGTCTGAGGGTCCTCTCCAACTACAAGGGGAACTCAGGGGCAGCCACCAACAACGACCCCAACCTACCAGATGAGTTGAACACGTTTTATGCTCGCTTTAAAAGAGGGAACTCTGAGCCGACCAACAAATTGAACATTCCTCCAGAGGACTACTTTCTACAACTGTCCGAGTCCAAGGTCCGCAGATCCTTCAGGAGGGTGAAGGCAGGGAAGGCAGTCGGCCCAGACGGAGTTCGGTCATATGTCTTCGAATCCTGCGCTGACCTGCTGGCTCCTGTGTTCACGGACATCTACAACGCATCACTGCAATAGTCTGTTGTCCCAGCAGGTTCAAAGAGACAACCATTGTGCCGTTACCCAAAAAAGACCATGGTAACAAGCCTCAATGATTATCGTTAAGTGGCTTTAACACCCATAGCCATGAAGTGCCTGGAGAAACTTGTCATGTTGAATCTTAACTTTTCCATTCCTGAACCCCTAAACCCCCTCCAGTTTGCATGCAGAATAGGTATGTAGACAACGCCATCTCCCTGGCACTACACACTACACACGACACACTACACACTACACACTACACACTACACACTACACACTACACACTACACACTACACACTACACACTACACACTACACACTACACACTACACACTACACACTACACACTACACACTACACACGGCCCTGGAGCACTGAGACAGGAGGGACACCTACGTCACCTACGTCACCTATGTTCATTGACTACAGCTCGGCGTTCAACACCATCATTCCCTCAAAGCTGGTCCTGAAAATGAGGGACCTAGATCTGGGTGACCCCATCTGTAACTGGATTATGGACTTCCTGACAGCCAGGCCTCAAGTGGTGAAGATTGGAAACAACATCTTATCCACTCTGGTCCTCAACACCGGAGAACCCAAAGGCTGCTGCCTCAGTCCCCGGCTGTACTCGCTGTTCACACATGACTGATTGGTCTGACCAGATTGGTCCGACCAGCATTGGACCTCCCTCAGCAGCAACCGATGGCTGTAAGGGAGGTCCAATGCTGGTCGGACCAATCAGTGCTGCAGGATTGTTTTGATCGCGCTGACTGGCACATGTTCCGCGTTGCCTCGGACAATAACATCAACGAGTGCGCGTCGTTGGTCACCGGGTTCATCAAGAACTGCATATATATATATCTCAACCAGAAACCGTGGATTAACGGCGATGTTCGCGCTGCCCTACCCACGCGTAATGCGTGTTGGCTCCGAGAATATGGAGGAATATACGAAAGCCCGTTATGACCTCCGCATGACCATCGTCACTGCCAAGCGGGAGTATAAGGACAGAGTGGAGGAGAAATTCAAGAGCCACAACGTGAGGGGTATGTGGCAGGGGCTACAGACGATAACGAACTTCAAAGGGAGAACCAGTTGTGTAGAGAACTCCTCTACCTCCCTCCCAGGAGAGCTAAATACTTTTTTTGCTCGGTTCGACGTGAACGGCAGCCCGCCGAAGCCAGTGCTGCCTGAAGAGACCAGCCTGCTGAACATCTCGGAGGCGGATGTGCACCGCACCTTCAAGCGGCTGAACATCCGTAAGGCGGCAGGCCCCGACGACATCCCGGGCCGCGTCCTCAGAGCATGCGCAGACCAGTTGGCAGGAGTCTTTGCGAATGCTGTTTGTGGACTACAGCTCAGCATTCAACACGATAGTTCCTGCCAAGCTCGACACCAAGCTTAGAGGTCTAGGCGTGCCCCCATCCACGTGCAGCTGGATACTGGACCTCCTGTCGGACCGCCACCAGGTGGTGAGGATGGGCAGCACCACCTCAGAGCCACTGACCCTCAACACGGGAGCCCGCCCGGGATGCGTGCTGAGCCCTCTCCTCTACTCCCTCTACACCCACGACTGCATGGCTATGCACAGCTCCAACGTCATCATCAAGTTTGCTGATGACACGACAGTGATGGGCCTGATCGCCGGCGACGACGAGACAGCCTACAGGGAGGAGGTCGGATTGCTGGAGCAGTGGTGCCAGGAGAACAGCCTCGCCCTCAACGTCAAGAAGAC
Organism: Muraenolepis orangiensis; assembly: GCA_027704905.1. Taxonomy (NCBI): domain Eukaryota; kingdom Metazoa; phylum Chordata; class Actinopteri; order Gadiformes; family Muraenolepididae; genus Muraenolepis; species Muraenolepis orangiensis. The sequence continues at coordinate 20,352,950 of CM051004.1, forward strand.
CAAGGAGCTGATCGTGGACTTCAGGAAGCAGAGAGGAGAGCACAGCCCTATCTCCTTCGACGGTGTTGCAATAGAGAGGGTCAGCAGCTTCAAGTTCCTTGGCGTGCACATCACCGAGGACCTCACATGGTCCACGCACACCACACACGTGGTGAAAAAGGCCCAACAACGCTGGTATTTCCTCAGGCGTCTGAGGAAATTCAGCATGGGCCCCCGCATCCTGAGAACATTCTATAACGGCACCATTGAGAGTGTTCTTACAGGGTGTATCACCGCCTGGTATGGGAACTGCACCGCACTCGAGCGCAGAGCGCTTCAAAGGGTGGTGCGGACGGCCCAGTATATCGTTGGAGGTGAGCTCCCCTCCCTCCTGGATATATACAACCAGCGGTGCGTGGCCAAGGCCAAACGCATCATAAAAGACATTGCCCACCCCAGCCACGAACTGTATTCACTTTTACCGTCAGGCAGGCGATACCGCAGTATCAAGTGCCGTACAAATAGACTCCGAGATAGCTTCCACAGTCAGGCCATCAGGCTGCTGAACAAGGGCGTATAGCATATAACAACGTATATTTTATTACATTGATTTATATATACATATTGCTCTTTTTCTGTGCCGATATATTGCATTTTATAAATTGCATTTTTTTTTTTTTTTTTTACTTTATTCTATTCTATTTTTATTCTATTTTTATCTATTTTTATCTTATTTTTATAACTGCTGTCTGTCTGTCGGGTATTGCACATAAGATTTTCACACCACTGCTTTATACTACTTGACTTGACATGACTTGACTTGACTGTACTGCCACGCACAGCAATAATTATCAAGGTTGCAGATGACACCCCAGTCATCGGCCTGACAAGCAAGGACAACAAAATAGAGTACAGAGATGAGGTTGTCCAGCTCACACGATGGTGCAAGGACAACAGCCTCGCACTGAATGTCACCAAGACTACGAAGCTCATCGTGGACTTCAGGAGCCACCGAGGCACCAACTCCACCATCAGCCTGGACGGGACACCGGTGGAAGTCTGCTTCCGTTTCCTGGGGCTACAGATTACCGACAACCTGGGGTGGACCTGCAACACAGAGGTCATGCTGAAGAAGGCCCACCAGTGCCTTCCTCTCTCCCCCTCTCTTCCTCATCTTCCCTTCTCTTTCTATCTCAGGAAAAACATAATAGGACAACGTGGCTGGTGAACCTTTATCGTGGCACTGTAGAGAGTGTACTGACGAGTGGCGTCACTGTTAGGATCGTTTTTATCCACAGGCAGAGCGCCTACTAAACTGCTAGAAGTGCTGCCACTATCATAACATTGTCATTAACATTTCACTATCATACTTTGCTGGACTTTCTGGACTCATTACAGGTACACTGTATTCATGATGCTGCTGCACTACTGGCACTTTAAAGGCTTTTAAATCTTTTTGCACGATTAAAAACGTATCATCCATCAGTCACTTTATTGTTAATTTTATATTCATTTTTATTGTGTATAGTATTTTTATAGTATTGTTTTAGAAATTCATACGGCAGGAGGTAATGGGAAATAAGCATTCCATTGTACTTGTTGCAATAGCCAATAAATAAAAAAAGATTGTATATTGTATCTTGTTTATTGTATCTTGTATTTCCTTTTGGCTTCAAAGTAATTCAGACTTCAGTCCAATTTTTACTGTTAAACTTTTTACTTTGTTAAACAAACATTTAACAAATCATCACACTTCGACTTGCAGACATATCGAAATGGATTTCAATATTAATATATTTTGTATATATATATTTATTTACAAACACATATATATAAAAATGTAAGGTATAGTTATCGTGTACAGTAACACAGCTGATTAAACCTCCTGCAGTTTGTCTCTCTCTCACTACTACCTGTTGTACTACTAGTACTAGTAGTACTACTAGTACTACTAGTACTACTAGTACTACTAGTACTACTACAACATGGTTTCCATCCCATCTCAATCTCAATAGCATTTCTCCCCAGTCATAAACCGCGGAACAACAAAACAATCAAGACACACAGTGGACTCAGTTTAACCATTTATTACACACACACACACACACACACAATACAATAATGACCACGGAACTGTTACTCATTATTTGTTATCCAGAGTTTAGTTACCGCAGCGCTGCAATGACCCAAGAACAGCGAGCTGTCATTGTCTCTGCTCATGTGGATACGTGCCGAGCGTATCGCAGGCGGAACTATAACTATTTAAGTATGTGTTGCTGGGTGTGTCGGGCGTGTATTATCCATACAGCCTATGGTATTATTTAATTATTTATTATATGTTGGATTATCTCGGTGTGTTGTGTGTGTATTATGTGTTCTGTCTATTGTATATTATGTTCTTAGTATAGCTCCTTAGTGAGTGAGTGGGGGGAGTGTGCTGGTCTGACTCATTCCAATAACAGGAATCCCCACCGATTCCTTCTACTTATTGACATGGTCAGAACATACTATGTCCACCGCTTGTCAGTTAAAAAAACGTCATTATACTGCTATGCCTAGTTTCCAACTTTATCGCTTTTGTTTAGCTATTTGTTTGACTTGTGTTTTTGACTGTTTGAATAATGTTAAGCTTACTCCATTCTGACTTTATACTTTTGGACTCTGTTCATATATTTATATATATCTTCACTTGAGTTCAGCTATTCAACATTTATACTGTGTACATCTTCAACTATGTAGCTTTATTTAACATATGTTTAAGCGTGTTTTTACACACCACTCAGCGTGTTATCTAGTTATTTTAATTATTATTATTATTATTATAATTATTATTATTATTATTATTAGAAATGTATAATAATGGCCAGAAGGACACTTTAAGGGCGGTGCTTGACTTGGAGTATAAATGTGGTCCTGTTTAAAACGTTCTCTGTTAACCTTAATCAACAGACGAGAAACAATTCTACACCCCAAATCAAATCGTTGTTTTTCCTGGACCGACTCCAGACAACATGAACACAATGGGATCTCCTTATTCGTGGTCTTTTTGGTAACATCACACCCTATGTTTGGTCTGGTATTCAACAGGGATGTGTTATTTTGTTTTGCTGTGAGTGATATCTAATGGGTTTGTGTTTTGTTCAGAAGGGGAAGTAATTGAAAGCAGGTGGATTCTTGCTACTGAATATCTGATGTCTGGTGGAAGTAGAGTCAGGCGTATTTGCGACTCGATTTAAATTGCAAATTAAGTATTTGATGTAGATGCAGTCAGTTTAAATACAGCCATTAGTCATGGTTGGTGAAATGCAACACACTTGTGTCTAAGTGAACAACCAGCCAGTCAGTGAGTTAAATGTGGGAATCAAGTCCCCAAAGTTATGTTGTTGCCAAAATGTCTTAAGGTTTAGATTTGTTATGGATTTGCCGCAGGAATAATTGGCAGATTTTCAACCAGGTTTGTAACATTACAATGTGGGTAGAATATGCAATTCAACAATGAACATTTACCAGCATTCTACCGAGCCCCTAAAGGCAATATTTTGTAGGGCTCCGTAGTATTCAGTTTGGCAAATTTGTTCGCCAGCAAAATACTTTTTCCGGCTCTAGGGCTGTCGTTGAAACTATTCTGGTCATGTAGCAGCAATTTTAATATTTTTCTCCTATTATTTGTACTGCATAGACCACCCCAATTTTATGAAAAGCCCTACTTTCAAGTGGGAAATTACTTCTTTAAAATGTGATTGTAGATGGTAGACTAGGGTAACAAGGAAATTCACTAAGTAGAAAGTATGGATCTTGTACCGTGAAATGTAATCCATAAAGTCTACCTGGAGTGCAAACAGGGGCGGTAATCAGTGAAGGAAATTGAGGATTGTGGATTCATTATGCATGGGATGTGTTTCACAGTGCTGAGGGGCAACAAATCCTAACCGTGGGAATTCTCACCCAATTTTCCCACAAAGGACAGAGACTCACATCTCTTAGCTGTCCCCTTTTTGACGAGCTAAAGTTAAGTAATTGATTCACTCGGGCCCTCCTAGAGCTCATCACGTTTCTAATTACCTATCATAAATGTCTTTGGGGTTTGTCAGGTGTACATTGCTGCTTGATTAAGCACGCTTTCCAGCCAATCAGGAGTTTAGACGGCGCTCTGTAGAAATCCGGCTTCCGAGTGCCAGTCAAACGTCACGAGAGCTGGACACCTATGAAAGGGAAACCAAAGGAAAGGTTGTATACCTTGAGCGACAGCCAAAATAAGCAATTAGTTAATTTTTTTATTTTTCATTTTTTTATTTTCTTTTCCATTGTTTGAAAGGATTGCTTTCGTGCGAAGCTAAACAAGTTAAGTGTGTGTGTGTGTGTGTGTGTGTATGTCTGGTTGATTTTAAGGCTAAGCAAGTGAAATGTGAGCACCCCCCCTCTCCCCCCCCCCTACACACACACACACACACACACACACACACACACACACACACACACACACACACACTATATTCTGAGGAGTCATTATTTCTTAGTCATTATTAGGTTATGGCATGTTGGATTGTATTTGTTGTTTTCTCTCTCCCAAACTGCCTGCAACCGTGTATGTTTGAATCAGCAGAGGTTTTCCTTCATTCTGTCCAGTATTCTCAAATTACCATTTGAGAATACTGCTTGAGTAAAAGTAAAAAAGTACCTGGATAATAAATGACATAAAGTACAAATTATTTTCCATTGTAATATATTTTTAATGGTGTGTGGGCCAGTGCAATGAAATAGCAGCACTTTTTTAATGGAGTGGAGCAGGTAGGCTAATCAAGCCTTCCTCTCTCCCCCCCCCTCTATTCCTCACCTACCTTTCTCTCTCCCCATATTTTATTCTCTCCCCCTCTCTTCCTCATCTTCCCTTCTCTCTCTATCTCTTCTTTCCCCCTCTCTTCCTCACCTACCTTTCTCTCTCTCCATCTCTTCCTCTCTACCCCTCTCTTCCTCACCTACCCTTCTCTCTCTCTCTCTCTCTCCATATTTTTCTCTTTCCCCCTCTCTTCCTCACCTTCCCTTCTCTCTCTCCATATGTTCCTCTTTCCCCTCTCTGACTCACCTAACCTTCTCTCTCCATATCTTCTTCTCTCCCCATCTCTTCCTCACTTACCCTTTTCTCCATCTCTTCTTCTCTTTCACTCTCTTCCTCATCTACTCTTCTCTTCCTCTCCCCCTCTCTTCCTCACCAATCCTTCTCTCTCTGTCCATCTCTTCCTCTCTACCCCTCTCTTCCTCACCTACCCTTCTCTCTCTCTCCATCTATATTAGATATATTACTGAATACAAAATATACAATATACAAATGATTTAAGAAAAGAGTAGAAGTGCAGTCTAAAAAAAGGAACATAGAAGTACATATACGTACAAGTACATGTACATTTCACTCATGTGCGTTACTTGCGTTAACACCCACCACTGTCTTCTTGCAGTAATGAAAAACCAAGCCTCTCGTAGTGTCCTTCTGTTAGTTTCACTTGACTCGGTTCTGAGGTCATCTTGTTGTGGGGGTCGGGGGTTCTACTCGGGAAAACACTTAATGTATTCATATTTTTTTAGTGATTGTTACTGCTGTAAAAGCTTGATTTTTTTTCAAAAGATGGGGTGAAGGCCCTGTCATTTGAACTGTGTAATCTAAGTAGGTAAAATAATAGATATCTAGAGTGACACACACACACACACACACACACACACACATACACACAACTCCATCATGGAGTTACCATATGGTAAATGGGACCATTCAAACTGTCCTTGCATGAAATCCCTATTCAGTTGTTTTAACCTGAATAACAGCTTTAACATCCAGTATTTGTTTTATCCTTCACTTGGTGATAACCTAGGGGAGCTGTATATCTTTGCACTAAATGCTTTAGAACAAAAGCAGATGTGTAAATCGATCTGTTCAGTGCAATTTTTCCCCCCTAAATCCTGTGGTTGTCTAGTCCTGGCGATAAATTATTGCGTGTAGGGAGCTCTTGGTGTGCGTTTGACACCCAGACCCAGGGTGCAGTGCAGGAGGACAATGTGTCTGTGTGATGCAGTCGGGGAAAAACATTGAGGGAGGCCATGCACAACCACATCCCCATTAGCCCATACATCTTCCCCAACTGAATCAGGTTTCCAAAGAAATACATCAAATGTGTCTTTCATTCGTGTCCAGTTATGTCCGTCTGCCTGTGCCATTCCCTCTCTTAACATCGCCCTTCATCATCTCTGCTTCGCAATCGTTACCTTATTGGACTGATTTATGATGATGTTAATGAATCATTTGTATTCCTGTGTTAACCACGATGGTCCAGTTATGCTTTAAAGACCGACGGAAAATGGAAGCAAAGATCTTTCCTCTGAGAAGAAGAAAAAAACACACACATTGCCGAATTTATGGTCATTCCTGGAGCTTGGAAGATTAATGTTCAAGTCATCATAAAACTACCTTTTTCTTGTAACAGCCTCTTAATGCAAGCTCAAAGGCTCCACAAATGGTAATATAGCATGGTGATATTCCTGTCCACCTCCTCAGAATCAGTTTGGCTTGTGAACCAGTTGTATTGCAATCGTCTTCCTATATCCTAAGCATTAGTAAGGATAAATGAGCAATTTAAAATGTTAAATTATTTACAAAAGTGCATACTGAATGGCCTGGAAGACCTCAGAGGGGAATAACATTTGTAAACTTGTTAGAACGACTTACTAGCTTGATAAAATGTTGAAATAAAATACAAACTAGAGAGCACTCGAGTGCATACCTTCACCACATCAAAAAGTCACCTGGATCTGCGCCAAAATCGAATCAACTGTTTATTCTCCCCTAAGTAAACTAACCACTAAGTTTTGTCCAATTCCGTCCATAACTCTTTGAGTCATCTTGCTAACAGGCAAACAGACAGACAGACAGACAGACAGACAGACAAACAGACAAACAGGGGTGAAAACATAAATAAATATAGTTTAAATAACTGCTCGGGTTTCAGGAGGAGAGGAGAAGACCCCATCCTGGGAACTTCCATGAAGTGTCCTCTCAAGACACTTTTGGCACATCTTTAGTTCTCATTCACCGCTCAAAGTAGTAATACATATATAAACAGTATATGCATATTTTTAATATATTTGTGTATTATTGTATGTTTTTATTGAGCGACACAACTGAAATTGAATGAATACATATAGTGTTTGCGAAGGACAATATCATTGAATCAGCTCTAATTCATGGGGCGACAGATCAGGCACCTAGGAGCACTAATCATTACAACATAAATTGGATAGATCCAATTAGTTCTGGTCCACTTCCTTGAACACTTGGAAGCTCTGAATACAAATACGCACCCATTATATTCAGTGTTGGGCAAGTTACTAAAAATGTGTGTGTAATTAGTAACAGTTACTAGTTACTTCTTTCAAAAGTAACTTAATTACTTTACAGTTACTGCAAAATAAAATAAACTAGTTACTAAACTCTCGCATTACTTTTGAGTATATTTTTAATGTACACAAAGCTATATTATTTTACACACATATACACACACACACACACACACACACACACACACACACACACAGATGGAGAGAGAAACAGTCGGAGTCATTTCACATGGAGTGCTATAAAAACAGAAAGGTAGACAGTGACAACGGGTAATTCAAACCCAGTACGTCTCATTTGTTATGTGACCATCTAGGAGCCCAATATGATCGATCTGTATTTACCGGTAGCTTTTTTACGTCGATTAAGTTACGGGTATGTTTTGTATAAGTTAAGAGCACGCTGAAGCACGCTGAAGCACGCTGATATACGTCGTAGTAGGGCCAGGGCTGGCATACGCTGCCATTAGTTGTAGTTAAGTTATGCGATCGTTGACACACGTTCACACCAGGGTTTCCGGACAGATTTTATTTTACCGGACAAATTCGAAACTTAGCGGTCATGTTTCAAAAACAGTCTATATTACAAACGCAACTATAATGTACACCTAGATTGACGAAATAATGACAAAGACCTCAAATAAATTTGACTATTTAATGAACAACAAAACAAACAAGAACAATTGAGCAAAACCTTGTTAGCCGCAAAAATCTAGGCTATTTCAAAACACCTGTAACATCTGTAGTCCGTTTTAACATAGGCTACATGGCATCAAATTTACCCTGTAGGCTACCTGGCAACTTTTTGCTTTCTCCTTAATTTCATTGCGGCAAAGTCCTCTGCTGCCGAGCTGAAATCAAAGGTGTCTAATGTGTCTTTGCAGCTTGCAATACGCATAAGTCGCATCACTCTCTCCTCCTCCAGACGACTCCGCAGTGATGTTTTCAAACGATTCTGCAGGGAGAAGCCCCTCTCTGCTGGTCGCTTGACACGGGCAGAACACAGGCAATTTTAGCCAGTGTGGCCCAGTCGGGGTACAGCTCGCTGAACTCAGAAATTAGCACTTGGCAAGCTGTCGCAAACATTAAACCCCCATAGCCGTGGAGCGCTGCCATCACTGCACCTGCATCTCGTCGGGCGCGCTTGACGTTGAAGAGAGGTGCGGCAGCTGATTCGGTCAATTCATGACCAAAATGGGCAATGACCTTTTCAGTGGCTGTCAAAACTCAAATGTCCAGGATGTAAGTTTTGTATGAGCATTATTACCGGACATTTTGACCGGCAGGTTTTTAAATGGCCGTTTTTTTACGGCTAACGGAAACCCTGGTTCACACATGTTACTTGTAAGTTACTCATGAGTCGAAATACATCGAGATAATGTCTAGCGTACCCAAAACTTATTTCTAATGAGTAACGTGCTTTGAACCTATGTGTAACTTATCTCCAATGCATATTGACGTATGATGGCGTATTGTCAGTGTTTAAGGGAATTGGTATATAAAACGGGTGCTGGCGGTGATGTTGATACTGCGATGTCTAGTGCGGTTATGATTTGAATCGGCTACGACACGTGATCGTCGGCGATACGCTGCTGCGCGCTATGCAAACTCCGGCAACACGCTACGCATTTGTTGGTATAAGATATCGAAACACTCTATATAAGTTACTAATATGTTATGAATACGCTATGTATACGCCCAAAATTGAAAACAAACATTGATAGTTCAGCGTATGCCAGCGTTTTAGACATATTTTGATATGTTGGCATACGCTGGCTAAATCGTCAAGGTGTGACAGGGCCTTTACATACATATCTCCTTGGTCAGTGGAGCACTGGCACTGATGTCTTTTGCGATTAGCTATATAGCAGCATGTTGTTTTGCTTCATAAGTTTAGAGTTACTATAGAGTTACCATTCTTTCTCATACCTGCACAAAGTCTACAACTCACCACTATATATATATATATAATTATATATTACCATGCACATTACTTATATATTACCATGCACTTTACTGCAACATTTGCACTCTGGTTAGATGCCAAATAATTTTCGCTGAACTGTGCTTGTGCTGTGCAATGACAATCAATTTGAATCTAATCTATATTTTTTGTCCTTGATCACCAGGATGGAAAAATGACATCCATATTTCCAGGACAGCGCACCCACAGTGTCTGCACTGACTGCGGCCTTTGTGTGCAGTAAGTCTAATGCTAAATGAATGACTCACATCATTTATTGCGCCACATTAAATGGTTAAATAGGTTGGTTGATGACGTTAGATCATAAACCGGAAACTAACGAGTACCAAGCCCATTTAAAATTCATTATTCAATTTGAAAAAGTAATTAGTTACTATTGTCGTTATCGCCAGAAGTAAAGTGTTTCTGTAACGCGTTACTTCCAACACTGATTATATTAAGAAGCAGAAGGCTTTGCTAATTTTCCAATCATAAGTTCATCCTCAGTAGCAGCAATTGATGCTTGCTAATTGGCTGATCGGAGCCATGACATATGACCAAGCGCCAAGAGAGGAGGTGACAAATTGCTTGTGTTCATCGGGACCAACCTCTGAACAAACAGATCCATTCTGAAAATATCACAGCAGCCCCTGGGATCCTGAAAATGGACAGGAAGTGTCAACAAGGTAAAAAAAAATCACCTGATCTCAGTACTAGGGTAATCAATGGGCTGACCCACAAGGGTTTACTGTCATATTTGTGATGTACCAAAACAAGTGTGACTTTTAAAGGCATCCCACAGGTTTATGAGGACAAGAAATGGTAAGTTAGGGACCTGGAAAATGAACAGGTTTTTTAAATATTCGTTTTTTGGGTATTTTATATATAAATATAAATATATATATAAATATAAATATATATATAAATAAATACAACTTTCACACAGGCTCCTGAACACCAGCGCCCACCTTTGAGCTGATCAATTGTCGGATTGCCTTCAAAGGAGTGTCCTTCTTTCACGGCTCAATGACTTCTCGGATTCCTTCCCCTTTGTTCTCCGCACACAAGAGCACACAACGTGCCTATCCTCCACCACCAAGCAGCACGCGTTAAGCCCTCTTAGACTTCATGGTGGCGCTCCCACCATCTGGGAGTGACCCTGGACACATTGACGAATGTGCTGCCGACCGGCTCCACATGAAAAGACTGCATTGAGAGCCGTCACACCGCGGAATAAAAATAAGTTCCTTATCGGAGAATGGCATTTCAGACATTTTAAAAGGAAGCCACTGCCATACAAACTAATGATTTGGGCAAGCACTGATATCACTGCTTTAGTAACTGAGTTTATAATAATTAATACCGCACTTGAAGGAAGAACTATTTTATTCCTTTAGTTTGGCTTAATAATAACAAAGGTCGCCATTAGCCACCTCACAGGCCACTGGATAACAAGGCAGTTTTAAGTAGGAGCAAGACAAGTTCAGATCTACTATCAGGGATACCTTTATGGTGGGGGGGGGAGGGTGCATTATGTCTGTGCTTTGCTTTAATTTGATGTAGCTCATCTATAATAAAATAATCTATAATGATTATTTAGGTCAGAGTTCTACCATAACCCCAACTTTCTTTCTCCGCACAATAATGGATCCTTCAGGCCTCCATTAATGTTAAGTGTTTCACCGGTGCTTTATTCTGTTAGTTGTGCCTTGCCTTAAGCTGAGACTTCCTCAGACAAGGGGGGAATCTCAGCCCTTCCAGTCCTTGAGTTTGTATTGTTTATGTATATTTACTCAATATTACCTACTAATGTAAATTTTTGTGCTACTATTATTTTTCATAGCATTTTGTCTCACCTAGATGCTTACCTCCTGTTGTTGTTCTTTGCTTTTCAGTTTAGGACCAGCAGGTTCACTGGGGACCACGTCTAGGTAGGCCTTATGCACAGGAACAGACTTAACGTTGATAAGACACAAGCACAAGGCCAGAAATAGAGAAAGAGATGCGGTGCATTAGCCCAGGGAAGAAAAAGAAACATGAAGAATTGGAAGTTTGTATTCACGCTGAGAGGAGAGACCCGGGAAGCAGTAGACTCATTGAAATGTATCGTGGCCATGAGGATTTTTTTATGAAAAAAATGCTGATAAGCAAACAGCGGCAGAGTTAGGATATGAAAAATATTCCCGAAGCAAAATAAATGTAGGCGACCAGAGAGGGACATTTGATTGAGGGTGTGATATACAGGGTATACGCACAGATATCGGATGGGAGAGAGAAGCTTGAGGGGTGGAGAAGAGAAACAACGCTAACGCTGTCCTTTAAACTAAACAAAGTATGTGCAGCCTTTGACTCGGTAGAAGTTAACCGTGTGACCTTGTTTCCGGGATCGCCGGAGACCTAACATAACCTGTTCATTGGTTTGCATTAGGTGACTCCATTTACAGGTTAAACACATGCTACTGCATCCATTAGCTATTATTGGCTGATACAATTACCCGGTCCCCTGCTGAATAGAGGATAACTTTGCCGAATCAACCTTATCTTTATCTTTCCACAATAGGGATAAAGTATGAAAAACACCCCTACCTCTAGCTATCCGCATCAGGGATATAGTGTGAAAAACAACATTACCTCAATCTGTCCCCATCAGAGATATAGCGTGAGCTATAGAGATATAGTGTGAAAAAACAACCATATCTCCATCCATCCACATTAGGGATATAGTGTGAAAAACAACCTTACCTTGTCTCTATCTATCCGCAATAGTGATAAAGTATTAAAAACAACCTTACCATATCTCCATCCATCCACATTAGGGATATAGTGTGGAAAACAACCTTACATTGTCTCTATCTATCCACATTAGTGATATAGTATTAAAAACAACCTTACCATATCTCCATCCATCCGCATTAGGGATATAATGTGAAAAACACAGTTGTTGCGATGCTCTCTTGTGTTTCTGGGGAAAAGCTCAGCATGGATGTGAAATGTTACCCCAACTTTGTCATTTGAGTTGGAGGTTTGAGGTGAAGGGGTAGCGGGGAAGCCTGTGTGCAAGCAACATGGAGGAAAACTAAACACTGTTATTTTGCATATACCACAACACAAAGTCCAGTTGAAAATCAGCCAGGTTCCTCTTTAAGCGTTGATGCCACACACCTGTCCTCCACTTATTAGGACCCAACTGAAGGGGTGTTTACAGGCGAACCCGGCCACCCTGTAGCCCCAGAATGGGCAAAATAACCTGAAAGCAATGGGGTCAGGGGCTGTGGTTCTTCTTTAAGGAGAGACAAGTTCAAAGTGTCCTACTCTGAGGAACTGGAAAAGAGAAGAGCGAGAATCCTTTCACTGGTTCCACCCAGGTCCCCATGACACATCTAAGCCAGCATGGAGATTGCCACTGCGAGAGACCACTTCATGCATATTCTTAATAATTACATAAAGTACAGACGGATGATAAGTGATCTACGAGACACTGTGAGGAAGGAGAACTATATCAAGGACGTGGAATAGAATGATGATAATGATTACATATAGCTTAACTCAGATGTTTTATTATTAATATCCAAAGGGATTTCAAAGATTTACAGTGGAGTGTCGGCGTAAAGCCCGAAATTGATGTGTGTACAAGAGTCGTGATTAAAGCCATGCTTCAATTTCCCACATTTGCAGGGCACAATTACGATTACGACAGTACATGTTTAGAGTCCATTCAAGTGTTTGGTACCAGCAGATCTAGATGAAGTAATGGATACAAGATTAGGATACAATTAGAAGAACGTATAGGGATCGGAATGTAACAGATGTGGAGGATTTCTTGGAGACTCGATATTCGGTATGCCCAAGATTTCAAATAGTAGCAGTGAAGCTCTCTATGTATGGATGTAACAATTGCGTCAGTAATTCTGCCTATGATGGTGGGTGATACAGTGAGATTGCTATGATAGCAGTATAAATGGCTTCATTTAACGAGAGTGGGTTTGGGGATTCGCCTAAATGATTAGATTTTGCTTCTGTAAAGCATCGGGTAATGCAGTAAACGATGACATTGTCTCGCTTCCCGATTTTCTTGCCTACTGTGAATTAAGTTGGAATACTGCAGCACCATTCCCAAAACAGAGAAGAAGAAGGTGGCTTAACAGCATTGTGGTATAGAACACAAATAGTCAAACAAATAGACACAAATAGTAAAACGAACAAGTAATAAAAACTCACTAGAAAACAACGACAATAATACAATTGTGGTCCAAAACCATGAGTGGAAGTGAAAAAGAGATGGTGATTGAAGAGGTCAAGATGAGCTGCTGGAGGAAGTTCAGACTCTGTTTAGGACCCAACCTTCTGTCCCACAAATATGGGCTGGAGGAAAAGGTCTTTAATGACAGGTTCCAGCAGTGTGTATATGTGTGTGTGTGTGTGTGTGTGTGTGTGTGTGTGTGTGTGTGTGTGTGTGTGTGTGTGTGTGTGTGTGTGTGTGTGTGTGTGTGTGTGTGTGTGTGTGTGTGCGCATGTGTGTGTGTGTGTGTGTGTATGTGTGTGTGTGTGTGCGCATGTGTGTGTGTGTGTGTGTGTGTGTGTGTGTGTGTGTGTGTGTGTGTGTGTGTGTGTGTGTGTGTGTGTGTGTGTGAGAGAGAGAGAGTAAGGGAGAAGCCTGATATGTGTGTGTGTTGGTGTATGTTTGTAGGAGTTCCCAGTACTTAATAACTCACACATTTTAGGGGAATTAAAGTGTGCGAGTGCTGAGAGCCAGCGGTGGGACTTCAGTGGAAGTCAAAGCTAGTTGAATAGTGAGTCTATTAACTCATACACCTCCAGGCTGGGTGTGTCTAGGGATGTATTAAGTGTGGAAGATTTGGGCAAACAAACATTCAAGTTATACTGCGTTGGGAGAGAGAGTGTTTACTAGGGCGTGGTGATTACGATCTTGACGCCAGGTAAAAAACAAACAACAACTATTAAATCCACTCTAAATGTTGAATAGCACCAACATCTGTGCTGTGAAAGAATGGTGTGATTCTTGCCAACGTTATACAATCTGTATTGTCTTTCATTATCTTGAATCTGAATGGCTTCAGTACCGGGTAGATGCGGAACAGACTGCTGGTTTGGACACAGAAAACACAAACACAAACCTAAAGTATTCTGGATATCTTCGGATATCAACAAAGCATATGATTTACTCTGTAAGGAGGGACTCTTAATTCAGATTCATGATGCATGACTCAAAGACAGGTTTAACTGTGCATTTGTCGAAGAATAATCAGAGACAGACAACCTTCAAAAACACAGACTGAGACAGTATATTGGGTGTATCAGGCATTCTTCTAATCATTTAATACAATATGTAGAATACTTCCCTGCCTCTGCAAAATTTCTTGGCATGTTTGACTCGGCTCAGGCTTTGAAGAGCCATTAGAGCAAAACCTCCTCTCCCGACTGTGATATAAAAAACAACACAGAGTAGACCCTTTGAGAGACACTTGTTTGTTTAGCTTCTGCCGCAACCTTGATGGTTCTCGAGGCGGTAGCACGAAAAGTATCTTGTGCATAAAACATCGGTCTACACAGGGTTGAAAGCACAGGGTGCAAGTGCAAGGACCAGACCAGTATAGCGTATGGGTGAAAATAATAGACAGCTTAAGGTAGCGCTGCATTTCTAACCTGGCTGAGGCCCGAGGTCAATGACTTGACAGGTCAGCTCCTTTGAGGACACTTGAATAAGCATGTGAGGAAATCGGGGGGAGAATTCGAGTGCATTGTTCAAGCTCTGTCCACACTTTGCTGGTTTGTGAGCTAATAGCTTATATGTCCCATGTGACAAATGTTAATGACTGGATTTAGACAATCGGCAGAATCGTAATTGAAACCTGATTGTCTTGGGCCTAGTAAATCTGCTGCTGTTATCTTGATTTCTTGTTACCCATTGTTTGATTATTAAACTCGTAGAAATGAGCAATGATGTTAGTGTGTCCACACACTGGAGTGTTTGGTTATTTGTTACATAACAGTTCCAGAAGCAGCTATGGTGTCAATTTGAAAGGATATTTATTTTATTTCATCTCAGGGAAGGGACCTATTTGCATCTCAACATTTACAATAGACCAGATCCATTTTTTAATCATATTGCAAAACTGCTGAAGCAGTCAGGGGGGCTTTTGTTCTGGCTTACACATGCAATATTGAAATTAGCTTTACTGTTAATATTTGCCATATCTTTTGCGTGCTCAATGGCTTTTTGACAAGAGAGCTGATTTAGGTCAGTGTTGTTTTAAAGATGGAAAATTGGACGATATTTCACAGTCTTGGTTCACTGAATATCACAAATGATTTCAATATATTGGAAAAATGGCTTTGATTATTCACACTAACACCATCTAGGGCTTGTCGTAAAAATGCTAGCAGCAGAATGAATTGACGCTTGAAATTTCATAACGTCCTCTTTTCGCATATGCTTCAAGATTATGATGTTGAATATGTTGGCTATAATGTTTTTTTCACTAATTATAATCTGGGATATTTAGTGACCAGGACTGTGTAATGTGCAATCTTTACATACAGTATGTTTGTATAACAGAAGGACTTTCTGTGAAAATATTCTGTATACCAGTGTAGGTTGATTTAAAGTCTTTCATTGTTTCATATTCATATTCTCCAGTATGTCAGTCCAGTGTTTGGAATATACCTATTGAGCCCAGCACGACGAGCCATTATGACTTAAATGTAACATGCGATGTTATCACGTCTGTCACTTGTCTCCCCAGCGGTGCAGACGGTGTGGTACTCCTGAGGGGATCCATGCACATCTCTTGCTAAATGCACAGGGGCTGTGTGAATGTTTCAGAGCCCATCTGCCTCCCCCTCGTCCATATGAAATTAAGTTAAGTAAAAATGTCTTCCACTACCATTATTTGACAAAAGTTCCACTTCACTGCTCAGATGTTCAGCGTGTGTCCACGGTAAGTGATACTAGAAACCGCAATGCAATTAGTTTTTTAGCTCTTGTTGAAAATAAACTCCCGCTGGCATTCTGCCCGGGTTTCGAGTATTATTTCAACATAACCCTGCCGGTTTCCCTCATTCTCATTCTATGTCACTTTTTTTACATACTTTCTCAGCCCATTGCATAGCATTTCCTGAAACAGACTCAAGGAGTTTAGCATGTAGTGTAGCAGATAACCTTTTGGCCATTGAAGCCTCTTTTGGTCACCAACAGGCTACTTATATCTATGTATATATATAGGGTCCTAAAATTGATCTCTGAAACTATATGTGATACACATGGCCATGTGATCTGCTGCCTAAACCCCTTTGAACGGAATTCATGTGCAATCTTTTTATTTCCTTTTTTCCCCCCACTTCTGGCTCCTAGCTCACACCCACATACATCTTGTAAGGAAGTAGGAGTAATGGCTGCTAATACAATGGAAGCAATTTCCTATGACCTTGTTCACCATCTTGCCCTCATTCTCAATGGTTTACAAGCTGTCATCCCGTCGCCGTAGCAAATAACCCTAGAAATGAAAGTTAGTGGTGCCACAGTTTCCCTTAACCTGGACTGTTCCAGAATGTGCCCTGTTGTTGTTGATGTAAATGTAATTATTGATGTAGACTTTGGGGAAGAAAATGGCCTTTATACTATCACTAGAATGCCATCCAATCTAAGAGCTGAGCCTATAGTATGAGCCTATAGTATGACCATATATGGACACGCATCTCTGGCCTGCGTACTCTTTCAGGGCAGATCTACTTACCTGTGTTTGTTAGGGATGAGTCACATGAAGGAATAATACAGGCATAAACCCTGTCATTCAGAACGGAATACTATATATTTTCCAATATGTGTAATACTGTGCATTTTCACAGTGTGCAATTTGCCAGTCACTATCCTGTCAGGCTTTTTCCTGATCGATTCCAGTGTGTTGTTTTCCTACAGTACCCAGAATGGGGAGTAGTAGAGAGTGTCGGCATCGGTAGAATCTGCGTGCCCTCTTTCTGAATGACGTATTTCTCTCGGTAGGAACAATGCAAAACTTTTTTACTTTTTTACAGCGATTCTGAGGATGAACTCCGGAGTTATTTTTCATATTGCACTTGAATGAATATCTGATAGGTGTGGTTGATGCCAGAGCAGTGAGGGAGATTGCTAGTTGAAGATGTAAGCTGCAACCCGAAGCCATGGAAAACGTGAAAGAGGCAAATTACTTCTTTGGAGATGCTCATACTGTGCCTTGACCCTTTATTATTTTACATTGTCATGTTTCACCTTCTCAAAGGATGTTGGACATGTGTGTAGCATACCGTTGCATTCTATATGTTTGGGATAATCCGCAATGCTGAATAACTCATGGACATTAGCTATGCTAGCTAACGTTATACGTATTATTATTAATACGACATTTAGCTATAAAGTGGATGTATCACCTAATATTTTAACATTATTACTTTATTTTATATTTTATTTAAATATATATACAGGTGCTGCTGTTTTTTTTCAGACGATCATGTGTAACAGAAAGCCACAAAGCATACGTTGTGCCGTGAAATTTCCCGCTACTAAGCATTTATTTCTTGAAGGGTCCTTAATTAGTTATTATTAGTAGTATTCTCTCATAGTAAACTCCACTTTAAATCCTGCTCTCCCACAGTTAAAAAAAACATTAGAGAAACAGGAAAATAATTGCACATCACCAAACGGCACTACACTTTATTGATATATGTTGGAAGAAGGCCATCTCCATCACTAAGGACTGCAACCATCCCGGGCACCATCTCTTCTCCCCCCTACCGTCTGGTCGCCTGTTCCGTAGCATCCGTACAAGGTCTACCAGGTTCAAGGATCGTTTTTATCCACAGGCAGTGTGCCTACTGAACTGCTAGGAGTACTGCCACTATAATAACATTGTCATTAACATTACAATATCATACTTTGCTGGACTTTCTGGACTCATTACAGTTACTGCACTGTACTGCACTGTACTGCACTGTACTGCACTGTATTTATGATGCTGCTGCACTACTGGCACTTAGAAATGCTTTTAAATATTTTTGCACAATTCAACACATGGACATTTTATCCCTCAGTCACATATTTGTATGTTAACTTTTATTGTGTATAGTAATTTGTTGCAGCAATTCAAACTGCGGGAGGGAATGGGGAGTAAGCATTCCATTGTACTTGTTGCATATGGCAAATACAAATCTGGTGTCTTGTATCTTGTATCTTGATGTCAAAGTGTTTTTTATCAGGTACTTTTCATGACATGAATGTGAACAGTTTAAGCAAAATATCAGATGGTTTTCCCGAGGAGCAAAGTGTGGTTATCAGCCCAGCTATCAACGCTTATCAAGGTTAACTGCAATCAAGCTAATGACGTTTTTTGTTGTTTCCTTTCAGGGCCATCGCTCTAAACTGACTATTAATGAAAGTTTCTTTAGACTTGGTTCCGAGCAATTTATCGGTGCCAGGTTCGTTTTTGGTTAAGTGTGTTTGTTGTGTGTTTGTGATGTGGTTTGCCTTGCAAACAGGCATTTACTATTAGTCTAACTTACTAATACTAATACAACCTTCACTGGGAGTGGGAGTGCTTAAGATGGTAAATTTTAGTTTTATTGTTGTAAATGAAAAATATTTAAGAGTAAATTAAAAATCAAGATTAAATTAAGCATTGAAAAGTGATGATTAGAAAAGACTTGCACAAGTGCTCCTGTCAGTTGGTACATGAATACATACACAATTACACACACACACGCACACGCACACACACACACACACACACACACACACACACACACACACACACACACACACACACACACACACACATACATCACACAAACACAAACGCACACACACACACACACACACACACACACACACACACACACACACACACACACACACACACACACACACACACACACACACACACACATTTCTGTATAAGTAAGTAGCAATGCTGTGCCCTATGTTTGCAGTATTGCTACTTTCCACGAGTGTCCCCTGAAGCATCACATGAGCTTGAATGGAAACAGTGGCAGCCTTTCCTTTCGTCAAGGCTGTCGACCCTATATACCACCCAGAGTCCTGAAGCAAACCGGGCCCATTGTATTCCAATATAATTGGAATACAATACATTTTTTTATTCAGAGAATGCCCCCAGTTTGTCAGCCTTTTAACCACAGGGAAAATATAAACACAACCCCCAAAAAAAAAACAGCTCATAATGACAGTGATGATGGGGAAAATAATGCATGCAAGAATCTGTTTGCAGTCACAGAGGGAGGCTGATTTGTACCGTGAGGAGGTCAGGGGAACTCTGAACTTAAGTGATGACACACCTGCCGACTTCTGCATTAATGCCTTGCTCCGTAGAACCGTCGGGTCTTAATTATGAAGGTGAAAGACCTTGTCTGGCAAAGGTCAGGGCATAGGGCTGCTTTAAATCATGTGCTCTTCCCAGGGCCTCCCTCAGACACAGCAGAGAGCTGGTGCAGAAGACAATTAGCTTTAAAAATAAAATATTAAAATAAAAAGAGAATCCAGAAGACACGGAAGAGGGGAAGCTTTAGACCTCCAGCACTTCATAATGCATGGCGATACCACATATTTAGATTGGCTTTATTTGTCACATTTATAATATGTATTCAGTTCAGGTTCAAGGAGCAGTGACATTTTATTGCCAGCTCCAAAGATGTGCTCAAAATTAGAGGAATATAGAGGTTACCAAAAATACAAAATAACAAGATAAAAAACAACATACATTTGAATTTGAAATTGTTGTTGTTGTTGTTGTTCTTTATAATTAAAAGAAACCTACATATTTACATGATTTCAAACTGTATGAGTCTAAAAATGAAGTGTAAAGAGAGCGAAGTTAAGAAGTTAAGTATAGGCATCCTATCATACGTCCTCTCACACCTACACCTCGTACAAACCCCGCCCTCACGCCCGTTCCAGGACGCAGGGGGGAATCGATGGTCCACAGATCTGCATCTCCCTAAAGGACAGAGAGCAGCCTCATTGCTTGACCCCCGGACCCTAGGGAGTAGTAGTAAAGCCATGGGGTCGTCAAGAGATGGGAGGGGGGGAGGAGGGGCATCTCACGACATCAAAGGTTGACAATAAGGAGGCGGCCATTACTGACTAAGCAGTATTCAAATGGGACCGTTCAGCCTCGGCCGTAGCGGTGAAATGATTGCAGTCCCCCGGAAAACGCTGAGTGAAATATTAAGAGAGAGTTAGAAGCAAAAAAAAACAAAACATAAAGTATTTATATTTGGATAGAGTGTGACTGTCAATGTTGTGTGTCAACAGAACTGTGTGAATAGGTGTGTGTGTGTATGTGTGTGTGTCAGAGAGAGAGAGAGAGAGAGAGAGAGAGAGTGTGTGTGTGTGTGTGTGTGTGTGTGTGTGTGTGTGTGTGTGTGTGTGTGTGTGTGTGTGTGTGTGTGTGTGTGTGTGTGTGTGTGTGTGTGTGTGTGTGTGTGTGTGCTGTGTGCCTGTGTGCCTGTGTCCATGTGAAGGAGAGAGATAGACAGAAAGGATTACAGAGAGCAGAGAAATCACTAAACTGACAAAATATATTATTTGGATATGCACGGAAAAAGCCGGTGCAAGCAGAAGTCACTTCGTCACGGCCTCGAAGCGCAGAGGCCGTGTGCCCGTGTACCGCCTGATTACAGAATCAGCAGACGGGGAACAACAGTCGCTCATCA
This sequence comes from Muraenolepis orangiensis, assembly GCA_027704905.1. Taxonomy (NCBI): domain Eukaryota; kingdom Metazoa; phylum Chordata; class Actinopteri; order Gadiformes; family Muraenolepididae; genus Muraenolepis; species Muraenolepis orangiensis. The sequence goes on from CM051004.1 coordinate 20,373,990, forward strand.
ATGACTTGCTTCTCCGTCCTCCTCAACAATAATTCCCTGGTATCTCGCAGAGTAACATGGCGTCACTTTGCGTGAGCAGCATATTTTAGGCACGATCCTTTAGTATAATTACTCCGAAATGAAGGAAAATGCGGCGGAAAGAGTCATAGGCTCTTTTGCATGGTGGGTAAAAAGCCACGAATGACACATGCAGATGTACCACAGATCGAGGGGTGATCGAAGAGGAGGGGCTTTTGGTGCCTAATCAATGGCCCTTCACAAGGAACATAGTCAGCAAAAATAAAATAAATGAAAGCAATCTGTGTCCCCCGTGTGTCATGGACCAAGATATCAGTCAATGCCTCACCCGACACAGAACCATCTCTCCTCACGTTGGACTTCAGTGACACAAGCTGACACTACGTCACCACGCGTCCTGAATCCTAATCTAAATCTGGAGCATTAAATCATCTTCATTGTCACATACATGTACACACACACACACACACACACACACACAGTGAAATGTGTTTATTTGCATTTAACCCATCCTAGTATTAGGAACAGTGGGCAGCTATTTTTATAAGCAGCATTAAACCGGCGACCTTCCGGTTCACAAGCCAAGTCCCAACAGACTAAGCTGTCCTGCCGCCCACTGAACTTCTCATAGTAAACTAATGACCCAATGCTAATTTGCTGTCCGCATCGTCAGAAATGTACACATCCGTGGGTTTACTCGATCCGCCGGTATGTCTTTTAATTTTTTGTAGGCCGCTAAGTTGTTGTTAAGCTGTCGATCACAAATCGTGTTCACAATCATTTAAATCATACTTGTTTCACCATCTGTTTTTCGGCCTGTCCAGGCGTACGGTCCGTGATTGGTCGTTGCCTGCATGTCAATCAAGACCTCTTCCTGAAGAATAGGAGAATCTTGACAGCCTCAACTGGGCGGTGTCCCGGGCTTTCCGCCTGGGAAGGGTGGCTCCGCCAGACTGCAGATGCAGCCTGACTTTGACCTTGAGGCACGCTGGCTGCTCGTGTGCGGCTCTCTCCGGGGTTTCATAGGTTTGTAGAGTGACACATCTTACAGTATCTACACACATCTTAGACCATGCTTATGACCGGTGGGCCTTTGATCATCTCTTCACACCGACGTTATTGTTCTTTTTATGTTAATTTTTGCTGTGTAAAGTATTTTTATAGTATTGTTTTAGAAATGTGTACAGCAGAAGGGAATGGGGAATAGGCATTCCATTGTTCTTGTTGCAAATGGCAAATAATCCTGAAGTGGAATGCAAGGCGGAACAGCCCTGGTCTGTAATGCACACGCCTTTGTGTCGTCCCCCAGATTCACTCTGTGACTACACTAGCAGACATGCCACGGAGCACCACCTATTCATTCGATTAGCGCTTGATTAATAAACTTAAGGTGGCGCTCGCAGTTTTGATTATGGACCAAATTATTCAAAATTGATGTCTATCTAAATGACCTCCCCAGCCATCCCCTACTGCCCACTGCCTCCTTCCCATCCCCCATCCCCCCCCCCCACCCACCCGCCCCCCCCCCCCCCCCCCCCCGCCCCCCGCCCGCTGGCTGATGCAAAGCTTTGTTTTGGCTCTCTCCCTGGAGGCCTAGGGGGGCGGGGAGACAGAGAGAGAGAGAGAGACAGAGAGAGAGACAAAAAGAGGGATAGAGCAGAGAGAGTGAGAAAGAGAGAGACAGAGAGAGGGATGGAGCAAAGAGAGAGAGAGAGAGAGAGAGAGAGAGAGAGAGAGAGAGAGAGAGAGAGAGAGAGAGAGAGAGAGAGAGAGAGAGAGAGAGAGAGAGAGAGACAAAAAGAGGGATAGAGCAGAGAGAGTGAGAAAGAGAGAGATAGAGAGAGGGATGGAGCAAAGAGAGAGAGAGAGAGAGAGAGAGAGAGAGAGAGAGAGAGAGAGAGAGAGAGAGAGAGAGAGAGAGAGAGAGAGAGAGAGAGAGAGCCTGCGGACAAGGAGCGACTATTTATAGAAGCTCTGTTGTGAAGCTGCTTCCCCTTAGGTTACCTTTGTGCTTCTTCTCCCGCCCCTTGTTACAGCTGACCTGTCCACTGGCACACACACACAGACACATACACGTACTTACACACACACTCATATACACACATACACACTCACATACAAACACACACACACACACACACACACACACACACACGGGCGGTATGATTTTGGATGATGGAATTGATGACAGTCTGTTTGGACTTGGCATGGGAACCGGAAGGTCGCCGGTTCAAGTCCCCCAAAACACCTGGGCACTGCCGAGGTGCCCTTAAGCAAGACAGCAGACCCCTACACTGCTCCCCGGGCGCTGTATATACAATATCTGCCCACTGCTCCTTATACTAGGATGGGTTAAATGCAGAGAAACACATTTCACTGTGTGTGTACATGTATGTGACCAATAAAGAGGATTCAATCCTCCAGATTAAGATTTCAAGTGAGATGCACACACACACACACACACACACCCAGGATGTGACCAAACAAGGTGCCAAGGTAGGTAAAATGAAATGTATACTTGATATGATCGGTTTGTACGTTGACTGTGATTAAACATTCCACTGACACTAAATCAACACGTATGTATGAGTGATCGGAGCCTACTGACCCCGTAACGGTTAATCCACTCATATTCATTTACCGTCGGCGACGTGTGAATATAGGGAGGCAGGGGGTGGCAGCGTGCCACGTGTGGCAGTGTGCGCTGTGACATCATCTGCAATTTAGATTTAGTGGAGTGGGAATGTGTTGGTTACCTCATGGGCATCAGCATCAATCACTGTGCGTTTACCTCGCTAAGCTATAAGAGAGGAGGCCGGTTCGATGTTCCCCCCTCTTAATGAGAAAATGGTTCCAACTGAATTTGTCCCATAAATCATCGCCATGCCCCCCCTCTCGCTCTGCCCCCCCCCCCCCCCGAAAACACTTTCTAAAGTACTACCTCTCCGGCAGACATCTTTTTTTATGATTCAGCGCTTTTTTATTTTTTTGGAGAGAGAGAAAGAACTAATTTTAGCTGACGCGGGACAAGCTTTATTTAGAGGGCTTTGTCGAGCTCAAAGAGCCATAACCTGTATCGGCTGGGTTATGTTGTGTTTGAGTTCATAAAATTGGCTCCTGGAGTTTGTTAGAATTCAGAGCCTACCGCCCGGTTCTGAGCTCGATTCCGAGGACTCTCAAACTCTGTGACGTCCGTGAAGACTAAATTCAAATGTTTTGATGTGGCAGCATAATTAGTTGTTAGCCGTTCTGCTCACACTTTGTATTCCTCTTTTGCCTTCCTCTAGATGTTTCCGACATTACCAATCCTAATTTGTCGAAGATGAAATTCTGATTTTTTTGTTTTTCCCAGAAATTCAACGCTGTTCTTCAATCAGTTGTCATAACCCCAGGTGTCTTTTTTTAATCAAATGCTCGGTTATTGTCACCTTCACTTCCTCTGACTGGCAGGCTCAAACTGTAGTGGTGTTTTTTTAATTCTTTCCCCAATGCTCAGCCCATCTGCTATTGTGGGAATCATTTCAAGGTTGCGTATGCAATTTCACACCACAGTAAGCTAGACTGGGGTCCACAGTGGCCCCCGTAGGGTCTGGCTGTTGCGTAACTAGAGGCTGGTTGAAAAAAACCCGGCGGCTTAGAAGTCAAACCCTGTGAAGCAGCCCATTCAGATGCAGTGTCGAGCCTCCGCTATATGCGGTCGGAGGTGTTGACTTAAGTAGTGGGCGGCTCTCGGCTTATTGTCATGTTCTCTTGTCCTTCACGCTCGCTTACGTATGCTAACGTTTCCCGTTTCACAAAGCTAAGCTTTTCGGAGGCAGAATTGCTCCCCTGGCCTCTTTGTAGCAATCCAAAGCTATTTCGTTCTCATATATTTCATCGGGTCATATTTAGTGGGTCCTTCCCGCCCGTGACATGTTGTTTTGTGAATTGACCCCACACTATGTGTATGTTTTGTACCGTGTGGTGCATTCTGAGTAGTGTTCGATTTGCGCCTGGTTTGAACTGCTTCGCCCAGAGGGTTACCGATCGTCGATCGTGTACAATGTAGAATGAAGTTCACCATTGGCTTACTTCCTACCCCATACCAAGTGCCTTAGCCAGGGTTGAGAAATGAAGTACCTTTTTTTAATCTAGGCTTCTTTTGCATAAACACAATATCAGTGTCTAAATTACTACCTGGTTGTTTGAAATAACAAACCAGTGTGATTCTCCTCCAAAATATTTTGTTTTTTTGTTTTAAATTTTTAGTCTTAGTCTTAAATGGTGCTGTTCCCTTTGAAATTATTCACACTGCTGCCAAGCAGACACTTTTCATCTTCTCGTAAGTTGTATAGCGCCAATTTCTTAATTTGGGTTCAGTTTTATTTTTTCTTTTGGGTAGAAGTAATTACCAGACCTCATAGCTGGCTACAGCGACACCCATACCATAGTCCTGTGGCTAATAACATGTTGGAGCCTACTTTTTGTGTGGCATAGTAAAACTCAGTTACACTCTATGTGTAGCTCGGCTACGAATGGACTGGCAGTTCAATGTGTGTGTGTGTGTGTGTGTGTGTGTGTGTGTGTGTGTGTGTGTGTGTGTGTGTGTGTGTGTGTGTGTGTGTGTGTGTGTGTGTGTGTGTGTGTGTGCATTTGTGTGTGCATGTGTCAAGGAATCGATACGACTTGTCCCGTCTAGGTAAGACGGGTGAGGCTGTCCGCAGGAGCAGCTGTAGACTGTGCTTAGAGCACATACCTCAAAACCTACAGCCTCTATTAGTCTGAGTTGGCTGAATATTCTGGACCGTCATACTCCCATCACAACAACATGCCAGGGAAAGCCATGGGGCTCAACCTGCCAAACAGACGCAGCCACTGTCTTCTCCAATGTGCTTTCAGAGGCAGCCTGACTGGACCAGATTACCATATAGCAAGTGAGGGAAGATGCTGAAGGCTGCACAGACAGTTTCAAGTAGAAAGAATTAATGCCACATCAAGCAGACTATTGTCTCTGGTGTCTACTCTAGAAATGAAAATGTATTATTTTGTTATATGTTGACTGTTCAGGACACAGGGAATGCGTTTGATTTAGATTTTTTTTCTTTTGCAGAAAATGGGAACAGTCAAATGGACCACAGTGCTGCTGCAGCTGGCTGTAAAAGCAGATTGAAAGCACACTTGCTGCGGGGAAAGTGAATAAAACAAAGCGGAATCATCAGCTGGTGACTCCCCCACCCTGCGGAGTTGGATTTCCGGATCACTGTGTGGAACAATGGAAGGGAATTTTCGAATACAGGTGGGAGTGTGTGCGTGCACATCTGGCAGGATAATACGGGTTAAACGTGTGCACTTCTGTCCCCGTGAACGCCTGAAGGGAAATAGATTGACTGGATGTCAACAAAAAAAATGTGTTGAAGATTCTCAGAGAAGGAAGGGAGTGGCTGTTTTATTACTGCATTATACACCGGGAGGGCCGCGGCGGGAAGCGGCACGCTCATGTCGTCTAGGGTGGAACCCCCTGAACCGTTGCAGATGAGATGGAATCACAAATGCCCTCACAAACAGAAGTGCTTTGACGCCATTTTAACCGCATCGCACAGGAAGAGAGGGTGGAATAGAGAGGAAATACATGGCTTAGTTTAATACAGGATGTGCACTGCATTGAAGTGTAGTCCTTCCTCCACCGCCGATTTTGGTGGAGATTTTGAATTATTTGACAGTTTACGTGGAAAACCTACGTGTGTATGTGTGTGTGTGTGTGTGTGTGTGTGTGTGTGTATGTGTGTGTGTGGTGTGTGTGTGTGTGTGTGTGTGTGTGTGTGTGTGTGTGTGTGTGTGTGTGTGTGTGTGTGTGTGTGTGTGTGTATGTGTGTGTGTGTGTGTGTGTGTGTGTGTGTGTGTGTGTGTGTGTGTGTGTGTGTGGGGGGGGGGAAGAAATTGCAGTGCTGACAGAGAAACATTTTCATAAAAAAAAAAAAAAGGTTTGATAGACTTGAAAGCAGGGTCATCTTTATTCCTGAGATTGGATTTAGGAAGAGATAGAAAATAAGCATTGTTTGTTTCCAGTTCTTGCACATGATTGGTGTACAATGCGACGGCACCAGCCACAGCGCAACTCATTGCAAATAATTCATGTAAATTCTTGCCAATTGTCCTAAATTGCAAATCCTCGGTTTGCCGTATCAAGATGCTGTATGTGTCATTATTTAACATTGTGTAATGTTGAGTAATGCACCATTTCTAACAAAAAGCGCTAATTGTGTCATCAAGTAACAATCTCTCTATAAAATGTTAAGCAAATGTGTGGTGAAAAGATTTATGTTTTTTTTTTATTAGGACAATGGACTTTCAGGGGGAGAGGTGGAAGAGGCAGAGACTCAAGCTAAAGAAGCAATATTCTCTAAGGTGTAAAGATAAACAGCCTTACAAATGAATGTACCTCCCCACAAACAATGCCCAGGATTTAAGTTCTTTGGTTGGGAAAACAGAAGTAAATGGTCTTTAAAGAAAACACCCTGAAATAATTGAGTGTTTTTGGTATTTGGCATTTCTGCATGTTTCCATGTCTTCAAAGTGTGTCCCTGCTTTACTCATTAAGCCAGGGTATGCTATGAGGTTTTACTGCCCTGGTTTTCACAAGAACACGGGCATGGTCTCTATTCTGGGCTAAATTAAGGTCCATCAAGAGTGCATCAGACAGCAGAAGCCGCAAAGGAGCTAAAGGAGCGATTGCAGAGGTGAGAAGAACAGGTGAGAGCTAAAGAGAGAAGCACGGCCTTAGGAATGCCAGACGGATGTATATTCCCACGTTCTTTGCCGATATATTCTGAGGGATGAAACGCCTGAACACAAGCATACTTAACCCTGGGTGTTGCCTTTTTCCAGGGAATGGGACTACTAATGAATATAATCAAATTGTACAAGATATACTGTTTAATCATGTACAATCAACAGTGAGTGTTTGTGTGTATTCATGTATGTATATACATGTGTGTGTGTGTGTGTGTGTGTGTGTGTGTGTGTGTGTGTGTGTATGTGTGTGAATAGCCAACACAACCCAACCACAACATGCCAACTCCACAAGTGAAGAAACCTTGCGTGTGATGTGTTATTTGAAGGTTGGAGACACAATTACTGAGTCCTCATCTCCACTTAATGATCTTTGCATATTTTGCAATGTCATTGCATACTGTAAGCTACACATTTGTATTCATTCATTCTTTCCTAGTGCGTTATCACGTTAAACTCCATTTGTATCTTTACTCCGACATCGTGTGCACTCTAATCGATTTCCTGGAGAGTGTACATGTATGTGGTGCTGATTGGCTAGCCCCCCCCCCCCCCCCGCGGCGTTCATTGGATAATTGCCTTTTCAACTGAGGAAATCGCTGTTTCGTGTCACGGTGCCGGACCTGAATCAGTCAACTGGGTGGGGTGGGTAGAGTCAACGGTCTGGACCCTGGAAGGCATGTCCCTCATCAAACAAGAGCACGGTATTCACCTTTAACCACTCATTTTTTTCTTTTCCTCTCCTTTTCCTTTTTTTTGGCTCTTATTGCAGGCATAATAGTGTCTAGAACCGAAGTGCAGGTGTAGAAGTTATTTGCCAGCTCGGCTGTGCTAAATCGAGGCCCATCGAGTGTGCTGTAGATAGCGGTGGCAGAGAAAGGCTGGCAGAAATCTCTGCTGGAATTGGAGGTAAGGGAGCGATAACGGACATTAGCAGGGAGTTTTGGGAAGGAGAAGGGAGAGCGGGTCTAACAAATCACCGCTCTGCAGTCCAACTCACCCGCTATACTTTTTAAGGTGAAAGCCAGAATAAGAGTCTGTGTCCCTTTTTGAGGATTCATGAAAATAATCAATGATAAAAATAAAAAAAAGGTTTTTTTCCGGCCAAATTCATAGTTTCATGTTAACTTTGTTATTTTTCTTGCTATGGAGCAATATTACATTTGCAAGGTTAACATTACATGTACTTACACTGTAATTGTTGTAATCGGATGCTAACAAATCCATCTTCTTCAACCACATATTGCCTAGGTATCCTGGCTGGAGCCCCTGCGTTATGAGGGTAGGGAATTCTAATTCTAAATTGGACCGTTCGTCAGCAGAGTATTAAGGGTCGCAAATTAGTGGAGCCTGCTTTTCATTAGGCATGGGAGGAGACCGGAGCATCCAGAAGAAACGCATGCTGTCACCGGAGGGAAACTCTCCACAGACTGGGCCCAAGACTGGATCGGAGTTCTTTGAAGCTGCTGCTACAAACACAACACCACCCATACACACACAACACCACCCATACACACACAACACCACCCATACACACACAACACCACCCATACACACACAACACCACCCATACACCAAAAACACCACCCATACACCCACAACACCGCACATACACACACAACACCACCCATACACCAAAAACACCACCCATACACCCACAACACCGCACATACACACACAACACCACCCATACACCAAAAACACCACCCATACACCCACAACACCGCACATACACACACAACACCACCCATACACCAAAAACACCACCCATACACCCACAACACCGCACATACACACACAACACCACCCATACACCAAAAACACCACCCATACACCCACAACTAGTTCTTGTTTGTTGTGTATTGTATATACCTACGTATTACTGTAATAATACTGTAAATTGTGCAATTCATCTATCAATACATTTTGATTTCATTTAGAGTTAATTTTGTTATATTTTGTTTATACTAGTTTAGCTTAGTTTAGTTTGTTGTTATTTAGTTTTTAGTTTTTAGGTATTAGTATATTTTTGCGTGCATTTATTCCCCCTGTTTCAACTGTTGCACCTGTGTACATACATCTACTGATGCCTAGTCTGGACACATCTTCAGTGATGTTCCTGGAATCATAGGACGTTTCGGGTCTCGCAACATCATACGCCCTCCTCCAGGTGACCCAGCCGGGGCTGATCAGACCCCAGCTTGTGTCCAGATGGCTAGCTAGCTACCATGACTCCATGGCTCCCCTCTTTTGAGCCACAACCATCTTGAGGCCCTCTCTGCCGCATCGGTGGTACTGCGGATGGCTCTCCTCTTTCTCACTCCCTCGATGCCTAAACTGCTGAAGGCTCTGACCAAGGAACGGGCTGCGAATCCTCTGCATCCAACTTCCACCGGGAAACACCTTGCTCTCCAACCAGCCTGCTGACAGTCGCTGACCAGTCCTGCGTACTTGGAGAGACTTCCTTTCAAAGGCTTCTTCCAAGCGATCTTCCCACGGGACTGTCAGCTCCAGCAGCACAGCTTGCTTGGTGGACTCAGACACAAGAACAATGTCTGGTCGCAGGGTGGTGACTGCAATATGGCTGGGGAACTTCAGCTGATGTTCAAGGTCCACCAACAACTGCCAGTCTCTTGCAGACGTCAGGATGCCTGCAGATGTTTTTCTGGCAGAAGTTGGCTTGTCCCCAGCTCTGACAAAGGCGATGGTGTCCTTGGAGTGTCGGAACTGCTTTGACCACGCCAGTCCTGCGCTGATGGCTTCAGCAATGGTCTTCAGGACTTGGTCATGCCTCCACCTGTACCGTCCATCTCCAAGTGCCTTTGTACAGCAACTGAGGATGTGTTCCAGGGTTCCTCGCTTGGAACACAATGGGCATGCTGGTGTCTCTGCTATGCCCCATGTGTGCAGATTTGACGGGCTTGGAAGCACATCATACACTGCCTGGATTAGGAATTTGATGCGGTGAGGCTCGGCTTTCCAAAGCTCAGCCCAGGTCACTTTCCTCTCAACCGCATTCTCCCATCTCGTCCAAGCTCCCTGTTGCTTCATTCCACTGCCTTGCAGGTTCTTGTCTCCTCCACTGCTGCTCTCACCTCCTCCTGAACAAGACGGCGCCCTTCCTTCCCCCTGGTGTTCATTTGGGGAGTTGGAAAGGATCCTAGCCCAGCTCGACCTCGTGTGACCACTCCCACCAGGCTCTTGTGACGCAGCCTTGCCTCTGCCTCTTGAACTGCTTCCTCTGCCCTCCATTTCCTGCCAGTCCTCACTTGGATCCCTGCTTTAGCCACCTTCGGATCACTTGAGTCCCTGTATTGAACCACTTCTCTGGCTCTAGTTACCTTGAATTCCTCCTCCAAGGATTTGAAAGAGCAGTTGCAGCTTGTTGGTGTTCCCGTAGAGTGCAATGCTGCTCAGGCTCCTTGGTAACCCAAGCCATCTCCGGAGGTGGTTGCTGACCCTCCTCTCTAGGGTCTCAACTGTTGAGATAGGGACCGCATAGACAAGGAGGGGCCACAGAATCCTGGGAAGAATGCCATGTTGGTAGACCCAGGCTTTAAACTTCCCAGGTAGGCCTGACTTGTCCACGGATTTCAGCCAGCCATCCAACTCAGTGCAGGTCGACTGGATAGATGTTGTGTCTCTCAGAGAGCAGTCAAAAACTTTTCCTAAGCTCTTGACTGGCTTCTCTGAGATAGATGGGATGGCTGTGTCTGCGATGTTAAACCGGAACTTGTCCACCACCTTCCCTTTCCTCAGCACCATTGATCTGGATTTGGCGGGTTTGAAACGCATCCGGGCCCACTCCACCAGCTCTTCAAGCCCCTTCAGAATCCACCGGCAGCCTGGGACTGATTCTGTCATGACTGTGAGGTCATCCATGAATGCCCTGATGGGTGGTTGCCGTTGTCCGGAATTCGTGCGGGGCCCTCTGCACTCTGGCTCAGCAGACTTAGTGAGCATGTTCATGGCTAGGGAGAACAATGTCACAGAGATAGTACACCCTGTGATGATACCGATCTCCACCTTGTGCCAACTGGATGTTATTGCTCCTGAAGAGACCCTCATCCTGAAATTGCTGTAATAATCAGCGATGAGGTCTCTACACCTGCTTGGGACATGATGTTTTGTCAAAGTGAACTGAACCAGCTTGTGTGGAATGGAGCCGAATGCATTCTCCAGGTCAAGCCACAGCACTGACAGGTTGCCCTTGTTCTCTCTGGCCTCCCGAATAAGCTGTGTCACCACACCGGTATGCTCCAGACATCCTGGCATTCCTGAAATGCCACCTTTCTGGACAGATGTATCGATGTAGGTGTTCTCTGCCAGGTAGGTACACAGCCGTTTGGAAACAGCGCTGAAGAAAACCTTTGCCTCAACACACAGCAGGGAGATGATGCGGAACTGGTCTAGCTGAGTGGAGTTTTCCTCCTTCGGGATCCATACCCCTTCAGCCACTCTCCATTGATCAGGGATCCTCCCCCTTCTCCAGAAGACTCGCAAGATGTACCACAGACGCAGCAGGAGTTTGGGACAGTACTTATACACTTTGTATGAAGTGCCACTCGGTCCTGGAGCAGAGCTTGCCCTTGCTTTGCGGACAACCTCCCTGACTTCCTTTAGCTGCAGCTCCGACATGTCGAACTGCACTTCTGGTTCAGGGGGGTCTATGAGGTTGTTACACTCTCCCAACTCCTGCTCTCTTGCGGGGTCGCTGTACGTCTGCTTCAGATGTTGGTCTATGTCATCCTGCGAGGAGGCCAGTTTGCCACTGCGCTTCTGCCCCAGCAAATCCTTAGTGAACTTGAAGGGGTTAGCGATGAAAGCAGCACGTTTACGTGCTCTCTCGCGCCGCCGCCTCCGATGCCACTCGGCCCGGCGGAGAACTCTGATGTTTTTCCGAAGGATGCACATTAGCTGGGCTAGGCCAGTGCGTTCCTCTTCTCCTGCCGCCTTGTACTGGGACTTCAGCACTTTCATCTCCTTTCTGATGTTGTGGATCCTTACAGCTCTTTGATTCTTTGAGTAAGATGTTCCGGAGCTTTTCTTCTCCTCCTCGCCGAACCGTTCAGCTGCGATGCTGACAATGATTGTTGTCATAGCTTGTAGCTTCCTGTCGGCCTCTCCCTTCGCCATTGCCTCCAGAATTTGGTCGACATCGTCATCGAACTGCTTCCAGAGTGAGGTCATGCTAGCTGCAGGCCATTTGATCCGCCTCCTGTCAGACTTGATGCTCGAGGGAGTTGTCTGCAACACTTGGAGGTTCTGGGCACTATGGGGTGACTCCGGGCCTGGCACCTCCTGCGTCTCACCAGGTGTAACACCTGTGCGTTGTGTTGCTTCTGCTCCCAACGGGCACTTCATCCTCGCTCGGTGGATCTTTAAGCCATGGATGTTCTTGCAGACTTTACCGCATGTACACTGCTTGCTCATAGTCGTTTGTCCGTTGCCTGGGTCTGTTACCGTTGTGTCCGTCAGACTGGGGTGCTCATCCTCCCCCCCTCTCGGGCACCCCTGGGGGTATTTTTCCATTAAGTTCATCGTAGCTTGGTTGGGTTCCTCCTCTCAGAGGATGCAGATTGGGTTGCCGACCCTTTCTGCCCCGGTTGCCGTCTCTCCGGGCTGTCACTGACTCTCCAGTAGTCGCCACACTATTCATGGTTGTCATCCAGTCTTTCCTGGCTGTCACTGATCACTCAGGGTATTCGCTGTGTACATACATCTACTGATGCCTAGTCTGGACACATCTTCAGTGATGTTCCTGGACTCATAGGACGTTTCGGGTCTCGCAACATCATACGCCCTCCTCCAGGTGACCCAGCCGGGGCTGATCAGACCCCAGATTGTGTCCAGGTGGCTAGCTAGCTACCATGACTCCATGGCTCCCCTCTTTTGAGCCACAACCATCTTGAGGCCCTCTCTGCCGCATCGGTGGTACTGCGGATGGCTCTCCTCTTTCTCACTCCCTCGATGCCTAAACTGCTGAAGGCTCTTGTCTCCTCCACTGCTGCTCTCACCTCCTCCTGAACAAGACGGCGCCCTTCCTTCCCCCTGGTGTTCATTTGGGGAGTTGGAAAGGATCCTAGCCCAGCTCGACCTCGTGTGACCACTCCCACCAGGCTCTTGTGACGCAGCCTTGCCTCTGCCTCTTGAACTGCTTCCTCTGCCCTCCATTTCCTGCCAGTCCTCACTTGGATCCCTGCTTTAATTTCCCTCGGGATAAATAAAGTTATCTTGAATCTTGAATCTTGAAAACACCGCCCATACACATGCAACACCGCCCATACACCAAAAACACCACCCATACACCAAAAACACCACCCATACACCAACAACACCACTCATACACCAAAAACACCACCCATTCACCCACAACACCACCCATACACCAAAAACACCACCCATACACCAAAAACACCACCCATACACCAAAAACACCACCCATACACCCACAACACCACCCATACACCCATAATGCCACCCATACTCCAAAAACACCACCCATACACACACAACACCACCCATACACCCACAACACCGCCCATACACCAAAAACACCACCCATACACCAAAAACACCACCCATACACCAAAAACACCACCCATACACCCACAACACCACCCATACACCCATAATGCCACCCATACTCCAAAAACACCACCCATACACCAAAAACACCACCCATACACCCACAACACCGCACATACACCAAAAACACCACCCATACACCCATAATGCCACCCATACTCCCACAAAGCACCACCACACTGCAGCTTTCTCACACAGCAATACAGGAACGTCCAAACTCCCAATGAAACCCCAGAACAACAACAAAAAACCCGAAAGTATAATTCAAACCGAACCAAAGCGACTCCCGCTCAAATGAGTAATGCTGTGGAGAAATTCACTGTACAATCTGTTCCAGTGTGGGTACATCCAGCTCTCTTTGCCCCTGGCTCGTAGGGAGGTAGCTGGCCCCAGTCTAATCACTGAAGACTACAGTAGAGCAGTGGCTGCTGTGTCTGCAAAGTGGTGTTTTCCCCGGGGATTCGCTACGATCCAGCCCTGGCAGAATATTCCACTGAAGTTGCAGAGTGACGAATAAGAGAGAAGGAGAGAGGGGAAAAAGAGAGCGTGGAGAGCAACGAGACAGACAGACGGACAGACCATGTTTAGCGGCGGCAATTACCGATGGAATGCGACAAAAAGTGCATTGAGGGTTTGCGGACGTTCCATCCGTTAAGACCTGTGGGGTTGCCATGGAGACGTGAATCTGAATTCCCATTGTGAGGATTTTTTTTTTAAATAAAGCACAGTCTTCTTGAATTGTTGTGCAAGAAGTGGCACATTTTTTCTCTGTCGCTGCGTCATTTGGCTCTCGCAACCTCGCCAAAATGTGTTTTCAGCTAGAAGTATGCGGCCCGTTTAGTCAGAGGCCGTGACTGTAGTGTGTGTGTGTGTGTGTGTGTGTG
>CM051004.1:20393247-20440747 GCA_027704905.1 Muraenolepis orangiensis
GAGGAGAGGAGAGGGCAGAGAGGAGGAGGAGAAGAGCGAGGGCTGGACAGGAGAGAGGGCAGGAAAGGACAGAGGGCAGGAGATGAGCAGAGGAGGAGAAGAGAGGGAGGGAAGAAGAGGAGCAGTGGAGAGGGGAGGAAGAGTTGAGGATATGAGAAGGAGGGAAGGGGACTGGAGGGGAGGAGTGGAAAGAGAGCAGAGAGGAGGAGAAGGGGGGAGAGGGCTGGACAGGAGAGAGGGCAGAAAAGGACAGAGGGCAGGAGATGAGCAGAGGTGGAGGAGAGAGGAAGGGTAGGAGAGGAGTAGAGGAGTGGCTCAGCGGGGAGGGGGGGGGGGGGGAGCCAAGGGAGAGAGGGCAGAATGTGGTTTGAGATTACACAACACATGATGCCATTAAAGTATGATGGGGAGGCGAGTGTTGTGGCCATTGGGAAAAGGTGGGCTAACCACTGCTAACCGAGTTCCACATAGAAGTCCCTCATGGAAAGAATGGAATATACAGTAACTATATTATAAAATATTATATATATATATAAGCGTTGTTGTCACTGCTGAACACAGCAGTGAGTGTGAATCAAAGAAAGGCAATGAAAGATTATGTGGTGTGCAGATATACTTGTATTTGTATGTGTATATACAGTATATATATATATATATATATATATATATATATATATATATATATATGTTGAGACCCATGGGATGGAGGGAGCAAATTCTGCTGAGAGAAACGAGGACAGGAGGGGAATACGACGTAATGTGTGTTAAGGTTCTAGAAAATAAGGCTATATGCAAAACAGACCTTCAAGTGTGCTCTTGCAGCAAGTCGGTGGCCAATTTGGGGTTCAAAATAGGTATAGGTAATAACGTCATTATTCTCCATTACGTTCAACACCCTGCAAGCTCTTTGAAGGCAGCTGAAGGTCTTTTTAACGGATAGAGGACAACGGGAAAAAAATGGAATATTCAGAGAAACAGGAACACTCATGTGCATGCACATGGGATCTGTTGAATAGCTATGTAAACACATGTTTATATGTATATATATATAAATAGCTTGATCCAGAGCATAAAAAGCAAAGCTTGTCACTAACTTTGCTTCAAAAGAACAACTTTACTACTACTAATATCTCGGTATTAATCTATTGTTTCTTCTGAATACCAATGCATCGTGGCATCACAATGTGCCGATCATGAACCAGCTTCATAATATCAGTATAATGCTAATCGAATTAAAGTTTCATATTTATTATATCTTATATAAAAAAATCTATATATATACTGTATAACCTGTAAGAGGCAGTAACCTGCCTCTTACAGGTTACACAGTATATATATCGATTTTTATATATAGATTTTTACCTGCCTTGTGACGAGGATTGAATCGTCTTTATTAGTCACATACTGTACATGTATACACACGGTGAAATTTGTTTCTCTGCATTAAACCCATTCTAGTATTAGGAACAGTGGGCAGCTATTTTTATATACAGCGCCCGGGGAGTAGTGTAGGAGTCTGGTGTAGATATATATAATATATATATAAAATTATGGGAAATTTGTTTTCTGTGGACTGGATGGGGCAACTAGTTATTTTAAGTTCTCGTTCAAGATATAGGTATATGATTGCTTTGCCTTTTGTTAATGAACAAACCAGATTAAGCTTCATCTGTTTTCAATTAATTCACATGAATTACAAATGCTAATTACCAGCTATCAAAATGGCTACAAGATTGCTAAGAATCAGACAAAAGGGTTAGACAAAGAGATAGATGTGAAATAAATGATAAACTTGTCAGAAAGCCGGTGACGCTAGCGGCATATAGCCTCGGTTTCTATGGAAGTGCCCCCGGTATGGTGCGGTATACACATCATTATCGGACCCATAACGAGCCATTTTTCCACAGTACAACAGATCAGCTCTCTAAAGATGGGCGTTGTCTGGAGACAGTTGTCTGGAGACAGTTGTCTGGAGACAGTTGTCTGGAGACAGTTGTGGGCAGAACAGCCTAGACTCCGGCCTCTCCTGTGTTTAGTCATTATTTACATTCTGCTCCTTCGCTCCAATGCGCCCCGTGATGCTCACACAGAACACACTGTTCCTTTCCACCAACTTTGGATTGCTGAAGCTTTTCCTTTTTTTGACAGTAATTGTCTCAATTGCACATTAACAGTTGATGTTGACAATTCTAAATTTCTATTTTATTTGACTAATCGGCACTTCTTCACTTTCATGCTCTCTTCTGTCCTGCAAGATGAATGCTTCGATTTTTTTGTTGCCAAGTGCCAATCTTCCAATTGCAAATACAGACGGTATATGTTTCACTAGATAACTGTTGAGGACTCAGACGGTTTTGGCACTTCTCAAAGTCCGACAGGTGCAGGCTTTGTTCATCAGCAGGAGAAGGCTGGTATGTCATGTAAGCCTTTACAGCTCTTTTGGTAGGTGATATCCATGGCAGGTTTCTCTCTTGTGTTGTATTACTCTCGTATGTCTCGTCTACACAAAGCGCAAGATTTCCCTATTGACAGATGGATGTCTCCTCAGCACTATGGTCCCACGACCCTCTAGTCTCGCAAGCTCAATTCCAGTTAAGCCTAGAGATTTGAGACTGCAATCAGCCTAACACGGGCAGGCTGGGCTAGTTTTATATGAAAGCAATACGTTCTTGAAAATGGTAGCGCTAACATTCGCTAATGCTGGTTACTTTGAAAACGCGGACCTTCGATGTACGTGATTGTGAATAAAACAAGACTTTCCAATAGTATGGTGGACTAAGTTTAGTGGGAGAAGGTGAGAAAACCAAGCAAGACTCCATGAGACATGACACGTTCACATTTCAACACGTTTCCAGTGTTGTTCCAGCTAGTTTCATTGACCCATTTTGGGAGGTGCTGCTCCTGTGTGGCTACCAACTACAACCACATTGTTCAAGGGAGACAAATCGTGTGAAAAGTATTTCTTCCTCTCTCTCTCTCTCTCTCTCTCTCTCTCTCTCTCTCTCTCTCTCTCTCTCTCTCTCTCCCTCTCTCTCTCTCTCTCTCTCGCTCTGAATCTCTGCCTTTGTCCCTCGCTCTCCTGGGGTTAAAAGCCATCTAGCCTGCAGGGTGAAAGCTATTTATAAGCGTTTGTACGGCCTAATTACAGTTGGGTACATGTTCAAACAGACGTTTGACAGCTCTTTAGAAATATATTTGAAATGAAAGCAAAGAAAAGCAACATTCCTCTCATTTTGATTCTTGACTCATTCATTGATGTATGTGTCAGTAACCCCAACTGCGAACAATAAGGCAACTCTGTCATAGCTTGCAGTGCTTTCTTTATAATTATGCGTTATAATTCTCTACAGCTGTGTCTCATTCATTCATTGAGTTTCCTGTTGGATTGCTGTGATATGGTATTGTGCTTTTATTTGCGCTTCAGTGTGATACATTGCTGTGTTTATTCCATCTCCATATTCTGTGTGTGTGGTTGCATTGAGTTTTGGTTTAAATTATGGTTTGTTTTGCATGCAAAGTGACCTGGCTACAACACTCTGTTTCTAAGTAAGACACCCAGGGAGGGGAAGAGATGAAGCCAGCAGGAAACCTAACGTATGTGTTTATTTATGTAGTCCATCAATTAATTCATTGAACTGAATCCATTGATTCATTCATTCGTTGAGATGTATCTTTATTTGGGTGATTATTTAGGGACCTAACAGACTAACTGTTGCTCGGCTTTACCCGCTTGGTTTGGGCATACATATGGAGCAGCAAGGTGCTAACAAGGAGGCTTCTCTTTTACCTTCACATGGGCACGGATACATGGCACACTTCAGCCTAATCCTCTGAGGTTTCATTAGTTCTGTTCTGCAAAAAGAAGATCAAGCTAATTTGCCCCCAACGGTCTGACCTCACTGTTCATTAAAAGTAGCATCGCTGAGACCAATTAATCAAAGCATTCCTTTAATCTGTCAGACAAGTGAGGCGGGGGGGGGGGGAGGGGGTGAAGAAAAGTTAAGGTGTGCTCCTTCCCACAGATAATCATCAGGGATTTGCTTCCAACAATCAGTCTCACTCTCTCTCTCACACTCTCCCTCTCCCCATCTCTCTCTCTCTCTCTCTTCCGCTCTCCCTCCCTATCTTTCCCCCTTCTCATCTCTCCCTCCCTATTCATCTCTCTCCTCTCTCTGTCTCTCTCTCTCCCTCCCCATCTCTCTGTCCCTCTCCATATCTCCCTCTATCGCTCTCCCTATCTCCCTCTCTCCCTCTCCATCACTCTCTCTTTCTCTCTTCCTCCATATCTCTCTCCCTCCCCGTCTACCGCTCTATCTCCTCCCCATCTCTCAGTCTCACTCTCCCTCTCTCTCTCCCTATCTCTCTCCTACCCCATCTCTCTGTCTCTCACCCTCTCTCTCTCCCTCCTCACCCTCCCTTTCCATCTCTCTCCTCCTCTCTCTCTCTCTCTCTCTCTCTCTCTCTCTCTCTCTCTCTCTCTCTCTCTCTCTCTCTCTCTCTCTCTCTCTCTCTCTCTCTCTCTCTCTCTCTCTCTCTCTCTCTCTCTCTCTCTCTCCTACCCCATCTCTCCCCTCTCTCTCTCTCTCTCTCAAGGCCTTTGTATTTACATATAATTGATACAGTGAATGAATATGGGATGCTAAACATTAATGTAAATTACAAGAGGATGAGGGGCGTTTGTCATATGGGTCCTTCAGTTCAAACACCCTTTATTTCCAAACCTCAGGGCTGGCATTATTACTGCAACACATATTACTGAACTTTTTGCCAATCGGGGACAGCTTTTGCATACCCAATGTTGTGTGCCTCCCCAGTGGTTTGGTTTTCATGTTTCGTTACTCTTTAATCAATTTTTCACAAGTTCATAAATAAACAAACAATGAACTGTGGATGAATTGAATGAAAGACGGATGATGCTCAGCTTGTAGTCCTTGTTTATGTGAGCCACTCTGCGTGTGCCCGTGTGCACAAATCCATGGTAAGGATATTTCATTTCCTTCCTCTCAAAAAACAATTGCAAATACAATAATTACTATAGGATCACTCAAATGAATTCATCAATACAATACAATTATAATATTTACAAAAAAATCACACTTTAGTTGACATGCAACACAATAATCACATGCACACCAATGTACAAAATAAGAGTTTAGAGTGTAGACTGTATACATCTGGTCATTGTAGGGGCTCCCTACTGCATGGGAATTTCAAGAAAATGTACACTACTATATTTACTTTTTCCCCCCGCTCCCGCCCCTCCCACACACACACACACAGACACACTCACACACACACACACACACACACACACACACACACACACACACACACACACACACACACACACACACACACACACACACACACACACACACACACACACACACACACACACTTAATTAAGGGGCTGATCCTGGCAGCACGTCTTGATCTTATGCAATCATCTTGATGTCATCCAGGTATATATGATGTGATGCTGCATGTTTTGCTCAGGGTATTTTCAGTGGAACACTTCGCCTCCTCCACAGCAGGGGTCTGCGGCCTGGCCACCGCTCACTCGCTCCACACGCTGTGTGTTTTGAAGGAAGAGAGAAAATCTTCCGTGGCTCTCACTGCAGGAAGTCTTCTAACCCTGCTGCCCACAGGCAGATCTGCCTTCACAGGTCTTTCAAGAACCTTAACCTCCACATTTCCCCCATACAACAGCTTTAGTTGTCAAGGAGCGGCCTTTGGACCGCAGAGCAACTTAAAAAAAAAAATGAGAAGCACACCTCCGCTACATGATGCTATTCTTGTCCTTTACTGAAAGCAT
This sequence comes from Muraenolepis orangiensis, assembly GCA_027704905.1. Classification (NCBI taxonomy): domain Eukaryota; kingdom Metazoa; phylum Chordata; class Actinopteri; order Gadiformes; family Muraenolepididae; genus Muraenolepis; species Muraenolepis orangiensis. The sequence continues at coordinate 20,399,063 of CM051004.1, forward strand.
CGTTGCCCTGACGCCCCGGGAGGACAGCTCACCTCATGTACCTTGGGGCTTACGCCCGCGGAGGCATGAATTGATTGTGGCTGTTGATCCCGAGCCCTCGTTTACCGGACCCTTGCATATTGCTGCAGTGTTACCTGTACACTGGTCATTTGTTTCTTTTTTTTTCTTGTCACAGCAGCTAGAAAATATCTTATAATCACCATCAGCATCCGCTCAGCAGCGGCAAATGCTGCAGCTCTGCGTCAACTTGTTGAGGATCAGGGTTTACAGGAGATAGCCGCACATGCTAACGGTTTAAATTACACTTCAGACACAGCTCCGCAATACACAACAATGAAGAGTGGCGTGAGGCGCTGTTTTGAAAATAAATTAGCTTCGTGCCACAAGGAAAGTGAAAACAGAACTGACTTGTTTGTCTTCCCCTTTCTTGGTTTTGCTTTGCTTTGTGCTTCCCAGAAACTTCTAGGCAAGTGTCCAATCTTTCCTGCAGATCAGTTAGGCCAATGGATTTCACTGCTTTATTTATTCACACACTAAAATTGAGGTATAGCTCTCAAAGCGTGAAACTGGAGCATTGTCAATAACAATCAATTTGATTAAATGAATTGTCTTTATGAAACCGTTATCCTTAAACTGCTCATTGTATAGTTTTATAATATACCTTCTGCTTTTAGTACAAATTAGCTTTTTGGTTTTTTTTGCGAAAGCTAAGATGTTACTGGCCTGCGCTCTTCTCAGTGAATCAGGGGTGGGTTTCCCGATAACGTTGTCTCTTAGCGTGTTACGAAGACTTGAAAGGTATACCTTACTAAAGTTGTTTACTGTTCTACGTGTGTTCCCGAACTATCCCTTAGGAGGTTGCTTAAGGTATACCTTCTTACGTCCGACGTTGTGCTGAAATCGATGACTCGAGAATCGACTTTTCACTCCAGGTAGCGACTGTTTCACCGCGTTATGAGAGGATGTGGTGTTCTTTATCAATAAAACACTGCAGGAATACTAAAGAATATTGCATTTATCATGACTGAGAACATATTCATAGAATTTAAAACTTACAAACTCAATTATCAAACCGTAAATCTAATGATTGCCTACAGGTGGCACGAGCCCGCCACCTCAGATTGTGATATCAAGCCTCTTCCCGCTACACCACCTCAGCAAATTACGCCACCTACCAGTACACCTTATTTGGCAAGAAAAGGTTGATTTAAATATTTTTTATATCATTGTCATGGTGCCTTAAATAACTTTGCAATTAGGGTTGATTAACCAGCAGCCCCATCACATAACTGGTGTAGTTCACAATTCTCTCTGATTGGCTGACAATTTCAATAAAAGCGCACCAACAAGAAATGAACATTAGATATGTAACATGAGATATGTCAGGCAGTGGTGTTGCGCAATATTTCGGGGCTCCCCCGCAGGTCATGAAGTCCAACGGGGGGGGGGGGGGGGGGTTGACGCGATCGTGAAGTCCGATGGTAGGGTGGTGGTCCGGGCCGGCAGGTATGCCAGATGGCCAGTCAAACCGTGGTGCCTAGCAACTTAACAGGTAGGGGGGGGGGGCCTCCTAAACTCCGGGGCTCCCCCGCACCGCGGGGTCTGCGGGGGCCTCCGCTACGCCACTGATGTCAGGGCAAAAACATCGCAAAAAGCGGTCGGCCAGCGTCACCAATGTGGACATGGAGGTCATGCTGGATGAGGTGGCGCTGAATCGTGAAGCACTGTTTTCGAGTTTTAGGAGTTTAAGAGGCGATTTCATGTTCAATAAAGTGCAAAATGTATCCACCGTAATATACAATTTCGGCATGAAAACATTCCCATTAATGTGGTATTTTTGTTGTATATTATTACCGTTATGAACTACATATTGATTCACAGATTGAAATTAAACTAGGCCAACAGCTGATTTCAGAGGCTTGCGGGTCGGAACAGTGGTGGCCACTAGCGGAGTGAGCTGACAACATCGCTAAGGTAGAGTTAAGAGAGGTCCAGACCTGCCCTACGAAAGTGTCACTTACGGAAGGTATACTTAGCTAAGAACGTTTCGGGAAACACGGCGAGACGTTAAGGTACAGCTTAAGGTGGAACATACGAACAACGTAGCGTTAAGAAGGCTTCGGGAAACCCACCCCAGATCATTTGGCTAAGCTCACCAATAAGACCAAGCTCTATACAAAATGTGTTATTATGATCAATTGTATTAAATGTGGTCTTTGTTCTCCAATTTGCTGTGTAGTTTTGTAATAATGTATTACACTTATACTAATAAGAGTTGTTAATCTGTAATGTATCTAATGTATTTCTGAATTGACTTACAATACAATGTCTCTTTCGGCTCTTCGGACATGTGAGTCGGCTCCCATGGTTCCCTGAAAAGAGCCGGCTCTTAAGGGCCGACTCGTTCACACACAACCCGTCACTACTGGCCTTCCATTTGGCCAATTAGAAATGGAAATTGGTGTTAGTGTTTGATTGCTCTCTGTCTTCTTTGTACGAGAGCTATGTTAATAGATCTTGGCATGACTTTATATCACCTGGAAAAGGCAGACGCTCTACAAACGGTTAACTATAACTATATAACTATATGTTAACTATAACTAGGTTAATGATTGTATCCTATAACTAGGTTAATGATTGTATCCTATAACTAGGTTAATGATTGTATCCTTTGAATTAGCTTCGAGATGCATTTTGTCAACTCATGAATCAGTTTAAAAGTGCACGCAAAAATCACGGCCTGCGATTGGTCCTGGCATTCTACAAACAACGTAGCGTACTGCTAATTCAACACTCTGGTTATACCCATAGCTTTCAGTTGTCCCCTGTCTTTTACAACACACCACTCTTTGGGACCACCGCAGGGCCATCATATGGCTGTACAGAGGGTTGGATGTCTCACTTTATTGTTCCGTTGTATTTGCTGCATTTACCATTAATCACAGTGCAGCGTAATGTCTGAGGCTCCATCAATGCCAATATGGCCGACACACCACATGGCAGGCCAGCGCGGCGCGGCGTGGACTCGGAGGCTCTCGCGGTTCCTGAGCGGTGGTCCATCACGCCGGTTAATTTGCTCCTCTGTGTTATTCATAATAGTCAACCTTGTGGATGACTAAACCTCACAGCGTTCTCCCCCATTTTTCTCAAGAAGCAATTACCTGACGTCCTCGTATCTGTCGCGCCCCGGACAGTAACAGATTAAAGTTGTTTCTAAGCTGACCTTGATGGTTCGGGGCTCGAGCTGTTGTGTGTGGCGTGGAGGCTCTCTTCATTTTCGTAATTAAGGTACCAACAACGGATTATGCTAATAAGTTGACATCACGTTGTCACAGGGATAACCCTAGTGGAGTCTTAAAGGAAAACCCTAGTGGACTCTAAGGGATAACCCTAGTGGGGTCTTAGGGATAAATAACCCTAGTGGAGTCTAAGGGATAACCCTACTGGAGTCTAAGGGATAAATAGCCCTTGTGGAGTCTAAGGGATAAATAAGTCTAAGGGATAACCCTAGTGGAGTCTAAGGGATAACACTAGTGGAGTCTAAGGGATAACCGTATTGGAGTCTAAGGGATCACCCTAGTGGAGTCTAAGGGATAACCCTAGTGGAATCTAAGGGATACCCCTAGTTGAGTCTAAGGGATAACCCTAGTAGAGTCTAAGGGATAACCCCAGTGGAGTCTTAAGGGATAACCTTAGTGGAGTCTAAGGGATAGATTCAAGATTCAAGAGACTTTATTTATCCCGAGGGAAATTAAGGTGCAACAGTTGAAACAGGGGGAATGCAAAAATATACAATACCTAAAACTAATAACAACAAACTAAACTAAACTAAACTAGTATAAACAAAATATAACTAAATTAAATCTGAATGAAATCTAAATGTATACACAGATGAATTGTACAATTTACAGTATTATTACAGTAATACGTAGGTATATACAATATACAACAATGCGTATAGTGCAAATTGGCAGTAATAAATACTAATAAATAACTCAGATGAGTACTGAAAAAGTGACATGTGAAAAGTGAAAAGTGAAATTTAATTTACAGTGCAAAATTAGAGTGAAAGGATTTGCAGTGTGTTGACTTCAGGTCACTGAGTCTCCACTGTCCCTCTCACGACCCGAGGTAGATGAATTAAAGAGTCTGATGGCCACAGGAAGAAAGGACTTCCAGTGGCGTTCTGTGGTACACCTGGGTGGAATGAGTCTGTTGCTGAAGGTGCTTCTGTATGAGGTCAGCACCTGATGGAGAGGGTGAGAGTTGTTGTCAAGGATACTACGCAGCTTGCGCAGCATCCTTCTCTCAGACACCACCAACAAGGAGTCCAGCTGGAGCCCCAGGACAGCGCCAGCCTTCATGATGATCCTGCTGATCTTGTTGGCATCTGCTGACCTCAACCATAACCCTAGTTGAGTCTAACGGATAACCCTAGTGAAGTCTAAGGAATAACCCCAGTGGAGTCTTAAGAGATAACCCTAGTGGAGTCTAAGGGATAACAAAATCATTGTGAAATAATTCAGCTTTATTTAGTTATTTGGTTATTTATTTATTTATGTTTGTTTGTTTGTTTGTTTATTTATTTATTTATTGAAATCACTTCTCTACACACCAATATTGGACGAGATAAAAAAGAAAACACATTAATTCAGAATAGTTGCAGTGATTTATAAATTTGCAAGTAAGCAAAAAGGAGACGATGGACCGTGTGTCACAGACACTTGGACGCTGAATATGAATAAAATAGCCAACATCAGTCTGTGAAGCGGGACGTGATTTAGGATAAGGAGCGGATAAAATATATATGGAAGTGAATTGCAAGGCCATTAGCCAAACCCCCACATCCCAGTTTCACTTAGTCATGCGGCTGTTTTTACGACCTAAACTAAATATGAACTGGAAGAAAATAGAATAACACATCATTAGTACCCGCGGCTGGTGGGCTTGAATTAACCGTCTCATCTGAACACCTCAATAATATTCCCAGAAAGATGTGGCGGCTCAGGAGACATACCGTAGGTTTGTTTACATCCGCCTGCTGTGTGTTCTTTTCAAAGAAAAAATCCCCAATGTTTTTGGATGTGACTTACAACAATAGTTTGCCATCGTTAAGTGTAGTCGTTTCTTTCTTGGTCGTAACGCGTGGATCATTTGAAATTACTATAAACGGCATTTCACATCAGCCGTCCCAGTTAAAACCCATGGGCCATTTTTTTGCTGTATATTTCAGATGAACTTGAGTTGAGTGTAAACAACACTCAACAGCACACGCCTGTCTCAATAGGGCTGTTGACCTAACCATCCGGACCATCAGTAAATAAACAAACAAACAAACTGCAACACAAAACAATCCTGCTTACGTGTGTGTGTGTGTGTGTGTGTGTGTGTGTGTGTGTGTGTGTGTGTGTGTGTGTGTGTGTGTGTGTGTATAGGTGGTGGTTGAGGATGGAAGTGAACTGTTGGCAGAGGTCTGTAGTTAATGCCAGAAAGAGAGGGAGTTTATATTAGCAGCCGCTGGCACTCTACCACGCTACCACGTCCTCAAATAATCATCACCTTCGTCTTCTCCTCATCATCCTCCTCCTCCTCTTCTCCTCCTCCTCCTGAGTCTGTCTATCCCATCCGTGAGAATACAACAGGAGTCCATAAGTCTGCAACCGAGGACACTCCATGAGAGATCAGACAACAGATCAATACGCGACATCCTCGTGGACGAGTCTGCTAAATCAAAGAGAAAGAGACAGAGAGACAGATGGAGAGACGGAGAGAGAGATTCACAGAGAGAGAGAGACATACATAGAGAGAGAAACAGAGAGAGACAGAGACAGAGAGAGAGAGAGAGACAGCGACAGAGAATGAGGACACTGTAGGGCTTTGATATAGTGAATGTCGGATATCACGTTGTCCCAAACAGCGGGAGAGGAGCAGGTCTGCCAGGCGAGGAGGGCTACGGTTCAGAAGCTGTGAGCTGGGAGTTTCTCTGGAGTTAGACTTTAGTTACACACTCATGTGGACGTAGAACATCCGTCTTTAACAAGGTCTCACAGTTGATTCATTAGGCAGGTGCTTTGACTCGAAGAGATTTGTTTCCACAATAAAAGCACACAATCCACATCGCCGCACTAGAAATGAAGCTACAAATTAAAGTGCAGCAGCGACTACGCTTCTAAAACAGTGGGATGTAAGTGCAGCTTAGTAGTGCTTCCTATAGGAATAAGAAGCTTAAGTGTTCATGAGTCAGTGCTACTTAAACAACGAAAATATATACATCATTGATCTGGCCTTTTCATTAAGCATGGAAGCACTAAAGCTTGGAATGTATTCATTTGTGAGACTTTTTCCTTAAAATATCAGTCAGATCAATAAATAAACTGAATTGTCCTCTACCATGCACAATATCCTTCATTTTAGAATGGTATTGCATTTTAATATCATCATAAGCGTTGCAGGCTTTTGTTTGAATACATTTTACCCTGTGATCACCCTTTTTTCACATACACATACATTGTACTTTATGTTTATATGTTATCACGACACCTAAAATACATGACTTCTTATATATATTTTTTTTTGTTCTGTGAGATATACTCTACCAAAGTACCAATAAGCTACATTTTGGATGATTTTATTTGCATCACTTGTATTGGACGGCTAGTAATATAGCTCTTTTTTTCCAAAGCGCTTTACAGGGGAGCCAGGGGATCAAACCAGCAACCTTCCAGTTGTGAGGCGACCACCCTACCTCCTGAACTACTGGTGACCATAAGATAAATGTCTGGTATTGTGTTCCCTTATGATGAAGTCTGCGTTATAATTGCACATTCGCTCTGATGACAGCGTCTCCCTCGGTCCGTCACTCTGGGTAGTTTGTTATGCTTAACTGGAATAGATTGGCACGGGCCACTCCAGTGTGTGTGTGTGTGTGTGTGTGTGTGTGTGTGTGTGTGTGTGTGTGTGTGTGTGTGTGTGTGTGTGTGTGTGTATGTGTGTGTGTGTGTGTGTGTGTGTGTGTGTGTGTGTGTGTGTGTGTGTTGTGTGTGTGTGTGTGTGTGTGTGTGTGTGTGTGTGTGTGTGTGTGTGTGTGTGTGTGTGTGTGTGTGTGTGTGTGTATGTGTGCGCAAGTGTGTGTGTCTGTGTGTTCTGGCTTCCCCAGACCGTCTTATTCCGGGGGACTGTCTTGATGTCTGCTGGTTTCTTTATGCTCACAGGAGAGCAGTGGGACGGCAAATCAGATCAGCCCCGTCTAGAGTCATCGAGTTTCTCCGTCTAGCGGTGAGAACTTGAGGTTTTCTCATTTGCCACAGCTCCTTCTGACCACTCAGGTGGCAAGGCAAGAGTAACTCAGCAGAGAAAAATCAACTACTCCCTCACAATCTCCTACAAATCATCGCCACATAACCGTGTAATTTTCCCCGGGTGATGGACTGTACTAACCGAAAAGAAAATCCTTGCTCGCTAAAAAACAACCTAAAGCATCTTTTAACGGGTAAAAAACGTTGCCACTGTTTAGCTAACGTTTGCTTTCTCGTTCAGAATTCAAGATGTTTTTATTTGTCATATGTTCAACAATTTTACCCTATATACTGTACTTTGCACTATACGTATACTATACAACACTATACTACTGTGCTATACAATACTATAACAATACTGTACACAATAAAAATAACAAGAAAGTGGCTTATGGTTGATATATAATATGTGTAGAATTGAATAGCAAAAAGCATTTAAAAAGCATTTTAAAGTGCCAGTAGTGCAGCAGCATCACAAATACAGTGCAGTACAGTGCAGCAACTGTAATGAGTCCAGAAAGTCCAGCAAAAGTATGATAGTGTATGCTAGTGTCATGTAATATGGCAATGTTGATGATAGTGTGGCAGAATATTCCGGAGGTCAACGAGGTGCCAACCAACACTCTGTTTTTAATAATATGACAACACACATCACTTTTTAGAAATCACAGGTCAAACAATGACAAAAAAACAGAGGCATAGTGCTTTCATTTGGGGGGAATTTTTTTTCCAGTCAATACAAGATGCATCAAACGTGTAAAGGCCTCCAAGATGTGTATGTTTGGCACATTGGTTGGTTATGTACACAACACATCGTTTAGGACGCTCTTCCGCAGTACGGGGGGAACACAAGGGGGGGCACAGCTGTTAGCACATGTGCGCAGTTCCATTACATTACAATACATTACAGTCATTTAGCAGATGCTTTTGTCCAAAACGACTTACAAAAACGCGTTCAACAAAGGGCAGGCAAGAGAACAACTCGTCACCAGAAGTCAAAAGTGCAATTCATTCCAACAAGTCTTCAAGAACTGAGCCGGTGCTCAGTTTAAAGTACAGTTAGTTCAGGAACAAAAGAACAATAAGATGGCAAACCATAGAACAATATCTAACAAACACGCAACAACACACACAAACAATCTACTCAGAAAGACGCTAGAAAAAAGTAATAAGAGGGTGCGCTAGGAGGAAGGATCCGGGTAGTGTTTCCTGAAGAGATGCGTTTTCAGCCTGCCGCGGAAGGTGGGAAATGACTCTACACTCCTGACATCCGTTGGGAGTTCATTCCACCAATTTGGGTCCAGGACAGAGAAGAGCCGTGTCCGCATAGATCGGCCACAAAGGCCCCTAAGCGAGGGGGCAAGCAGACGGCCCAGAAGGTTGGAAGGAGCTGTTCCTTTCACTGCCTTGTAGGCTAGCACCAAGGTCTCTCTGCTCCGACGATGCAGACGTCACACATCCACCGCGTAGACAAACTTTCATTGGTTCATCGCCATCACGGAGGCCAACGCCTTGTGTACTCCAGAGTTTGATTGCTTAATGCTTGAATTTTAACATACAGTATAACCGACGATACCATTCAAGCTGGTTAGGTTAAGGTATACATTGAAGTAGATGGCATCTACATTGTTCTCAAATGATCATCTAGGACTGGCGATTAGGATCTAGGACCGCATCTAGGACCTGCTTTTGGACTCATTACAGTTACTGCACTGTACTGCACTGTACTGCACTGTAGTTATGATGCTGCTGCACTACTGGCACTTTAAAGTGCTTTTTAAATACATTTTGCACAATTCAACTCATGTATATATCATCCATCAGTCACTTCATTGTTTTTTTTATTGTTATTTTTATTCTGTACAGAGTTGTTATGGTATAGTGTTGAATAGTATAAGTACATTACATAGTATAGTATATAGTGTTAAATTGTATGAAAATCCTACTGGGATTGGGATTGGGGATAAAGCATTCCATTGTACGTTTTGCATATAGAAAATAAAAATCTTGAATCTTATTTCTTGAATCCAATACATCAAGAAGAGCTGAGAATAGCTTCTGGCGTAAACAACCCTAAGCAACCACAAGACGCCTGGTTTGCGTCGAGTCGATAAGCTCCTCGGCCATACTGTCGAAATGACGCAATATTCCCCCGAATGTTTTGAACCTTGAATAAAAGCTAAAATGCAGCATAGTATAACACAGATGAACCCTGCACCTTGTACATCGTACACAGTTGACAACCGTTTTGACAACCCACAGTGCCAACCCACAGTAAAGACAACACAGTTGTATTTACTTACTTACGACATACATTCTTACGACATGTTTAAATTGCTGATTTGATTATTCGTAAAACAAACATCATCAAAGTGTGAATGAAAAAAAATGTGTAAGGAACACCATTTTTTTTTACAAGCTATAGATTACGTTGATCAAACTACATTAACAAAATACATGTGAGGGGATTGAAGTCATTTAGAATGCACACGCATATGTCAAATTATGTAAGTAAAATGTTTAGCATTATGATGTGTGTTATGCTAATTATGTGTACCTTTTATGTAAATTGTGCTGGTTAATCTACATGAACATGTAGATTGACTGTGCTACCTATATTCATAAACAGTATGTTATGTTAATTTGACACAATATGTTATTATTTTCTTTGACAATCAGTCACTGCCATTTTCCCACATGCATATCAACTCAATTGTATTAAAAAAACAACAGGCTTGGCCCTGTAAAAATGCACTTTATTCCCTCCCCCCCCACTTAGGCATACAGCAAGAGGCAGTTAAAGAGAGGAATTAAACATAGTGCTGCTTAACTAGACTTATATATCAATGATGCGCTCATTCCTTTGCCTGCTGAAATGATGAGTGATATCAACAACTCTGTACAGTAACCCATACAAAATAATTGATATTTTACATAAATATCTAAAATAGTGCGATAAATACAGATATATACGAACCCTAAAGTGTCATTTTGGATACTTTGTATTGATGAAGCTGTCAACACACTGATACATTGATTATGAATAGCATTCCTACCATAGTACAACAACAACAAGTGCAGTTGAGCTTAGTTTTTGTTGCACTATTTAGTAATTGTCATTGGGTTTCACTATTAATACACAATTACAAAACCATTGGAACATGTAATGAGCCGGATAACTCTATTGTTGCCTCCTGTCTCGTAGTGAACAGGTATTTCCGTTGTTGTGGTGGCAAAAGTGACTAAGGTGCATCTCTCTGAAGGGGAAAAGGGAGACCATCGGTCACACAAACCTTTCGTCCTCCAAACGGATTAAATCAATCAATGTTTGTTCGCGGGTTAAAATCAAACATTTGCCGTAATGAATTATGAAGCGTGGCAATCAAACTCGGTCACTACGGCGTGCGGCTTCAGAGAACCCCCTGCTGTCAGGCTGTCCCCATGTGATTACAAGCGGAGAACAAGACGTCTGCTCTGAGCCCGGGTTCAAGGCCATGACCGGCGTCGTGACTCATCCGCTTGCATGACGTTATTATGAATGTAAACGTGATGGAATCTTTCATTTAACATTTGAAACAGGCTTCACACTGACACATGGCATTTCCAATCTTGTCTCGTTTCTTCTCCCGTTTCGTCTTTGCGTGATAAAAAATATTGCCTTATCCAATGACTCGTCTGAAAAATGTGTCGTAAATCTGTGGAACTGGTTGCGTTCAAACAGTGAGACAGAGAGCGACCCTTCGACACCGTGAGTTATATATAGCGCAACGCCTTCCCAGCCTGCAGGGAACATGCAGCCGCCGCTATACAGCATGACCGCATCACATGCTCAGGTACCATGGGAGGTGATCGGGTTGAAATGATGCCACACATGTACGCAACACACACCCTTAAAGCTGGCTTATGAAGTGATGCAATCTAAGGCACGATTATGTTAATTTTGATTAGATAATTAAAGACAGAGTCGTTTACGCTGTGGTCGTCCGTCCCTTTATCCCAGCGGATGTCGGAGTCGCACCTAAATTAGATTAGATGAGAGATTGTAGTGTATTATTATTATCTAGAGTATAGGTACACAGCCAAGGAAATGCAGTTGGCATCCTATACCAGACGTGCACATGTAGTAGTTAGATATACTGCAGGGCATTTAAGTGCTACAGCAGTACTTTAGCAAAGTAATGCAATATGTACACAATAATGCTATATCTTAGAATCGGTCCACATTATTTCTAAAGACTGAAGGTTTTAATTAATTGCTATATCGTTTTGGGAATTCTTATTTTGTCATCATTATATCATTATCTTCAAGCGCTGTCATTTATTTTAATCAAACGGTAAAATGCCAATAGCAGCGCGATGCCTTGATCACAAGGAAACCATTCCTCCCGTGGGGTCCTTGGCGGTTAAATGTTCGACAGTTTACCAATTTTACCACTGATTAAAAAAGCCGTTTTAAGAGCCAAATACCTGGCGGGGTTTTAACACAAACCCATAATCTATACTATCCATCCAAGGCGATGATGGCCAATGTTGGGTGGGTCACTGGATTATGCAAAACGCGAAGCAGCGGCTGATGAATGCGTCCCATTTGCAGGTGGAACGTAGCGCGGGAATGACACAAAACAGATGAGCTCGCTGCGGCGCTCTTACGCCGGAGAACGCCTGTTTCATTTGTCTATGCTAATGTGGCTTCTGACTGTTATTGACTGTTATTCCCAGCAATGTTTATTTTCATAATACCCGGATTTAATGTAAATGTTGGTGTTGTTGTTCAATTCCGTTCCAATTTGAGTGACGTAATTACATTTCTCTATTGAATGGAAAACCCAAAGGTGTTTATCCTGAACTGGACACTACTTTTTTTATTTGTTGGTTTAACTGTACTGTGTGCGTTTTTTCCTGCTTATTTTAATTGTGACTGTTTTTTTAGTTCACCAGTTGTTTACATGTCGGCCAGATGTACACCAACCCTCTCTCTTGCTGCAGGGGCTGCCTCAACCATGAGTTTGGGTTGATGCTGTCTGGTTACATCTTACGCACACCCGTTTTCTGAGGTTATCAACTTACAGTCAGCAGTAGATGCTTCCTGTTTATTTGATTATTTAATACATTCCAATAGGTTTTAAATCTACTTTTTCATGCACGGTTTCTCTTTTAGTTATGGGCCTAGAGCAGGGGTCTTCGACCAGAGGTACTGCAGGGGGACCACAAACGTGATTAATGCAGAAACCAATTCTTGATGTCACCTCCCCCCTCCCCCCCCCCACCCCCCCCCCACATTTCACCCAAATTCCACCTTCAAGTCACTGTTGGCTCCACAGATCATCGTAGCATAGATAGACTATATATACAGAATCATTTTTATCCTGCCACACAACAGGGGGTCAGTCATCGTCTAGTGTAAAAGCTTTGAGCTTTTTGAGCTTGATGCTTTAATTTTAATGATGTCAACATGGTGTATAACTAAGCATCGAAGCTGGATTTATTACAAAGTTAATAAGGCATTAAACATATATAATTAGGCCTATAGGCCTGGGATAAAATACAAAAGCATTTTATTGAAAAACATATGGGGGGTCCCGGCGCTGTTTCTCAATCCACCATGGGGTCCCTGGGCTGGAAAAAGGTTGAACACCCCTGGCCTTGAGCCAAGGTCATTACACAGTCAAGGTACAGCTTCTGTTAAACTACTTCAACCAAGTCTGCATGTGGTGAGAGGATCTTCAACGGGAAAACCGCATGCGTTCTCACCATTAGATGTGTGGTAAAAATAACATATAAAAAAAGGCAATCATATAATATTATTTAATCCTTCCTTAAAACAAATAATCAGGATTAAGTTTATCATGCAAAAAAAGGGCATGATTTTTTTTTGGGTGGAAATAATGAAATATGGTAACTTTGAAAAAATTGCTTGTACAGTACATTAAATGCGGTGGCACCAGTTTGTATCAGCTTGCATACACAATAATGAAAATGACTAAAAGTCACTTTCCATCAGTTTCTGTTATCTATTCAGCTTTTGTCCAGATTATATGTTATTGTAATATGCTTTAATTAAAAACCATTACAATCCATTAGACTGCTGCATTCTGTGCCACCATGTTGTGTGTTTGTTTCGTGTTGAGGTGATAACTGCACGCTTTGAGACACATCCGTCATGGTGACTGAAGCCACACAGCACTCTCTCACTCTCCTCCCTCCCTCCACCTACCTCTCCTCCTCCCTTCTTCTCTCTCTCTCTCAGTCCCACACTGTCCCTAGTACACCGCACCCTTCCTCACTGGCCCAAACCCTCCATTCTACCCGACTCTCTCATTCTCTCCATCTCCTCCCTTCCTCTCGCTCCCTCTTCTCCACCCTCACTCTCTCTCGCGGTGCCCTACACCCTCCTTAATACCCCCCCTCTCCCTTCTTACCTCTCTCACTCTCCTCCACCCTCCCTCTCTCCCTCTTCTCCTCCCTCCCTCTTTCTCCATCTCCTCCCCCCTCCCTCTCTCTCCCTCTTCTCTCTCTACCGCTTCTCCCCCCTCCCTCTTTATCCCTCTCCTCCCCCTCTCTCTCTCCCTCTTCTCCTCCCTCCCTCTCTCTCTCCTCCTTCCTCACTCTCTCTCCCTCTCCTCCTCCCTCACACTCTCTTGTGCTGTCCCACACCCTCCCCAATACCCCCTCTCCCTTCTTCACTCTCTCCCTCTCCTCCACCCTCCCTCTTCTCCTCCCTCTCTCTTTCTCCCTCTTCTCCTTCCTCCCTCTCTCTTCCTCTTCCCCTCCCTCCCCCTCTCTCCTCCCCCCTCCCTTTTCTCCTCCTCCCCCTCTCTCCCTCTCCTCCCTCCTTCTCTTTTCCTCTTCTCCTCCCTCGCTCTCTCTCGGGCTGTCCCACACACTCCTTAATACTCCCCTTCTCCCTTCCTCCCTCTCTCCCTCTTCTCCTCCCTCCCCCTCTCTCCTTCTTCTACTTACCGCTCTCTCCATCTTCTCCTCTCTCTCTCTCTCTCTCTCTCTCCCTCTCTCTCCCTCTCCTCCTTCCTCTCTGTCTCTCCCTCTCTTCCCCTCTCCTCCTCCTCAATACCCCCCCTCTCCCTTCCTCACTCTCTCCATCTCCTTTTCCCTCTCCCTCCCCATCCTCCAATTCCTTCCTCATTCTCTCCCTCTCCTCTTTCCTCCCTCTCTCCCTCTCTCCCTCTCACCCTTTCTCACTCTCTCCTTCCCAAAAGACGTATATTTATTAAAAAACGACATATATCTTTCTTTGCTTTCTTCATATTTTCTTTCATATATATATATATATATATATATATATATATATATATATATATATATATATTTGTGTGTGTTGTAAAATATTTTGTTGTATGGTTGTTGTACTGTAGGATTTTAGGATGCACCTTGAGGCACTCTGTACTTCTGCATACTGTATATATATATATGTTATCTTCATAAAAAAAACAAGTTGCTCTATTCCCAAATGACATAGTTTGAACACAACAACGATAGACAGAAACACAACCACACATGCTACTTTACTGTTGTGGAAGGGGAGCTAAAGAGACTAAGACAAGTGTGTTTCATGGTCTAGGCATTGAGTCACACCTATTCTTACTAAAAGTGTTTATTTCAGAGACAGACACCCACACACACACCCACCTACACACACACACACACACACACACACACACACACACACACACACACACACACACACACACACACACACACCCACACACACACACACACACACACACACACACACACACACACACACACACCCACACACACACACACACACACACACACACACACACACACACACACACACACACACACACACACACACACACACACACAGCGTTACAGATCTCCCAGTTTAATACCTGGCGTCACACTTCTGTGACCGTAAACTAACGCCCCGGTTCACACACTTTCTATTTCTATTTGAAGTCTAGAAGTGCTTCTTTGTCGTCAAAAATATATCTACTTGTGTATACATATATATATATATATATATATATATATATATATATATATATATACACACAGTAATTATATATGATATATTATATATTGCAGGTGTGTAATGGGTTGTGCTAGCAGTGGGTGTAGACTCATTAGTGCCCTATATAGAATGCAGCTAGTCTTTGAAAGGGCAGGTGGTCCCGCCGCCGGGACCCGCTGGCCTCAGGCAGTATTTCACAAGCTTCCACCTCTCCCTCCCTGGAGGACAGCGGTTATATGGTCAGCTCTCACCGCGCTCACAACGCATGCGTGCAGGTGTTCACACTGCGTGTCGGGGGAAAAAACAGACACACACACACACACACTCTGTCTAATGGGCACCCTATTGTACATCGACAACCTGTATCGGTGCATGCTGGCACTCATGCTGCCGTGCGAGCACACATTATGACCTGATGAGTGTGCAGGAGTGTGTCCAGACACACTCACTCAGTCACACACACACACACGTGCACACGCGCACACACAGACACACAAACACAGCTGCACATAGCTGCACGTACACACATAAACACACTCACACCTGCACACAGAAAAACATACAGACACATACACACAGCTGCACACACACACACACACACACACACACACACACACACACACAGCTACACACACATACACACAAACACGCACACGCACACAAACACATACACACCCACACACAGCTGCACACACACACACACACATTCACACACACACACACACACACACACACACACACACACACACACACACACACACACACACACACAGAAAAATTCAAACAGCTACAAACACACACACACACACACACACAGCAACAATCGCCCCTCCCCACCCCCCCAAATACACACACAGCTAAACACAAAGCGACACACACACATTCACACAAACAGCTACTCATAAACATATACACAAAGCTACACACACACACACACACACACACAGATACTCACAAACACTTGCACACACAAACACACAAACACAGCTACAAACCCCCCCCACACACACACACACTCACACAAACATACAGCTACACACAAACAGAGACACAGACACATAGCACCTGAGGTGTATAATGCCACCTGGGAACGTAAACAGGACTCTGAGCTAAACCCACTGTCTTTTCCCCAGCTGGGACAATTCATCTGGATCAGAGGCTGTGGCATGGGGCTATTTCTCCCCGTCGCTGAACCCTCCTAACCTGCATCATAACGCCAGAAAACAGGCCGAATGCAGGATGGGATCCGGTCGCCGACGAGCTGAAGCCAGCAAATGACAGCAGTGATCTCTCACCCGTTTGAATATGGATGCAGGGGGACGTGCAGAGGATGTGGATGTGGAGGGGGCAGGGACCAAAATAATGAATAAATACATGCCTGGATTGACTGCTTCCTGTGTCTTCCTTGACTGTGATAAGGATATTAAAATGTATGTATTTTTAAAGCACATACAAAATTGAGGTCGGGTCACACACTGCTACATGACAGTTAGTTAATGATACATGCAAACTTTGGGGCGGTTGTTTTAAGTGCGGTTGTTTTAAGTTCAGTTGATGTGACACAAGAACTTGACCACAGTCCACTGAGTGAACCCCATTACTGGCAAACCCTTAGCTAGTCCGCACAATTTGAGGTGCTAAATAGTGCAAGCGTCGATGGACCCTACTTGCCAAATAGTATCTTTATTGTTCTTTATTGCTTTTTTATATTATTATTTTTTTAATATATATATATGATCTTTTTTTTACTTTAAGTTTTACTCTCGCTGTAATTGTTGTGAATTATTCATACTGCAGGAGTGAATGGGGAGTAAGCATTCCATTGTAGCTGTTACAAAAAAATAACCTTGAACCCTGTATCAAGCTATTCCTAAAACTGCATAAATATCAATATTTCACGAACATTTATAGTATATTCATACTTTGTTTGACCACAAACTTGATGTCTGCCTCAAAGTAACGAATCAGTGATCACGCTGACCGCCAAGTGCCTATGCATGCATGCAGTTTCGCATACAGTACATGTCGGTTGTTTTACCATCAAAATACTACCTTCAAGACCAAACTCCAAATTGTTACACATGTATTCAATGGTTGTCCAACTCTGAAATTCAGGTATCATTTCAAAGCTCTCATTTGTCCGACTTGATGTCAGTAACAACATCAAACATTCATCGTTTATACAAATACAATTCTTATAAAATTGGTCAAATGAGTTGGCAATTAAAGGCATCATTTGATGTGTACTTATGCAATATGTGTTTGTATGGTTTATATCTAGCTCTGATTATATATCTGCAATATGTAGAATTAAAGAGGTATTTTACAGATTACTTTATCAATCACGACTCCCGTTGAATAGTGTTTGCATATATTGCAGCTGCAAATATTTTTGTTGATATACATCCTTTAAGCATCCATGTTTTTTTCAAAGAGTTAACTAACAGCGTGAACCCAATGATGTCGGGAGTCGGAAATCCCAAGTTGAAACATCAGAGCTCCAAGTTGTTTTGAATGCACTGTTGAAAGTAAAAACGTCTGAAAGATCGCACTTTGTACTCTCTAGGAGGCCAAGCGGCAGGTGCTCAAGCCCCCTACTAAGTCTACCTACGTATCCGTGCATATCAGACACATGCACAAACACACACACACACACACACACACACACACACACACACACACACACACACACACACACACACACACACACACACACACACACACACACGCATACACACACACACACACACACACACACACACACACACACACACACACACACACACACACACACACACACACACACACACACACACACAAACACACGCACACACACACACGCACAGAAGAGAAGAAATGGTGCATGGAAGCAATTATTTTATATAAGTATGACACACTCTTCGGTTTGGGATGTGATTACATATTTGCCGTGGGAGGAAGGACCTGTGGACCCCTGCTCAGCGTGTCCCTGTGTGTTGAGAGAGCAGGAGTTGTCTTTGCATCTTTGCGTCTAAGTTTCGCACTAATCAGAACGGGCCCCATGATTGCCGTGACGTCTCAGAATGAATGAACTGGAGTGTGTAGAAATCACGAAGCACAGAGCATGCAATTCAGCTTTCAATCATAATACACCCACCCCAACACCCGACTACACCACCCACTACACCACTACCCCCACCTGCCTCCACTCCAAAGTGAGAAGACATTTAAAATGAAAAAAAATGTGATTTGTGTGTGTGTGTGTGTGTGTGTGTGTGTGTGTGTGCTTAGTGACACCTGTTTGTTTTCATTGTGTGTGTTACTGTGCGTGTGTTTGTTTGTGTGTGTGTGTGTGTGTGTGTGTGTCCACATGTGTCTCTGCATGTGTGTGTGTGTGTGTGTGTGTGTGTGTGTGTGTGTGTGTGTGTGTGTGTGTGTGTGTGTGTGTGTGTGTGTGTGTGTGTGTGTGTGTGTGTGTGTGCCTGTTGTGTGGCGGAGTGTATTAAAATCACCCAGTGACAAACAGACACCAAACTGCATAATGGCATGGCGGATGATTTATGGAGGCTGGAACACGTATCACTGCAAGATATATACTATTCTAGTAGGGAATAAAAAAGACCCCTGCTTTAGCATCAGCCCGTATCTCCTCGCAACGTTTTGGCATTTCACTTAAAGCCCTTGTTATGCTGGTCAGTGCAGGCATACCACTGTGAAGGCTGCAGTGTGAATCCCCTCCTCTCTCTTTCTCTCTCTCTCTCTCTCTGTCTCTCTGTCTCTCTATCTCCCTGTCACGCTATTATGTTATCCGTATTGTTATATTCGACATAAAGTCCCATATTCCACACGCGGCCAATAGCACTCTGCCGGTGTGTCTCCAACGGGAGCCCGGAGCCTGATGTCAAGGAGACGGTAATATTGTTTATCTGTGTGTAATCGTTAACACAGGTCTTCTGCACGGCAAAGCAAAAACGACAACATTTGATGTGTCTCGCTAATCCGCGATACAAAGCCCTCGACAGACGATGAACGTCTTTTGGCGTTCGCTTTAAAATATTCTTTGAAAGAAGCCGCACTGTTGCCTGGGGTGATGGTGGTGGCAGTGGTGGTGGTGGCGGTGGCAGTGGAGTTGGTGGTGGCGTTGGTGGATTTGTGTCTCTTTTCAGCTGTCAACATATTTCGGTCTGAATGCAGGACATAAATACAGTTGCAGAGACACACAAATACTATGATAGAACTAAGAACAAAATACTTGAGATCCAATGATGTCTTGTGTTTTGGTTTCTGTTTCATGAGGAACACCTTGCAACTTGTAAATGTGTTTTCTTTTCAGTGGAGAGACTCATGGGAAGTGATCCCCTTTTCCTTGTTTGCTTAACACTTCTAGCCAGCACACCAACACACGGTAACGGTAAATTCCATTTCTAGCCAGCACACTAACACACCTTATATATTGCCTTTATCATATCAAATCATTACGATATGCAATTGCATAGAATCAACCATGAAATGAACAGAAATTCAGATGTATACCTTGTTAACTAATTTATGTTTTTGTACCTATCTAATGAATAATGCAACAAAAATGTTAAAAAATACAATTTGCGTCTTCCTTATTTTACAATAAATCACATTCAGTATTGTGTCTGAAGCCGACCAGCTTACATTTCCACCAACAATATCGTACTGTTCTGTTAGTCCCCGGGAAGAACACACAGCTGGCTAGGGAGTTCTGTTGCAGCTTTTGCACGATCCAATCAAATTTCTGAAGGATCACATCACATTCCTCCTACGTTTCATCCCGTCCTAATTATCAGTTTTTACTTGGACGTACATTGTATTACAGACATAAGATACGCTCTGATGCACCTTGTCACGTCGTCTTCAGACATCCTGTCCTCGATGACAGGGGCACAATATGTTTTAAGCTCTATATAATACAACACAAGGATGCATTTCCGCAAACAAAACTAATGCCAAAGAAATGGCACAGATTTGTTCAGATTTTAGGCTCTTTAACATCTTCTCACTAAACGCCCCCTAGTGGTAGACACCCCTGTGGTGTAAAACAACCCTCATCCACATTTAATCAATTTACTTAAATCAGATCGATTATTTCCGAATACATTTTTGTACACTGTGTTCTTTCCCTCACCGCATGTGTTTTATATTTGCAAGCGAGGCCACTATGGGCAATTTCAAATCATAAAGCTTTGATGGCACTAGCATATTTATAGAGTTGTTAAGTGCAACATTTTGCACCTAGTTGTTTAATTTAATGAAAAGAAAAAGTTATTATATATATTATATATTATATAATTATACTTTGTTGTACAATGATTTCCGTCTAACCCCCCCCCCCCCCCCCCAAGGTGGGAACAGGATGAAGGACTGACATGATGATGATTTCATTGTTCCTATATAACCCCTGTCTGACCCGGACCCAGGACCCCAGCTGCAACATTCTGGGAGGGCATTCGGCCTCACCTGGAAGGGTCACACAACATCTCACTGCAACCAGCAATGACCAATAACATCGCAATTGCATGACCACCAATCTATATCGACATGTGCTCTCAGACCCGCTGGTCTGCGTCGCTGTAGCATTCGTGCACACAGCACACACCTCTGTAAACGCACAAGCACACGGCCAACAGGAACACAGTGCTCCGGTCTTACAACCACTTGCATCACAAAATAACGAGTCCACATTTTCTGCAGTGAAAGTGATTGTTGCAGTAAAAAGTAGACAGGTGCACAGGGCAATTAAAGGACTCAGGCCACATACGCTAATGACCATGGACTTGTTGTGGTTCTCTAGGGTTCCCAAACCTTTCCGTGCCGTGACCCAAATGTTGCTGTTGGGATGCTTTCTGTAAAATGTCAAATGTTTGTGTGTGTGTGTGTGTGTGTGTGTGTGTGTGTGTGTGTGTGTGTGTGTGTGTGTGTGTGTGTGTGTGTGTGTGTGTGTGTGTGTGTGTGTGAAAGAGTGTGGGTGTGTGTAGTGCAATGTTGATAGGGGCCTAGGGGTTGAAGCCCATCTAGCCTCACCCTCTTCAGAAGCAGCCTGGGGAGGGTGAGAGGGCGTGCCGGATTAAAGGACAAGTGACATAGATATGCACCGTGCTGTTCGGGGTGTTTGCTGTTCTCTTACGTCAGTGGCGGTTGGAAGGAGGTGTCCTGCTTACGGATGGGAAAGGGATTTTGAAGCTCTCCGTACATGTTCTTCTGGGATTTATCCTGATGCAGATTCACAGAGCAGACAGAGACAGAGAGCGGTGCGAACAGAGAGTCCTGTCCTGTACATTAACATACACGCAACATGGACTTCAGAATGACCATGTCAATTATTACATTTACTCATTCAATCGACCGTTTCCTTTCCTTTCTAGAAATACCCCACGTGTCATACAAAAAGTCTGCTTCACACACACACACACACACACACACACGCACACACACACACGCACGCACGCACACACACACACACACACACACACACACAAGCCATCCACGTTCAAGAACTTTTCCAAAAGGTTAAGATTAAAGTAAACAATGGGCTGTTGTATTGTGCCTCTAGCTGTCTGGAGGCTGAGTCGTGAGTGTAAAGCAATAAAGCAATTCCACAACCGAGCTCACAGTTCAAAAGATTAAACACGTTGCGGTGATGTTGCTTCAGGAAGCACGTGTACACGATCCAAATACTGTATGTTGCTTTTGAATTGCCAGACAAATGTGTGGGAACTTCTTTGTCATTAAAGGTACTATGGTCATGTAATGAGATTATGTAACAATTAGATACGATTCGATTCGATTCGATTCAAATGTATTGTCATTGCACAACACAAGTACAGAACGGCAACACAATAAGTTGGCATCTAACCAGAGTGAGAATGTTACAGTATGGTGCATAGTAATATATAATGTACAGAGGTTAAATGGGGCATAAAACCTAGGTATTAAAACAATCTACTAGGTATAATAAACTGGTGTGTATACAGTATATTTATGTACAGAGATAGAGTGTAGTATTCTATGGAGCCATACTGGCCAAAGGTATAACTAGAGTATATATGAGATATGTGCAGATATAGGTATATATACAGTATAAACAGCTACTGTATACACGTATAAACAGGTACTGTGCAGGGGTATGCAGTATTTTAACAGTTTTAGATAACAATGCCATAATACTAACATGTGGGATACGTGTTTGGTGAATTCAGCCATTCATTTGGGTGTCAATCTAAATGTATCCATTCTGCAACAAACCGGCTTGAACTCTCAGAATAGAGGCATGACTAGTTGCATCCTGTTCATTTATATTCATTCAGTCCAGGGCAAACTGAAATATATAAATTATTATTCTTTTTTTCCTCTTTCTTTTATGCTGCCAGGGATTTGTTTGAAGCCAAATTGTGTTTTCATTTAATATCTCTGTTGACTTGTTGATGTGTTTGTGATGAATAACTCCAAGCATATCCATGGAGCAAAATGGTATTTAGTGCCAGGCGGCCAAGGCGTTTTAATTATAACCAACGTTCATTGGGAATCTGTGAAGTAGTGTTTGCCATGTCATAGTTTGCTAAAACCTACGTATATCGTATATTTCACACACGTACATTTAGTTTCATCAAACAAACAATAACAAAAACTGGCAAACACACATATACACATGATCTTTCCAATATTATCTTCAACAATTCAACCAAGCGTTAGCCAGTTAGCCAGAACATATTATATATATAACTTATTTTACATTCAAATTGAATCACTATGTTTCGATGTTGGGAGAACATTTTTTATTATTTATATATGCTGTCAACAATCACCCATGTTACCCTCATAGGGCTCTATTGCATCTGTATGCATGTTTGACACATATTACAAACATATGAATATTATTATTAATATGTTGTTATTTTTTATACATATTACTGACGATAAACATACATACGTTTGGCAAGTTTGAAAAGTTCAGGCAACATTGTACCCGTTAGATGGGGCGGCAGTAGCTCAGTCTGTTAGGACTTGGCTTGGGAACCGGAAGGTCGCCTGTTCAAGTCACAAAACACCTGGTCTCTGCCCTTGAGCAAGACACCAGACTGCGCTTTTTATACAATAGCTGCCCACTGCTCCTAATTCTAGGACGGGTTAAATGCAGAAAAAACTAATTTCACTGTGTGTGTGTGTGTGTGTGTGTGTGTGTGTGTGTGTACATGTATGTGACCAATAAAGAGGATTCAATCCTCCAGACTTAGATTTAGATTGAGATATGTTTCTTACAGCTCACAATATCAAGCTCTAGATCCTTGATGACACGTCTAAGAATGATCTTCTGAAAGTCAAATCATTCATTAACAATTCAATTCTAAATTGCAGATAATTTATAAAGTAACTATTAAACCTATATTCAGAACTTCATGCATCATTAATCATAATTATTTTTATTCCCATGAAAAATCCATAAACAGTATTGATACAATCTGGCATGGAGGTTAATTTAATCAACATTACCGGCTATATTTATAACAATTTTCACGTAAAAATGTCAAGCTGTCATAAATCTAGCATCTCAACCAAAGGGGACTTAGAAAAAGCATGAAATATCTTTTGACTTTAAATTCTTTTTTGATTAAAAAATAATAAAAGATGTTGGGACATGAGCCAACTAAAAGCTATACGACGGAAACGTCAATCACTCTCGCCATGAGGTCCACTAATTCAATTTACCTTTCAGATACTTTGATATCGCCTATAAAACAAGATCAATTTGATTAAACTGCCAACAGTTTTTATTTATTTATTTACTCCAGCGTCGTTCTCATTGTGCTGCTATATCCCGTGCCTTCATTTGTCATTGGTCCCTCAGCCAATGGGGCGTGGCCTCTTTCGGAGCATGTGTGCCCATGTGTGCTTGGTGTCACTGAGCTCCGGGTCTTGGCAGATGCATGCGCCAATGGAGGGCCTCTTTCGGAGGTAATTAATCAAAGCTGACATTTGCATGGAAATGAGCAGAGTTGGAAGGCTCAGCTCGGTAATAACACTCTGCCACAGAAAAAAAGTCATTGTCCAATATGCAGATAGTAACCTTGCATAATATATTTGCCTGTGCGAACATTACTACGTTATATATACCGGGGCAGAATGTACCGGAATCATTAGACCTAGAAGTAGTGCAATGGCCATATTATATGTGTGTGTGTTCAACAAGCCATTTAAAACTGATTTCAATTTGAAGAGCCAGGCGTATAATCTGTCACGTCTAACACGAAACATGTCATTTAACATGTACCATACTGCAACACACAGGGAATGCTTCCCAACAGTTGAGCCATGCGTTAACAATGGCTGTGAAGCAATGAGGCTAATGCTGCCAGCTGCGTTCTAGCAAATCGATTCACTATTTGATGCATCTCTATTTGATGCATGCTGGTCATGGTAGGTTTTGGTAGAAATTCCTAGCGACAATGACGAGCTGAACCATGTTTAACCAAACCAAATGCCACAAACAGATATGCATGCAGAATAATGAGTAGAAGTGTGCTTCTACTGTGTAAGTGAAGCCCCTGTTTTCAGCTCCAATCAGTTGAACCCGTGTTTCGGCTGCTTGTTTTTAACTCTCGCCTGTTGTGTTTGGGTCAAATCTGACTGATTTCCAATTTGCATCAATCATAAATATTGTGTTTTACATTTGATTGCCAAAAGGACTAATGATATCCTCCACACTAGCCTTTTGAGCATATGTAGTATAATTTCTACCCGGATGGATAAGAATAAATTGTAGAGGTCCGGATAATAAGTTCAAGTCTTTATTGAACAACGCATCAAACACATCAACTGCAGCAAGATGGAGTCTGCCATGCCAATTTGCAGACTGAAAATGCCGTTTCTTATTACCCAGTTATATACTTTTTTTCACATTCAACGGCAGATTATGCTGTAGCCATCTGCTGCAATGTATAGAGGACCAAAAGACAGTGTTTTAGATTATAATGAGGGTATAAAAATACACTACATATTCTGTATAACACTTCTGATCACCACTTTCATTGAATTTTGAGTGGTTTATACTCAACTATGTAACACCTGCGATGACCTCCAGAGGAAATGAATGGGTAACACAGTGGTTCCCAAACTGGGAACAGGCTAAATATAAATTATGCAATACGTCAAATCTTAATAGAAAACAACGATTCACCTTTACCACTGGGGCTGACATTTTATTGATCTACAAAAGGGGGAACCTGCGGAAAAGGTTTTGGAACCGCTGGGGTGACACAAGTTTATTTTCATCCATTAGATGAAAACATCCCAATACCCCCCCCCCCCCTCCCGGGGGAGCCAGACAGGAGGGTTAAGCTTGTACTTAGAAGATTTTGATTTGCCATATGAAACAAGTACAATGGAATGCTTACTCCAAATTACCTCCTGCACTTTGAATTTCCTAAGACACTGCACTATAAATTATACAAATACTGTACACAATAAAAAGAACAATGAAAAGAACAATAAAGTGACTGATGGATGATAAGTACATGTGTTTAATTTTACAAAACACATTTAAAAAGCCTTTAAAAGTGGCAGTAGTGCAGCAGCATCATTAATACAGTGCAGTACAGTGCAGTAGCTGTAATAAGTCCCGAAAGTACAGCAAAAGTATGATAGTGGAATGTAATATGGATGACAATATACTACTATGTTCAAGAACATACAATACATATGACACCTTTTCACATTTTTAATACGATTTTGGCTTCATTGACACTTTAACGTTTCACACTGCAACCCCTTTCAGGAGAATTCCTATCAGGCTTCAGGGATATGATTCATTTCTATACCACTTTGGGAATGGGAATTCATGATTGGTTACCATAGCAACTAGTAAATGAAAGCGTAAGGTAATTGCCTTTCTATATGGTCAACATGGCACTCTACACAAGGCGTGTGCCAAATGGAGATAGCCAAGTGTAGAATTACACAAGCAATAATTCAGAAATTAATTATATTTGGATAAAATGATATTGAAGTCCCTGAGCCTCTGGGGTGTACCTGGTTAGGCTTCATGAACTCTATTCATTGAGATGACAAATGTGAGTTTGTTTTGCAACAGTGTAAGTTTTATATTATACTTTTTTTTACATAGACCAATGTGTTGCTAATTAATGAATAACAGATACACGGTTAAATGGGTTTTGATTAGGATTTAAGTTGAAGATGGTAATGATGAAAACAAAAACACAACAGATTAATAATTCAAACTTGGGCCTGTATATTAGGATAGAGCTTGTTAGATGTTACTTCAGAAACGTTTTAGGTAGGAGTCTGGGGCAATTGTGATCATGTTAGCAATCTGCTAAAACGCAGAATCCCGGACATTTTTGGTAATGGTAATGGACTGCTTTTATATAGCGCTTTTATCCAAAGCGCTTTACAAGTCATGCCTCACATTCACCCATTCATACACCGACAGCAGAGTCAGCCATGCAAGGAGACAGCCAGCACGTCAGGAGCAGGATTAGGGGGTCTTGCTCAAGGACACCTCGGCAGTTTTTGCTAGGAGGAGGCAGGGATCGAACCAGCATCCTTCCGGTTGTGAGGCGACCGCTTTACCCCCTGATGGGTGGTAGAACGTCCATTTTTTAGGTTCCCAAAAAGAGGACATGTCCGGGAAAGAGGACGTCAGGTCACCCAAATGAGGTCAGGATGAATCAAAAGAATGGTCAACAAAAGACAACTTCATAAGACTCAGGTGTTACTTGAGGAACCACTGGGTTTTGTTTAAACACTATTGTGGTTGTTGTTGTTGTTGTTGTTGTTGTGTCAGTTGGTGTCCATAGCTTTGAGTGAGGTCATTCACGGACAGCTTTGTGGTTGTCAATTAAAGGATTTCCTCAGTGGTAAAGAAGCATGAAATTGCTTCTGTTCTGCAAACGATTTGTGGGACAGCCATTCCTTTTTGGTCGTAACCCCATCATTGTGTTTATTGCCCACACGAGGGGAATCACCGGTCGGTCGCTGTTAGAACTTGCTAGCAAGCAATGACCCTGCAATTATCCACATTAGTGTACCTCGACCTGACTTTTCTTGATGTACCACTTTTTTTCAGCATGAAACAAATAATAAAACAATCAACAAAAATATAAGGTGAGGGCAAACATACAGAACACAGTTTAGATGTTGCTAACATTGCTATTTATGATGCAGGAGACAGCAATGCAATATGTCAGCTTATAGTAATTAGCGAAAGCGCTAACACTATAAAGCAATCAAGCAATAAGGAGCAATAAACAAAGATAAAAGTATATTAAGACAATACATTGTTATGGGGAAACACGTGGAACAGGAGTAAGAGAAAGAAGAGCGGGAGATGGAGGTGTTCTCCTCAGTCCTTTCTCGTTTTCTGCGTTAATATGGCAAATGCAAAGCTGCATTAACGTTGCGACAGCTGCTGGCTATATCTAGCTAATTGTTTACTTCAGTAACATTTCTGTTTAATTAGAACACGTCTTTGTCAGTGGGTTTTTGCGAGCGTGCAATTAGCTGTAGCATTGTGTGTGTGTGTGTGTGTGTGTGTGTGTGTGTGTGTGTGTGTGTGTGTGTGTGTGTGTTTAACACAATAATACACACTACAAGTGAACCTATCTTCCCACGGAATACTTTCATATCTCAACGATGACGCTAGTCCACAAAATAATGAGGTGGTGAAGATAAAGACATCTGAACTAGTCACATCTGCCCATATCAACGTGCTTATAATTGATCTCACTCTCTCTTGCCGAGGAAGATTGTTCTGTGATCCTGTGCACTGAGCTCCAATTACAGCATTGCTTCTGTCTATCTGTAAACACATTTGCAGTTTCTGCAACTTTCTAAGAATGAAGCACCCATTCAAAAAAATATATATATTAAACCTGACCACCAGGAAAATTTGGGAAAATATATCTGCAAGGATTCTCATAGCTCTTTGTTTTGAATAACGGAGGGTCTGTCTGATGTGCGTCTGCCGATCTGTGTGTTTGTGTCCGTGCATACGTGGGTGTGTGCGCATCTGCGTGTGTCCAGAATCACATGCATGCGTGAGACACTTCAGCTATCCCTCTCTCGCTCCTTCCCTCTCCATTTTCTTTCCTTTTTCTTGTTTTCTTTTATATATATTTTTCAATTTCCTATTTAAGCGCCACCTGTGGCAACGGAGAATGCCAGCGCCCCCGGCCGCCTCATTAAATACACATAAAGCAGTTTGACACTCGCAAGACGCCAATCCATCACAGCTAGACCACTTCTGATGGTGCCGGGAGACCAGGGGGGGTTGGGGGCTCCCATGGATGCTGTGCCAGGCTAAAGCGGAGATTAGCGGAGACAAAGAAGAAGAAGAAGAAGAAGAAGAAGAAGAAGAAGAAGAAGAAGAAGAAGAAGAAGAAGAAGAAGAAGAAGAAGAAGAAGAAGAAGAAGAAAGAAGAAGAAGAAGAAGAAGAAGAAGAAGAAGAAGAAGAAGAAGAAGAAGAAGAAGAAGAAGAAGAAGAAGAAGAAGAAGAAGAAGAAGAAGAAGAAGAAGAAAGGAATAAGAAGGGGGAGAGTGGGGGAAGGAGAAAAAAAAAAGAAGAAGAAGCTGTATGTGTCGAAGCGAGCTGTTGTCTTGTGAGCCGAGATGCCATCGCCCCCCCCCTGGAGTGGTGGTGGTGGTGGTGGTGGTGGTGGTGTGTGTGTGTGTGTGTGTGTGTGTGTGTGTGTGTGTGTGTGTGTGTGTGTGTGTATGAGTGTGTGTGTGTGTGTGTGTGTGTGTGTGTGTTACGAATGGACAGCGGCAGCCATGGTGCGGGAATATCCAGCTCCAGCATCCTGACTAACACATCGTGCAAACTCATGAACGAGGCAATTAGCAGAAGCCCCTGCGGAGAGCACATTCCTCTCGCACAATGATTATTTCTCTCTTTTACTTCCTGTGCAACCCACTCCCCCACCCCCCCCCCCCCCACCACCCACCCGCCCGTCTCCCTTGTTCCTTCCCCCTGCTCTGGCCTCTCCTGCGTCTGCTAACTTCCTGCGCTCGATTGCTCGCTTGTTCGCTCGCTGGTCCCGCTGTTTATAATTCAGCCATCAAGCGTGCTGAGGGGACAGCCGTGGGTTGTCTCTTTGAGACACCGTTTAGTAGTCGCCTCAGTGAAACACTGGCTCCTTCGCCTCCTTGCTCCCTAATGAAGTCACCTCTTTCCCTTCTCCCACGTGACGTATCCAGTGTCTTCGTATTAAGAATGGACATCTCAAGGTCAATGTGTGATTCCATTGTCAACTTCTATCACGCTTGAGTTGTGTCCAAACTACGGTATTTTCATGTTTTAAGAAGATGTGTGACAACTGTGTGCATAATTTGGCAATAGAACATTCTCCCGCCTCCTGCTGTTTTATCTTTAGAAGAGCAATGAAGAAAATCATGAACGTTGCATATATTTTTAATAGAAGTGGGAAATTAAAAATAGCTTGTGATAACATTTAGGTTTGCACAGAAGGGCTGATTCCAATTGTCACACAGTATGACATTCCAGTAATTCCATTACCATTAATTAGAAAAATGAAAGAGCTTTTCTTTCATGGGGAGAGAAAGTGAACTGGGTTCTTTCATCCACTGTGTGCATGCAGGCAGAGTAATGAAACTATTTTCAAATATTATTATTTTTGACACTTTGAACATCAAATATTCACTCTGTTAAGGCATGAGTGAAAAATGAAATTCAGCCATTATATTTCTGTTGAACTTTCCTTGTGGAAAGTCTAATTATGCATGATTGCATGCATACTTAGAATGCATGGATATTGGCCATAAATTGAATATGAATATTGTGATTTGTTGCATTGGGTTATACACATACAGAGCCAATCTAGTCAGAGGATTAATGGCACAGAGAATAATATTTATTTTCTAATGATGAATATTTAAAACAGTTACATTAAGTGGACCTTTTGACTAAACTATCCGGATATTCATCTGAATGTATTACTATTAATAGTTCAGTGTGCAATTGCAAACTATACATTTCCAATCGCTGATATGAATATATAATATATGAATGTTTTCGCCCTGAGAAGGAAAGTGGGAGTAAAGAATGTGGTGATTCTACCTGACCTGTCGTGTGAAATTGTCATCAATGCATCAGCAGCAATTCAACTTACCATCTCCATTAGAGCAAAACTGCAAAAACTGCACAAGCATTCACTATGTTAATGTCACCCCCTTCTGCCCTGAAACCACACATTTCAATCAGACAAGGCACCTCCTACCGCACGCTCGGCTGTTCACGGGTTGGAGAGAGAGAGAGAGAGAGAGAGAGAGAGAGAGAGAGAGAGAGAGAGAGAGAGAGAGAGAGAGAGAGAGAGAGAGAGAGAGAGAGAGAGGGTGAGTGGTGAGTGGTGAGTGGTGAGAGAGAGAGATGGGAGAGAAAAACAAGGAAGGGGGGGATTGATGGGAAAGGAGGGGACTACAGACAAGGGGGAGAAGGCGTGAGAGATACGCAGAGAGTAGCACAGAACACAAAAACAAAGAAATGTAAAGACAAACAGACAGAATAAAAAATGATTGAATAAACACGAACATCAGCCAGTGGAGAGAAGAGACTAATTTAGCACTAAGCCAGGGCTCAGCTTTAAACACACACACACACACACACACACACACACACGCACACACACACACACACGCACACACACACACACACACACGCACGCACGCACGCACGCACACACGCACACACGCACACACACACACACACACACACACACACACACACACACACACACACACACACACACACACACACACACACACACACACACACTAGGCCACCGAGATGGCAGCAGGCTGTGGCAGTATATAAAGTGGCCTTCTCCCTCCATCCCCATATGTGCACGCTGAGATATTAATAAGCATCCTTCATTATTCCCCACAGCAGGCTCTTGTTAACCTCTGTACCCTACTTCATCAATCCCAAGCAAAACACACGCTGCCAGGTATTAAGTGTTCCCACCCAGGTGCTGTTGTATGGTCCATATGTGCGCATACACTACACATACAGTACACAATTTGCCAAAAAGATGCAGGATGCAATGGTGATTAGGAAGTATGGGTTGGTAAGGAGGTACATTTGTCTGTGGAATACTATAGCAGCCTGTGGTTGCTGGGTTTTTTGAGAGGGCAACCAGGAAGCCTATTCAAATAATAGTTTGGATAGTTGATAGATGATAGATAGATAGATAGATAGATAGATAGATAGATAGATAGATAGATAGATAGATAGATAGATAGATAGATAGATAGATAGCAGCCCAAACCGAAGTGGTCTGCAAGAACTAAATAAATTGTTGTCCATAACTTGATGAGGTTTCGCTGTTGGTTTCCCACAGTCATTGCCGTTTGGTTCTATATGTTGGCCTTTACTGCCTTGCTTGTCATTTAAATTTCATTCATGTCCTTCTCAGAGGCGTGTGTGCAGGCTTGCGTGTTAGGGAGCCTTGGAAAACCAACAGCTCCTCACAGACAGTGAGTGTGTTAGCCTTTGGTCAAATCACTCAAAACTGTTTCACAGCTGTTCAATTTCACATTGGAGTCAGTATACCTCCAGCTAAACGCTCTTTTTTTTTGGCAGAAAAACAAAATATGTGTAAAAATATTGACCAATCAAGTGGTAATAGTTCAGTTGGAAATTATACTACTCTATTTTAATCAAGGCAATTCCCACCCAGTATCTGATGCACTGAGATGTTTCCTCTTTTCTTGGTTCACATTTTTCGTGATTAAGATGCAGCTGCTAGAACCTAGCTTTCAAACGTTAAATCACAGGAGCCAGTTCACTGACAGAACAATTGGCCGTAATATAATTTCATAATAATACCCTCGTTATTATTCCACAAGTCGGTAGTGCAACTTAATATACTAAAACACTTGGTTCAGATTAAAATTCTAATAAAATGTAAAAAAAGCCATGACTTTGACTGTAGCTCCCAAACACCCACACACCACTATTTCACAGACACATTGCTTGTGTCTATTTGTTGACAGAGCTTGTCTGTATATAAATAAGGCT
The DNA here is from genome assembly GCA_027704905.1 of Muraenolepis orangiensis. Classification (NCBI taxonomy): domain Eukaryota; kingdom Metazoa; phylum Chordata; class Actinopteri; order Gadiformes; family Muraenolepididae; genus Muraenolepis; species Muraenolepis orangiensis. The sequence goes on from CM051004.1 coordinate 20,431,408, forward strand.
ACATTAAACATGGAACACCAAACCAGCTCTCCCGGCTCTCCTCTTTGACAACCTCCGAGGATAAGTCTTATTTAAACAGACTTGCGTTGTTATTGTTGCACCTTTGCTAACTATATCCAGTTCAAGTGGTGACCCTCAGGCAGCGGCCACAACAGCTGTGACAAAGTGTGATACAATCCGTATTCCTGTCTCAACAGATCGGGGCAAAGGGCCAGCTCCAGCATTCTATCGCGCCCTCAGCGGACAGGGGAGCCTCTCTTGTTAGGTTCATCTGTCAATGCCTCTTGGAGGAGCAGATAAGAGGCACGGCGGCGGGCGTCTGGCCGCGGAAACGGTCAAAGTCAAATCGATCACTTCTCGCCTTCATTTCGGCAGCAGGGACAGCTTTTAAAATGATTAGAGTTCCCGGCACTGGAAGTTAATTCCCCGCAATCGGGTCTCTATAACCAGACTGCGACATAATCAATGCAAATAATCTCACACTCCACCCGTGCTATCAAATCAAGGTCTCCTCGTAGACAGCCGCTTAATCAAGGACTAACTCTCATTATTTAAGATTAGCATTTTGGCTCCCCCACGCTGGCCTCTTTGTCTGACCAGTGTGTGTGTGTGTGTGTGTGTGTGTGTGTGTGTGTGTGTGTGTGTGTGTGTGTGTGTGTGTGTGTGTGTGTGTGTGTGTGTGTGTGTGTGTGTGTGTGTGTGTGTGTGGTCGAGAATGCCTTCTCTTTCACAGTGTGTACCATGAATTTATCCACATGCGCGTCATATCACTTAGGCAATCGATTGTGTCGGTGCTCACATCGGATTGTTGGAAGGTTTTATTGGAAGAGGCAATGGGATATTATCTATTTATAAGCAACGTATGAATGTATGGATCGGAATATCATTCTTTTTACATGGAATATCATACAGGCACCTGCCGCCAGGCGTGGAAAGATGTAGATGGAGTATGTATGTAGAGAAATGTCTGCAAAGTCCTTACTATGCTACTGTAGCGAGGGCCGGGGTGATACAAAACAAGTGTTTAATTAGGAAGTGCAACACAACTTCTACCTCATCCACTTCAGCTAAAACAACAAGAGCGCAAACAACTCTGCTTCCCGCCTCCTGGGTGCTTCACCCGATATCCACCTTCTCTCGCCCTGGAGCATGCTGGGAAATGCAGTACACTACTTCCCCGGGAAGCTACATTGCTCCCGCTCGAGGGGTCTAGCTGCCTTTGGTAGAAAGTCCTGGAGTTGTTGGGGGAGTCGGTGGCTGGCTGCCGTTGGAGACGCCTTGGTGACTCCCCTATGGCAACAGGGGTAGGAGTGGTTTCAGTAGTCCGGGAGAGTTGTGGAGGTCCCAATGGTGTCAACGATTGCGGCCCGGAGATGTCCAATCGGCTCACTGGTGGTCGTGGGGCGCTGAACCTATCTGGAAGGTCGCCGCCATTTTCCTCTCCTCTGTGGGGGTCCAAACACACTGCTCGGTTTGCTTTGTCAACGCCGCGGTAACAAGTTTTTACTGTGGCTTTTGCCCAACGATTGCCGACTTGCAGGCGCTTCAATCTCCCTGACTTTAGACATTTTCTTCATTCCATTCTGACACTGATGTAACGAGTAGCGAGAATTATCTTGAGAATTAGCTTATTCTTCTTTCGTGTAATGTCAGAGGTCCAACTCGGTGTCGTGTAGCCATGCATCCCCGCATCTCTGGTCCTAGGTCGAAGAGGCTGGCTTCCGAGGGTGGTCTATATAAGGGGCAAGAATTAGCTTGAGAATTAGCGAGTGCAACACATCTGCTACCTCACCAAGATGACATTTAAACACAGCAGTCATCCATTCATCGGAACAAATAGTGAAGAAAGTAATACGATCCAGAAGTGCTATACAAATAAAGTGTATTATAATTATTATTACTTTTATAATCAGATAAATATATATACTGACGCTGTAATTATGTATGGACTAAGTAAAGTGGTAATGCGGCCGAGGCAAAGTCAAGGTTGCTTACCAACGTCAGCATAAATTGTTTTCCAATAAGTCGTTGTTTGTTACACTTATACCACAGTTACCAACAGTGATTATATGAGTGACTTTCATCTACTACGGATTTTTTTTTACTTAATCAGCTGAAATTCAAAGTTTCTTCCAGGGTGCTTTGAGCATATTGTAATTGTTTTAATGTTGTAAAGGAAACATCTGGTGGATATTGTGAACGTTGTTTTTAATGTTGGATTTGTAGCGTGCCGTTAATTCAGAACTGTTAAAAGGCAGAGGTGTCCCGTCATCGGAAAAAATACACACCCATGGAACCAATCAGATGATTGACTCTGACACACAGAGATATTCAACTCCTACTGTGGTATAAATATTTAATCTAGGCTACATTTCAGAAAAACCTCTATTCGAGTGATTCCGGAAAAAAACTGACACGGCATTCCAAAGTTGCAATAATTGTCACATCCTGTGAGACAATCTCATGAAATCAACTCATTGAACACTAATCAACCCAAAAAATCAACTAATTGAAAAACCCAAAGGATTACGCAAAGCTGCCGGGTATTGCTTTGGAACTGACATTTGCAAAGGAGGAAGCAGTCGTCCAGCACCTTGGGCTCTGACTCAACTCTCTAGCGATGATGAAATAAAAATATATAATAATAATAAAATACAATTAAATAAAGAAAATGCTTTCAATGAAAAATCGACAAATCCACACTACAGGTCTCCACTGAGCCCTCTGGATAACCCCCTCCCCCTCCCCTCTCCTCCCCACAAAATACCAGGGAGGGTTTTGATTGACATTTGCTAATTCCAGCTCACATGGTGAGGAGTCCGGGTTCAAAGGGAGGCAGAAGGCTGTGGGGGGGGGCGGGAGCTGAGAGCAGGGGGTCCACGGTAATGACGGTCCCAGCTGGGGACTCGAACCACCCAAAGATCTGACCCCTTCCTTGACATTCGGGGCCAGGTTTCCAACCTCCATCTTAATCAGCTTCTCTTCCGCTTTCTCCGTCACCCCGTCGGTCTGAGGGGAGTGTGAACAATAAGCACTTCGCCATTATTGCAACAAATTGCAAACAAAGTCCCTGTTTTGCGGCCGATAACGGAACTAAATGTCACTGGGAGGCGAGGGACCATGCTGCAACACGGAGGAAGAGTCTGTGGGGAGATGTTAAGCTCCAGAATGTCGTGGGAAAGGATTGTGTATTATGTACTTTTTACAGCGTCTGGTCGATGCTTATACTGTTTTTTAAAACGCAAACACTATGCATTTTTCATGACATTATACATGGTACGTGGGTTCTGGAGGAAACATTCTCCACCAAAAAGATAGGAACGAATGTAGGAAAGACTGGAATGAATGTTTATGTGTGTAGGAGGCGGAAGGCAGTCTGGGGAATTAATGCAGGGTGCTTATTTTGTGTTTGCCCAAGTCTTTTTGTACATGCAGCTCTCTGTGTATGCACGTGTGTGTGTGTGTGTGTGTTCCGTTTTCGATCACTCTACGGTACTCTGAAGTGGTGGCATTGGACGATTTTTGTAGTTTTATTTAAAGTTGCTGTAGGTAAGGTTCGCAAGTTGTAACAAGAGAGAGCACATAAGATGGGTGTAGAGAGCGGTAGAGAGCAAGACGTGGCAACTAAATAACCGAAAAACGTCTCCTCCCCCATTGCTCCCTCCCTCTCCCTCTGTTCCTTCCATCTCTACGTTTCTCCACCATTGAGAATTTATGCATTTTCGTGTACCTGTGATTGACGGAAGAGATTGAGCGGGGAGCGGTCTACCATCTAAATGGTCTCATTCAGAGGCCGGCGCAGTCAGCTCGAAACAGATCATCTCAAAGCATTTCACTCCCTTAATAGCTGAAGGATGGCTGTGCCATTTTTAACAAATTTCACTCAGAAAATAATATCTATTAATCATATCATACCTACAGAACCTTCAACAACCACTCCAAAATTGAAAAGATCTTTTACCTAAAAGAGTGCTTCGGTAAGTGATTCCAGGGGGGCTTTACTCTTGAAAGACAAGCCTACCACGGTCAGGTCAAACCTTAATGTGATAATCCGAGTGTTACGAGGATACGGTGATCATGTCGCCAGATGAGATGAGTGCCAAGACACTAACACATATTAGTTTACACCTTCCCTCAGAGGGAAAGGCTGAGCCCGACCTCTCAGTGACTCTATTATTTGACTTCATATGCAGTTCAGATTCCACTATGATGAATTTTTTCTCTTTTGTTCCCAAAAGAGATATCTTTGTGCTTTTATTTCAAGCAGCCATGCACCAAAATGATACACTTATCTTCACGTGCAGAAGGCCAATACAACACAAGCCAAGGCTCATGGTATGCTTTATGTAAAAATGCTCTCATGTGGTTCTCTTTTCCGGCAGCCTTGATGTTCACGGTCAACCCTTGAATGTCAGCTTGTTTATTTGAGAGTTCTTATTTGTGTTTGTCGATGGCACCACCTTTACCAACAACAGAACCTGGACAAGGCTGCTCGTTACATTCTCCCCTCAGCAAAGTGAAGTGCTACACGAGTTGGTTTGACTTTACCCTTGTTGGAGAACAACGTCCAGGAAAGTCAGGTAAAGTTGTTGATCACACAACAAAAACATGAATGTAAAAATGAACACCCATTATGCTTATGTGGTTCTTCTATGCAATATAGGTCAGTAAGGTGAACAAAAATAAGGTTTGGAACTAATTCACATCGCTGTAGGAATATAATCATATATTTGAACAAATTAACTGAACAGTTGTGTACAGACGGCTCTATCAGACAAGATGTGGCTTTGCCAGATACTCCCAAGGGACGCTTCTTCATACGTATCTAGCGAGTCTAGCACGTTGCTAGCGCACGCTAGCGGCGGAGAAAGCTGTCTACGAACAGACAGGAGGTCATGGGCATCTGTCCTGTCTCCCCCCCCCCTCCCCTCCTCCACACACACACATACTCCTCCTGTCCTTCTCCTCCCACCAGCGCCTCTGGGTTTGAATGGCGTCCCTCTGTAACTCACACATGGTGGCGGTGAACTTGATTGATAGAGCCCTAAAGCAATCAATAAGTGCGCAGACCCTCGGCCGACGAGACCAGCCTACATATTTCAGCACTATTAACCGACTTCACTTACCACACTCAGGGCCATGTTTTTCAATTTGACCTGCCTCTTTTTATCAGGAGATATATATGAAAAATTAAAGAGCCCACTTTGGCTGGGGGTTGGGCAGGTGTGGCGGGAGAAGGTGGATGTGGATGTGCGGGAGGTGGACGTTGACAAGTGGAAAAGTACTGTGGGTGCAGGAAGTGGGGGGATGTGGGGGGAGTGGGGGGAGGGTGTTCCCAGCCCTCCATCATAGACGCCAACGGTGGGAGAAAGTGGGTGAGGGTTGCCACTCTTCGAACGGAAGATTTGTGAACAGAGATCTCTTCCAAAGCGCTTCTCTCGACGAGATAGTGTTTACAAGCAGCCAAGATGATTTACGACCTCACCGCGCATCCGCCCCGCCACCCACCCACCACCTCGTATCTCCCCCCTCTCTCTCTCCACCATTTCCAAGATACAACATGTAAAGCAAAGTCAATTAAATGGCCAGCTGACACGCGGCGTCCTTATCGGAGGCGGCAACTTTGCCGAATTGGAACCGCTACCTTTGGCCATTCATTTGACCTTTAATTATCTTTTCCTCAAAACTGGACCGAGATAAAGCTGTGCACTCAATGGAAACATGCTGCTATCTATCCGTTCAATTACCCCGGGCTGCTTTGACGAAGGGGGACAAAAAAACATTAGCTTTAAAGCTGGGAATGCAGAAGTTGAGGTATCTTGCCCATTAGTTAAAAGTTTCATTATTTGCACAATATAACTTGTATTTGTAATATTAGTTAAAGACATTTACGATTACATAATGCGGCTCACCAATTCACAAGACATCGTCTGTGTATGTTACCATGGAACATTAACCATGATTTCTGCTTGAAAACTATTAAATAATTCACATGAGTAAATAAGATTAATATACCCAGAGCTCAGGGATATTGTGTGTGTAAAGAACCATGGCAAGGAAATGTAAACACAGGGCAGAAAGAAAGTGACGTCAATGCCTCCACCTTTAAAATAACCAAGCGATTCCATGTGCCGGATGAGTTTTATCTATTAGTATTATCCATAATTTAAAATAAATGATGGCAGCAGTGAGGGCTATCATTTCACGGGGAAATTATATGGGATTAAGAAAGGTGAAAAAAAGCAGACTCATTTCAGGACTTCACTTGAAACGGGCTGACATTGAATGTGAATCTGGTAATTGAAGCTTTTTACATAATTTGCGGAACTCACATTTGTCACAATCAAACCACTCTGAACCGCGAGCAGGAAGCCCAGGGGCTGGGTCTTTCTCAGAGTGCATTATGTCTTTAACCATCTTCAGAAGAGGCAGGAGGGACAGTTTGGCGGAGACAAATTAGCACTTTGACAGCAATTTACTTTTTTATAATAAAAAAAATAATAATCATTTTATTTAGTCGGACTGTGCTCTCGACGGCAACAATTTACCTTCAAAAATAAAAAGAATGAAAAGAAAAGAGAATTTGCCTTTCGATGAGATTTGACGCAAGAGTCCCATTCAAACCCGATGTCAAACAAAGGCCCTGAGAGCCTGGGACGAGTCTGTAAACAGAATTAACCAAGCAGATGAGGCATCAGACAAGGGCAGACAATGTCCCATCATCACCGCAGCATTAGCAGCACAATGGACCCTCCGTGAACCGTGTATCTCAGACCCTAGCTTCCACATCGCCCTTTTTTTTGTGTCCCAGGCTGGAGCATCTGGGGCTCTATTAATTAATTTGGCATTAGCGAGGCTGGTTTTATTTTTTTTCGTCCAGTGCTGCCTGAGTGCACAGAGGTATTTTAGGGCTGTTAAATTAGGGGTGGGGAACATGGGAATGGCTTGCTCCAGAATCAGTGAGAATTACAGACGGATGGAATCGCAGGGGAACAAGAGCATGAGAGCTTCCTCACTTGGAAGCAATTGTGTTATTTAATATGGCTGTCAATCATGATTTTCTAAAAGGGCCCCTAAATCTCCTGTCTGGAGCAAGGAAGAAACAACAATGCAAGGGATTGGCAACAACTCTTTATTTCTCTGTAAATACACACTAAAGCCAATGCAAACAAGCGTCCAACAATTACAACACACACTGAACGTCTGTGACGTTGAATTATGCACATTGGCCTCAGAATTTGTTTACATTTAAAGTACTGACAATGTGTTGTTGTTGGTGCTCCAACAGTGTTCCAAAATGGGTGCCATTCACATGCAGACGTTTTTTCATCCTGCACTGTGTGAGAAGATGGAATGGAAATGTATGGTATTCAGTTTATAAATACCCAAGGATAAAAGGCACAGCCTCGCGCCCTGCCTTTCTCCGGAAAGAATCACAGAAGAAAGAATCACAGAAGAAAAGCGTGTTGACTTATCAATTCCTGCGTCCTGTTATGCATGCTCAATCGGCAGTAGTGGACACACCAGACAAGGATGTTCTAATGGTGTTCCGATTTTTCCACGGGAGGCATAACTTGCAACGTAACATAAGCTTTTAGTGGCCACTGGTTATAAAAGCGCATTAGAAATACAGTCCATTTTCCATTTACCATTTACCCATCAACCTGATCAAAGTAATCGCACTCTACATTGACATCCGACTGCTTTAATGACGCTCCAATTATGTATTCCTGATCCTTGATTACTTTTAATTTGCCATCAATCAGAGCTGAATTATTGGTAGGCTGTGTGTTGGACGTGACCGGTGACTTGATAGATGATAAGCAGAGTAGATGTTGCCATGGCAACCATGTCATCATCAAGTTGGTTGTGTTTATTGATATTTTTCCGCTATCATCATCAATTCTTTTAAACTACTGTTTTGTCCTTGCAATCAACCCTGATCCATGCTTTCATTTTCTTTTTTATATTACAGTGGTTATATGTATATAATATGCAGCATATAAAGTTAAATGATTTACATATGCAAATGAGTGACACAAACACACACACACTCACACACAAACACAAACACACACACATACACAGTGGTTCCAGGGAGCAGAGGGTCCACAGCGGCGGAGGTTTGGAGTTACAAGCTCTTGCGCCGTAGCCAAGAAAGTCACCCAGCCAGCTGCTGAGCTCTACACCTGATTGAAGTTTTCAAGATGATTCATTTGGGTAGCCAGATATACAGCAGGGGAGAGAGGCTGACGGAGGTGGGGGGAGGGGGGAGGAGAGAGAGAGATGTGTCACTTATCTACCAAAGCCGCCATCAATTCCCCTATTGAATGCTGTGTAGTTTACGGTCTGGGAGTGACGCTTCATGCGGAAGGCATTTTTTGTCCCCCTCTTCATAAATAACGTGTCTTAACAAGGTGTCATTGGATACACCGGTGATTCTGATGCCACGCCCCGTCCTCAGCCTCAACAGGTGACGGATCACCTCTTGTCTCGATGCGTTCCTGCATTTCACGCATGGCTATATGCCCTATGTTGCGTTTTAAGGGGTGAAATTGTGAGTAGGAGGCTATTAAGGTGGGCTCAGATGCGTCTGTTGATTCCTAAATACCCATCACTGTAGAACTAATCATGTTTTTCTTGCTTTATTATGCATCTAATTCAAATAACATCAGCATGCCACATTTAGCAAATCGTTATAATAATTACACACCAATGCCTGAATATTATTGTAAAAGCAAGCACCATTGTTTCTTTTAACATCCATCGACGCCCAGTTTAGCAGATTAATTCACTCAGCATTATATTCATTACCTTCCTAACCTAAAATGGTGAATTAACAACATTTTGATCTTCTTCCGTTTCCTCTGTTCAACTTTGAAGTTGATTGGGAGGATGAAAGAAAAGAGTGATTGCTCCGTAAATTGAAAACTCCTAATTACCGGCAAAAAATAATTAAAAAGCAAAGAAGAAAATCCTGGGCTGAGCCGCGACCAAGACAGCGAGTTCACCCTTGGAAGAAATGAGCTATGGACAAGGCGGTGCCAAAGCCTGGGCAGGGACAGCTGCAGTCGGGGTGGGTAGGTGTAATGAATGATTCAGTGGAGCGGAGGAAACCTGGGTGTCCATTTACGGTGCCCTCTTCATGCCCAAATCACAGCCCCGCTAGTGCTACTGCTATAGTTGACAGAGCGAACAGGGGATGATGGGGGGGAGGATGAGGGAAGGATGGTGGAGGACGGGGGGGGTGTGGGTGTGAGTGGTCTGAAGCTGGTCTTTCATACATTTAATTCAGCTGAGTCATGCTCTCTCTACCCGGCCCAGGGCCGGGCTGTGCTGC
>CM051004.1:20443247-20448247 GCA_027704905.1 Muraenolepis orangiensis
GTAGTTTTCATAACATAAAGTTAACATTTTCTTGCAGCAACTAGGTGGCAGGGGGCAGGGAGGGCGGGGGGGATATGTGTTTATCCAAGGGTAGACAAAGCGGCTTACTTTTCCTCAACACCCCTCCCACACACACACACACACACACACACACACCCCCCAACCACACACACACACACACACACACACACACACACACACACACACAGACGCTATCTTATCAATCCTGCCATCCCCACTGAATTAGCGGCCTCACTGTTAAGCACCGCGTGCCCCCCCCCCCCCCCCCCCACTGCTGATGAAACCCTCCCACCACCTTCTCCTCCTCCTCCTCCTCCATCTCCTCCTTCTCCTCCTCCTCCTCCTTCTCCCTGGAGTGTAACCATCGATTCCTATCACAGTATCACTGAGGCTTCACGCTCCACGCAAGGTCACTCCGTTGCCTCTACGCAGTCCCAGTCTCCTCTACAAACACAGGGCAGGGGACGACGACAATGAAAAGGATCATCATTTGACAAGGTTATTTTTAGATTTGTGAGATAGGAAATGGGCTAGGTTTCTATACTATGCAAGGGGGGGGGGGTGCTGTGAGGTTTGAAATGGTTTAAGTATATGAGAGTCAATACGATGGCCGTTACCGGTGATAGTGTGAAGCCATCTCACCGGTCCTTGTTAATGGCGCTCGGCGCCCTTAACGATAGCTCAGTTGAACTCATTCAGTCTGCCAAACGACTCACTGTAAATGCACAGAGGGAGGAAGCCTCTAAATAGGGCTGCTGCTTTCTCTCACACACCCGTACACCCACACTTGGTCTTCACGTCTCACACGCTAACCCAAGCTGTCGGAGAGCCGAGGGTGTGGGGTCGGAGTCTCGATTTGCCGAATTATACGATTGTAAAAAGATTGTAAACTTTGAATCTCTGTGGATATTAAAGTGGCGGTAAAGGCTAACGATTTGTGATTTCTAAACTTTCCCGAACATTTTTAAAACACTTTCATTGCAGCCATTCAGCAACAAGCAATTGCGGAACGAACCAAAATAAAAAATAAAAAAGGAAATTCTAATCTCTTTCTCCGGCTCTGTGTTCTAATATGAATCCGGGAAATGGAAGGGGGATACGACCGTAGATATCAGTGAAGTCATCTCCGGGGGGTACTTTTGAGGTACACTCATTGCCCCGTGCCCACTAATCCCAACCTGCTGTAAATATATAGTAGAGTAGAACGCCACCTCCATCGGCGGCGGCGTTCTGAGGGAAGCGAAAGCTGGGGAAGAAAATTGAGCCAAAATGAATAGAGGGGGGTGGAACATACCTAAGCTCATTCCACACAGGCACCCCCGTAGAGTTATCTGAATCAACTGTCCTCCGCACCGGCCGCTGAGGGATATTGGAGATGACGAAGGTCAAATTACATGGGGGGGAAGGGGTGAGGGCGTGGAGGGAGAGGGTGGAGGGAGGGGGGGAGGGGGGGGGGGTGGGGAAAGGGGGGGGAATGTTCAACTTGTTCTACTGCAGCAGACTCTGACTTTTATGGGTCCCAGGCGAGTAGCTCCCCTCCCCGCCGCCCTGCTCCCATCTCGCCAGATTAAACACAGCATATGCAAGCGGTTGTATTCGCTTCTGCATGTGTTTCAGATGGGATGTTTTTCAAAGGAACTTTGTAAAGTCTACAAAGGAAGTGAGCGCAGCTGCAATGTCCGTCTTCCTTGTGATGCAATGCAAGTGTAAAACCCAACAAAAAACAAGGTTTCTGTGCGTTGTCACAGTAATCCAAATGTTTTGTAGTCTTTGTACTGTCAACGTTGTCCGTCTGTCTTTCTGTCTGTCGGTCCCTGGTTACTGAATTGCTCATCTTGTCTTTTTACGCACGGATGGTGCATGGGAACTGAATTCACTTGCACATCGCGCACCTGACACATCACCACTGCTACAGCTTCATTTCAATCCCTACCGTCCATGCCGGTCTTTCATTTGATGTGAGTGGCTTTAGTCTTATGGTCCCCTAGCGCTGGACAAAAGCAACAAGCCCACACCAGTCATCCCATAGAGTCCTGCCAGTAAACTGCTGGACTGTGGGAGTGTGAATGTGTCACACACACACACACACACACACACACACACACACACACACACACGCACGCACACACACACACACACACGCACGCACACACACACACCCACCACACACACACACACACACACACCACACACACGCACACACACCACACACACACACACACACACACACATACTGCTCATCTCACCAGAGCTGCTGCTCTACAGGGTGCACCCCCTGCTCCACCCACCACCACCACCCCCTGATCCACCCATCACCATCACTACCTGCTTCATCCACCACCACCACCACTCCCTGCTCCACCCACCTCCACCAGTACTCCCTGCTACACCCACTTCCACCACTCCCTGCTCCACCCACCACCACCACTCCCTGCTCCACCCACCACTATTACTCCCTGCTTCACCCACCACCACTTCCTGCTAGAGCCACCATCACCACTCCCTGCTCCACCCACCACCATCATGATTCCCTGCTCCACCCAACATTACTGCTCCACCCACCACCACCATTCCCTGCTCCACCCACCAACACCACTCCCGGCTCCACCCAACTCCACCATCGCTCCCTTCTCCACCAACCACCACCACTCCCTGCTCCACCCACAACCACCACTCCCTGCTCCACCCACCACCACCACTCCCTGCTCCACCCACCTCCACCAGTACTCCCTTCTCCACCAACCACCACCACTCCCTGCTCCACCCACAACCACCACTCCCTGCTCCACCCACCACCACCACTCCCTGCTCCACCCACCACCACCACTCCCTGCTCCACTAACCACCACCACTCCCTGCTCTACCCACAACCACCACTCCCTGCTCCACCCACCACCACCACTCCCTGCTCCACCCACCACCACTCCCTGCTCCACCCACCACCACCACCACTCCCTGCTCCACCCACCACCACCACTCCCTGCTCCACCCACCACCACCACGACCACTTCCTACTCCACCCACCTCCACCACTTGCTACTCAACCCACCACAACATGGCATAGCTCCATTTCATGGACATCGCTTGTGAACATTCTAACGAGAAGCTATTTACACTTGATTGAGGAATAATAAATGGAATAAGTAGAGGTATCAGGTCCAGTAGGGGAAGGCTGTTGCCAGGAGGGAAAGGGGCCACCTTTATGGAACAAAAGGCAATGTGTGGAAATGTTGATATTCCGACGTAGTACCACCCTCTACAACTCTCTGTACCACTCTGTACCACTCTCTCCCAAACACAACATAACCCTCAGTGATTAGCAGGGCTGCAGCACTGTGTTCATATGAATTTTGTGCACGCAGCGTTAAGAGTCTTGACAAGGTAATTACTGTCATGAATGCAATATATTAAGGCCCTTCTTAAAGCCCAGAAAAGGCTTTAAAGTGCAGGTGTTAGGAGAGGATCTGAGAAGCAGATGAGGAGCTGCTGGTGGCAATCTGTCTGGCACAATGTTGTCATTGAAAAGACTACAATCCGGGGCTGCGGGCGCACGATGGTATAGAAATGACGACCAAAAATGTATTTTAGTGCCATGGACATCGTTGGTATTTTTATTTTTTTTTACCGATCTCTCTCACTCTGTTTCACTCTCCTTCCCTGTCATTCTGTCTCACACTCTCTCTCTCTCTCTCACACACACACACACACACACACACACACACACACACACACACACACACACACACACACACACACACACACACACACACACACACACACACACACACACACACACACACCCTGGACACACACACACAAACACATTGACAAGAATATGAAATGCTAGCCACGTTATGGATGAGACGTGCATCGTGCCTCAATCCAAGAACATCCCTGCATACCAAGCACAGACTTCACAATGCACTCGGGGAGACAGACCCCTGCTAATTAGCACCATAACACCTTGGTTGCGTGGATGTGTAAAATTCTTAATGTTGATTGATTTCACATCAAACTCATTGCATTGGGGCATATGTGGCCGACAAGCTGTTGCACTGCACTCTGTGCTTCTATGATGATCAACGTGAGACGGAGGCTGTAGACACACATCACATATGTGTGATGTGTGTGTGTGTGTGTGTGTGTGTGTGTGTGTGTGTGTGTGTGTGTGTGTGTGTGTGTGTGTGTGTGTGTGTGTGTGTGTGTGTGTGTGTGTGTGTGTGTGTGTGTGTGTGTGTGTGTGTGTGTGTCTACAGCCGCAGTTTAATCAGCGGCAGTTGTTTACAATGTTGACACAAGCCCTCGACGCTCTTAGCGGCGCACACACAGAGAGAGAGAGAGAGAGAGAGCGAGAGAGAGTAAGAGAGAGAGAGAGAGAGAGAGAGAGAGAGAGAGAGAGAGAGAGAGAGAGAGAGAGAGAGAGAGAGAGAGAGAGAGAGAGAGAGAGAGAGAGAGAGAGAGAGAGAGAGAGAGAGAGAGAGAGAGAGAGACGCTATTCAGAGGGAGGGAACATATGTCTGGACATGCCCAGACCGCCTACAAATACATCATAGAGTTCATAAAGAAAGTGTTGGGCCAGTGGGGAATTAGTCATTATGAGTCATACACATATATATATATATATATATATATATATATATATATATATATATAGTTAGACATAGTTATATATATAGTTAGACATAGTTGTGTCTATATGTGTATATATATATATCAATATATTGATATATATATGTATATATATAATTATATATAGTTAGATATAGTTATATAGTTATATATTACTATATATAGTTATATATAATTATATATAGTTAGATACAGTTATATAGTTATATATTACTATATATAGTTATATATATATATACTGTATATACAGCACATCTTTGACTGAAAAACAACAACATATATATATATGTATATATATTTGGACTGCCACTGCAAAATGTTGTTAAACGTGTGCTTAAAGTCATGCATGA
>CM051004.1:20458247-20460747 GCA_027704905.1 Muraenolepis orangiensis
GGAGGAGGGAATTTTCCAAACCTCATCAAAAACCTGCATCAGAGTGTTTCTCCCACACTGCAGGAGGTGGCTATAGGATTTACCTTCAGCATGCACAGCGACTCTAAAGCCAGCACGCATTTCAGATTGCAATAGGGGAGGGTGCACACCGGTGTAGGCTACTGTACTTTCTTGACCCAACATGGACAGCTAATAAACGGTTGAGAAGTGAGAGGCCCATGTGGTTGTAAGTTAAGTGAACAAGTTAAACCATGCAGTTTGGCATGCAGTTCAAGATAGGAGGGATGTGTCTTGACGCTTCTCAAAATGTTGAGTTATCATATTATTATTATTATAATTATTATTTGTGTTATTATTCATCTGTTTTAAAGGAACATTTGATTAAATGTTACTTTATGTTTTCTACCTAGATTAAAAGTTGATCCAATAGCCCAGATTGCCTAAAAATAAGGATAACACAATTAAAGTGTCTAAATGTAAATTAAAGTCTTTCAATGAGCCGAAATGCCATGTCAATGGATTACCTTTATAAAAATAAATGACATTTTTACTTATTACCATTATTAGTATAACAAGCATCAGGAGACACTATATATATATATACCTATAACATATACACATTGAGAAACAGAAATAAACAAATAACTCTAAACTATTCAAATTGAATGAGTTGCAAAACAATATTTTGTTATTGTTGTTTTATTGTTAATTGTCACATGTTCTTGTCATTTACCATGTTAAAGCTGTGTTGAAGTGTAAAGGGGCACAACGTACTGGACCAGGGCAGTGCGCTGTCTGTCTCCCCCCCAGCCCGAGTAGCTCCCACAACTACCATAGGCTACACATAGGCTACTACCATAGGCTACACCCGGATCACGGCCGGCATGATTTGTCTTTCTTGGTATGTTTTTTATCATTTCTACCCATGGTGAAAATCGACCTTGGGGTCGAATCGAAACTAAGACTAGATGGGGAGACAAATTATCTTTATCTATTATTAGAAAGGTCACAGGCTATCACCAAATATTGGAGATAAATCCTTTTGGCGGCCCAGCCACAGAATCACGGATGGAGAAACCGTGGGGGTCTATTCGACACAGAATTATAATTCACCCTGACCTCCACTTTGAATTATATCTCTGACATACAGCTTTCAGAATATCCACTAGCTCTGCTTTTCCCAAAAAAAGTGAACCATTGTTTCATTCTGCTTGTTAACATGTAAAATCGAAAAAGTCTGAAAATGTGCAGTTAACCTAAAAGAAAAGGCTATGTAGTGTTATCTTACCAGGGTTGATCCACAGGACAAAACAAAGACAAACAAATAGCATTAATAGGTACTTTGTTCTGCAATCACCTCCTCCGCAAAACGTAATGCGGTGTGTCTGTAAAAAGACACGTTCAATCATTTTCCTCCCAGTTTTGTGCTATTCCCCAATGCATTGAGAGCAACCCGCAAGACTAATACGATTGTCACGTCGCACAGAGGTGCCAAATGCAATTAATGCCATTGGAGTCCTCCCTTTCTGCTGGCTTTGCATTACTAATAATAAAGAAATAAACCCTGGTTTGTGCTGTGTCATCGGTTAACTTGTGCCTTTAGCCTTCCAACATTATTCATATCACGCCTGCTTGTGGGCAGAGCATTTTCAAAAGGATAAGTATGTTATTAGCACACATCCGCCGATCCTCCTCCTTCTCCCACCGCCCCGCCCCGCCCGGGTGATAAACGTAATGAGCTTTCGTTCCGTAAGAGCGCTGAGTGCCGCGGGGACGCCACACAACGCAGTACACAATTAGCGGCAGATAACATCACCTAGGCCCACTTTGAGTCCCGCCGGCAGAGTGGTGGCAGTGAGCAGTGTTTAACCAGAGTAGGTGTGGTCCACCGAGGCTGGTATTCCCGCGCGGGTACTCTTGACGATACAACCATGTGTTTTGGGGTGGGGGGACGACATCATCTACAATAAATCAATTTGACATTTCGCCAATCCTCCGAGACGTCTTTGAGTGCCATACTCATGGAATCGCTTCCCCTTCTGTATTCCGTTAGCAACGCGCCACCATTGTGGTATGCGTTGCTTCTGTAACCGTGAGTGTCCTGCACGGGTCTCAAACTCACGGCTCCAGGCATGAGAGGTGATCTAACGTGATAAGCTTAAACCCCACAGGCTCTAGCATCATCGCTAGAACGTCTGTTACGTGTGGGGGAGTGAGGTTTACTTCACTGCAGAGCACCACCGGCTGGCACTACGATCTGTTGCACTACGATGAAGTCACGTAGTGATTGTAATTTTGAAGACGATTGGTTGTTGTCTGAAGGGCCACAGCTACTTACAGTATCCTGTGAATATCTGACACTGGTCAGGTCAAATGTAAAATGAGCCTTGATTTCCGGTCTCTCTTGTGGCTCTCTTTAATTTTTGATGGACAAATGGCTGGGCTGCAACCACAGATCCGAATGCAAACGGAAGCGAGGGAGCTAAACTACTTAAAGCAA
>CM051004.1:20465747-20473247 GCA_027704905.1 Muraenolepis orangiensis
GGCATCCACTGTGTGCAAGGTCACCCAATAGACAACACATAGCCCAGACCGTGCCAACTCCCTGCCAGCTTTACTGACCGTTATAATGGGAGGAACGTGGGCGAGAGAGAGAGAGAGAGAGAGAGAGAGAGAGAGAGAGAGAGAGAGAGAGAGAGAGAGAGAGAGAGAGAGAGAGAGAGAGAGAGAGAGAGAGAGAGAGAGAGAGAGAGAGAAGAGATTGATTTTGGGTTTGATTCAGCAGCTTTTAAATGGGCCAGAACACACATTTGAATGGACAGCGCTTCATTAACGGTGACCAACACCAAAGGTCACAAATCAAATCAGCAACAAAAAAATGGTCCTTTCCTGTCCAAGTAAGCTCTCCTTCTACATGTATGTTGGCGGCAGGATAGCTCAGTCTGGTTGGGATTGGCTTGGGGAACAGGAAGGTCACCGGTTCAAGTCCCCGAAACACCTGGGCACTGCCGAGGTGCCCTTGAGCAAGGCACCAGACCCCTTTCACTGCTCCCCGGGCAGCTGTATAGACAATAGCTGCCCACTGCTCCTAATACTAAGATGGGTTAAATGCAGAGATTGCAGGATTCAATCCTCCAGATTTTCAGTATATGTTAAGAAACACAACCGGTGACTCACACCATCAGTGACCATTTTGTGAAAACAAAGCCACAGAACCATGATAAGGAATTGTTGAATGCTTTACTAACGGGGGCTGTTGGTGTACCCATAGGACACAATTCATTTTCCTTTCCTTTCCCACCTACTAATCACCGTCCAGCCCTTAGTAACCCCCTCACCGGCTTTCCACATGCCCACATGTTAAAAGCTGTGTATTCACTCATCCAATTGAGTCAACAACAAATGGTGATTGCTCCAAGTATGATTATCGTTAGCCTGCTTCGAGGTGGGTCGCGTGTGTGTCATGTCATGTGTGTGTCTTGGTGGTATTTTTATTGATTAATATATTATGTACTGTATATTAACTTTGACAAATTATGTTGAATCACTCACCTCCACCCATGTTAAGTACGTTGAAGATTGGTAAATCGAAAGAGAAAATGTAGAGCAATTGTACTTTAAATTGTGTGTCAAGAAAAACCGGAGATTCAGGCAAGGCCTTGTGCAGTAAGGAGACATTTGCATTTTCTCTTGAATGTCCGTAAATATGTCATATAGAAGGGTGGCACTCTCTGGCCTGGGCCCCACAACATGAATAAAAGAACAGTCCCATGCTGGGTGACATGACAACATGCTCAACACAGAGGCAGCGACAGAGAGCAATAAAGGAACAGAGGGAGAGGGGGGAGAGAGAGAGAGGGAGAGGGAGGGGGGGAGAGAGGGAGAGAGAGAAAGAGCGAGAGAGAGAGAGAGAGAGAGAGAGAGAGAGGTATCTAACAATATTGGTTGAGGTTCGGCAGCATTGCAACCAGAGCAGTTGTAGCCACAGGACTGATCTTAAATGTAACAGTTAGACAGTTGGAAAGGTGGCTTGGTCCTTTGACGAGACACTATCCTTTTTACAATCACACATTGGAATTGGATGTGGCTGATGGTCCAATTTGTTTGAAAAGTGTGTGAATTAATTATTTATTTAATCCAATTCACTCAAGATCCCTACATTTCATCCGGGCATTGCTCTTGGCAAATCTGGTTTACATGGATGGAGGATGGTGGATGCTACATGGTGGAACTTCATCATCTTGCCACACACACACACCCTGTGAGCCTCTGTCTGTCTCTCTTTGTCTCTCACACACACACACACACACACACACACACACACACACACACACACACACACACACACACACACACACACACACACACACTATTGCACACACGCACGCACACGCACACACACACACACACACACACACACACACACACACACACACACACACACACACACACACACACACACACACACACACACACACACAGCCCTCTGTCTATCTGTGTCTCCCGCTATCACACACACATACTCATAATAGACACGTTGCTCCAAAGCACATTGGCTGATGACGAGGCAAAATGGGATCAGTTTAGTGACGTCTATCCCACCTCATTACAAGCATGCAGGCCTCTTCTGAATGATAGGAAACTGCCCCCCCCCCCCCCCACCCCCACCCCCCACATACACACACATGCATCCATCTTTTTTTGTTCTCCCGCCGCTTAGCATAATCTCTAATCCAAAAATTGGAGAATTCTATAGCTGAAATTCTGGCGGGATATTGCACCAGAGAGTGTGAGGGGCAGAGTTACACATTTTTTTTGTATTTCTACATACAGTAAAACTAAATCTGAATCTAAATCTGGAGGATGGAATACTCTATATTGGTCACATACAAGTGTATATATATATATATGTACACACACAGTGAAATTGGTTTCCGTGCATTTAGCCTATCCTAGTATATGGAGCAGTGGGCAGCTATTTTATATACAGCGCCCCCGGTGCAGCAGTGTAGGGGTCTGGTGCCTTGCTCAAGGGCACCTCGGCAGTGCCCAGGGTATTTATTGGACTTGAACCGGCGACCTTCTGGTTCCCAAGCCAAGTCCTAACAGACTGAGATACTGCCACCCCTCAGTATGTATTTCTATAGTGCCCATTCTATTGCACAGGTTTTTTATTTTAAAACAGAAAGCACTACCCTGATCCTTTCTCCTAGCGCTTGCGTCTTACTAGCTCTAGTGGTTGCTTGAGTGTTTGCTTGTTACATAGATTGTTAGTTATATTGTTCTATTGTTTGCCAACTTATTGTACTTCAACTTGAGCACTGTTCTGCTCTTGTTAGGAAAGAAATGCACTTACTACTTCTGGTGAGAAGTTGTTCTCTTGCCCACCTTTGTTGAACACATTATTGGGATTCGCATTGGACAAAAGTGTTTGCAGAATGCCTGTAATGGAATGTAATGTCTGCAAAGTCGATCAATTTAGTTATCAGTCCTCTTCTGGATCCCAGATTAATCGTCAGCCATATAACGTTTGTTGTGGTTCCACGGGTCAGGTTATTTTCCAGTAGAGACCCATTCTGTGTAACACACGTCTACAGATCTCCCGCCCATCAACATGACTGGTCCAAATACATTTGAACCAAAAGAAAATCAAACGCCCTGTCCACTCAGATTTAAGCTTGTCTGCCGTCAGACTTTGGATGTTAATCTAAGGTCTGACTTGTGAGACCTCAGACAATACATCCCAATTCAATTCCCCATCTTGCGCCCTCTCTCACAGTCACTCATGTTGTGTCTTTCACTGCACTTCAATCATTTAATCTTGTGGTGTATAACAACATGGTTGTTTTTCCAGGACCAAGATTGGTTTTGAAAAGCAGCATACCCATAGCAATAAAAATCTATACTCGCACACCAACACATCTCTCTGACTAGTTGTGAAAATCACACACACACAAACACACACACACACACACACACACACACACACACACACACACACACACACACACACACACACACACACACTCTAACACACAAACACTCACACACATACACACACACACACATACATACAGTACATGTATATATATATATATATATGACATTACCCACACACTGTGGAGGTGGTGACTGACACACTGTGCAAATCTCTGACGCAGCATCTCACATAGTAGACATATAGGCCTCTTATCGTCCGATTGCAATTGCTTGGTCTCTTTTTCCCTTTTAAAAGTGATTCCTGGTATGAGAAGCTAGTTGTAATGGCCCTGTTACGGCCCCGTGACTCTGTTTTGCTGCATAATGAGTAACATAATTCTGAAAGCAGCACAGAGCAGCATAGTTCTAATTAAAGAAGATGAAGGGATACCATTAGCCACTAGTTACAATGTTCTGATGTTTTTCCTTATTTAGCGCTTGTATCAGTGGCTTATGAGTGTGTGTGTGTGTGTGTGTGTGTATGTGTGTGTGTGTGTGTGTGTGTGTGTGCGTGTGTGTGTGTGTGTGTGTGTGTGTATGTATGTGTGTGGGTCCATAACTGTTTTCCTTTCTAGAATTCATATCCTATAATAATCCTATAATGTAAATGCCTGTGTGCACGCCCTTTTGCGTGTGTGTGCACATGTGTGTGTGCACGTGTGTGTGTGTGTGTGTGTGTGTCTGTGTTTGTGTGCGTGCATGTGTGTGTGTGTGTGTGTGTGTGTGTGTGTGTGTGGTGTGTGTGTGCGTGCATGTGTGTGTGTGTGTGTGTGCGTGCGTGTGTGTGTGTGTGTGTGTGTGTGTGTGTGTGTGTGTGTGTGTGTGTGTGTGTGTGTGTGTGTGTGTGTATGTGTGTGTGTGTGTGTGTGTATGGCTGGACTCTACAACTAGCCAGATAAATGTGCAAGTTACACAACGAGAAATCTCAGCCTGTTGAAATGAAAATGAGCATTCACATGTTGGTGTAGGATATTGCCCTCTCTCACCCAGCCTCTGTCTATATATATATATATATACATACATAGACCTAAGGTATGTTGAGTGAACTCAAGTTAATAAAAAAAGAGCCATTATTCTGGACAGGGGCTGAAATCCTTGGTTGTTTTCCTCCTTATGGCGGTGGCTGTGAATGTGAACTGCTAGTGTTTGTGTCAGTTAGTTAGAGCACGGCCTGTGCGAGTGTCAGGAATGCCAAAGAACCAAGCCCAGGCACTTGCAAGATCTTGTTCTGTGTCTGCAACGCTTGGCCGGCTGCACCATTCAGAGAGGCTATTTTGTAGCCACAGTGGATGTTGTAAGCCCGATGCGTTACTTCCCGTCTTTGTTGGTTCTGTTTTTGGATACAAATCAAAATGCTGATTTTCTTCCTTCCATTACTTTCAGGTGCTTAGCGGCCGTCAAGGTAATGAAGATCCTCCGGGGGTCCCAGCGGAGGAGCAAGCTGTCAACACTGGACTTCATCTGCTGAACACCCCGTCCCCCAATCTCCCCCGACCATCTCACCCAACTCCCTTTACCCCACCACCACCATCTACCCCTCCATCTCTGATGGCTCTATGGGGCAGACCCAACCTGAGCCTCCACTGCTGGATGTGTGTGTGGTCAGCAGTCACGTCGGCAACATCTTCCACAGCAGTGGCGTCTGGGTCGGCAGGGGCAGGTGCTGCGGGACCCAGCCTCACTAGCGACAATGCCGGGGGTCCCCTGGACTGGCTGCTGTCTGACAAGGGCCCCTTCCACCACTCGCCGGATTACATGGACTTTGTGGACAAGAACCGGCAGGGCTTCTCCACCAGATACAAGATATACAGGTGAGTGTGTGTGTTGGAGCACCAGTCTGACTATAAGATGTGCCCAGTGGACGGTGGACGTGGAGATCAAGACAAAGCAGCCTCCAGTCTGCCAGGGGTTTTGTTATCAAAGGTACAGAAAGCTACAAGACTCATCTGGTTTTGTTTGAGATTTTTCTTCTCAAACTCCTGGGCCGGGAGCTTGAAATAAACAAGTATCAAAAAGTTGGCGTGCGCCGTAGCCATGGGGATAACACTCCTTTTCGCTACTCCTTGGCCAAAGTTGTTTTATTTTGGCAGCCTGTGGTAGCCGGTTTTGACATTTAATAGTGTTGAAATTGAGCTGAAACAGGGGGTTCCTATGGCTAAATAATTGTGTTTTTATATTTGATTTGGCGAACAAGCGATTGTAGCTCATCCACGATTGTGAATGTCATAAGACACACCCCTTTACCACCTTGGACTATAGACAATTCCAGTGCATCATTGTCCATTTTACAACCTTCCCCGGTTCATCCCAAGATTTTAATCTTGTCAAACCACACAGTGTGACACATAAAAAAAACAAAACATAAAACTATTGAGTGTGCGCCAGCCTTGGAACGAGGGTCAATACGACTACTGAAGGATATTGAACATATTTATGAGACAGAGGGATGCACTTAGCCAGGAATGCACTTTTTCCTACTCTCAGTAGTATAGATTATAGCCGATGGAAATTGTATTCGAGGGAGAGAAATTGCACTCTCATTTCAATCAGGCAAGGTGAATATATTAATTGAGACGGAGGCTGCAACTGAACTATTTGTATCCGTCAGGGCCCAATTACCGGCCTTGTCAGCGAGATGGAATGTCCTTTTCAGGAAGAAAACAAAGATCTACGTGAGAATCTTACATTAGCAGGAGTGAAATATTGATCTGTGTCACATCAATAGAGTTTCTTTAAAATCGTATAATTGTATAGTAATATTGAAAAACATTGAATTATATTCCATAGTATATGAAATATATTATTTATTATTAACTTCATATCAAACATTTGAACATGCAATCCACGAGACGTGACAACCGACCTTGAAGTCGATTTTGACTTGGTGACTGTTGGTCCGAGGCTGTAAACAAGGCGCCGTCACCAGTGTCATCGTTGATTCTGATTTGTGACATTCTAGTTACCATTGTTTGGCTGGGCGTTGTCAGGGAGTCGCTAGTCAACAGTCACATGACAACCATCACTCGTGTGATTCATGCTCTGTGATTGATCACAGGGAGGAACGTTTCCCGGGGGGGGGGGGGGGGGGGGGGGGGAGGAGGGGGGCTGGCTGTATATTACAACTTTAACCGCCTTCAAGTTTTTATTGTGCTCTCCACGCCCGGTCCTCAGGGACAGGATGCAGATTGCAGCAGGTGATGGGGTGAAATGCGTCGGCGTTTGGGGAAGGGAGAAGCGATGACAACGCGGGCCGACTGAGGCATCGGGACTGGCGAGCAATTAACACTGATGGCGTCGTAACTCATGTCTGTTGTCGTTTGGAAGGGAGCGGGATTCAGGCCACGGTTTAAATAAAAAATGAAAAGAAATGGGAGGGTGGATGGGAGGTGGCAGACACCTATGGATCACCGGACTGAATGCTTTATGGCCATTGGAAATCGCCCGCTTCGTTCAGGCTTTTTAATTCCTTTTTTTTCCTTTTCTTTTATTTTTTGTCTGGTTCCAGGAAAGGCAGTGGCCCTCTGGAACTGAGCAGCATGGCGGCAGCAAGATTAATAGTCTTATCATGTGGCCAAGTGATTAGTGGGCCCTTAATACTTATTACTCTGCATTATCACAGACTCCCGTGAGAGGCTTCCGTCAGCTGCACGGTTGTGTTTGAGGCTCCGTAGATGACCACAACACAGCGTTGATTAATAGGGATGGTATGAAGAACAAAAAATAAATAGGGGAAAAAAGTAAACAGCATTTAAATCTTCCCAAATTAAAATCAACTTGAATTCCAGCCCAATCCGGTTCACATGTCACAAACGTGGGTCCAACGCATTAATCTGGCGAAAATGGCAACATTCGGCACTTCTGTGAAGCAATTCATCCATCATAGGCCTTCAAATGTCACAGATCCAATGCCATTGTCTTCATTGTCATCGGCACACACTCACACACACACACACACACACACACACACACGCACACACGCACGCACACACGCACGCACGCACACACACACACACACACACACACACACACACACACACACACACACACACACACACACACACACAC
>CM051004.1:20475747-20480747 GCA_027704905.1 Muraenolepis orangiensis
AGTACAGTGTCGGCAGAAAAGGTCAATGGGGTTCCTGCAGATCCATCATGTTCACATGAACATTCCACTCCCTTTCCACCTTTACGTCCACATATGGAAAAACCTTGTGTGGGTTAACGCCGCTCTCCAAGGCAGAGCAGGTACGCAGCGTCCATACAAAGACTGCCAGGTTCAAGGATAGTTTTTATCCACAGGAAGTGTGCCTACTCAACTTCTAGGAGTGCTGCCACTATCGTAACATTGTCATTAACATTAAACTATCATACTTTTCTGGACTTTCTGGACTCATATTCATTACTCATTACAGTTACTGCACTGTTCTGAACTGTACTGCACTGTATTCATGATGCTGCTGCACTACTGGCACTTTAAAATTATTTTAAGTGCTTTACGCACAATATAACACATGTACATATCATCCATCAATCACTTTATTGTTCTTTTTATGTTCATTTTAAATTTTATTGTGTATAGTAATTAAAAAAAAAAATAGTATATAGTATATTTTTTAGTATTGTGTTTTAGAATGTCTTACTGTAGAATGTCTGGAATGGAATGTCTTATTCCATTGTAAATTCTTAAATTCTTAAAAAAAAGGTTGCAGGTTTGACGCCGTGGCCGGTCGAGGACAAGTTGTTCCCTTCACTGTCACAAAGTGCTGAAGGTGTGTTCAGGCATGGAGCCCCTTAGACCTCGCCACCTCCGTCCACCACCAGACAAGCTCATATATAGCTGCCGTGCTGCTGCTATCACACTGTCTGTCTGTTGAATATCACGCTGTCAGCGGACCAGGCGATGGAGAGGTGTGACGGGGGAGGAGGTCAGAGAGGAAGTGAGGGGCCAGAGCAGAACTTTAGTATTCATATTAATATTAGCATTAGTGTTATTATTCATAGTCCTAGTAGTTCTAAACGTTCATGATTGTTATTTTATTGTTTGATGTTAATCAGGGACCATGCACAAATCACAATTGCAATTGCATTGTTTTAGTTTAGGGCTTTCTCCATTTTAACACATTGTTTTTTTTGTTTTAGATACACTTATCTTCTTCAAGACCAACATCTATTTTTGTCTAGAGAATAGAGAATATAGAAGAGAATGGAGATGCAGCCTTGGGCACTGTTGTACACAGGGCTTGACATTCAGCTTTGTTTGGCTCACTAGCCACTGTGGCCAGTGGGTTTCCAAAGTCACTGGCCACTCACCATTTTAATAAAATCCTCCTAAAGGTCATGGTTAGGAATAAGGTTAGGGTGAATATTATACGGGCCAATGGAATGCGCAACCAGTGCTCATGGGAGTTGTAGTATGATATAGAATCACTTGAATTACAATTTTTGATGCTTTTTATGAACTACAATGATTTTTGTTCATAGTAGATGCTACCAAAAAGTCGCCGGTGGCCGGTAAGAGTGCCAAATTGACGTAAAGCCCTGGTTGTATGGATTAGTGTATGGATAATGGACAATAAAGACACAAACTCTCTCAACGAGCCCTGCTGATGGCTCTGCTCCTTTTCAGCATGTAACCAAACAAGCTCCTAATCGACTATCTGAGGGAACACCTTCCTTTTCTTCTACCACAGGTTTAAGGCTTAAACAATGGTGTGTGTGTGTGTGTGTGTGTGTTTCTTTCTGTGTGTGTGTGTGTCTTTATGTGTGTGTGCGTATGTATGTGTGTGTGTGTGTGTGTGTGTGTGTGTGTGTGTGTGTGTGTGTGTGTTTCTTTCTGTGTGTGTGTGTGTGTGTGTGTGTGTGTGTGTGTGTGTGTGTGTGTGTGTGTGTGTGTGTGGTGTGTGTGTGTGTGTCTTTATGTGTGTGTATGTATGTGTGTGTGTGTGTATGTGTGTAGTGTATGTCATATGCTCTGCTCAATCAAAAAATATATATAATATATACTCAGTGTTTTGCCATTTTTTAATTAATTCAATTGGACTTTGCTAATTAGTCTTTCTTCTCTTTATTATCCCTATGTGTGCTGTCAGTTAAAATGGTTATGCAAACCGCATGAATGTGAATGTGAATGTGAATGTGTGTGAGAGAAATTCAATATAATTGTAATGAATTGTGAATCTGAAATAGTTTTTATTCTGTGTGTGTGTGTGTGTGTGTGTGTGTGTGTGTGTGTGTGTGTGTGTGTGTGTGTGTGTGTGTGTGTGTGTGTGTGTGTGTGTGTTGTGTGTGTGTGTGTGAGTGTGTGTGTGTGTGTGTGTGTGTGTGTGTGTGTGTGTGTGTGTGTGTGTGTGTGTGTGTGAGTGTGTGTGTGTGTGTGTGTGTGTGTGTGTGTGTGTGTGTGTGTTTGTGTGTGGCATGCCATGGAGTATTTTTAGAACAAAAACGACCTATGTTTGCATTTGAACCAGAGGCTTTGCATTAAATCCTAAATGTAATTGCCTTGGAAAAAAAGGTACCGTCGATCCAGTTGAAAAAGGAAGACTTTTCTCTTCACAGAGGAAATGTCTAGATGTAATTAAGCATCAGTGTGTGGTGTAACAACATGGAGTACTCATATCTGATTTAATTTATTGAACTATATACTGTATATGTGTATATGCATTTATATAATTATTATCTATTTTCAACTAATGTAACGTTTCCTAAAAAAATATAAAGTCATTTAGTAACATTTTACATTTTTTTGCCGATGATGTAAAATGAACATCTGACAATTCATACTTAAGGATTGTATGAAATATACAGAATTATTTCCCTGACAATGTGTGATTATTTGATGTGGATATATAAATGTGCTGGCGTTTCACCAGTGCAGAATTACACCTTGGCTGCTACATAATGTGTACACCTCATACATCCCACTATACTTCTTAGCTTGCTAATGTTAACACTAGAACATAATCCACCAGAAGAATCTGGAAGGAGGAGATATGTAGGAAGAAATCTACCGTTACGTGTGCCTTTTATAGAGCCGACAAAGCTACAAAAACCCGAATGATTTAAATGTGGCATTTGTGTTTTTTAATTTTGCTGTTGCCCACAGCAACATAATGCAAATAAATCATGTCCTCCCTCCCATGATTCATTATCATCTTGTGACTGTTTTCTTCATTTAAAAACAAGAATTCAAAATTATATTATAACCACTGAAGCATCAGATACTTAAACATCGTAGGCTACCAGATGCAGTTCCCTTGTATACCTCCTTCTAAAGAAAAATCAAGATAATAATCAAATAATCAAATCACTTTTCTTATTACAGTCACTAACATGTTATTCGCTGCATGTATACTTTTCTCATTGGCACAGCATTGGGCATGTACGGTAGCTTCCTAAAGGCTACGTGGATGCTTCCCCCTGCCTCTGCTTTGTTCAAGCATCTCTCTCTGACGCCCCTCTTCCCTTGCATGCCTTTTCCAGGGAGTTTGGCCGATGGAAGGTGAACAACTTGGCAGTGGAGAGGAGAGAATTCCTGGAGTCTCCGCTGACGTTGACGCCCGAGTTCGTCCGGAACATAAGACTGCTGGGTCGAAGGCCCTCCACCCAAATGATTACGGACAACCTAATCAGGAAGTACGGGACCCACTTCCTCATGTCAGCGACACTAGGAGGTAAGAAAAAGAAAAGAGAGAAAAGAAAAGTGTATAGATTCACTTCAAGTGGGCTGAGCCCTTATTAGGTTGGCTAATTGTACCCTCCGGAATAAGCCCAACAAACTCTGCACGGCTCTTGGTACATTTCTTGTACGCTAATTGTGCATTCGGGACAAGGTCGTATCCCTCAAATGTAGATGTTACAGTCCCCAGAGAGGTGTAGAGTATGTATTTCTTCTCGTATTGAAGTTCATTCAAATTTGGAGGCTGAGGTGTTGTCTGCGCTTGCTGAAAACGAGATGAGCAAACTTGGTTCGATAGGATAAGTCAAAACAAGTAACTGAATAACACATCACAGGACTGTGGCAAAAATATGCCATTGGCATTGCAGAGATCTGTGAAAAAGCCTGCACATTGTAAACATGTCCCCCCCCCCCCCACACACACACACACACACACACACACACACACACACACACACTCACACACACACACACACACACACACACACACACACACACACACACACACACACACACACACACACACACTCCTTGCAGAAAAGATAAAAAAACAAAATGCCAAAAAAGCCCACAGCTTTCGTGCCTTTTTCCACATTTAGTCTTTTCACAGCTCTCTCAACAGGGCCTGCTCTAGCGTGGACTGCTTCTTTTGGAAAAGTTGGGCATGCAAACGGCACAAATAAGGCAGCTTTGACTTTTGTCTGGCACATTCTTTATGAAGAAAGTGTAGTAAAACGCAGAATTTGTGGCACCTTCTGGGGCTTTGACCAGACATGTGCTGCTGGGATTAAAAACAGATTGCTTCAGTGTCTACAAATGGATCCACATCATGAAATTGTGTAGACAGCACATAGAATATAGAGACAATATCTAAAGCGGAACACTGCCGCTTAGAATTGTGCATAACTCATGAAATCTTTTTAAGGCTTTCCAAGTAGAAAAAAAAATGCTCATTGTGTATTGAAACTCAAGCAACATAAGCGGGGCTTGACGCAGCAGCAGGGCCAACATCCTGTGATGGTTCCGGGTTGCTACTAAATGGGGGTTTCCCTCATTGTTTCTTCATCAGCAATTAAAATGCACCTCATCTAGGCCTAGTCTGCAGGGAGGTTGTGGACATGTGAGTAATGTTCAAGTGAGTCAAAGTAAACGTTTGTTCATAACAAACAATTTATTTGTTGCGGATGCTAGCTTGTGTTCTATGCCGTTCGTTATGGCACACTCTGCTTTGCTCTACTCTGACCTTGACGCCATAATTATAACCAAGAGTGATGCAAACTCACATGGCTTTGAAGCCGTAGCTTCAAGGACAAGAGGCTTTTCCCCCGGTATAGTGTTTAAAAACCGTAGTCTACCTCACAACGAGTAGAGAAAAGATTTTTCGGCTTTGGGGGAAAATAGCCTGCTATTTGTTCATCTCACTGACCTAT
>CM051004.1:20485747-20533247 GCA_027704905.1 Muraenolepis orangiensis
AAAGGGTACACGGGGAGAACTACGTGGAAGTAGAGTAGGCAGGCGACCGGGGTGCGTACTATCTCTCCGATAGTCAGCAGCCGGGCGATCACAACAGACGGGAGAACGTGCAGTATACGTAACGACCTCACGCTGGGGTAAAGGATAGACAAAGTATATATACCCCAGGTGAGGTGATTAGCAATTAGACAAGGGGGAATATTGAGTCCAGGTGTGTGTGTGTGTGTGTGTGGCCAGCGCACGTGGCTAGGCCACGCCCCCTGCCAACCAACGTGATTGTTGACAGGGGTGTGTGCGCCACCAGCGCACGTGGCTAGGCCACGCCCCCTGCCAACCACCGTAACCGTGACAGTACCCCCCCCTCAACGGGCGCCTCCTGGCGTCCAACCCGGCTTGAAGGGGTGTTCCCGGTGGCAGTTGAGGGAAAATAACAGATCCCGACTGTAGCGGCGCGGGGGCCAACCCCGCCCCTCTGGACCGTCTGCGTCCCAGTCGATGATCCGGGGGGGTGGAGGAGATTTGGTGGGCGGGTGGGGCCCGGGAAGAGAGCCACGGGGGGCTGCGGGCTGCGTGACGTCAGCAGACGGGGGCTGCGTGACGTCAGCAGACGGGGGCTGCGTGACGTCGTCGGGCGGGTACGGCGCGGCGTCAGCAGACGGGACCTGCGTGACGTCGTCGGGCGGATCCGGCGCGGCGTCAGCAGACGGGGGCTGCGTGACGTCGTCGGGCGGGTACGGCGTAGCGTCCGCAGACGGGGGCTGCGTGACGTCGTCGGGCGGGTACGGCGTAGCAGACGGGGGCTGTGTGACGTCGTAAGGCGGGTACGGAGCGACGTCCTCAGTCGGGTGCGGAGCGACGTCGTCAGCTGGGTGCGGAGCGACGTCCTCAGGCGGATGCGGAGCGACGTCCTCAAGCGGGTGCGGAGCGACGTCCTCAAGCGGGTGCGGAGCGGCGTCGTCAGCGGGTGCGGAGCGACGTCGTCAGCCGGGTGCGGAGCGACGTCGTCAGCCGGGTGCGGAGCGGCGCCGTCAGCCGGGTGCGGAGCGACGTCGTCAGCCGGGTGCGGAGCGGCGTCGTCAGCCGGGTGCGGAGCGACGTCGTCAGCCGGGTGCGGAGCGGCGTCGTCAGCCGGGTGCGGAGCGACGTCGTCAGCCGGGTGCGGAGCGACGTCGTCAGCCGGGTGCGGAGCGGCGTCGTCAGCCGGGTGCGGAGCGGCGTCGTCAGCCGGGTGCGGAGCGGTGTCCTCAAGCCGGGGCAGCGCGGTCGGTGGAGGAAAACCGAAAGTCATTCGAACTTTCGAAGCGGCCAACCACGCCCGAATATGCGCAATGTTGGCCTTTTCCTGGGCGACCTGGGCGATCCTCCACATGTCGTAGTTGCCGGGGTCCATGGTGGTGAGGTCGTTCTGTCACGAAGAGAGGGAGTGGGTTGGACCCCGAACGCAGACAACGGCACAGTGGAGCGATACGAACGGCTTTATTTACAAAGCACACAACACACAAAGTCACAAAAGGGTACACGGGGAGAACTACGTGGAAGTAGAGTAGGCAGGCGACCGGGGTGCGTACTATCTCTCCGATAGTCAGCAGCCGGGCGATCACAACAGACGGGAGAACGTGCAGTATACGTAACGACCTCACGCTGGGGTAAAGGATAGACAAAGTATATATACCCCAGGTGAGGTGATTAGCAATTAGACAAGGGGAATTGAGTCCAGGTGTGTGTGTGTGTGTGTGTGTGGCCAGCGCACGTGGCTAGGCCACGCCCCCTGCCAACCAACGTGATTGTTGACAGGGGTGTGTGCGCCACCAGCGCACGTGGCTAGGCCACGCCCCCTGCCAACCACCGTAACCGTGACAATGTATCTGCGATGAATAGAGAGCCGCCATGCAGAGAGGATATTGAATCCTCCGCTCATCAGTCAACGCGTCGCTGTATGGCCATATCGTATAGCATATCAAATAACGCCTCACAGATTCAATATTCAAGAGCTCTGTTAAAATCCATCCATGTATCTCATTTCCCCACATCCGTATCGCCGGTGAGAATCCAACCGCTGCCAAAACAAGGAACTCACAATGGCATGTGATTATCTCACCGCAGGAAGAGCGGCACCAAGGTGGACTCCATTTCCCTCATTCTAAAGAGCAGATTTATTCTAGAACACCAACCCCTCCCCCCCCCCTCCACCACTCTCACTCCCCACCCCCAATCCCCATCCTGCAAATCCCTTTCTCCTGGATTTGAAGGCTTATTATGGAGCTCCATCCACAGCTCTTTTCCCTCCCTCCCTCCCTCCCTCCCTCCCTCCCTCCCTCCCTCCCTCCCTCCCTCCCTCCCTCCCTCCCTCCCTCCCTCCCTCCCTCCCTCCCTCCTTCCCTGCCTCCCTCCCTCCCTGCCTCCCTCCCTCCCTCCTTCCCTGCCTCCCTGCCTCCCTGCCTCCCTGCCTCCCTCCCTCCCTCCCTGCCTCCCTCCCTCCCTCTGCAGAGACACAGCGCATCTGGGCTCCCGAGTCCCTTCAAGCCGCTGATGATTGTCTTACTGATCGGCTGACCCTCATTGTCCCACCACATCCATCTGTCACGTCACACAACCCTGTCCCCTGACAAGCTTGACCAGGACAAATTGCCGAAAGAAATGTATTGTCCCACGACCAAAAATAAAGAAAGATGGCTCACCACCATTTTGTCAAACGTCAACCCCCCGCCACACACACACACACACACACACACAGGCACACACACACAATTGAAAAATAGTTAAAGCTTAGATGTCTTGTTGCAAATTAAGTGAGAGAGGATTATTAGCTGGAGCTGTTCTGAAACAAAAGGTCAACGGAGCTGTCTTTGGTGTTTGTCGAGGCAGGAAAAGACTTCTGCCATGTACAAGATTCAATGCCGTTTTCCTTTGTTTTCTGCCCCAATCCCATTCTGCCATTTAAGTATTTAAACAGGGCTGGACTTCAATTATGACTTCAATTATGGATGATTGAAAAGTTAATGCAAAGCACATACTCTACAATACATAGTCGTGAACATGGCAGTGAACATACTAGAACACATAGTGAATCAGAAGAAAAGCATCAGGGTTCATACATTGTTCATGCATCAAATAATGAAAATAGCATACAACTATGGTCCTCCAAACGCAATACTTTTCGCAAAACAATTGAAAATGTATTCAGTTGATGTCAAAAAAGTCGAGGAATTGCAGCAGAATAATATATATGAAGGTGTTATTTCTGTTGCCCAGGTGACAGAGACGAGGACCGGTCCTCTCGGATGCAGTAACTATGACAACCTTGATTCCGTTAGCTCCGTGCTGGTGCAGAGCCCTGAAAATAAGGTCCAGCTGCAGGGTAAGTGTTACTTACCTCCCACTTTCCAATATACCGGTGGCAGACACTGTTGCATGATGTATAACATCAACCCCCAGAAAGAAGCCATAGAATGTGAGCATGTGAGCGGGGACCAGCGCAGAATAAAGCGTTTGCAGGGTCAGCTGAAATATCGCACGCACATTTTATTCAGTGGCTTGTAAGCTCCAGTCGTCACTTTACTCCACTATACTGCCTCTACTGTCTCTCTATAAGTTCACCGTTTGATTGTGGCACTAAAAACTTTTATAGGCTTGCAGGTCATCCTCCCAAACTACCTGAGGGAAGGTTTTGTGCAGGCAGCGCTGAGCTACATCGCCTGCAACGGGGAGGGCGAGTTTGTGTGCCGGGAGAATGACTGCTGGTGCGAGTGTGTTCCCAAGTTCCCCGAATGCAACTGTCCTCATATGGATATCCAGGCCATGGAGGAAAGCCTGCAAAGGATCACCGAGACATGGGGAATGCTCTACAAAGACTTTGAGGAATCAGGTAAGAGTCAAAAATACCAAAAAGGAAAATTGGAGGCTGGGATTACTAGAGCAAGCGTGCATGAGCGGCAGGGCCCATAGAGAACACTGTGTAAAGAACGCAGGGGGGGGGGGACGCTGTTCATACCTTTCATTTCCAGTCCAACACATCCTCAGTTAAATAACCACATGTGTTCAAATACAAAACCTGATCCCCGATAATACTCGAAACCTCATTATGAATAACTGGCTGATTATGGACCTACCGACTGTGTTACAACCCTTTAGTTTTTTTAGAGTGTTCCAAAGATAAAGAGAATAATTCTAAAGTTGTTATTTTTGTATGTGGCGCTGGTGACTGTGTAAGAGTAAAATACTTACGGTGCTTCTCTCTGATAGGTATTATTACATTTACAGGCAGAGACTCTGAACTGTAATGAGCGGCTGTTAATCCCTGCTTTTGGAACACTTTGCGCCCCTAGCAAATCAACTCAGTGACAGCAGCAGGTTTTGGATTTTTTTTTTAAGTACAGTACAGTGTACATATTAGGACATCATTAGACCTCAGCATCAGATCCCATACTTTAGGCCATACGGCTTCTGGTCACAGGGGGGGAAAAGTATATCAGATTTGGGTTGTTTTTAACAATATGGACTCGTGTGTCATTACCTCCGCCGTCGAAGATGGTTATGTTTTCACCCCTGTTTGTCTGTTTTTTGGTTGGTTTGTTTTTCTGTTCGGAAGATAACTCAAAAAGTTATGTTTGTATTTCTGCGCTGATCCAAATATGGATCCAGGGGGCATTTTGTTGTGGTGGAGGGATGC
Source organism: Muraenolepis orangiensis (assembly GCA_027704905.1). Taxonomy (NCBI): domain Eukaryota; kingdom Metazoa; phylum Chordata; class Actinopteri; order Gadiformes; family Muraenolepididae; genus Muraenolepis; species Muraenolepis orangiensis. The sequence goes on from CM051004.1 coordinate 20,490,417, forward strand.
TCCATACTGACAGCCCTCTTTCTAAAAAAATGTCCCCAGACTCAGACAACGCAGTTTCCAGCAAAACCGTGTCAGAGAAGACGTATCAGAGAAAATGTGGATAAAGGACAAAATTGTCCAATAGCAAATGCAGATATACACTTAACTATGCAAATGTAAAAAAGGTATTGATAAATTATTTAGTAGTTATAGTCAATCTACTTACGGTTCAGTTTGCCATTAGATACTTGACTATTTGTATTGTTATTATTCAACTCAATAGCTTGTTTCTTTCAGATTAGTCTTGTTCTAAAGTAACGAACGCCAAACTAAAATCACTGTGGTCAAAAACATCAGCAGTACAACATAGATAGCATTTCACTTTTTCAGCTACAAAAATAACGACCAATCCAGTAAAAGCTCACAAAATAAGCATTTGTGGATATACTATAGGAGATACAGGAACAGCTGTTAGTGTTTTAGTACATAAACACCATTCCTTTATAAAGTTATCAACGCACCTGTTTCTCTCAGTGCCAAAGTCACACTGAGAGAGACACCATGTGTACCAACATGGGAAACACAAACTTGACTGTTCTAATTGCACTCAAAAATGACATATAACAACACAACATATAATGCAAGCATTCTACATTATATTATATGTTGTTAACATATAAAAAGTTAAGTAAACAATACAACTATATTGAGGGGCATTCTCCCGCACCTGACATGATTCATATTAAATGCACACACGTTCTATTTGTACGTATTGTTATGTCATTTACCCATACTTTTGACTCTTGCAAAGCTGAGTGTATATCTGTGGCGGGAACATTTGAGGTCTGTATTCTTTGACGCTGTTTGGCTGAGGCTGTGTTGTCTGAGGTTGAATTATCTGAGGCTGTTATCTGAGGCCGCGTTGTCTGAGGACATGCTGTCTGAGGCTGTGTTTTCTGAGGCTGTGTTGTCTGAGGCCATGCTGTCTGAGGCCATGCTGTTTGAGGCTGTGTTTTTTGAGGCCGTGTCGTCTGAGGCTGTGTTATCTGAAAGAATGTTGTGAGAACCTGACTCGGACAATTCTTTGCGTGATACCGTCTTCTCTGACACCGTCCTGAAAGAGACACGAGGCCGTGTTGTACCCCCCCCCGTGTTGTACCCCCCCCCGGTGAGCTGAAGAACGTGAAGTACGAGAGCTGATGCCGAAGTCTGACAATGTCCTAATATGTACACTGCACACCAGCTCTCGCCTCAGGTAGTTTACAATATGGCTGAAGCAAATTAATCAACTATAAAACCCATTTATGGCCAGTTTGCCTTTTCACATGCACAGAAGCAGCCTGAATAGAAGCACTTAGCATAATGTTTGGTTATTATTGCTATGCTCGGTCACCCTGCCTGTGCTATTATTACTCACGTGAAATCAAAATGGAGGCTTTTTTTTATGCTCGGGAAATTTGGAAAAAATCTCTCTAAGTGCAATTACTTTCAAAGTTTATGTTTTAATAGCCGGGTGAGAAGAGGGGGCAGATGCGTGCCCAGAATGCAGAGATCCTTATAAGTGTCATAAAAGTGTCCTTCAGGCAGGGGACCTGAAAGACTTTGCAGAACTACTGCTGCCTTGTCAGCAGGATCAAATGCCAGTAGTCGGAGAAGAAGCTAATTTAAACAGCGGAGACTACCGTCGGAATGCGCCGTGATGCTCTCATCTCTGTCTACTTAGCATCGCTTAGTGTGCCGTGTATCAGCCACATGCTTTAGCATTTCAAGTCACATTGCACACATTAGTCTGAAGGGACAGTACAAACCTTGTGGCCGCTAGCTATATTGTTGTTCTTTTCCAAGAAGTGAAGGCTGAAAAACAATCTTACGGATATTGTACTTTAATAGAGCAAGTCGCTAGTAATTGTGTTTTAAGCTTTATGAAAATCTCATATCTTCGAATCCCATTAGCCATTTATTGCATTTTCATAACAAAAAATAAATAAATACATCGGCCGATGATCAAATTTCATTAATGAAATCCGATATGACGCAGGATTAAAACATTCACTAAAACCTGTGCTTGTACAACTCCAAAGCACACCATATTGAACAGGTAGTGTTCACTGACCAACTCTTTTCTGTGTTCCACAACAACAACAAAACAACAACAACCAAAAGAGGAGTTCAAGAGCTTCTTGGGGAGGCTGCCCCAGAACGTGTTCCTGAACGCATCGGCCATCCAGCACATGTGGTCGCTGGACAGCGCCTTCCAGTGGCGCTACGAGCAGCTGGAGAACAGCATGCGCTCGCTGCTCAAGCGCGCCCAGCGGGTCGTCTTCAAGCTATTCAGCCTCAGCAAGCGTTGCCAGAGACAACCGCACATCCACCTGCCCAGGGAACGGTAAAGACCTCGGCTTCGTTTTCCTCCACCCCCCCCCCCTCCCCCCCCCCCCATCCCCCCCCCCCCACGCCCACGCACCCTTGTTGAAATATCCCCCGCCCCCTTTTTCTCCAGTGTGTGCTTTAATCAAGGAAAGGTTGGACACTTTGTAGCCTGGAGACCTTACCTGCTAATGCATCCCGTTTGATATCCATTCCATTCTTCTCTTGAGTATTCTCTCTCTCTCTCTCTCTCTCTCTCTCTCTCTCTCTCTCTCTCTGTCCCCATATATCTATCTCTCTCTCTCTCTCTCTCTCTCTCTCTCTCTCTCTCTCTCTCTCTCTCTCTCTCTCTCTCTCTCTCTCTCTCTCTCTCTCTCTCTCTCTCTCACACACACACACACACACACAAATAAACTCTCAAGACTCTCTTTTTGATGCCACAATATCAAAATAGACACGGATCATTGATCTATGTGGTGTATATAATCCCGCCCACTCGGGATCTTGGCTGTGAGCGAGGCAGCGTTCCTACAGCAGCCACTGTTTATCTCCCTTATTACTGGCAAATGTTGAAACACCCGCCATATAATCTCCATATTCAAGAGAATGTGATTGACAGAGAAACACTCGCCAGTGCTTGGAGCTCAAAGTCACACGTGTACACACGTACATTCATGCACACACACACACGCGACGCACACACACACACACACACACACACACACACAAACACACACGCACACTTACACACACACAGATACACACAGGCACATACACACATAATTCATTCTATATTCTGTATATGTATTCATTCTGATTCATCTGTAAAAAATACTGATAATAATATTACTATTTTAACACTTCGAAGGCAGAAAAATCTTGTCCCTGTGTCAAAGTACCAACAGCCTCCCCAAACGCAATTGAAAATTACTGTAGGGAGGACCGTCCTCCCCAAGCTCCCCATTGAAGTCCATTATAAAAAGTCCTGGTTTTTAGTGTGTATGGCAGTAAGGGAGGACGATCCTCCCTTAGGGCGGGTCTAGCTAGAGGCTCTGTGTACCAATCAGCAGAGATCACTGCGCTTGTGAATACCCAATCAGAGTTTAGGGGGGCAGGTTATCATCATGTAACAATCTATCTTGTTTTAATTCTTTAATTTCGTGGTCCAAACAATTATATTTTATATATTTCAGACTTGAAACTTTCGAGTTACAAACTCAAAAAGCCATAACTCAACGCCAAATGTAAACAGAAAGCATGGCTGACTGTGACATAGTGGTGATTATTTGGCTCGCGATTAGACAATTTACGTGATTTACGTGCATAACTGTTTTTACTATATGATAGTATATCCTATTTAAATATAATAAAGGTAAAAATAATTTTAGACAAATAATGCTTCTCCCACAAATCTCACTCATTTTCAATTCCGTTACGTTTGTTTGGTAGAACTAGCCTTCTATTCAGATTCAGTTCATCTTTAATGGAGTAATCACTAAATAGCTCTTTTTAATAAAAACAATGCTTCTTAGATCTCAGACCTCAGATCACAATCGGTTTCAATTCTGTTTTGCTTGTCTTCTAAAATGACCCACTGTCAAAATGTATGTGTGCGGGCACCTTCCTTCCTTCCATACTTTTACAACTGCCAGCCGCCACTGAAACACACACACATGCACACACATGTACACACACACACACACACACACACACACACACACACACACACACACACACACACACACACACACACACACACACAAACTGACATCCTGCTCGAGGTGCTTGGGAGATGAGAGATATGTGATTGATTTGGCTTCTGTGTGCTGCCTCTTCTCCCCTCGACTGTAACAAGTGAACAATAGCAATAGAAGAGCAGTGCTTGGCCTGACTGTACCTGCATGTGTTGCTCAAACCTTTTTCATTAAGCAATAATGACGCTTAAAGTCCAATTTTGAGTCTCCTTTCGTCCCTATGCATCAGAAGAAAAAAAGGCTTAGAGAAGCCCTTTCTCACATGTAAGCTTCTCATCAAGCCCCCCCAGGAAACTATTACAATCGGTCAAATAAATAGACCTGCTTTTGAATTATTCAAATTGGATTCCTACTGAATTAATCATAAGACCGCCCTCAGCTCTGTTCGGAACAAAATGGAGGCTGAATTTGACTTTTGACTAAAGAAATTGCAGCTGTTGAAACGTTGAAACCCCGCTTACATGTATCTTTCAAAGGCTTTAAGCTACTTGAATGGTCTTTCATGAGCACAATGCGTACGTGGACATTTTGCTGGCGTCACACAATCCATAAGTGCGTCCCGTCGTTGTTCACCCTGAACAACGGCATTCAACATCACCCTGTTGAACAAAGACAGTCGAGTGGGACGTCAACACAGTACATGCTTGCATGTTTTCCCGCTAACTACGATGACGTGATACAAAGCGAGCACCAAACAGCTTTTATGTTATGTAGCCACAGCCTTTGGAGGAGCAGCAGAGGAGGAAGCATCTGAAGAGATAGGTATATTATATATAACTCGTGACGTGACAAGTGGTCTAATCGCAAGGAGTATACCCAAAACGACAATGAATATAAGAGGAGTCCGATAAACGGCCCAATCCGAGCGTTTATCCAAGAGAACCCAAGTGTGAAGATACCACAGAGAGCCGTTAAAACACGGGGAGTGGTACCACATTACTTTGGTTTGGTTTGTTCATAGCTGAGGCATGAAGAACAAAGTACTACATCTTACCTGCCATACTTACTGTCTCTCTGTTGGCTAGCCTCTCCCTTATTTGTGGCACAAAAGCCTCATCCATCAGCACAGTCCCCAAATCGCCTAACAGCAGCACCGTGCCTTGGTCATTTTGCTCGTCTGATGGCCGAGTCATCGCAGGAATTAATGGCATAACGCAGGGAAATGGAAAATGTCTTCCATGCCGTCGTCTCCCCCCCCACACACTCCCCCGCCCCTCCCACACCGCCCACTCCCCCCCCCCCCCCCCCCATGGGAGTTGGGAGGAATGAATTTTTCCAATCATGCCATCTTGAAATCTTGAAACGTTCTGCTGCTGATCCCCCAGAGTACATTGTGTAACCTTCAGGACTTCACTTCCAAGACCAGGCGGGTGGTCCAAGAGAGAGAGAGAGAGAGAGAGAGAGAGAGAGAGAGAGAGAGAGAGAGAGAGAGAGAGAGAGAGAGAGAGAGAGAGAGGGAGAGAGAGAGAGAGAGAGAGAGAGAGGGAGAGAGAGAGAGAGAGAGAGAGAGAGAGAGAGAGAGAGAGAGAGAGAGAGAGAGAGAGAGAGAGAGAGAGGGGGAGAGGGAGAGGGAGAGGGAGAGGGAGAGAGAGGGACGGCTAAGCGTTCACCTGCAGCCGTCATGCGGGCCGTCGCTAAGTGTAGCACGTAGCAAGTGTAGCACGTGAAGCCCCTCATCAAAGTGAAAAAGCATTGCTTTTAAGTGGCCGGGCCAGCAGCGTTTACGCCTTGTTCGCGGCGTCTCGCGGCCGCAACGGAACAGGGGATAAAAGGCACAACAGAGATCAGAGGAGGTGCATAGAAGTGCTTCAGACGTGCGTCAAACCCTCCCCTCTCCCCCTTGCAGGGATTTGTGTGTGTCGAAAAGGCGGTTACGCATACGGCTGCTGGCACACTTCTAATGTCACAAACTGATCAAAGTCATCTTTTGCTCAACGCTGGTGTGTGTTGTGTGTGTGTGTGTGTGTGTGTGTGTGTGTGTGTGTGTGTGTGTGTGTGTGTGTGTGTGTGTGTGTGTGTGTGTTTTTGCCGTTTCCCCACCTACTATATATATATATATATATGTATATATATTAACAGTATGCACACGCTTTATTATACTGCATATTGTTCCAATTTCATAGTTGATCATTTCACAAGCAATGCTTGCAGAGCATGCTATATGTTATCATGATGTACTCATGATGTGTATAAGTGCAAGTGCTGGGCTTTTATAGCTGGAACTCCAGCCTGCACTGATCCTCCTCCTGCTCACCTCCTACTCCTCCAACTCCTCCTCCTCCTCCTCCACCTCTCCCCCCTCCCCTCCACCTCTCCCCCCTCCCCTCCACCTCTCCCCCCTCCCCCCCACCTCCGCCGCAGGCCTCGGTGCTTCTGGCTCGGCCACTTCCAGTCCCTGCTCTACTGCTCGGAGAACAACCAGCTGGGCACGTTCTCCGAGGAGCTCCACAGCTGCACGTGCCGCTACGAGCACAGCCCCTGTCGGCTGCCCCCGCCCTGTGTCACCGGGGAGGGCCCCGCCTGCGCCGCCTGCGCCCCCGACAACCACACCCGCTGTGGGAGCTGCAACGCGGGCTTCGCTCTGGTGCAAGGGGCCTGCAGGTCGATGGTGGCCGACTCCACGGAGAACTACCTGGGCTTCGAGACCGACCTCCAGGACTTGGAGCTGCGCTACCTGCTGCAGAGGGCCGACCGGAGGCTAGAGGTTGGTTTGTTTGCTTTTTGTTTTTCTAAGCGTTTGTTGGTAGAGTAAATGCCTTCACCCTACACTACCACACCGTGCAGAACGTATGAGTTTGCTGCCATCTAAAGGTAACAAAAAAGCCTATAGCTAAAGGATGAAAAAAAGATGCCAGGCTTTATGCTAAGTATCTTGATGGTTTATAAATATATCTATATCTATGTATATCAATATATATATCTATATATATATAGATATATATATATGTGACATATATGATATTTATATATAAGGCACATCTTGGCTTCTCACCACTGAAGGTGTATCCCTACGACTCAGGAAGGGAAAACTCATCTATCAGTTCAGACAGTTTAAACCCTTAAGTATAAAAATACGATGATTACTATTGGTGAACTATAAACTCATAACCACACTTTATATAAGCAAAGCAAGAGTATGTATTTTTTCACATAGGCTATGTTGCTCACATAGGCATTGTGGCCACCTTTAGTTGTTGTCCTCAAACTCGTCTAGTAGGTGTGTAGCTGCTCTTTAATTGTGTCCATCATGAATGAAGTGGTTTCAGGCTAACCTGGCTGTAGGGGGATCTTTGAACATTAAGACCAGTCTACACTTTTCCTGGAGCCGCGAGTCCCTGAACGCTTTGCCTTGTCATAGGTGCAACGTGTACGATTATTACATTAAAACATTATATTCAAGATTCAAGATTCAATATGTTTTTATTTGCCATTTGCAACAAGTACAATGGAATGCTTACTTCCCATTTCCTCCCGCAGTATGAATTTTCCCAAAAAAACTATGCAATACAATACTTTACTAAAATACTATACTATAAACAACACTATACTATAACATACTATCACAATAGAAATAACAATAAAGTTACTGATGATATTATTTTAGTGCAAAAAGTAATTTAGTAGTGCAGCAGCATCATGAATACAGTGCAGTACAGTGCGGAACAGTGCAGTAACTGTAATGAGTCAAGAAAGTCCCGCAAAATAAGTATGATAGTGTAATGTAATATGGGCCCTTTGTACCTCAAGAGGCGACTGCTGTCACTGCAGCGTCCAGTCTGCCCTCGGTCCAACATGAGAGTTCTAACCTCCTGTCAATCATGTCAAAAGTACACTGAAAAATGTGATGCTTGCTCGAACTTACGGAATAACTTGATGGAGAACAACTTGAGGTCGCCGTAGCACAGATTCAGTGTAAACAGTAAGCATTACGCTATATTCTGTTGGGTGATGCTCTTTGGGGGAGCGACTGCACCATGTTTCTTACAACATTTTGTGAAGGACGATTTCGACATTGGGCCAAATATTACACAATTGCAGCATAGAATGTAAAATATAAAAGACATTTGATCAATACACATTCAAGGACATTTTTATGAAGATTGATGTTGTTTTTATGTTTAGTAATTTGCGTGTGTGTGTGTGTGTGTATGTGCGTGGGTGCATGTGCACACATATGTCTGTGTGCATGAGTATGCATTTGAGTGTTTATGCACGTCTAACAACCTATGCATCTACGTTTGTCTTGAAAGCTTGTCTATTGTTGTTTTTTGCTTGTGGTAGGTCCACGCCATCTTCATAAGCAACGACATGCGTCTCAACAGCTGGTTCGACCCGTCGTGGAGGAAGAGGATGCTGCTGACACTGAAGAGCAACAAGTACAAGACCAACATGGTGCACATGCTGCTGGGCGTGTCCCTGCAGATCTGCCTCACCAAGAACAGCACCCTGGAGCCCGCCCTCACGCTCTACATCAACCCCTTCGGCGGGAGCCACTCAGAGAGCTGGTACATCCCGGTGAACGAGAACAGCTTCCCTGACTGGCAGTCTACCAAGCTGGACCTCCCCCTAGAGTGCTTCAACTGGACCCTGACGCTGGGCAACAAGTGGAAGACGTTCTTTGAGACAATCCACATCTACCTTCGAAGCAGGATCAAGACGCAGGGCGGAGGCAACGAGAGTGTCTACTACGAGCCCCTGGAAATGACGGATCCCAGCCGCAACCTGGGCTACATGAAGATCAACAGCATCCAGGTGTTCGGCTACAGCATGCACTTTGACCCGGAGGCCATCCGGGACCTGATCCTGCAGCTGGACTACCCGTACACCCAGGGATCCCAGGACACCGCCATGCTCCAGCTCCTGGAGCTGAGGGACCGGATAAACCGGCTTTCGCCTCCCGGACAGCTGCGGTTGGATCTGTTTGCGTGTCTCCTCCGCCATCGGCTCAAACTCACGGCTGGTGAGGTGGTCCGCATTCACGCCTCGCTGCAAGCCTTCAGCTCACGGTTGCCTAACTCGCAGGATTACGAAACCACCAAACTGTGCAGCTAGCGGCTGCTGTGGTTGAAGTAAACAAGGAAAGCTGATAGCTGGAAAGTTTAAATGGACTGGACTGGCCCATTGTGACGCAGCAAGGAGGTTATGTTTGAGTCGTAACCGTGAACCATTGAAATGAATGTGGATTTTATTTTTTACCAAATGATGTAATAAACTAGAGGGAGGGACAGAGGGAGGGGGGGGGCAGTGGTAGTGATCAGCAGGGGAAGAAATGTTGTATTGGTTTGTCTTGCTTGGCGAAAAAGATGAAAAGAAGAAAATCACAAGACATGAAGTTTCTGACAAAAGTCCAGATTATACGATATCATGTTGAATCATCCTGTTTCTATATGAGCCCCATTTATACCGTGCATACTGAGGCCAAATGAATGGATGTTTTAAGCTAAATGATGGTACAGTATATTTGTTTGTAATTTTTATATGTTATTTTGCTTCAGTGACAGTGCACTTTCCATGAAGACCAGAATACAGTGGTGTTAGTCAAGATTTTGTAGATAGCATTGATATTAAAACATACTGTTATGACACTCTCGAGCTGTGGAATATCATTCATCCTAGTTGCCTTTTCTTACCTTTTAAAGGTGACCGGGACCTTAATGTACCGGGGGTACATCCTATTAGTAGAGGAGTCACCTCTGTTTAACTGCAATGCCTCCTGTACAGATTTTCAATTTCAAATTCCATCAAATGCATCCAGTCGTACTTTTTCACACTTCCGGTGAATTTCAGCTGAGCTTTATCTGATACAGGTTACCGAGCAACATCTTCCCATGTACCACGCGAGTTGCATCACATCCTGTGTTGCAGTGCCGCTTCTGCATGTACAGCCTGGCCCCCCCGGCGCACCTCGTCTGGAGAGCGTGGCTGTTTTATGTTAGGCTGATTGAGGCTTTGTAAAACCAATTATAACACAACTCACTCCTAGTCATTTCATTAAAATACAAATTCCAAAATTTGCCACAAAGAAGATCACATGGACTTTTTTTTTAAGTGTTCATAAAAAAGTGTAATAAAAATGTAATTAGGTTGATGGATCAGTGGGAGGCAGTGGAAGTGCTCTAGTAATAATAATGTTTAACGAAAAGTGATGTGTGCACGTCTTCCTCACAGTGCTAATACAGCTGATGCTGTAGTGTGAGAACACGCTGATTACTAGCAGCCACTAAACAGAGCTGACCGTGCTGATGTCGGACACCTGCCAAGGTCAAGGTCGTTACCTCATTTAGTCTATTCCTCTCGTTAAGACCACCTGGGGTCAATGGCTCCATCCCACAGAGGGCCGAGTGAGGATGCTTTGTTGGTTATTCTTGAAGGACATTACCAAAAAAACGCTTCAGATAAATATTGAAATATAAATTGGCAACATATATCGCTTACCGTTTAATTTGACAGCTGTTCTGCCATGCCGTGAATCAAATTCCCGACGTTAAAGTGTTCTGGATAATGACTAGGTATTCTTTGTTGAAAATGTTTAGTTTCCATTTAAATTGATTTGCTGTTCATCTGTTTGTGATCTAACATGTCCTTTTCTCCTTTATACAAATGTCTCATTGCTGCTTTCTTTTGTGCCACAAACAATTAACCTTTTTAGCTTTCTTATCTTAGACTTGGACTCGTTGCGGAGACATTTTTCCACCGCTGAAAGTGAATGCGGATTTGGGACTATGGTATATAAGTATATTTAGTCAGGTGGAGCTCATCATTTCCCAACACAAAAGAACATATTTGTGCAAAGTATTTGTAGAAAATCGATGTGTCCCTGCGTGTTTTTTTCCCAGGGTTCAGAACATCAAATAAACCATAATGACAGCACAGAGTATATGAGCACAGCTTGCAGGGCTACACGTTCCCTCAACGAGGGCGGGGGTGTGGGGGTGGTGAAAGTGATGTGGTTTTGTGGGATTTGTGGTGGCATGTGTGTGTGTGTTTGTGTGTCTGTGTGTGTCTGTGTGTGTGTCTGTGTGTGTGTGTGTGTGTGTGTGTGTGTGTGTGTGTGTGTGTGTGTGTGTGTGTGTGTGTGTGTGTGTGTGTGTGTGTGTGTGTGTGTGTGTGTGTGTGTGTGTGTGTGTGTGTGTGTGTGTGTGTGTGTGCGAAAGGGGGCGGGGTGGTGATGCTGTGAGTTGATGTGGTGGTCACCGTCGCCCACCAATAAATCAATCGTCTGCTTTATTACTTTAGAGAACAAAGGTGGTTTCTGAAGCGGGATCGATGGTGTCGGCGAGAGGAGCCACGTAATAAGAAGATAGAGGAGAAAATTCATTGGCATTTGGTTCCCCCCCCTCCCCCTCCCCCCCTCCCCCCCCCCTCCCCCTCCCCACCGGACTGTGATCCATTTACTACTGATGGCGTGGTTTCGTGCCTGATGGGTTCCTGTCTGAGCACAAATCAATCACAACTTTATTAGCCGGTATGATGCACTGAAGAACAACATTAATCAGCATGCCAGGTGAATGCCATTCATTAGGGAAGGGGTTTCGCTGTACTGACCGTGGTGTGCATTCTCGGATGAGCAGTGAAGTCGAGAAGGAAATATAGAGAGGGAGAGGAACGTGATTGAGGTTGTTCATGTTCATTTACTAGTTTCCATAAGAGTTATGTTTACTTCATAAAGCACTGCCACTCTGCCACTGCCACTCTATTCAAATAATGGACCTCAACAAACCCATTGTAGTATATTGTAAACAAGCTATGCATCAGCAAACAATTACTCAAATGAATTCATCGGTAAATGAAAAAGTCACTCAAATGTAGTCAGCTGGTTTCAAACTCTATGGAATCCATTTCTATAATCCCGTGTTGAAAACCCGATAGTAATCCTTCCTAACACGTATGATTTGATTTTGAGTTGTTTATGCGTGTCGATGTCTCACAAAATAAGCATAAGAACAAACTTTCATTGCAAAGGCTCTGTGTCTGTTGTAATGCATGTCTTGGAAATGTAACTATGAATAATCCCTTTAGCTCTAATAATAATAATAATAATAATAATAATAATAATAATACACATTATAGTTAGAAATAACCTGTGTTAGCATTTAAAGGTGACCATTACAATGCATTATGGTAAGCAGGGCACCTGTAGGCGGTGAGGTGTGCACGCATGTCTTTCCCAAAGCCGACCACAGTGAACAGAACAGCAGGAGGCCTTTCACAGCGCTGGTGACACAGCGTTACTCCTGCCTTCATTATGCAAATCCTCTTCAAGGTTTTGTACCGCTAATATTCCCCTTGACTCCACGATATTCTGCCTCACGCATTTCAAGTAGGAACACAACATGCCTTGAACAGCAGAATTACGTGTGTGTGTGTGTGTGTGTGTGTGTGTGTGTGTGTGTGTGTGTGTGTGTGTGTGTGTGTGTGTGTGTGTGTGTGTGTGTGTGTGTGTGTGTGTGTGTGTGTGTGTGTTTGTGTGTGCGTGTGGCGCCACAAAGTTCACTTCAAGGCAATGCTTTCACGGGTTGTGAATCCAGAGGCACAAACACTGGCGTTATAGTCCCATCTCCCCCCTCTTTGTCAGCCCAGCCCACATGCCTTCCCGGATCTTCGAATAAGTGGAGCAGAGGGGCACTTGCAATCCATCTCAGGAGAACACACCGCTATTAGCAAAAACCAACACAAGGACAGCCAAAGAGACACACAGTTGCAGTTAAACGGGCAGAGGGGGAGAGTGCCAGAGAGTGAGAGAGAGAGAGAGAGAAAGAGAGAGAGAGAGAGAGAGAGAGAGAGAGAGAGAGAGAGAGAGAGAGAGAGAGAGAGAGAGAGAGAGAGAGAGAGAGAGAGAGAGAGAGAGAGAGAGAGAGAGAGAGAGAGAGAGAGAGACCGTAAGAGACCGAGAGAGACCGAGAGAGACTGAGACAGAGACAAAGATGTTTTAGCAGTGGATAATGCATTACAATGCGTTAGTGGCTACATCCTGAGTTCACCCTTCCTCCTCAACAAAGACATGCCGTGATAAAAGCACTCACGGCTCCTCTGTAGCGGTGAGACGCTGGCTCTACATGCAACCATCAACCCCACGGCAACAAAGAAAGCAGACACATTGAATCTATAGAGATGACAGACGACTTGAGGAGAATTGGCGACAGAACAACAACCTTGGTGTTCAAAATAATAAGAAAAAACTGTAGCAAACCAACTGGACTAAATGTCAGCCCACCTACCTAATGAGATTGATCGGATAACCGTATGCAGAGCTGTCATTGAGTCGGCCCAGGGACTGTTCAGTGGGTGGCTAGACAGCAACATGGCCAGCTAATCAGTGAAGGCCTGCTGAGAGCCCTTTCATACCACAACATCAATTACCAAAGAATTGCTTCAGGGCTAACTCCCGCTATAAAGCTTGGAGATGATGTCACTTGTTAGACACTACTTTGTAGTGGTGTGGACACATCAGAGGAAACAGAGCTGTCGCATCACAGGAGCTCTCTCTCATAAATCGGCCATTTTGTTATGCATTATGCTAGTTCACTATTTAACATTACGATTAAGATGCTATTTTTGTGTGATCGTTGCCTTGCCTTATCATTCTCCATGCCTGTGCCAGAGAGAGGGGTGTATGTTTATTTCATATAATCAATATATTATTAAACCACTCAGTGTGAATCATTCTGGCAGCGCTTAAACAACAATGATTAGCTATTAGCGAGCTTACACAAGACGCATCAAATCCCAAACCTGCCGTGATAGGAAGGGTAATTGTGTCAATATTGTAACTGAAAGAGCTTGTTTGTGCAAAGCATAATACAGCCATAATAAAGTATACAAGATACAAGATACAATATACAATATATTTTATTGGCCATTTGTAACAAGTACATAAGAATGCTTACTCCCCAATCCCTACCGCAGTATACACATCTCCAAAACAACACCATCAAAATAATATTAAAAATAAACTAAAAATATTGCAGCAAAGTGACTTAAATGATATGTGTTGAATGTACATGTTTTTTTGTTTGTTTTACAAAAATCTTTAAAATAATTTTAAGGTGCAGTAGTGCAGCAGCATCATGAATACAGTGCAGTACAGTGCAGTAACTGTGATGAGTCGAGAATGTCCAGCAAAGAATGTAAGTGTAATGTTAATTTTTAATCTCAATGAGACCTATCCTGGTTAAATAAAGGTAAAATAAAAATAAAATAAAAATAAAAATGACAATGTTATGAAAGTTAAAGTGGCAGCACTCCTAGCAGTTCAGTAGGTGCACTGCCTGTGGATAAAAACTATCCTTAAACCTGGTAGTACTTGTACGGATGCTGCGCAACTGATGACCAGACGGTAGGGGGGAGAAGAGATGGTGCCCAAGGTGGTTGCAGTCTTTTATGATGGACATGGCCTTCTTCTGACATCTGGTCCTAAAGATCTCCTCAATGCATGGAAGTGCACACCCGATGATCTTCTCTGCCGTCCTCACAACCCTCTGGATGGCTATCTTGTCCCGTGCAGTGGTAGGTTAGGGGTGTTGTTGGTGACTGCCCCTGAGCTCCCCTTGTAGTAGGAGAGGACCCTCAGACCTTGCCACATGCGTCTGTTGTCAGAGCCCCCGAACTGTAATTTCCAATTTTGTTGATGGTTTTTCTGAGTTCATATTTGGCCTGCTTGTAGCGATCGGAGTCGCCTGTTGTAAAAGCGGTACTACGTTCCTTAAGTTTGTTCCGTATGTCAGCATTCATCCATGGTTTGCGGTTCTGGAATGAGCGAACAGACCTGGTCGGGATGCATTCCTCCACTAGCCTGTTAATGTATGCTGTGACATGATCTGCATACACATCAAGGACAGTGGTCTTGAATACACTCCAGTCAGTGATTTCTAGCCCCCCCTGCAGGTGTAGTTTGGCATCGTCTGTCCAGCGACGCACGTTCTTTACAACTGTGGGTGTGGACTAGCGGGAAGTAGAAGCACGGAGGCGTGGTCTGATTTGCCAAAAGCCGGCCGCGCAACAGTGCGGTAAGCGGGGGGGTAGTGATTCTGAAGTTTGCTCACCTCACTGTAAAGTTCGTCAAATGCAATGTTCACATCAGCCCGTGATTGGATGTAAACCGCCGCCATGAGAATAGCGGAGATTTCCCTCGGCAAGTAGGGTGACACTTGAAAGTCAGTAATTCCAGATTAGATGAGCAATGTTGAGAAAGCACCTGAATGTCCGTACACCAGCTGTTGTTCACCAAGCAGCATACGCCCCCACCTTTGTTCTTCCCCGTGGACTCAGCTGTTCTGTCGGTCCGAAACAAGGAGAATCCCGGTGGTTGCAGCACTGCTTCGCCAGGAATCACGGAGGACAGTCACGTCTCCGTAAAAATCATGGCGCAGCACTCCATAATATAATATCATAAAGCAGCCAGTCTATTCATCATATTTAGGTACGCAGAAATGAAAAGGTAGTAATTTAAAATTCAAATAATACACAGGGGTCGTTTGCACATACATGCCAATTACAATATATAGGATGTATACACAAAAATATATATATATTATATTTTTTCCACAGATACAGCAAATTACATATTTCTATATATATATAGTTTGCTGATTTTTTTAATATATAATATATATACATATATAATTATATATTTTTATATAAAAAAATTATATATACATATATATTTATATTGTTTGCTGGATCCGTTGACACACATGGAAATATAAATGCTATGATTTAAAGAAGAGTGTGGGTTTTATTTGCTGTTGGATGTCCGAGGTGTCCTTGTGTCAAGATAATGATTTATTCTTTCACCAAAGATCCACATTTGCTTCAAAAGGACATTCAAATCTAAAAAATTAAAGATGGAGAAAACGATGATAGGACTGTATTATCTAGTACCTTGCTCTAGTATCTTCAATGCACTTTCACGTTAATAATGAAGGTTTCAGCGTATTGTGTTGTTTACCGTGTCATCATGCATCACTCTAATTCAGCTGCCTATCTATGTCTATGTATTTGTTATAAATAGGATACATAATGATACATTTAGGAGGAAACATTTAGTTTATGCTCTCAAATCAACAGCCAATTGAGGCCCGTCAGAGAACCAACAACTAAATTCACACCAAAAAATGTATACAATAAATAAGAATATTCATTGGGATGCATTTGTCAAAAGATGTTCTGTTCTGATGACACAAGCACTTAAAATTCAAACGGTGTGCAGACTGTGAGTGGTGGAAAGCGGTCATTAGCGGAAGGCTTAACGGCCCTCAAGACTGTATACTGTTGATTCTCCCAGGATGCTTCTTGGCATCTTCTGTTGACACCCTCGCAGCAATTAGAGCTTCACAACATGGGGTCACAGAGGGACCAACAAGCCTTAATCAGCGTCTAATCAGACAGCGTTTGTTGCTGGACCGCTATGGCAACGTACATTTATTTATTCATGTATTTCCATTTTATTTTCCACATAACCCTGATCGAAGGGTAAAGCCAACACGGTCGCGTCGGAACAGACATCAAATCATTGTAATATATTTTTTTGAATTTTCACCTCCAGAATAGAGTAGGGGTCCGGTGACCCCTTTGTGTTTTCCACCATCTTGCCACAGCTGATGTGACCAGTACGATCTGCCCCTGCTGAGTGAGAGCAGCATGGGTAGATGGGTCGACAATGTTAGGTAGTGGCCCCCAGTGGCTGATGAAGGCATCTTATATGCATGGTGACTTAACCTTATTCAAATTGTACGCATAATGGTCCTCTGCACACCCAGGGAATCAGTGTCTGGTCTCAGTGTCAGACGGGTGACTCTTCATGAAGTAAAGGGTAAGGGTGAGAGGGACGCTCTTCATGAATTTAAGGGTGAGAGGGACACTCTTCATGAAGTAAAGGGTTAAAGGGACACCATTCATGAAGTTTAAGGGTTATAAGGGCACTTTTCGTGTAGTAAAGGTTGAGAGGGACACTCTTCATGAAGTTAAGGGTTAGAAGGACACTCTCAACTGAGTAAGGGTTAGTGGGACACTGTTCATGAATGTATGTGTTAGAGGGACACTCTTAAAGACGTTAAGGGTTTGAGAGACACTCTCAATGTAGTAAAGGGTTACAGGGACATTCTACATGAAGTAAACCTGCTGAACCTGCTGTATACCTGCTGTATGCTAATGTTAAGGAGGCATACAGCGCCATCGCCCTTCCTCCTCTTGGAAGGTCAGACCACAACCTCATCCACCTTCAGCCCCTGTATAGGCCTCTAGTCCAGCAGTCCGCAGGAGGCCGATGAGGACTTGCGGGGCTGCTTTGAGTCAACAGACTGGGATAACAGGGTACATCAACTTCTGTGTGGACAGTGTTGTTCCCACAGAGACTGTACGCTGTTTCCCCAACAACAAGCCGTGGGTCACCCGAGACATCAAGGTCCTGCTCAATGAGAAGAAGAGGGCCTTCAGAGACGGGGACAGGGAGCAGATGAGGCGGGTTCAGAGGGAGCTGAAGGAGATGATCCAGCAGGGCAAAGACAACTACAGGAGGAAGCTGGAGCACAAACTTCAGCAGAATAACCTGAAGGATGTGTGGAGTGGCATGAGGAGCATCACTGGCAACAAACAACCTGGTAGCCAGACAATAGGGGGGGTCCTGACCGGGCCAACAAGTTGAATTTGTTTTTCAATAGATTCAATGAGTGGGCTCTGGTCTACCCCTCCCCCAGCTCCTCTACAACCATTCCCCTCCAGCCCTCCAGCCCTGCTGTCCCCCCTCCCCCACCGTCCCTCTCCAGCGACAACATACCTGTTCTCTCTCCCCCACCACCACTACCTCACCCCTCCCCCATCAACACAACAGAGACTCTTCCTGCCCCCACACACGGCACGCAGACCTTCACAGCTGAGCAGGTGAGGAAACTGCTGTGCAGGCTCCACCCAGACAAGGCTGCAGGTCCTGATGGCGTCAGCCCGAGGGTCCTCAAAACATGTGCTGCCCAGCTGAGTGGAGTCCTGCAGTACATCTTCAACCTGAGCATGAGACTGGAGAGGGTCCCTGTGCTGTGGAAGACATCCTGCCTGGTGCCGGTTCCGAAGAAGGCACGTCCCAGCACCTCAAACGACTACAGACCGGTGGCGCTGGTGTCCCACGTGTCGAAGTCCTTTGAGAGGCTGGTCCTGTCGCTTCTTCGGCCCCTGGTCAGATCATTGCTGGACCCTCTTCAGTTTGCCTACCAGCCGAAACTGGGAGTGGAGGACACCATCATCTTCCTGCTTCATCGTGCCTACGCCCACTTGGACAGACCCGGGAGCACTGTGAGAATCATGTTTTTTGACTTCTCCAGTGCATTAAACACCATCCGGCCTGCCCTGCTGGAGAGTAAGCTGACGGTGATGAAGGTGGACTCTTCCCTGGTTTCCTGGATTACAGACTATTTGACGGGTCGTCCACAGTTTGTCAGACTGCAGGACTGTGTGTCTGACACTGTGGTCAGCAGCACTGGTGCTCCACAGGGAACGGTTCTTTCCCCATTCCTGTTCACCCTGTACACCTCAGACTTTCAGTTCAACTCAGAGTCCTGCCATCTGCAGAAGTTCTCGGACGACTCTGCAGTTATTGGTTGTGTCAGCGAGGGAAACGATGAGGAGTACAGGGGCGTTGTGGACTCCTTCGTTGAGTGGTGTGAGCTGAACCACATGCAGCTCAACACAGAAAAGACGAAGGAGATGGTGGTGGACTTCCGCAGGAGGAAATCAACCCCCACACCCATTTCCATCAAGGGTGTGTCCGCAGAAGTTGTTCAGGATTATAAATACCTGGGAGTTCACCTGGACAACAAACTGGTCTGGGCCAAGAACTCTGAGGCTGTGTACAAGAAGGGCCAGAGCCGTCTCTACTTCCTGCGGAGGCTCCGGTCCTTCAATGTTTGTAACACGATGCTGAAGATGTTCTACCAGTTGGTGGTAGCCATTGCCATCTTCTTCGGTGTCGTGTGCTGGGGAAGCAGGTTGAGGTCAGCAGACGCCAACAAGATCAGCAGGATCGTCAGGAAGGCTGGCGCTGTCCTGGGGGTCCAGCTGGACTCCTTGTTGGTGGTGTCTGAGAGGAGGATGCTGCGCAAGCTGCGTAGTATCCTTGACAACAACTCTCACCCTCTCCACCAGGTGCTGACCTCATACAGCGGCACCTTCAGCAACAGGCTCATTCCACCCAGGTGTACCACAGAATGCCACAGGAAGTCCTTTCTTCCTGTAGCCATCAGACTCTTTAATTCATCTACCTCGGGTCGTGATAGGGACAGTGGAGACTCAGTGACCTGAGGTCAATGCACTGTGTTATTATTTTTTGGTCAACGCACTGTAAATTCAATTTCACTTTTCACTTTTCACATGTCACTTTTTCAGTATTCATCTGAGTTATTTATTAGTATTTTATTACTGCCAATTTGCACTATACATATTGTTGTATTTTGTATATACCTACGTATTACTGTAATAATACTGTAAATTGTGCAATTCATCTGTCAATACATTTTGATTTCATTTAGATTTCATTTAGTTATATTTTGTTTATACTTTTAGTTTAGTTTAGTTTGTTAGGTAGTTTTTAGGTATTAGTATATTTTGTGTGCATTTATTCCCCCTGTTTCAAATGTTGCACCTTAATTTCCCTCGGGATAAATAAAGTCATCTTGAATCTTGAATCTTGAATCTTAAAGGCTGAGAGGAACACTCTAGGAACACCGCTACTGTTGGAGAAGCTGAGAACTGCACAGGTTCTTCCTGAACACCTAGACATCACTGTCAAAAGTAACATTGAGTAGAAACTAAAGACATCAGTAGAAGCTCTTCTTGCATTACAACAGGAAAATATTGTAGGGAGACGCCACGGCAGTATCGGGGGTTTGCTTACTTTCAGTACGTCCCTGGATTTGTGTATGCGAAGAGCAAAGGAAAACAATGCTTTGCTCTGTTAAAACAATATAATTATATTTCTCTATTCAGTCACGCTTAACATATGACCCGAAATTCAGGCTAGAGCTCTGTGAGCTTTAAGAGCGTCCAGGGTTTGTGGATTCTACTTTGGTGAGAGGATTCAGCACACTGCACTGAGATGATGCAAGCTCCTGTCCCAATATCCTATGTTATGGACAACAATGTCTGCGTTCACCACCGGAGCAAGAGACACAAAAGTAGAACAAGAGACAAGTCATAGCAGCATCGATTACAACGAGGAACACCTGACAGGAGGGAATTACTCACGCTGGGTAAAGTGTCGTCATTTCACGACAAAACTTTGGTCAAACACGGCTTCCTGGCGTCTCTCTCCTCCCCTCTCTCTTCCTCTCATCTTAATCAATTACTTTGCAACAGGAGAATGACATGCCATAAAATAACGAGAAGGTGTGGAAGCCTCGGCTTTAATTAAGGAATGCTATCGCTGTAATCATTTTGATTCATAAACAAGAGCTAACAAAAGCTCATAAAGGCGGCTTTCAGAAAAGAAAGGGATATATTATTGATTAAAGGGAAAGATTAGAATTTAATGACCCGTGCATCCCAGATTGAATAATCAATTTCAATTAATATCCATTTCACAGTGCAGCTGCTTTGTAAAAGTTCAGGATTCATTTTTCAACCTTTCAGCGAGGAGAGGTGGGAGGGAGAGGGCGGAGGAGGTGCACCCTGCAGACGGAGCAAAGGGACAATGCCGGAATGAATTGCAAGCCTCTGATCTGCTGATAAATCCTCATCTCCTCCCCCCCCTCTCCTATCCCCCGCAGGGTGCCCTGGGGCACAATTATAACCACAGAAGCAAACAGCATTGCCCTACAGTAAGATTATGTGCCTGGTCGACCCCTGACTCAGACCCCTCTCCCCACCAGCCCCCTACTGTGCGCCCTTCAAACAGACACAGCATCACCTGGTATCTCGTGTGGTTCCTTTGTACCCGGGCCCCATATGCCCGGGCCCCACAGTTTGCCTTTAATAGCCAAGCGGCAAGCAGGCGAGAGTGCCTTGTGCCGGCAGGGCTGTTTTGTGTGAAGCCGGGCCGAAAGAACCCAATGTACCCGTCGGCGATGTTGAACGCATGGCACCGCCATCCATCATCCGCCTCTTATTAGCCGTGACCAGGGTGATGTGCCATCAACATATGTGTCTGTCAACTTGGTGAGGTGACAGCTTTGTATTGTATGTAATGAAATGAAGGTTCCCTGTGTGTGTGTGTGTGTGTATGCGGGCGAGCGTGTGTTTGTGTTGTGTGTGTGTGTGTGTGTGTGTGTGTATGCAGGTGAGTGTGTGTTTGTGTTGTGTGTGCAGGCATGTGTGCGTTTGTGTGTGGCGTGTTTGCCTAAACACACCAGGAATAGCTGACGGTGTCTCCCGGGAGAACAGAGCAGGGACAGATTATTTGAAATCCAAGCGGAGTGGACGAGGTGATTTCTCAGCAAGACCCGCCAGGATCTTTATGCCCTTATCAGGAAATAATGAGGTTATTGTGGAGCAGGAATTAGCCCACAGACAGATCAGATCAGGAGAAAAGGTTGAGCAGCAGATACCGCTTCTTAGAGTTTTCTCAATTAGCATATATTAAATGACAGATGTGAACGCGGCTAAATCTATTGTTCCAAAAAGTCTCTGCATGGCTTCCACTGACTGATCGACCTGACGAAGCATGTGATTAGTCATGACGTTCAATCCGCTTCACACAATAACCCCCCCCCCCCCCCTTTGGGTTTGAGATCATGCTGACGTTCATAAGATCAATGAGAGTCGTATTGTGTCACACACTTTATATACAGGAATCAGAAACAAATCACCAAGCTACACCCAGCCATTAATGTTATCCA
The DNA here is from genome assembly GCA_027704905.1 of Muraenolepis orangiensis. Taxonomy (NCBI): domain Eukaryota; kingdom Metazoa; phylum Chordata; class Actinopteri; order Gadiformes; family Muraenolepididae; genus Muraenolepis; species Muraenolepis orangiensis. The sequence goes on from CM051004.1 coordinate 20,512,336, forward strand.
GATCATGAATACGAACAAAGTGACAAAATGGACTCTAAAGATCGGATCATCCGATCTTTGTCTCTCTGAGACATACGTATATATATTACAGATTCCCAAGTCGTACAGCAGGAAATGAGTAATGTAAAAAAATATAATATGATTTGCAAAATGTCAGATTAAACACCTACCAAATACACCATCTGAATACAAAACATTTGTTGTTGTTGGTCCATAAAAAATAAAAAATAAAAACCTGGAGCCGTGCGGAGCGTCACGAAACATCAACCTCAGCACAAAATAAACAAGTTTTACTGAATAAACGGACATGGAGGAATCAAACCGAACACCATGGAGCGGACGGACTGGGAATGATAATGTAGTGCTGTAACAAAGTACCACGGAGACAATCGAACACACACACACACACAAATACACACACACACACACACACACATGCATACACACACACATACATGCACTCACAAACACATACACGCACACACACACACACACACACACACACACACACACACACACACACACATACATGCACTCACAAACACATACACGCACACACACACACACACACACACACACACACACACACACACACACACACACACACACACACACACACACACACACACACACACACACACACATACATGCACTCACACACACACACACGCACACACACACACACACACACACACACACACACACACACACACACACACACACACACACACACACACACACACACACACACACACACACACACACACACACACACGCACACGCACACACACACATTTACACACATACACACACACACACAAACACGCGCATAAACATACACACACACACACCAACCCACCCCCCCCACCTTTCCCTCCGGGGGGCCAGCCACTGGGCCCTCCGGCACGGCAGAGTTTCTCAAAGTCGACGATGCACATAACTTTCCTGTTCTCATCCTTCTCAGAGACTTCTGGCAGATCAGTCAGGTCTCCCTTGGCCCCTCCCCCCTCCCCTCCATCCCACCCTTCCCTTCCGCCCCCTCTCCACCCCCCCCCAACCCCCCTCCCCATATGCCACCGCGCCCATCAATGCCGGCCCTGTTTGACATGCGAGCCGAAGAGGCCACCCCCGTAATGTCAAGTGGCTTTGACGCCCGAGACAAATGATCCACCCTCCCTCTCTGTGTCTCCCCATCTCCCCCTCTTCCCCTCCCCCAACGTACCAGGGCGTGAGAAGGCGTTGGAGACACGCCACACACCGCAAACACTCGGGAATCAAAAAGCAGCCACGGCCCAATGTTGCCGCCGGTCAGCGTCACCATCAGCATCAGCATCACCATCACTGTCACCATCAGCATCAACCCTGATCTGTCAGAGAGAGAGAGAGAGAGAGAGAGAGAGAGAGAGAGAGAGAGAGAGAGAGAGAGAGAGAGAGAGAGAGAGAGAGAGAGAGAGAGAGAGAGAGAGAGAGAGAGAGAGAGAGAGAGAGAGAGAGAGAAGCTTTTATCGAGGCCCACGTTGTCCCCTTCAAAAAAACACACCACAAGCATTAATTAAGAATCCATTACATGCATACATGCATCAGAAACGAGGCTATCACACACAGCGGCGCCCCATCGCTGCAGTTCTTCTTCTCGTGTGTGTGTGTGTGTGTGTGTGTGTGTGTGTGTGTGTGTGTAAGTGCTTTCTTTCTTGCGGGGGTTCATGTAAAGAGACGAGGCCATCTGCTCATCTCGGTTGAGGAGCGCACGCTGAATATTGATTAGGGCGGCGGGCGGCTGGAATGCGGCGTGACAGTGCCGAGTTGCGACGTGAGACGGCCCACCAAAATGTGTGATAAGGTGCAGCGTGTGTCAAAGCCGTCAAGCAGGTAAGCTAACGTGGATCGTGGCATTCGTCTTCCCAAGGGGGGGAGAGCGTGAGAAACGGCCTCCACTTTAGGAACTATTTATCCTGAATAAATACATGAGACAAATGATTCTGCTGGATATATTTAACATTTGGCTGCTGAACGTCTTGGTGTTTTCTACAAAGCGTGGGTGAACTGAAGGATGAAAATCTGCAGACAGAATCACGGTCGTACGTGAATATGAATTTGTGCATATTACATGATTCCACAGAATGAGTTACAGTCCAGTATCAATTATGCATTCAGAGAGCCTTCAGTCTACATGTGTAGCCTTCCGTCTACACCTTGTTAGTTAGTTAGATATTGTCCAACTTATTGTTCTTTTACTTGAAATTATTGTTGTTTTACTTGAGCACTGGTTCAGTTCTTGGAAACTTGTTAGGAATGAAATGCAGTTTTGACTTCTGGTGACGAGTTGTTGTCTTACCTACCTTTGTTGAACGCACTACTGTAAGTCGCTTTGGATAAAAGCGTCTGCTAAATGACTTAAATGTAACGTAACGTTTTCTTTTAAATCTGACTGACCATTAATAGACATGTAGAGGGTTGGGAAAACCCAACCGCTTCATCAAACCTCGAGTTTGATTCATCTGTCTTTCGAAGAGACACAAACACAATTGATACATTTATTTGATTGATTAATTGACTCTGTGGTATGATGGAGCAATGCACAATCATTGACATGGCAATTATCTTAAAAGCAGGTAATTTTTTTTATTGATGATGTTGAAGAAACAAAAAGCATACATTGATTTTCTATTTTGACTAAATGTTTTGACGTTACGTCCTCTCATTGTGATTTTCCCGCCATTGGTGGAGAGAGAGAAAAGTGATAGAGAGAGCATGAACTGACTCCCGGGGGTCAATGGAGTCGTAGGATGGATGGCTTTTTTAAATTTAGTAACGTACTACCTTAGTTTGAACGAAAGCAAACGGTTCAGTGCAGTGCAGTGAAAACCTACACTGTGGGGCATGCAGGGTGTGGGTTTAAGGTTATATCAGCACAAACAGGGATGCAGGGGGAGTCAGAGGGGCTGTCATTGATCAAGGGGAGACATTGACTGTTTGTAATAAAGTGTTTCAGGTTGGGGCCTTAACTACGATCTGGCCTCTGAAGGGCAAAGCTAATTTAGAGTGATTACACCAGAGCCACCTTCGGCATCGGGCGGGTCGAAGGGGGTCAGCTTGCCCCATAACTAAATATAAGCCCAAAGGTTGTGTACAAGCCATACATAACTAATGGAGCCCCCTCCCCCCCACTACTGAAGGCAGAGTCTGTTAGATTGCATGCACAAACACACACACATACACACACACACACACACCCTTAGCAGCATAAACATTCAAACACACGCACACTTATTATCTTAAATCCCTCCAAGCCTTAAGGAAGGAGGGTGTCTTCACGCTAAAGCTCTCTAGAACAGATGTAAACAAGGCCGCTAATGAAAATTAACACCACACTTCTAAAATAAATTGGGTACCCGTCAACGCGCCTCAGAGCTCGTCGGGTCAGAGGTCACGTTTAAAGGCTACACCACAGGAAGTAAAAAAACAAGTGAGACACTTTGTACACTTTTTACAATTATCTCGGTTAACAAACTCGCGATGGGGGTTGGATGAGGAAATGCGTTGGGTGCTGTGTCTAAATTGAATGTCCATACGCCTGACTGTATTGTGATTACTTTTGGAGTTATTGAGCCAGTTGAAGCATGATTAAAGTTAATTGCTCGGCGGCGTGCCTTGAACAAGTGTGACAGATGGCGTGGGTGGTATGCCTACACGTCCACCTCTTTCGCCCACATCCCACTGGCATGATGGACTACCGGGGTGACCATTGCCAACAGGTATTTTCCAGACGAAGGCTAATGTGAGAGCTATCCATCATGGTTTTATCCACTATACTCTTAAGAGCCACTCACTGGGAATGATGATGGAGCGCTGAGAGCGACTCACTTGCCTCTCTCTACAGGTAAAGCTAAAGCAACATGTTTGTTTAAATATCTGGGCTCTGAACGGACAGAAGCCAGAGCCATGAGAGAGAGAGAGAGAGAGAGAGAGAGAGAGAGAGAGAGAGAGAGAGAGAGAGAGAGAGAGAGAGAGAGAGAGAGAGAGAGAGAGAGAGAGAGAGAGAGAGAGAGAGAGAGAGAGAGAGAGAGAGAGAGAGAGAGAGAGAGATCATTTGCGTGTTTGTGTGTTTGCGTGTGTGTGTGTGTATGAATCAATAACACTGTAATCACAGGCACTGGACAATGAATAATAAGTAGCAACGGACGATCTTGTAAAACAAGATCAAACAACCAAAAGGTACTATAGGGGTCTGAACTCAAAGCATGTGTAAATGACAAGTGATCACCTAATAATAGTATGTTTTCACCCCTGTTTGTCTCTTTGTTAGACCGTTAGCAAGATAACTCAAAAAGTTACGGAGGGAATTGGACAACACATCGAGGTTATATTATTTATTGGCTTATAAACAGCTGATTATAAGTGAGAGAAGAATGCGGTGGAAGTGCGGTGAATGGAATGCAGAACGTGATGAGGGGGCGTGGCTATCTGGTAGAGTGCGGTGAAAGTGTGGTGAAAAGAACGCAGACTGTGACACAATTAAGCACAATTCATTTGAGGAGGTTCAGCTGTGGCTGATTTTCATTTTTCAACGTGTTGGTGGAGGTATGGGCTGTGGCTGGGGCGGCAGTCTAGCTCAGGAGGTAGAGCGGTCGCCTCACAACCGGAAGGTTGCTGGTTCGATCCCCGGCTCCTCCTAGCAAAAACTGTCGAGGTGTCCTTGAGGAAGACCCTAACCCTAACTGCTCCCCGGGCGCTGTATGAATAGCTGCCCACTGCTCCTAATACTAGGATGGGTTAAATGCAGAGAACACATTTCACTGTATGTCTTCATGTATGTGACCAATAAAGAGGATTCAATCCTCACGATTTGTTGTTATTTGTTGTAATGAGTGCCCTCTACTTTTCCTCTGAATTGTACAACAACAGGAACATATATCCTGACACCTGCTGGCCAGACGTGCAGCTGAGCCCAACCCTGATCAAAGCCAACTTGACAGCCAGCGGGATTTTGTGTGTAAGCCACTTGATATTTACATTCAGTCATTTAGCTTTTTATGCAAAGCTTTTACCCAAAGACTTCCCAGAGAGGCTGAGAACAGCAGCATACAATCAATATGTGGATAAACACAACAAGTTTACATAAATAGAACTTGGAGCACAGGAAAGCTGTAGAACACACACACACACACACACCATCCTGCAAAAGACTAGACACCATAGTGATTCCATTTTCATCTTAATCGGAATGTCATTCTGTCCTTTGACTTCAGTTGATGCTGAACCACATACCAATTCTAGGTTACTACTAATATATTGTTTCATCAAAGTTATTGTTAAAAAAATGTTGGTAATGTTACTTCATTATTCATGTTATGTTTTAGTACTCTACTCGCCTAATTCAATAAAAGAATGTATGAGAGTTATTATTACACTATTGTTTTTCTATTTGAAATGACATATAGGGACAGAATAACATATGTCATTGGGTGGTAGCCAAAGTGTCCCACAAAAAAAGGTGCATATAAATCGTAGGATTTGTTGGTCCTAGTGGGAATCGAACCCATAACCCCGCCATGCTGTAGCAACTGAACAACACAGAACAAATTGTCAGTCAGCTATGACAGCAAGACAAACAACACCAAATACTACACTTCCTGTGTGACACATCGACAAAAATCTGTAATTTGTGCGGGATTAAACATTTCCTCGGGAAACAATTACTATTTATTTACTGATCTAGCAAATTACGGGAGAATTCACCGGCATTCAATGTCCTCCAGGGGACTGACGGTGCTGTTGCATAAGCAGCTTATGGTAATTCCGACTTCTGAATTACAATTGTTTTGACACCGGCAATATGCGGAGTCACTGTCGTGAAAAGTCCCCGTCTGCAGCTCATCTTACCACGGCGGAAGGCACACCGCACAAAATGACAGCCATTACCGCCAAAACGTGTGGCCACTAACCCCCCCCCCCCCCCCGCCCCCTAGACACAAACAAGCGAGCACGGCCAACAGCAGCCGCTCCGTGCCTCCACGGAACTGGAGCTGCGTCTCACGTTATTGATCTGGCTATTGACGTTCTTTCCCCCCCTCCCCCCCATTGTTGTTGTTCTCCTTTTGTACCTGTGTCAGAATGTCGCAGATTGTGCAGCCCTTCCTAATTGTGTGCATGAAATGTTGTTGTGAGTGGCTGTAATGGTGCCAAACACGCTTTTTGGCCAGGAGTATGTGCTTTAGAAGCACACTCGGATGAGCCGTCGCAGTGCTTATAGCTCTGGCTTAGCCTTCTCTCTGGGTGCACTGGTTGTTTGCAGCACGGCGCTGGGGTGGCTTTCAAAAATGTAATTTAAAAAGTACGAGTCACTGCTATTTGTATTATTATTTATTTTATTTAATGGTTGATACGGTACACTTCATATTATTGCCGTCTGGAACATGTTGTTCTTTTATTAGAGATATGCAATAAAATTAAGCGCTTTTCATAAAAGTTTGACCACAAAGCGTCTTTGAACATATATTTCTATATAAATATATATAAATTAATAGCTTGAATTTGATTGGATGTGCTTTATAAGCCTCCAGAACTGCTTATTAAAACAGCAAACGTTAATGGCCGGCATACCGCCCCTCCTCCCCCCCAACCCCGTGGAGAAGTTGTGCCTGCCTGCAATTTCTGAGTCATTAACGCTGTGCCACTGTGGAGTGGGCAGCCATTACGGAACAGCGGGTCAACCAGGAACAAAGGCAGCTATTCTGGGCGATAGGTGAGGGTTCCAGAGTGTAGAGGAGCCCGCCCCCTTTTCAGTGACAACACTGAAGGACACATCCACGGTGCCATGAGAGTTGGGAATGTTGTTCTAAATCTAAATCTGGAGGATTGAATGTATTTGTCACATACACACACAGGGAAATGAGTTTCTCTGCATTTTACCCATCTGAGCAGTGGGCAGCTATTTTATATACAGCGCTCGGGAGCAGTTTAAGGGTGTGGTGCCTTGCTCAAGGGCACCTCGGCAGGGCGACCCAGGTGTTTCGGGGACTTGAACCGCCGACCTTCCGCTTCCCAAGCACCAAGTCCTAACAGTCCTAACTGAGCTAGGATCACGTCACGTCATGCATATCCAATATACATTTATCTCAATAATGTATATATATACATATATATATATATATATATATATGTATGTAGTCAAAAAGTGTCAAATTGATATTTTGAGATGGTTACGCAGTCCTACCTCATAATGAGCCAAATTTCATGGCATCATTAATTAAGCCATTTCTGTTCAGAAAACCTATTACTATTATGCTATCTATTTATATACATTTCTGTTAATTAGGGGGGAGGTTAGAGGAGAGCGGGACACGGGTCAGGATTTGGCCCGACGAAGTGGCTTGTGGCTAATATTTGACATGGGGTAGCATGGCGCGCGGTGCCGATAGTCTCTGAGACACGTTGTCGAGACGACCTCTGTGGTCCGCCTACTGAGATTACCTTGACATCTGCTTGGTGGGTTTCAAAAAAACCTAATTAATCCCTGCTGACCTACTGGAATTTAGCTCCATGCTCAATGAGCAGCACTCCTCTCTTTCTCTCTCTCTCTCTATCTCTCTCTCTCTCTCTCTCTCTCTCTCTCTCTCTTCTCTCTCTCTCTCTCTCTCTCTCTCTCTCTCTCTCTCTCTCTCTCTCTCTCTCTCTCTCTCTCTTCTCTCTCTCTCTCTCTCTCTCTCTCACTCTCTCTCTCTCTCTCTCTCCACGTAAAGAGTGTGGTCTGTTTGGTCCCTTCTGACTCGCATTCTCCTAAGATGTATCCAAAAGTTTTCCATGTGGATGTAGTGCTGCCGGCACACAATAAAATGCCATACAATATCTCACAACAAGATATTTTTTTGTTAGCTTTTTTATATGCTCCAGAAATGCGCAGAAATGCGTAGTGAATGTTTTAAAAATTGTTTTTATCATGTTTGACATTAAGGAATATAGTATTGCTCAATTATTTTGAGTTGATTGGGGATGCTTCTCTTCATCATTCCTGTCCTGTGTATTGCAATGACACACCATGAAGCAACATCAATATTCATGAGAAACATAAATACCGTTTAACAATATAATTTTCCCAAAATGTGCATAAGACCTTGTGAACTATCATTTAGTGGAATTCCATAAATTCCCATGGCTCATGAGAAAGAACAGCATGCCATTGTGTCTGCACAGCTCCTGCACGGGTCCAGGAAGCGAGTATACTTGAAGATATTTGCTAATTTATTGCTTTGGATAGGATCAGGTGAAGAGAGCCTTGGGCAAAATTAGGTCTATCTGAGCGATGTTTGTGAGATATTCTGCAGGGACAGGCTAAGCCTTTCCGTTTGTCACTGCACACAGAAGAGTGTGCTCAGCTGTTGTACCGGGGGAAATTACTAGGGCTATTGTCTGCACACAAAATCTACTTTTGGGAAGTGAGATGCCCCCTTTTCGGGTCTTTTTGGCAGACACATTTTGGGGTGCACAAAATGATTTGAACTTCCGTTGACATGAATGCCTAGATCATAATTCAGAATAATGTGTGTTATAACCACCAACTAAATATAACCACTTCATAACAAATCACTAATTTGTTTGAATTAGTTCATGCTAATCTATTACTGGAATCTGACCAATTCAATTGCGATTCATGCATCACACGTGTTTAAATAACAAATGCTGCCCGAAATAACACATGCAACTTGAGCACAACTGTACACAGTGTGTGCTATGAAGCTCTCCATTACAGAATGGCAAGTAATTGTCCACTTCATCTGCTCCACCAAGACAGAGCCCTTCATTGACCCCTCAGCTTTCTCCCAGCAAAAATGTGACCCTTTTCCAATTTTTCTTTTGAACTTTGGCGACTCTGGTGCCCTTCTGTTCACCACCTCAATGTCCCAGGGTTATTCGCCTTTGCTCTGCAACCCCCATCACAGAATAATTGCCTCTCAACTCAAAGTTCTCTATGACAGAGGACCTTGGAACACCCTAGGGACTATTGCCAAACTCCATCCATGTTCCCCCTGGCAATTTGGTCCCTTCTGAAGTGTCCATGGCATCCAGGTCCCTGGTCCCTTGAAATTTGTGTTCTGGTCAAATTTGACCGATTAACAAAAATATGGTTTATTGTAATACATTTCTCTATGGCTTTGTGAGTTGTTTTAACATAAACTTAATGATCAACACTTTTTTTGAATTTTAAAGGGCAGGACATTATCATGTATTGAGTATGTATGTGTTAGAGCAGTTCCCAGAGTTGGCACCACAGCAGCAAAAGAGAATGCTGTAGAATACAGATAAAGTATATATATATATATATATACAGTACACGGCAATGAAGTGCTCAGTTCTTCATCCAGATTGAATCTTATAAAATAGAAATAGAATAAAAACAGAATAGAATAAAATAAGTAAAAAAATACAAAACTGTATAAAGTTAAATATATAAAATAAAAATGCAATTTACAAAATGCAATATATCGGCACAGAAAATGAGCAATATGTATATATAAATGTAATAAAATATACATTGTTATATGCACCGCATATTGCGGTGCAGTTCCCGTACCAGGCGGTGATACACCCTGTAAGAACACTCTCAATGGTCGTGGCATAGAATGTTCTCAGGATGCGGACACCTGAGGAAATCCAGGCATTTTTGGGCCCTTTTCAAACCACATGCAAGATCATGCATGCAGGCCAGTTATCAAAGAGTTTCGATGTCAATACAGGGGTCAAGCAGGGTTGTCTACTTTCACCATTCCTTTTCCTCCTTTCAGTCGACTTGATCATGAAGGAAACACCCAAAGGGGAGATAAATGGGATCCAGAGGACAATGTGGGAGCAATTAGATGACTTCGACTTTGCGGATGACATTGCCCTTCTCTCTCACACACATATGCAAATGCAGGAGAAGACAGACAGACTCACACAAGCAGCAGAACAATTGGGACTTACACCAAACACAACAAAGACACAGGCGATCAAGGAGCAGCAACCCCATCCTCATACACGGCGCCCCCCTAGAGGAAGTGGAGGCATTCAAATACCTAGGAAGTGTGTTGGACACCACACCACAGGAGGGACAGATGCAGACATAAACAGCAGGATCAACAAAGCCAAGGTTATGTTTAACATCCTCAGGAAGATCTGGAGCTCCAAAACAATCTCAAATAACACAAAACTACACATCTTCAACTCCAATGTGAAACAGGTGATGCTTTATGGTTCAGAAACATGGTGAACAACAAAAAAACAAAAACCAGACTGCAAACATTCATCAACAACTGCCTTAGGAGGATCCTGAACATCTGGTGGAGGGACAAAGTCAGGAATGTGGACCTGTGGGAGAGAACTGGACAGGATCCCATTGACCTACAGATACTAAAAAGAAAGTGGAGCTGGATAGGACACACTCTCAGGAAATCAGCCAACAACATCACCCGAAAAGCCCTAAAGTGAAACCCACAAGGGAAGAGAAAAAGAGGTCACCCCAAGAACAGTTGGAGGAGGGATGTCCAGGCAGAGATGTCTTCGAGTGGGTAAAACTGGGGAGACCTTGAAAAACCTGCCCCCAACTGAGTGAGATGGAAGACATTTGTCAATGGCCTATGCTCCCTGGAGGAGCCAAGGGCTTAACTAACTAACTAACACAATAAGCAATCATTTGGTCCAAATGCACCATATTCTAGAGAGTCATGTCTATCTGACCCGTCCTCCCCAGACTTGAAGCTCACACCTGTTTCCAGGTTGGGGTCATTGAGCGAATATGAGCGCTACATTAGATGAGACGAGCAGAATTTTACGACTCAAAGATGCACCTTAAGCATGGCTGTGGTCAGCATTTTGGAAAGAGGATAAGGCTTTTTAGGTCGGGTAAAATATATTAAAAACTCTGTTGATCAAGCTTGCATGCATGTGCCATGCTGTGTTTGTGTGAAAATTTGGTTCGTATCTGGCAACCTGGGGTACTCTGAGAATAGTTAATAGACAGACCACAACACAAACAGACATTCTGGCCTGGCATGGACATTTCAAAGGAGTGCATACTGGCTGTAGTGTTGTTGCCCGTCTTTCACATGATTCCTTAATCTGACCTATCATGGTCATTCTATGATTTAGCACAGTACAAAACCTTCTTCTTACATAATAGCACCTTTAAGATAAGCAACCAGCCCTTTTCTCATCAGATAATACTTGTGTTGCTGTATGAGTACAACCCCGAACAATGCTGGCCTTGTGCCTTAATAAAAGAGTATGTCTACACTGAGCTCAATTAGCACAGTTAGCTAGGAGTTACTCAAAGAGCACCACGGGTGCATTTGATCCCACAGTCACGTAGAATATTCTGAAGCTGGGTGATCAAATGATCCTACCACTTCTGTTCACCAACAGATCGTCCTGCGGTTTTGAACATCGCAAACAGAAGATTAAAAGAGCGAGACGAGACAAGCCATCGGAAAGTGTATCCAATTTAGCACTATGACGGTATACCTTACCGTCTTCATAATAGTAGCAACTTTGTGAAAGCCAAACTTTGAGAAGGTATACGACAAACATTTAGTTTGTTTGTCCTCCCCCTTTTTGTTAGTTTTGTTTGATTTTGTGATGTTGTGTGCTGATGATGATACAAGTACCATTTGCATTAAACATGGTCATGGTTAATGTATCATGAAACCTATTTGACTCAGCGTCTCTCATAATCCCTGATCTGATTTTATGGATGAATACATTCATTTGCATGACATTACAAAAGTGGATGGCTTTTTTCTTCTCGTCCGTGTAAGAATCTAAAAACTGTAATCTAATACCTGTAAATCTAACATTGTGACCTTCTTTTCGGCATATCTGAGTTTGTGAATGCATAACATGCGCACAATGCAGAAGGAACAAGGATTTCTGATAAATACACGCTATAATGTGAATCTATTCAAAGACAAAACAATTATAAAAAAAACAGCTTTTAGAACTGAAATTACAGTTCCTCTTGACATTGCCGCATCAAACCTATTTTGTCACAGACAAAAAAAAACGGCCTGGTATTCCTCCATCTTCTCATGTTAGAAGTATCCGGGTGAAACAGTGATCGTGATTTACAGAGTAAATTACACCAACAAAAAAAACAACGTAATTGCCCAAATGATGTTGAATTACTGACCCAGCTTAAAATTACCTTTCCGAAAAAACAGAGCATCGATAATGGCTGTACAGACGACCTGTCCCCGCGGGCTGCCGTGACAAGGGCGCTGGTGTCACGACACCCAGCGAGGGGTAATGTCCCCAGCCTTGCTCATACACCGCACGGTCCGATGCACAAATAGAGCAGCCCTGGCAGCACACACACACACACACACACACACACACACACACACACACACACACACACACACACACACACACACACACACGCACACACACACGCACACACACACGCACACACACACACACACACACACACACACACACACACACACACACACACGTACACACACACGCACACACCTTTTTAAAAAGGCAGTGGGCGCCCGAGTGTGTAATGATGCCAGCAGCAGAGAGAGAGCCACGCCGCCCGCCAACTGCTACCGCCACCCAACCAGAGATTAATTGCACCTGATTGACTATCTCAGATAGGAGCCTCTATCGCTGCCACTGCTCGCTCAGTCAATACATATTCGCCAACTCACCGGAGTCAATCTAATTAATCACCATTTTTACATATCAATGTGAAAAAAATCAAGGGGGAAGAGAATAATAAAAAAAGCTGTATACACATGGGTGAATTTAACCATTGGAATTTATTTAGCCACCCAATATTTATAGACACCCGATTGAATTGTTCTCCTCCCACTCTCTGCGTTTTGTGAACTTGAGCTATAAGCCGCCATTTAAGGAATGTTTTACTAAATTAATTCCCTCATATGACGGATCATCCTCTCTAGCTGCCGGTACATCTCACCACCTTCATCTGCCAAAAATACAAATGTATCAAGGATGGTTTATTGTATTAGAAGTTATAGTGACGCTTCAATTCCACTCTTCGTGCATGAAACTTATATATTATATATATATATATATATTGAGTTAAGCATATCTTACTGCGTGCAGTGAACATACTTTTGTGTAAATGCATTTAAATGACTGTGTGAATAGGTTTCCCTTGATGGTCTGCAGTGAATACAATTGAATTGTGTGCACTGAACATCTTATTTGTTGCCCTTGTATGCCGAAGCCCATGGATGGAAACTTATCAATTAACAATCTCCTACATTCTTCAACAACCCGACGATTTGTTCAGACCAGAATAGAAGGACTTCATTAGATTGTCCTCTCCATTGAGCCTATCGCCAATATGGAGATAGATTTTGAACATTACTTGTGTGAACAGATCCTAGATATGTGTGTCCGATGTGTAACATGTACACACACAAAACACCTTCCACAAATACATCAACAATTATTTGCAAACATTAATATAAACACAAGATGAAACAGATCTGAGAATACACAACAAATAAACATTTTGTCTGTAAATTTACTATCAAATGTTTGTATGGAGAAGTGTTTTCTGATCGATTGGTACACACCCAGTCTCACACGACAAATAGACACTTACAACCAAAACGGGGCAGCAGTAGCACAGGAGGTAGCCGGAAGGTTGCTTGTTCGATCCCTCGGCTTCTCTTAGCAAAAACTGTTGAGGTGTCCTTGAGCAAGACACCTTAACCCTAGCTGCTCCTGACGTGCTGGCTGTCTCCTTGCATGGCTGACTCCACCGATGGTTGTTGAATGTGTGTATATATGGGTGAATGTGAGGCAGGACTTGTGAAGCGCTTTGGATAAGAGTATGCTATAACGCACAATATATATATAATAAGGGTTATGTTACATAAGTAAGTACCTATGTAGGCAAAGTACACTAATATGATAAGAGTAATAAGAGTGCGAAAAAGTGACTACAATGTTTTTGATTTGAATACTTGAATACTAACATTGTATTGTTAGGAATATAATTGCATCAAAAATTAAAAAATTGTCAGGCACATGCACCATTAGCTGCTCTTCAGACCACGGTCTGCTCGCACTCTCAACAAAATACATGTTCATGAACATGTCATATTTTTGGGTGGCAGTATAGCTCAGGAGGTAGAGCGGTCACCTCCCAACCGGAAGGTTGCTGGTTCGATCCCCGGCTCCTCCTAGCAAAAACTGTCGAGGTGTCCTTGAGGAAGACACCCTAACTCTAACTGCTCCCCGGGCGCTGTAGAAATAGCTGCCCACAGCTCCTAATACTAGGATGGGTTGAATGCAGAAAACACATTTCACTGTATGTTTACATGTATGTGACCAATACAGAGGATGCTGTTTGTTGTATGTACACACTCAAAAACAACAGCAGTTTCATTGCTGAAACCCATCTATTTACCTTTTGTGATATGGAGGACAGAATAATACTGAATATTCAAGATTGCCTGCTGTACTATACTGTAATACTGTAATATACTGTCCATCTTGCAATTCAACTGCTCCAATAATTCCATTGAAAGCTTCTTGTGTTAGACACTCTTAACCGACACACTTGTGAGTAACCTGGTCTGTGTGATCACCAGGTCGCCTGCCTCCAGGTGGTGCTATGTTGACCCTGACCTCCTATTTAGACAAATATCATTACCTGAGTGGGTAATGCTCACCAGACTGCCAGTGTAGTAGCTAGCTACATGCTTCATGGCACATAGTCTACAGCAGCGAGAGACAATCAATACAGTTGTACATAGAAGGCAAATTGTTGACAAGTAACAGAAATCCAAGAAGTTGGGTGCACCTTTTTCTTTCAATAATCTATGATTAATACTTGTATATATATATATATATACTATATATATATATCAGAATAAGAATCAGAAAGTGGTTTATTGCCATATACCGTTGTAAAAACACGCATAGGAATTTGACACGGGTCCAGAGCAACACAGTAATGTGCAAAACAAAACAGTACAGTACAGACAAGGCAAAACAATAAGTCCTGTGCAAATTTTAGCATTCTAAGCTCTTCAGAGGGGGAGGCGGGCCTCGTGGACGAGGCTGGAGGCCGTGGGGAAGAAGCTGTGTTTGTGGCGTACAGTTCTTGACCTAATGGCCCATAGCCTCCTGCCGGAGGGGAGCAGTGCAAAGAGACTGTGGCCTGGGTGGGAGGGCGCGGCCATAAACTGTATCACAACTACCTACCTCTCTATAGTTTACATATTAATTAATAAGATACCTGTTTACTGTACCTGCCATATATATTAAAATCTCAACTGTTGATAGAACTGCTCCTACTCCTGTATATACATTGATATATGCCATACATCTATATATGCTCACTTGTATATACATTTACATTTATATATAATTATATTTATCCTACTTTCAATAATAGCATACCCCTGATCACTACCTGTTAAATACTCACTTACCTGTATATACATATACCTATTATTATGCTCATATCACATTTAATACCTAGACTGCCTTTTAACCTGTACATTTAAACTGTAAATTATATTACCATGCACTTTACTGCAACATTTGCACTCTGGTTAGATGCTAAACTATTTTCGCTGTACTGTACTTGTGCTGTACATTGACAATAAATTAGAATCTAATATAATCTAATCTAATCTTTCAGGCCCGCTTCAGGGCCCTGGAGTCATGCAGGGTCTGGAGGGAAGGCAGGTTGCAGCCGATCACTCTCTCCGCAGAGCGTATGACATGCCGCAGGTTGGACTTGTCTCTTGCAGTGGCAGCGGGAAACCAGGTGGTGATGGAGAAGGTGAGGATGGACTCAATGATGGAGGTGAAGAACCATCATGGACTGAGGCATGTTGAATTTCTTCAGCTGCCGCAGGAAGAACAGCCTCTGCTGGGCCTTCTTGGTCAGGGAGCTTGGTCAGGTCCCGGGAGATGATGGTGCCCAGAAAGCGGAAGGAGTCCACGGTGTGAACCGGGGAGTTGTGTAGGGTGATGGGGGGAGGGGGGCTGGGCTCTTTCTGAACTCCACTGTTTTTAGAGCGTTTAGCTCCAGGTTGGTCCACCGCACCAAGTCAGCAGTTTGTCGAACTCCCTCCTATAGGCAGACTCGTCACCCCCAGCATCACATGCTGTTTCCTGTTCGTAAGGAAGTCCACCTACCACAGGTAGAGTCAGGCACTCTTAGCTGGGAGAGCACATGCTCCAGTGTGAGCGGGAGGATGGTCTTGAACGCAGATCTGAAGTCCACGAACAGGGTCCTGGCATAGGTGCCTGCGGCGTCCAAATGCTGCAGGGTGAAGTGGAGGGCCATGTTCACCGCATCATCTACAGACCTGTTGGCTCTGTAGGCAAACTGTAGGGGGTCCAGTAGGGGTCAATGATGGCTTTGGGGTGGGCTAACATCAGGCGCTAAAATGACTTCATGGCTACAGAGGTCAGTGCGACGGGCCGGTAGTCGTTGAGTCCGGTGATCTTCGTTTTCTTTGGGACAGGAATGATGGTGGAGGTCTTGAAGCAGGCTGGAACATGGTATGTCTCTAGTGAGGCGTTGAACATGTTGGTGAAAGCCGAAGACAGATGGTGAGCGCAGTACTTCAGGACGGGGGAGACAGAGTCTGGTCCGGCCGCCTTCCGGGGATTCTGTTTCTTGAACAGTCCTTTTCCTGGATGAGGAGGGGGCGTGCTGCAGAGTGGGGGAGGAGGAGGGTCGGGGGGCAACAGTGGAGGGGCCTGGATTGCTGCAGGGGTGGCGGTTGGGTGGAAGGTGTTGAGGGGGTGGGGGTTGGGTGGAAGGTGTTGAGGGGGGTGGGGGTTGGGTGGAAGGGATTGAGGGGGTGGGGGTTGGGTGGAAGGGGTTGATGGGGTGGGGGTTGGGTGGAAGGTGTTGAGGGGGTGGAGGTTGGGTAGAAGGTGTTGATGGGTGTTGGGGGAGGGGGTGGGGGTTGGGTGTAAGGGGTTGATGAGTGTGGGGGGGAGGGGGAGTCCGTTGTGTTTCGAAACAGCAGTAGAATTTGTTCAGGTCTTTGGCAAGGCGTGAATCATCGGATGGTGGCTTCAGTTTGTAGTTTGTGATCTGTCTGAGGCCTTTCCAGACAGAGGATGATTGGCCATCTGAGAACTGATGTTGGAGTTTTTCAGAGTAGCGTCGTCTGGCCTCCTTGATGGCCTTGCAATAAGTGTACTTGGCCTCCTTAAACCGGTCCTATTCCCCACTCTTCCGTGCTTCTTCCTTCAATAGCCTGATCTTCCTGAGTTTGACTGAGAACCAGGGTTTGTTATTATTGTAATGAACTCTGGAGCGAGAAGGTACACAAACATTCTCACAGTGGCTAATGAATGACGTCACAATGCCCACGTACACATTTAGATCACCGCCTGCAGCCTCTATCACCCATTGAAAACCCTCTGCGGGTTCAGCATTATCTGAACCTGATTAGCTAATTGGATAATTAGCATTATCCAACAAAATACATATATATATCAATATTGCATTAATATTTAGTCTCAAATAAATTCAAGAAACAAATTATTTGCAGGGTTTGCAGGCCATCACAACACAATTCACTGCAACTCACCACCCAGGTTCCCAGTACACACATACAGTAGTATTCAATAATTCATACGTTACAAAGCAATGTGGCCGTATAGTCAGCATACACATACTACAATAGGCCTACAACTTTTGAACCCTATCCCAGCAGGCATGTGTGAGTGACAGGGGCTGCTGCTGACCTCTGACCAATGCTGTCTCGTGACCCTGTCTCTGGTGTCCCAGGCACAGCTCACCTTTAAGCAGGTGAAAGGACTGCTGTCTTTCTGCTGCTAATTGACAAGGGAGAGGCCACAAGAGAGCTGATGAAAAATGAGTTTTGCCTGAGTCAATCAGACTGAATTACATGTGGCTTTCCTGTACTCGAGTGTCCTGAGATCAGCTTCCTTGCTGATGATAGTGGCAGCACTTAGGCACAATTGTTCATTGTTGTGCAGCATTCACCATGTTTAGTGATTCAGTCTCTGCCTGTGTAACAGTGGGCTCGAACTCACGACCCCTGGCATGCGAGGCGCCTCTCTAACAGCAGACGCTAAAACCCACGGGCTCTACACCTTCATCGCTAGAACGTTTTTCCGGTGTCGGGAGTAAGGTTTACTTCACTGCACAGCACCACCGGCTTGCGTCCGTTACACTTGCTCTGAGCTTTACAACCTACTATGGGCCAGCCAATCAGGTCCAGCCTCAGAAGGAAGGGGGCGTTTTGCTTTCTATCGCTCATATTTGTTTCGACCATGCATAAGCATAAGCGTTTGGTTGGAAAACAAAACCCAACCAATTGTAAACCAAAAAAAAGTGTCTGAATCAATACTAGTAGACTGGCCACTGTAGAAATATAGTTATTAAAATCCCCTTCTAAAAACATCATCGACCCACGCTAATTAGTTTTCTTCTGTAGAATACATCTGTAATGAAAGGTGATAAGATGTAACTCCGCCCCTTGCAGTTTCTTGTTTCCTGCCCTGACTCTGAGGCCGTCTCCCGCCCAGAAGTTCAGGTATATAGACGTTGAGCTCCCTATTAACTAAATTGGCCACCAGTGTGGACTCTGCTCTCTTTGCTTTCATCAAGTTCAGGTTAATGTTTGACAACACACTTTGCTGTCTTGCTAATTTTAAACTCTGAGACACATACACGCAGACACTGAAAATCGATCTTCATGTAGGTGGCTTCAGAAAGACGCAGACAGACATAGTGACTGACTGGAGATGAACTACAAAGATGATCCACAATTTGGCTCCGCCGTCATTTCTCTGTGCTATTTGATCAGTTATTCAGAATGTGTTGCTTCCACATTAGAATATATACGTATATATACAAAAAAAAGTGTATTAATAAATATTTTATAAATATTTGAATTGCTTTGTATTACCAATACTGCTTGTATTATGAAGCCAAAAGCAAATCAATCTTTATCACTAGTGAACAAATGATCATCATATTGAGAGGCGGCAGTAGCTCAGTCAGTGGGGACTTGGCTTGGGAACCGGAGGGGCGTCGGTTCAAGTCCCCCAAATGGATCATGTAAGGAGTGAGAGCTGGTACTTGGAAAAGGACCAGTTTGCCTCCAGGGCACTGCTGGGGTGCCCTTGAGAAAAGCACCAGACTGCTCCGCTAAGACTGTATATACAATTGCTGCCCAATGCTCCAAATTATAGGATGGCTTAAATTACACTGTGTGTGTGTACAGGTTTCAAAAATCCTCCAAATTTTGATTTAGATGAGAAATTCATAAGACCATCCAATAAATATATTTGATGAAGAAAATGGTAATTTTTTTTGTTTTGTTTAACTTCCTCGTCCTTCTGGGCATTACTATTATGCTTATATATATTTGTTTTTATATATATTTTATTTATACAACTATAATGCTTGGTCTATTTCCGAGAATAAAAATCGAATATAAAGATAGAACATTTATCTTCTATGTGTACTGCCTACTTTTGATAAGACGTACGTCAATGTTCGTTGTTCCACAATGACTTGGAGGCTTGTTGGATATCTCTAAGGGCCATTCCTGGGTTCTGAACCCTTGCCGTGTTCCACTTGTCAACGGAGTATTTTATGCTGCCGCAGTTTCAAATCAACCTTGCAACACGCTCACCTTGCTGTCTGACCCCAGCTTGTGCGAGTGGATATAAAATAAATAAATTAAATAAATACAACAAAGAATGAACCGGTTTGACTTCCTGAGACACTTCTTGTCGGGGGTGGGGGGGTGTTGGGATTGTCTCCCCACCTCACCGTTCAGGCGCATGAAATCCCTGTCAGACTGCATCACCGCATTCCAAGCCCAGCCTAAGAATCCCTACAACTTACGAGAACACAAAGCCGCTATGAATTTGTCACCTCCCGTCACTTTTTATCTCGGGCTGCAGACGGCGGTCTTTCTTTCGCTTTTCAGCCTATGCGGGGGGAGGGGAGAGGGTGGGGTTCCTTTCTCTCGACATCCTCGAAGAAAAGCAACAAAAAAAAAAGGAGGGGAAAAAAAGTGAAAGACTTGCGCTCAATGTTATCAGAAAATTATACAGGACAGGAGGACATAAGGCTTTCATATCTCAATATATTAAAAGGCCTCCCTTACTTTCTAAGTCTACAGCATTCAGGGTAAGCCATCTCGCCTAATTAACCATCTTACGCCGCGGTACACGTCGGACAATGGGACACAAGAATGTTTAATGGGCCGATTACGGCGCCTTCATTATGAGACATTCAATAGCTTGACTCGTCTCTTCCTCTTGTGTTTAAATTGGGAGAGGGGAAGGGGAGAGAGGATGAGAAGAGAGAGGCAAGAGAAAGATGAGGGAGAGAAATGTCACTCGCAAGGCTCTAGTCGCGGTGGCGTTGCAGCTTTAGATCAGAGCAAAACTGCAGATGCACTGTACAAATACACACTTTACATTACTGTACTACAATAATGCACAAGCCTATTTAATGTGCATGCTAGAGACCAACTAGCGTGGGCACATTTTATAACATAGTCAGGTTGGGAAATCAAAGTAATCAAGACAGCATTCACATTTGTTCCAAAAACCAATTTGGTAAAACTTTAATTTGGCATCAATACATATAACAATTTGGCTCCCTGAAAAACAGCACAACAGAAAACAGATTGTCCGCTTTTAATACCTTGAGAGGTATTAAAAGGAGGAGAGGAGAACATTTTCTCCGCTTTAAATTGTCACACTTAATGGGCGGTTAGAGTTCACACTTGACCGCTGAGACTCTGGGACACTTAGCAATCTGAATTTTTTTTCTGGTATCCTCACCTTCCAAGTAGCACCAGGGCCCAGGCAATGTGTGCCGAAGGGACCATCTGGCATGGCTGCGTTAGGAACTGTCAACCCTCGTC
>CM051004.1:20535747-20593247 GCA_027704905.1 Muraenolepis orangiensis
TGGTCTCACGAGGCTACTACACTCTAGAGACAAACAGAAGTAGACACCAGCTGTGTGTCGGCCCACAAAGTTACACAGCAAAGGGAAAAAAGTTTTAAATTCAAACCACTGATTCTGGGAGGGAGTCCAATTGCATCCCAGATGTCTTTTCTTTTGACAGCATGTCCATGAAGGCTGTTAGATTCGTCATGGAGTGCACTGCTTTGTGTCATGATGACAAGTCTCTCAACGGTATCCACCACTATTTTTGAGTCTACTGCCCCCATAAATACATTTGGATTTTAATTGGCTGTCTTAACTGAGTGTCAGTGTTACATATTGGTGTTTTTATAAGCCGTACAGCTACCACACAGTATGGAATGTGATCGAGACCAAATCATCATTGTTTAAGTGGGTACTGCTGCCGTGTGGACTCTGCACTCTCCCCGCTTAAGTCATGGACAGTGTGTAAAAACACATACATGCAGCTGTCTTCATAGGTAAACACAGTGGCAGGCCATTACTGTTGTTCTGCATCTAGACAGGTGCCTGGTAGGCAGGCCTGGGAGGAAAATCAACAGGATGATTTACCACAGACATTCTTGGAACACCAAGGCAGGGGAGGGGTGGTGGTTGTGGTGGTGGTGGTGGTGGTGGGGTGACAGAATCTCAACCCATTTTCTTAATTCAGTGACTAACTTCCCACTCAGTATCAATCATCGTGGCTATTCATAGGCCTCCGATGGGCTGTTCTGCCCTGCAATATGGCCAGCGCCATATCCCATTGGCCAGACTCGCCAATTAAGAATATCCGTTATCTGACCGCAATCTGCTATCTGATGACAACCGCTTGTTGTCCGCCAAGCGAGGACGGACCACCAAACGGGATTCAATTAAAAGCTGACAAGATACACGTCTCGTGCCAGAACACTTGGGTTGGGTGTACAAGGTCATCGGTTGCTACGGTGACTTTAACCGTAAAACTGATTCCGACTCTCAGTGATTGGCCGCCATGTTGTGGCGTCCGCCGGGGAAGAAAACTCTTGTATCTGAACATTTCGTCTCTAAACAAACAACGCATTTAAATGTCACATTATGAAGTGCGTTCGCAGATATTAATTAGCCAACTGGCTGCCAAGTGGGCTGCACTCTGCAGTTACTGTGAGAAAGTAATGTATGCACCGTGAACCAAGAGGAGTTCATACGAACAATTCTAAATGCAAATAGCACTCTCGGTAACTTCCCTTCTAAAACTGTCAAAATAATATGTGATACTGGAGAAAGAGGCTGCTGCACCATATAGACACACACACACACACACACACACACACACATACACACACACACACACACACACACACACACACACAAACATACACATATATGTGTGAATATATATAATTATATATACTGTATATATACATACATATATATATATGTATATGAGATATATATGGGATATGGAAATATATATATATTTATGTATATATATTGTACTGTGTGTGCTATGTTGTGGTAGGATCTAAAAGTTATCAAGTTACAAATACACATTTGCATAAGAAAAAAATCAAAATGCTGACTGCAATTTCATCTTTTACAATTACCTCATTCATTGCTTGTAAAAAATTAATAAAAATGCAATCTAGCCGTGAAGCGGTGCAGCCCGCACGAGCCGTCCGGGAGCGGGGAGATGACAGGCAGTGACCGGTTGGTTTGTTCAGGCGTGTGTACCGCAGACCATGGGAACAAATGCTCTTTAGCTGCTCCTCCTCCTCCTCCTCGTCCTCCTCCTCCTCCTCCTCTAGATGCACAGAGCTATTCCCACATGAAAAACGGCTGCGGGGACCGGGCGTAAGTGAGAGCCTCTGTCTCCTGATAATGGAGGCACTTGGAGGCACTACAACAGCAGTAGCCGGTGCCCGGCAAGCGGGGTTTGCATGCGCGCATCTCTTTTGGACGGGAGAAATGAGGCCTCTGGGAACGAAGGGGGGAGCCGGGGACGGTGTGGCAGGGGGGGGGGGAACCGGAGTGTGTCAAACGCATACTTAAAATGAGTAATGGGCCAAGCGGTGCATAACCGCCAGCGCTGACCTTTTGTGTACGTGTACACAACGCGGCGTGGATAGCGGGAGCCACGCCTCCCACACCACTAATGGTTCCCCCGCACGGCAGTTTTTAGCAATTGGAAATTGGTGAATTTTTTTTAAACATATCTAATAATAAATAAAACAAGACAGAGCCAGAGAGAGAGAGAGAGAGAGAGAGAGAGAGAGAGAGAGAGAGAGAGAGAGAGAGAGAGAGAGAGAGAGAGAGAGAGAGAGAGAGAGAGAGAGAGAGAGAGAGAGAGAGAGAGAGAGCCTTAGGCAGATGTTCACCAGAATAAGTTGCATTATTATGGCAGGAACATACCCCCGGTGAACATATAGTCCAATAAAAATATATAATATGATAAATGATATATGATATACACAGTGTATATTATATAGGGGTGACACCATGGAGCCTGGAAGCCAACTCTCACCCAGACAAGGTCATCCTTGTTGCTTAACACAACTCAGAAACAACGCGTTGTGTATGTTCCCTGTGGTTGAAGATGATACCTACATACATGTAGAGCCGTACCGCTGTCTTTACACTTTATTTATGTCATTATGTTCCAGCACCAACGGCAGGTGAGATCAAACCCCACACACACTCGTGTGTGTCACAGACAACCCGCTTTATCTTTGATCCCCTTGGCTGGCCGTCAATTTGCAGTATGAGATCAAAACTCGAGGTGGCATGCTGCAATGGCAGGTGTGATCTGCTGCTGAAACCTTTTAAACGCCACCTCTGATATGATGTCCCAACACCCTTCACACACACACACACACGCACACACAGACGCACACGCACACAGACACACACAAACACACACACACACACACACACACACACACACACACACACACACACACACACACACACACACACACACACACACACACACACACACACACACACACACACACACACACACACACACACACACACACACACATACAAACACACACACACACGCACACAAAGGTCCAGACTGACCCAGTTATTCAAGACTTGGGAGGCAGATAGGGTGACAGCATAAATCATTCCCAGACTCAGATGCTGTCTTGATTGATGGAGCCATCAGATGCTCCAACAGTCATGTCCAACGCTGGCCACCTCTGCCCCCGTCATCCGTAATGTTGCCAGTTTGTCCTGTGCTAATTGGTGCTTTCTGGAACATAAATCACCACACAAAAAAATACAATCCCTTGCTAAACCAAAGCAGCCCAATTTCAGACGTTTTTGGTCAAACTGCATTGAAAATAAGCAGAACAGCTCATCATCACAGAAGACTGAAGTCTTGGATCTGCTTGTGCTGGAATGTAGCCGTGATATAAGGAACGCAACCATGATATAAGGAACATAACTGTGATAAAAGGAACGTAACCCTGATACAAGGAACGTAACTGTGATATAATGAACATAACCGTGATATAAGGAATGTAACCATAATATAAGGAACATAACCTTGATAAAAGGAATGTAACCGTGATAAAAGGAATGTAACCATGCTATAGGGAACCTAACCGGGATGTGAGGAATGTAACCGTGATACAAGGAATGTTATCGTGATATAAAAGACGTAACCTTGATAAAAGGAACGTTATTGTGATATGAGGATATGTTGCTGCTGAATGGAACTCAGGAAAGGTTACGTATTCAAGCCTTACAGGAACAAAGTAGGAAGGCTATTTCATATTGTAACAACATTCATACTGTTATCTGTCATCACTTTGAGCGGTTCATTGAGATAGCCAATACAAAACGAATCATTCCTTTATTTGGGACACACAAACATGTGTACACACACGCACACACACACACACACACACACACACACACACACACACACACACATCCAAAATAATTTATCAGCAATATTGAATGGAAATTTGGCCAAGTGCAACGTGAAAATGGGCAAGCCTAATTTGTTATTATCCTGACACAGCACACAGAGATTACTCACAGAATCAACATCATTGACATCCTCATAGTCCTGGAATGTAAATGAGGCTGGCCCTGGCTATGAACAGCACATAAACGCCATTTGAAGACATTAAACCCGCGCCGGGATGGGCCCCAGTTTTAATTGTGAAACCATAACCCGGCATACAGAGTGGAGAAACCCATCGTTATTCCATGGGACACTACCATTCAATCTCATATACATGATCAATTATAATAGGGGGGGGGGGTGCACAGGGGTAGCGCTCTTCCTTGATTGATTACATCCTAATCACCGCCCCGGCTTGAATGACAAGTGACATTTTGCCCCCAAAAGAACCCCTTCTGTGTATTGAACTCGACTCGGGCATCGTTTGGATAATATTTATTCGCCGGTTCAAATCCCTAACGGAGCCGTGGTGGGTCTGGGGGACAAAGCCGCCACCAATCGACACATCCCTTTCATAACAAATAATGAGCTCATCAGACGGCTAAAGATGTTTTTAAAAGCCATTATCCGGCCCATTTCACTTTAATTATCCGATTGTCTCTAAGACATCCATGCGTAGCGTTTTACGAGATTTAAGTTTTATTTTGGGTCGAACGGCAAGCAGACAGATGAGTGAGGCTCAGCCAACCCTATTGGTAATCTGAACGCTTGGCAGGTGGAATCAACTGAATCCTTTGTTGTATAGTGATGGTAGAAGCACCCCCCCTCTATTCACCATGTTTATTTTTATAAATACTGTATATATATAATTAATTATAATTACAGAATACACAATGATAAATGAAAAATAATAGGGCTTTCTCCCTGAAGTAGGTTGCACCATTATTCACACGTTCATTGTCATTATTCACGTTTCTCTCTTTTCTCATCTTGATATGATGTCCATATATATATATATATATATATATATATAATAATGATATAATAATGTTCTAGCCCGAAGGACCCATGAAGTGTGTGTCTTGGCTGGACAGAGATACTTTGTAATGTAAAAAGAAAGTGACAACTGACCCACCTGGAGAGACTCACGTCTCGCCTGGCGAAGGGATCCGGATGGAGGGAAGGAAACTGCAGGGCTGCAGAGGCGCTGTAATACATTATTTAATGTGCTTATTTATTTATTTATTTATTTTTACAACGAGAAGAACTGAATCTGAATCAGTGAAGCTGTGGAGTTGAATCTGAATCAGTGACGCTGTGGAATTGAATCTGAATCAGTGAAGCTGTGGAACTGAATCTGAATCAGTGAAGCTGTGGAGTTGAATTAGAATCAGTGAAGCTGTGGAATTGAATCGGATTCAGAGAAGCTGTGGAGTTGAATCGTGATCAGTGAAATTGTGGAGTTGAATCATAATTAGTGAGGCTGTGGAGTGTATCTTAATCAGTGAAGCTGTGGGATTGAATCCGAATGAAGTGAAGCTGTGGAGATTAATCTGAATCAGTGACGGAGGCGATTTCTACAGCTAAAATCTATAGAAATGGCGTTGTATATGTTTTTTTCCTTTTTTTTTGCACTATGTTTACACTATGTCATCTGCCTGATAAACAACAACAGAGTACAGAGAAGGGGTAGTACAGCTGACGCGATGGTGCATGGACAACAGCATTGCACTGAATGTCAGCAAGACTAAGGAGCTCATTGTGGACTTATGGAGCCACCGGGGCACCCACTCCAACATCAGCCTGGACGGGACACCGATGGAAATCGTCAGCTGCTTCTGTTTCCTTGGACTACAGATCTCCGACCACCTGGCTTGGACCCAGAACATGGAGGTCATGCTGAAGAAGGCACACCAGTGCCTCTATGCCCTGCGGTGCCTTAGGAGAAGCGGCATAAGCACACGTTGACTTGTGAACTTCTACCGTGGCACCGTAGGTAGCATCCTGATGAGTGGCGTCATTGTGTGTTACAGCAACACCACTGCACAGGACAAGAAGGCCATCCAGAGGGTCCTGAGGATGGCTGAAAATATAATTTGATGTACTCTTCCATGCATTGAGGAGATCTTTAGTAACAGGTGTCAGAATAAGGCCATTTCCATCACAAAGGACAGCAACCACCCTGGTCATCGGTTCTGCAGCATCTGAACCAGGACTAGCAGGTTCAAGGACAGTTTCTACCCACAGGCAATGCGCCTACTGACTGTTAGGAGTGCTGCGACTTTCAGAACCACCAACATTATACTGTGTCATACACAGTATCATTTACTGGACTCATTACAGTTACTGCACTGTTCTGCACTGTACTGCACTGCACTGTATTCATGATGCTGCTATCACCACGGTGCTGCACCACTGTCACTTTCAAATGCTTTTGGCACTATCCGCCATATGTGTAAAGTATATCATCCATTAAACACTTTATTGTTATTTTTATTGTTTATGGTATTGTTATAATATTGTTATAATATTGTGTTGTTTATAGTATATAGTATATAGTGTTGTTTATAGTATATAGTATATAGTGCTGTTTATAGTATAGTATGGTATAGTATAGTATAGAATAGTGTAGTATAGTACAGTGATGTTGAAATTCAGAACGCTGGAGTGAATGGGGAGTAACCATCCCATTGTCCCAATGGGAATTAAATGATCTTGAATCTGTTGAATCTTGAATGTAAACATTTGCTGTTGCTGTCTTGCTCTAGGATGCCTATGGTTAGACATTGGGGATGGAGCCCAGAACCTCCCGGCTGAGAGACACTCGTAACAACACATCCAGTCCCTGAACCACATACTATTAATTTAATCACCATCCTTCTCACATCGCACCCATGGTTAAATCAATGCATGAATTAAATATTACAATAAAATGCTTTTACAGTGGAAATATATTGTGTCATCACACACCACTGACCAATGCCTCCAGAAACAAATGGCTGAGTGTGAGTTAGCGATTTGTGAAATGAATCTACAGCCCCATGATAGTTTATAATAATAAATTAAATATTGTGGACCTTGTCTGACTCATTTGTTCACTTCACTTTGTCAGTTCACCAGTGCAGTTCTAATGAAACACACACCAGGACTACCAGGTTCAAGGACAGTTTTTACCCACAGGCAGTGTGCCTATTGAACTGCTAGGAGTGCTGCCACTATCACTATCAGAACATTGTCATCCATATTACATTACACTATCATACACTATCATACTTTTGGTGGACTTTCTGGACTCATTACAGTTTATGCACTGTACTGCACTGTATTCATGATGCTGCTGCACTACTGGCTACTTTAAAATGCTTTGTAAATGCTTTTTGCACAATTCAACTCATGTATATATCTTCCATTCCAATCCATTATTGTTCTTTATATTGTTATTTGTATTGTGTACAGTACTGCCATAGTATAATGTTGTATAGTATACGTATATAGTGTACTTGTACATTTTACTTAAAAACAAATCTTGAAACCCCTTGAGTCCAACACACACCCCAATAGTTTTTTTAATCAATTTTGATCAATTTATTTTTCATTTGATATAATTTATAGTGGTTGTCTACCAGTTGTTGTCTACAGGTTATATTATAACAGTGACACAAGCGGTTGTTTTAATTAAATGGTGAATTTTCTCATCACTCCCGTCTCCATCTGCATCTCGCTCTTAAAGGTCTCGCTTGCCTACGAAGCAACAGTAACAGCAGCTTCAGCGTGTCTGTCTACAGACATTACCGAATGGCAGATTTCACGGTTAGACAGGTCCTCTAGGGGCCCCTGGGGAAAACAAATATACCATAGGCGCCGTTTACATTAGCCAACAGAGGCCTGAACATTCACAATCCCAACATGGGCTGTATGTATTAGCTGTAATGTGTTTACCTTAACTGAATAAGGGCTAGCAACCTTTCACCCATTGGGATATTCTTGTTGTTTTTTAAAAATACACCCATAGTCTAACTGTATTGCACTGTTGGCATTCTGATGATGGCACTTTGAGATTCAACAGGTGGTTCATAATATTGTGTTGCATGCTGAACTAAGTGCAGTGTATCTACATTTTTTATGTCTATTGTGTTGAGCATTGGTGTATTTGTGTTGGTCATTCGCAAAAAGCCAATGACTCCAGATTGGAAATTTGGGACTGCAGACTCCGGTGCAATGCATCGGTTATTATTGAGAACAATGCCCTGATTGTACACATTATATTGTATAGTATAGTGTTTCAGAAAATTCATACTGCTGGAGGGAATTAGGATTAAGCATTCCATTGTAAAACATATTGATTTTGAATCTTGTCCCTGACAAAATAAACTAAACGGAAATTAGCAAACCAAGTATATAGCATGGGTTTTGTACAGGATAGAGACATTGGTCTAAGTTAGTACAGCAAAAAAAAAGAACAAAAGTCTGACATCCAATTACCCAAGAGCCCACCACAGGGGGGGGGGGGGAGGGTTACCAAAGAGCGGAGACAGGGGAATTAACTAAAAAGTCTTTAATTACACTTCATGGACATTAATCACTGTGAGAGATGAGGTTCATCTTCATCTTCGTCAAGAAAAAATGCTGGGGAGTGGTCCCCTTGATTGGTATGTTCTTTCATCACCGCCACTCTTTACCCTGGGGTGGAGGGAGCAGGAGGGGGGACTCGTTGGAGGATAGCATAAACCCAGAGCTCAAGGATTACCTAGCTGCGTATTGACATTTTATTTCAAATGTCAACCCTGTTACTGATTAAAAACCCTAATATGCCTTTAAACAATTTAATATAGGGGGATGTAGTTCCACTTTTCCGAGGGCTAGTGAATTTGTTCATTCAAAAATGGGTTCTTCCAAATTATTTTCTAACTTGACTAATCACTTGTCAAATATTATTTGATTCAATAAAACGTCTCTTCAACCAATTCATTATGAAGTCCACCTCTTTTGGATCTTGAGTTGGACCATTTACTAATTTTGAACCACACCACCATGAGAGCCCAATGAGATGGTACTTAACAAACTTTCAAAATCAAATGAAAATTTAATTTAAAATATGTCATCTCTTGACATTGACATTGACTATCAAGTGAAACAAATTCATAAAAGGCTTCAGATTCTTTGGACCACATTGAAATGTTGTAATTTAACTTTCTCCAGCCACCTCCACAGTGCTTACACACGGGACAGCATTATGTGGGTGGGACACAATATTGTACGTTGACATGCAACATCATCCAGGGTTCAGCCCCAATGCATGCTTCTGGCAACACGATCACTGCTGACAGGTCGTAAACATGTGACAAAGGATGGGAGGAGACCACTTTGAGAGTTCAGTATGTGTGGTGTGGCTCTTGAGCGTAGAAAGGGTTCAGTATGCGGGGCATGGCTGCCTGCCAGACTTGTGTCTGCTTAATTCCCACTGGGGGCCACTCTTTCTTTATTTTCATGCGCTGACCGAGCCCAAAGGTCATGCCGGGGCAAATAGCTTTCTGTTGGGGTGTGGAGCTGTGGTTATGGGGCGGTCTTAAACTTTTTTTAAGGTTTTTTTTAATATAAAATATTTCAAAGAGATTGCGGAGAGTAAAGACTTTATTATTATTATCATCTGGCAAATGTTTTTCTGGCAAAAACAGATAGGGAGTCAAAGTAGATGGTCTGGAAGTGATTGTATGAAAGTAGCATTCGCGTTGATACTCGGCCAGTCTGACTGTAGTATAGTCCCTACTACAGTCAGTCCCTTGTGATCTCTGAAACAGCATTCTAGCATTGGAACATAAAGCGGCCTCACCCCACTTTTCATACGTCCCAAGGGTGATGTAAAAGCCAGCAGCGAGAGCCACCAGAAGCTACACATCCTAATGCACTATGCAGTGTGACCTAATTGCCCTCTGATTGACTATTTTGTCTTAGCCACAGCACCCCCTTTAAAATATACATATATACATTGTCCCCTTAATCAGTGGTGACAATCAGAGGCACACCAATGACATCTGTGCGATCTTAGCATCTCATTAATTCACCTTACAACAAAGCTTCAGTGGCATGAGCCATGCCGGCGTGGCTCAATCACGCAAACTTGCTACCCCAACGGTTTGTTTCAGAGTTTCATCGCAAAACGGTTCCATGATCAAGTGTGTTGCAAATTGAACATGTTGTCCCACTCCCCACAGAGTTCGCTTTACCACGTGTCAGTGATGGCGGCGCGCAGTGGGGAATGTAAAGAAATAATACAAATAAAAAGCCTGTTGAGGTGGTGAACGTGCTAAGCTAAACATGACGATGATGAGGATGCAGAGCTGAAGGTGAGAGAGGGAAGAAAACGTGTCTGAGAAAAATGAAGCACCAGGGTTCATTTGAGATTTGAGATTCCTCCTCGCTTTCCGTCTCTCCCACTCTCTCTCTATTGCTCTCTTTGTCTCCTGCTTGTCCTCTCTTTTCACTGGCTCACCGTCTCTCTCTCTTGTTCCATCCCTCACTCTTTCTTACTTATATATATTGCTCCTTCTCCCCCTCTTTCAGAACATTGAATTGCATCTCAAGGTCATTTGGCCATTGAATTGAAGATAAACCGCATACCATACCATACCATATAGAATTATCCTATTCGAAGGAACAATCATTGTTACCTCTTAACCCATGAATGGGGTATACTGTATATTTAAAAAATGTAAATATTCACATGCAGTTTGCATAGTATATACAATATACAATGTAGTGGCTTATCTAAATAAATCAATATGTATCAAGACCCTATTGAGCATTTCCCAATGTATTGACCTTGATTTTGATGACGCATACTAATTAACAGCTATAACACACCAAACAAAGTGCAACATTTCAGTTAGCAATACTTAGCAAAAGTTCTTGAATATTGTAACTTTAAAATTATGATTCAGTGCTTCTATGTCCAACAAGAAGCATAAATAAGGTGTTTTCATTTTTTACAGTGAGTGGACACAGCTTCCTGAAAATCAATAAACTTTGTCAATAAACCATTTTTTGCTCATTACAATAAACAAGATTCAAATATATATATATATATATATATATATATATATATATATATATATATATATATATATATATATATAATATATATATATATATATATATTATATAAGCAGGCTTTAAACTCCTAGGTCTGTCAAGATGAACGTGTACTGTGAACATTTTTCTATCATAAAACATTCAATGGCTGATGACAAATAGCGTCAATTCAGGTTTTTTCTGCCAGTCTGTCAGGGTTTTCTGCCTAAAGTCCTGCCAGGCTGAACATCTAAAATGTGTTTTTTTATGACATTCAATGTCACAACCTTGTCTTCATTCTTCTTCCTATTTGTTGGTATGCACATGCGCCAGCAGATGAAGCCAAGAAGGACATATTGGTCACACATCTTCTGTCCACACCCTGATTATTCTGCTCTCCCTTATTTTAATTGATGTGGCTATGGGTACCATTTGAAAGTTGTGCAAAAAGGGAGAGTAGGATTTGAAAAAATTTAAAACCCAAACAAATATATGCTTGACGAGCAAGATGAATTACCCCCAAACAATCAGGAAAGAGATGTGCTGATTGGTCAGGGAGCCAACAGCAGTCTAAAATCTAAATTTTCTCATAATAGAGGCAAGCGCAGTCAGCCAGAACAGATATTCTCACAGACCATTTCACTCACTAATAGCTGACGGATGACTATCCAATTTCAAACATATAATATACAATTATAGCTCTTAAAATCGTATCTTAGCACTTTCATTTACCATATTCAAAACCTATTGCTTACCCTGACTAAGCCTGTTTGAGGGGCGGCAGTACCTTAGGAGGTAGAGGGTTGTCTGGCAACCAGAAGGTTGCTGGTCTAATCTCCTGGCTCCTCCAAGCAAAAATCCCTGAGCAAGACACCCAAACTTAAACTAACTGCCCCCGACATGTCAGCCATGTCTTTCATGGAAGACACAGCTATCGATCAATGGATGTGTGTATGACTGGGTGAATGTGAGTTGTTAATGGTAAAGCAATTTGAGGGGTCTGACACCCACTGTATAAATGCAATCCATTTACCATTCATGCTGATATTCAGTCAGCACGCATGTACAAGATTTGTAACAAGTACATACCAATGCTTACTCCCCATTCCCTCCTGCAGTATGTCATATGTACAATAAAAAACAAAAAAATAATGTTATAATATTTATCTTTACAAAAATCTTTCAAAAGCATTTAAAGTGCCAGTAGTGCAGCAGCATCATGAATACAGTGCAGTACAGTGCAGTAACTGTGAGTCCAGAAAGTCCAGCAAAGTATGTTAGTGTAATGACATGTTATGAAAGGGAAAGTGGCAGCACTCCTAGCAGTTCAGTAGGCACGCTGCCTGTGGGTAAAAACTATCCTTAAACCTGGTAGTACTTGTACGGATGCTGTGCAACCGGCGACCAGATGGTAGGGGGGAGAAGAGATGGTGCCCAGGGTGGTTGCAGTCCTTTATGATGGACATGGCCTTCTTCCGACATCTGGTCCTAAAGATCTCCTCAATGCATGGAAGTGAACACCCGATGATCTTCTCTGCCGTTCTCACGACCCTCTGGATGGCTTTCTTGTCCCGTGCAGTGGTGTTGCCGTACCACACAGTGACGCCACCCGTCAGGACGCTCTCTACGGTGCCACGGTAGAAGTTCACTAGCCACCTCTGGCCTATACCGCTTTTTCTGAGGCACCGCAGAGTACAGAGGCGCTGGTGTGCCTTCTTCAGCATGACCTCCGTGTTGTGTGTCCACGCCAGATCATCGGAAATCTGTAGTCCCAGGAAATGGAAGCAGCTGACGACTTCTACTGGTGTCCCGCAGCTGACGACATCTACCGGTGTCCCGGTAAGAAAGAAGATTGATGTACTTGATGAATCAATGAATCGGTTGATGACTAACAGATAGAAGGGGGTACCAATGGGATGCTTCTTGCTTGTGATGGTGTAACATTTTGGAGCAAATTTTAAATTTTAATAAAACTGACTGTAATACATTTTCGGAGAGAGAAAATAACAAGATGGACATTTACAGATGGACGGCATCATTCTGCCATTCACCAGAGAGCCAATACTTTTCGCTCATTTTATTTGGAACGACGGCAATAATAAAAAAAGCAGAATAACACCTCTGCGTTGTCCTTTCAGGCTGAAGCTAGAACCATCTTTCTAACTCCTCGCTTTTTGAGCGTATCCAAGCCTGAGGAGACCTCATACGTTTTTTGAAGAGCAGAGGCTCTAACCTTTGTGATTGCAAACCATGAGATAGATGTCCTTCACTGTATAAATGCCTCGGCACTGACTGCATTTAAATTGTCCCCCCTGAGAATGCTTTAAAAGTAAAAATGGGCCAGGTCTTTTTGTATGACTTTTTGAAAAGCATGGCAGAACAGTGTCCGATTTATTTTCCAAACATTCTTGATAATGACATGGATGCCGTGGTTCTAATGTAAGACTGTTTGACTTGTTTAACATTACATAGTGCATTATAGCAGGACATTCATAAGCTCCAAATCAAGGTAATTTGATTTGAATGACTTTTTGTTTATTTGGACTGTTTTTATATAAATTGTATTCATGATGTCGATGACTTTAGATGCCAACCAATTGCGTGTCAATGTATG
The DNA here is from genome assembly GCA_027704905.1 of Muraenolepis orangiensis. NCBI lineage: Eukaryota > Metazoa > Chordata > Actinopteri > Gadiformes > Muraenolepididae > Muraenolepis > Muraenolepis orangiensis. The sequence goes on from CM051004.1 coordinate 20,549,328, forward strand.
GACTATTTGTTTTCCTCTTACAATCAGCCCAATACAGTGGCTGATTTTCCTGCTTTTTAGAATAATAAACAGCCACAAAATGAAGCAACCGCGTTCACCGACAACTCTCTTTGAAGTCCCTGTTGTGCTCAGGGGGATCTGTCAGCGAGTTGGTTACACAACCAGTTGGTTAGGAAACACAATCTGCAGCTTTGGAGACTGGGCTTAGGTCTTCTTCTTTCCAAATGCAATTTCACAGTCTATTCAGGTGAGCTCTGGGGAGATTCAGAGAGTTGTCACAGCGTAGTGGAAACTTCATTGCTTACATCTTCCGCACATCCCTCTCTGCTTGGCCAACCGATGTCCAGCTGTGACCCCAGACTACAACAAGGACCTTCCCAATGCTGGGGCTGCACGTCACCTCACGTACCGGTCTGCATAGATTGCATTATATGTTAGGAACCAACAAGTTGTTAGCTGATACAAGAGGGCACTCAGTAGAGCACGAAAGAAAAGGGGCAAAATAATAACCTCCTTAATATAGTGGAATTACATGTTGTTCTTTTTAGGACTGTAGTGCCAAGGAAATATATAGCTCAAGGGGATAAAAGGACAACTCTTGGCAAACAAATAATTAGTGTGCCAAGAGTGATTCTAAGTTTTAGGTTGGAATTTGTTTTGTATTTCCTTGCCTTTAAGTACTGTGCTAATTACCCATACACAGTGTTTATCACTATAACTATATCTTTAAAGATGATTGAAGTTGTTATTCAGGAATTCTTGGATTCATTTAAAGTTTAAATTTGAATGAGTGTTGTTTTTAAAAATAATGAACAGAATCATGCCTATTGAATCAACAACATAGTTTTCTTTCTTTCTGTATCAAAGGGATTTATTTTTTTAATTATGTACGTGTTGCCTGCTGCCTTGACTTGATAGATTGTATAAACACTGTTCCAGCAGCTGGTGATAAGCTGCCATAAAGGAATTGAGACACTTACTAGTAATTATGTGAAATAGCAAAATAGCACTTGGTCTTTGTGATAACACATTATGTAAAGTACTTGTTTGTGGCTTGTGGGTTATGGTGTCCACAAACGCCAAAATGACCAACACACATTGATTCTGCAAGAGAAAGAGTCGTATTACCATTGTTTACATTCATGGCAGGCACGCTCACACTAAATGCTCTTCGGCAGAATAGGTACAAGGAAGTCATAACCTTTTGGTGGATGATTTTTCATCTTAATTTTTACACAGTATATTCCTCGGCCAACAAATATGTACTTTTTCCCAAAACTACAGTTACAAATCAACTTTTTGTACATTCTTTCTTTAACCTTCCCCCTTTTACCATTCAACAATGAGTCAACATTGAGTGTGTATAGCCATTAATGTTCCTTCCACATCGTACCAGCGTACTTTAACCAATAATTGCCAAATCTGCGCAAAAGGTGTGCAGTCTGGCAGGTATGACTAGGGTTTGATCACCCAGAAGTTCTCTCTTGGTTCACATCATACCTCACTGACAGACAACAGTTTGTACAACTCGGGAACCAAAAGACAGGGTGTTTTGTTTCACTGGGTGTCCCCCAGGGGTCAGTACTGGGTCCACTCCTATTCATCACATATCTCCTCCCCCTGGACAAAATCCTCCGTCACCATGGGGTTCACTTTCACTGCTACGCCGACGACACACAGGTCTACTGTATGCTGAATGAGCAGGAATTTCCTCAAGCTCAACGCTAGCAAAACTGAGGCCCTGCTCATCGGCTCCAAATTCACCCTCACCAAGTCACAAAACACCCCAGCTCCAAACATCATCATCAACGGCTTTCCCATACCATTCTTTTCCCAAGTAAAAAGCCTCGGTGTCATTCTGGACGGCTCCCTCTCATTTGTTCCACACATTAAAAACATCACTTGCACTGCCTTCTTCCATCTTCGGAACATTTCCAGAGTCCGCTTATCTCTGTCCCAATCCAGCACTGAAATCCTGGTCCACTCATTTGTCACGTCCCGGATTGATTACTGCAATGCACTTCTGACTGGCCTTCCCATCAAACTCCTCAACAGACTGCAAATAATTCAGAACTCTGCTGCCCGGATCATCACCCGCACTAACTCATCTGACCACATCACCCCCGTTCTCATTCAACTACACTGGCTTCCTGTGCGCTACCGGATTGACTATAAAAACATTTTACTCCCCTACAAAGCTCTCCACAATCTAACCCCCATCTACATCACTGACCTCCTTCAGGAGTACACCCCCTCTCGCACCTCCTCTCTTCTTCCGTTGGACTTCTCACCGTCCCCAGCTCACGCCTCAGCACCATGGGTGCTCGAGCTTTCAGTTGCTCGCCTCCTAGACTCTGGAACTCCCTGCCACTCCCAGACTCCGACAGTCTGATTCTATAACAACTTAGAAAACCCAACTAAAAACCCATCTTTTTAAACTGGCATATCCCTTATAAACTGTACCATCTTTCTTGTAAGTTTACTTCCTGTTGTTTGTCTTGTTTTAAACCCTGCGGACACTTTGTGAAGTCCACTGTTTTTTTCCACTATTTGTCTTGAAAGGCGCCCCACAAATAAAATGTATTATTATCATTATTAGAAGTTAAGCAGCACTAAACCATATTTTTCCTACACTTTCTTTTTGAATCTCAAAATCGAGCTGCAGAGTAAATGAGACATGCAATGTGCTACAGAACAGACCCACAGCTTAAACAATGTGTCATGTGCTCAATAATGCATGTCCCACTCGGACAGAAAACTAATTACTCAATAATGAGCTGCGTGGCTTGTTTCAGATGACTTCCAAAGTGCTGCATTAGGAGACGCGAGGTGTGAGGCACAATAGACTGGGAAATGAAAGGTCAAACATGTGCGCTTTTGTACACCACATGTCCTTAATTGACTTCCAATCACTTTGACCTTTTGTGTCATTTAGTAACCTCAAATTGGTAGGCTGACCCATGTGTGTGTGTGTGTGTGTGTGTGTGTGTGTGTGTGTGTGTGTGTGTGTGTGTGTGTGTGTGTGTGTGTGTGTGTGTGTGTGTGTGTGTGTGTGTGTGTGTGTGTGTGTGTGTGTGTGTGTGTGTGTGTGTGTGTGTGTGTGTGTGTATTTATATCATGGGTGAAACGGTAAGTGTATTCATAGTGAACCGTTAGGTACAGGGTCCATGGTGCACGGTTTCGGAATTCACTCCAAAACAAACAATACTTGAATCAGTTACTGTAGCCAGAAAACAAAATAATGGCTAACGTTTCGGAAACCATTGCTATGTGGACCCTCTGGGTCCACAAAGCCATACAGGGTGCTGAACACAGACAACCACTATCTCAGTCTATCTATATCTAAGGAGGGCTGCCACTATCATAACATTGTCATCCATATTGCATTACACCATCATACACTATCATACTTTGCTGGAATCTCTTGCCTCATTACAGCCACTGCAATGTTCTGCACTGTACTGAACTGTATTCATGATGCTGCTGCACTACTGCCACTTTAAAATGCTTTCAACACATGTATTTATCATCCATCAGTAACTTTAGTATTCTTTATATGGTTATTTTTTATTGTGTACAGTATTGTTATAGTATAATGTTGCATATGGCCAATAAAAACATTTTGAATCTTGAATCGTGAATCTCGAAAATACATTCAACTATATTTCATCCATCAAACAATCTAAACCCTCAACCAATATCCAAATGCACAAATTAACCGTCAATAGTCAACAGTCAATCACCCCCCCGACAATAGTACATTCCCCGCAGGGCGGGAACACCCCTACAAAGTGCAATGGTAGCGCTGCCTCCGTTTCCCGCTTCATACAGTGCAAGTGATGGAAGAAAATGACTAAGTGCATTGTAAATGAAGTAGATTTCATTTTGTAGTTGTATATTACAAATGCATCATGTATGTCACAAACAAAGAAATGTCAAGTCAACTCAAATTCATGGGAACCTGAATGTGTCTGTCGTTTATTGTGGGTAATGTATGGTAGATTGGAGAGTTAAGTGAGCTGTTATGAATAGTACCATCAGGCCTTTCCCAGGACTCATGTGAATAGGATTGGATAAAGTGAACATGGTGAATGGAAGCACGACAGCATAATGATTGCAATAAATATCCGGATCACATGTATTTGGTAAATATGTGTGTTTTATTTCCGGCAAGAAGCCATATATGTGTGTGTGTGTGTGTGTGTGTGTGTGTGTGTGTGTGTGTGTGTGTGTGTGTGTGTGAGTATGTGTGTGTGTATATGTGTGTGTGTGTGTGTGTATAAAGGCCATTGTAAATGTACACACACATATGTCATCTCTGAATCGGGCAATGCAGGACTGACTAAATGCAATCTTGTTGGCTTAAATCACATACTTCCTTGTTTGTAATCAGTAGTATTCAACTGTCAAAACCAGCGGTATTAAATTGTCCTGTGGTCATCACAAAAGTCAAGTGCACAAGATTAGGTTAATATAAAAGACTTGTATTCCTTCCCCTGGGGATTTTCAAATTTAATATAAATTGGCGGTATTATAAACAGTATAACCTTTTTATTCATGGATTTGTTTCTAATGAATGTTTGACGTATGATTTCTAAAACATTGAAAATCGCTTAAGCAGGCTAAATGATTCAAAGCCTGTCTACATAGCATGCTTATTGACCGGTAGCAGTAACAACACGTCGGCCAGTCAAAAGAGACGTGCCGTCAGTCCTGGCAAAAAAAGGCTTTTCCATCAACAACGCCATGTCACAATGTCTAAAGTCACGGAAATCTTCTGACATGCACCTAAAATAAGGTTGACTTGTTGAATAATTGCGGGCGTAAAAACACAGAAGACCCAAGGGACTGTGATGTTATAGATATTGGCTAGACAAGAAATCTAGAGGGACACCCCCCCCCTCCAACCCCCTGGCCACAGGGAGATACACACTGATGATAAATGCCGGCACTCACATGTCATAAACGCAGTGCCGGAAAGAATTAATTGACGTGGTTAGTAAAACGTTTGAAAATAAATGTATACAAATAAATTAATAAATTCAGCTCGTTACAGGGGATGTTCACTAAAAAGAGATTTATTCATTTTAAGACATGATAAATATATGTGGGAGGGAGGGAGGGGGAGAGAGAGAGAGAGAGAGAGAGGGAGAGAGAGAGAGAGAGAGAGAGAGAGAGAGAGAGAGAGAGAGAGAGAGAGAGAGAGAGAGAGAGAGAGAGAGAGAGAGAGAGAGAGAGAGAGAGAGAGAGACAGAGAGAGAGAGAGAGAAAGGGAGATAGAGAGAGAGTTGCTGTGGGCAGGAGAGCATGTCCAGAATATAAAACAGCCATCTTTTAAAAAACGAAAAGTACACAGAGGAATCCACCAGCCTGAACCCCTGCAGGAGCGGCATTCATACACACAATAAATATCTTCTGACAACTTAAAAAAACGGGTATCGAGGGTTTGTGTTGCTGTTTTTTCCAAACAAAAATGTCTATCCATTATGCAGCTGAATTGCTGTAACTGCTCCTTGACGATCAACATTTAGCATTTAAATTCCTCTGAATGAGAAGCCCCCCAAGCCTTTTTAGTGAGAACCAGAGGGACATGTCTAGGAGTATCCAGTTTGTTTATTGGGTTATAGGGAATATTCGGCGTACCAGCGATACAATAACGATAAGCTACCACAAGTGCCAGATGCAAAACTACCTTTAGCGGGGAGCCTCCTAAGTTCACCAGCCTTTTGAACCAGTGAGGTGGAGGCATTCATCCGCTGAAAGCACTCTAGTATAACTTTTAAATACACAGCTACTGTCACGCCCAATCGGAATCTCCCGCTACTTAGGTTGGCCTCACCCTCCTTTTAGTTGCAGCACATCCCTCTCCTCGCTGCTATTTGGTTCATTAAATTCACCTGCTCAGTTCCCTAGTGAAAGCTTGCTTTCCCTTCACTCCCTGCCAGATCGTTGTACCTGCTTTGCACACCTTGTTTCCCGCATTTCTTGATTCCTGTTCTTCCACATTCCGTGACCCCTGCCTACCTGACGCTTACCTCTTCTTCTATGACCCCTGCCTGCCTGACACTGACCTCTCCTCAAGTCAAGTCAAGTCAAGTTTATTGTCACATCCATCAAGGTTGTTCAAGTATAAGCAATGGGTGAAAATCTTATGTGCAATACCCGACAACAGACAGCAGTTCTAAAAATAAAAATAGAATAGAATACAAAAATAAGTAAAAAGTACAAACTGTATAAAGTTAAATATATAAAAATACAAAAGTGCATATATAAAATGCAATAGACAGCACAGACGGTAAAAGTGAGTACAGTTCATGGCTGGGGTGGGCATTGTCTTTTATGATGCGTTTGGCCTTGGCCACGCACCGCTGGTTGTATATATCCAGGAGGGAGGGGAGCTCACCTCCAACGATATACTGGGCCGTCCACACCACCCTTTGAGTGCTCTGCGCCCGAGTGCAGTGCAGTTCCCGTACCAGGCGGTGATACACCCTGTAAGAACACTCTCAATTGTGCCAGTGTAGAATGTTCTCAGGATGCGGGGGCCATGCTGAATTTCCTCAGATGCCTGTGGAAATACAGGAGTTGTTGGACCCTTTTCACCACGTGTGTGGTGTGCGTGGACCATGTGAGGTCCTCGGAGATGTGCACGCTTTTTTCCAAAAAGTGTGAGAGTGAGATACTCTGTTCTTCTTCACATTTGTTTGCTTCCCGACTGTAGCCTTCTCCTTTTTTTTAGCAGCTCATAGTCCCGGTATCGGAAGTATCGGAAACAAATAAAAATAATAATATTTTAATAATTATTTGTAATTATTTGTAATTTGTACATTTCATTTTTTTATTATTATTGTAGCAAACAAATACAATCACACAGGAATAGAAATGTTATTTTGGGTTTAATTGGTGAACAAGTAAGCTTCATTGATTTTTTTAAAAGGTCCAAAGACTCCTACACCTCTGTTTTGGACTATATAAGCTCCAGCATTGATACTGTCACCACCCTCAAACAGATCTCAACCCCCAACCAGAGGTTGCTAAAGGCACGTGACGCTGCTTTTGGGTCGGGTGATGAACAGGCCTACTGTTCAGCCAGGGTTAACATGAACAAGGTCATCAAGCAGGCCAACCACAAGCATAGGGTTGAAGACCACTTCAACAACTCTGATCCCCAACGCATGTGGCATGGCATCCAGGCTTACTCATCCCTCCCTGACGAGCTCAATACTTGTTATGCCCGCTTCGACTGGGACAACCACGAATGGCCCACCAGGGCTACTCTCTTCGCTGACCACCAACCCCTCACCCTCTACCCCACAGACATGCGTGCGGCACTGAGCAGAACAAATGCATATAGCTGGTCCTGATGGCATCCCCGGTAGCTTGCTCAGGTTTGTAACTGGTTATTGGACTTCCTAACCAACAGACCCCAGTCAGTCAGGTTAGACAGTCTCACCTCCTCCACCCTCACGCTGAACACCGGTGTCCCCTAAGGCTGTGTGCTGAGCTCTCTTCTCTACTCCCTCTTCACCCACCACTGCACTCCTGTACATGGTACAAACACCATCATCAAGTTTGCAGACGACACAACAGGGGTGGGCCTCATCAAGAACAACAATGAGGCAGCCTACAGAGAGGAGGTCCAGCACTTGGTGGCGTGGTGCGCTGACAGCAACCTGGCCCTCAACACGAAGAAGACCAAGGAGCTGATCGTGGACTTCAGAAATACCAGAGCTGGTGCACACGTGAACTCTGTACCACACGATGCTCCTCCCCCCAACCCCCCGCAATTACTCACAATCAAGTGTCGCCCTTTTTACTTGCCGAGGGGCAACATCACACATCACATGTGTGAACATCACATTGAATGAACTTTACATTGAAGTGAGCTAACTTCAGAATCCCTACCCCGAGGCAGTCCCATAGTAGGACTTCAACCACTGCATTTAAAAATAGGTATTACCAAAATACTATCAACACACCTCATGTCCAACAAGCTAGAACAAGACTCTTTATCACTGCCATACCACCTCTAAGCAAGCTTATCGCGCTGTTGCACGGCCGGGTTTCCGAAAATCAGACCATGCCTCCATGCTGCTACTTCCCACTTACAAGCAGAACTCCACGCCCTCAGTTGCAAAGAACGTGCATCGCTGGACAGACGATGCCATACTACACCTGCAGGGGGGGCTAGAAATCACTGACTGGAGTGTATTCAAGACCACTGACCTTGATGTGTATGCAGATCATGTCACAGCATACATTAACAGGCTAGTGGAATAATGCATCCTAACCAGGTCTGTTCGCTCATTCCCGAACCGCAAATCATGGATGAATGCTGACATACGGAACAAACTTAATAACAAGCGACTCTGATCACTACAAGAAGGCCAAGTATGAACTCAACAATATTACAAAAACAAATTGTAAATACAGTTCGGGGGCTCTGACACCAGACGTATGTGTGGAGGTCTGAGGGTCCTCTCCAACTATAAGGGGAGCTCAGGGACAGTCACCAACAATGAACCTAACCTACCTTCCCGGACCAGCTGGCTCCTGTGTTCACCAACATCTACAATGCATCACTGCAACAGTCTGTCGTCCCAGCGTGCTTCAAAGCGACAACCATTGTGCCGTTACCCAAAAAGACCAAGGTAACATGCCTCAATGATTATCGTCCAGTGGCTTTAACACCCATTGCCATGAAGTGCCTGGAGAAACTTCGGTGTTCAACACCATCCTTCCCTCCAAGCTGGTCCTGAAACTGAGGGACCTAGGTCTGGGGTCCCCATCTGTAACTGGATTATGGACTTCCTGATGGGCAGGCCTCAAGTGGTGAAGATTGGGAACAACATCTCATCCACTCTGGTCCTCAACCACGGAGCACCTCAAGGCTGCTGCCTCAGTCCCCGGAGCTCCCCGGCTCTACTCGCTGTACACACATGACTGTACTGCCACGCACAGCAATAATCGGATTATCAAGTTTGCAAATGACACCACCGTCATCTACCTGATAAGCTAGGGCGACGAAACGGAGTACAGAGATGAGGTAGTCGAGCGGACGCGATGGTGTGAGGACAAAGCCTTGCACTGAATGTCAACAAGAATAAGGAGCTCATCGTGGACTTCAGGAGCCACCGGGGCACCCTCTCCACCATCAGCCTGGACGGGACACCGGTCGTCAGCTGCTTCCGTTTCCTTGGGCTACAGATTTCCGATGACCCACAACACAGAGGTCATGCTGAAGAAGGCACACCAGCGCCTCTATGCTCTGCGGTGCCTCAGAAAAAGCGGAATAGGCCAGAGGTGGCGAGTGAACTTCTACCGTGGCACCTTAGAGAGCGTCCTGATGAGTGGCATCACTGTGTGGTACGGCAACACCACTGCACGGGACAAGAAAGCCATGCAGAGTGTTGTGAGGATGGCAGAGAAGATCATCGGGTGTGCACTTTCATGCACTGAGGAGATCTGTAGGACCAGATGTCGGAAGAAGGCAATGTCCATCATAAAGAACTGTAACCACCCTGGGCACCATCTCTTCTCCCCCCTACCATCTGGTCGCCGGTTGCACAGCATCCGTACAAGTACTACCAGGTTTAAGGATAGTTTTTATCTGCGCCTACTGAACTGCTAGGAGCGCTGCCACTTTCAATTTCATAACATTGTTGTTAACATTACACTTACATACTTTGCTGGACTCTACTGCAAACTACTGCACTTTTCTGCACTGTATTCATAATGCTGCTGCACTACTGGCACTTTGAATGCTTTTTAATCTTTTTGCACATTGAACAGATGTTCATACCATATAACAGTCTCTTTGCTGTCCTTTTTTTGTTAATTTTTATTGTATACATTATTTTTATGGTATTGTTTTTGGAGATGTATACTGCGGGAGGGAATGGGGATTAAGCATTCCAATGTACTTGTTACAAATGGTAAATAAATATCTTGTATCTTGTATCTACCTCTACCTATAGTTTACTACCTATTATTTATTGTTTAAATACCTGTATGATAGTCATGTACATTTTTACTGTACTTACACTTATATATTAATCTTCAACTGCTGATACTACACACCCCTGCTCACTTCCTGCTGTATATACATGCCTCAATGATTATCGTCCAGTGGCTTTAACACCCATAACCATGAAGTGCCTGGAGAAACTTGTACATTTGTATATACAACATTTGCACTCTGGTAAGATACCAAATTATTCTTATTCTATCTCTGTACTGTACTTGTGCTCTACTTCAGTAGGTTCAGATCACATCTACATCATGTTATTGTGTGCAGGCAGCTGACAATGGACTGAGGATAAACCAAATCAAAACCAAGAAAATAAAACCTCCATGAAACTTATGAAGATAGATGCCACCTCTAGAGTGTGTGTTCAATGTATTAAACTAGTTTGCTCGAAAGTAAAATAATTTTGTCACAAACAGTACTGGCTGATATTTATATATATATATATGTTTATATACATTACAAAACATTGTTACAAACTGAAATGTTCCAGCAATGTAGTGAGAGAATTACGTGATAGATTCGCAAACCGATTGACAGATTTAAATATTTACATACACCAGGGATACTCAAACTTGTGAATTTTTTTAAAGGACAAGGGTCTGGAACAATGCCAATAAAGTGCATGACATAAATCAACATCCATAACATATACACATACATTCAATAGTACAGTATGGTGGCTTGAACTAGTGGGAGAAATGGCACTGCCAATGTGTGTTTATTTGCATCGTAGAAAATGTGTCAGAAATGCATGCAAAAGGCAGTGCTGAAGTGCTGAGGAGGCTAGTTCACTAGCTTCATAATTGTCTCCATGACATCTGACTATTATTTTCCAAGATTGGCACACAGCACTGACTGGTCAATGATGCAGTGGTATGACAGCAGGTCTGGATGGTGCTCTTTCATGTGCTGAACAGCCATCTTCTCTCTCTCAGTCACAGCTAGAGCTCCATCAGTTGCAATGGACACTACAGTCTTGAGGTAAATTCCCATTTCATTCAGCGGCAATAGAGGGTTTTGAGGCCTAATATGTCCTCACAAAACGTTCCCTTTGCCTCATTTTAACCTAACGAAGACGCGTAGCTGGGCGTTGTCAGTTGATTCATCAACAGCCAGTGAAAATCACTCTGCATTTTTGATGTCATCTATCAGCTGTTCTCCTGGTTGTAGAGTTTGATAAGGGTATCTGCTTACTTTTCTCAGACATCTCCTGTTTCTCCTTACCCTCCAACAAAGCCTCAGTTACTTCAGTCATGCACTCCTTCACTACTTCTGAATCAGAATAGGGCTTTTTGTGCTTGCCCAAAACTCTACTTAGAGTGAGGCTTCATTTGCTCTCTCAGGCATTGTCATAGATCTGACAAACTGTCTGTTTGTGGCTTGACAGTAAGATTTTAACTGAGTAAGTTTTGCTGTCCTCGCCTATTTGTTCTGGAGATACTGCTGTTTAAAATAGCTGTGATTCATAGTGGCGTTTCTTTGTCCATTCCTCTTTGAATTCTCGGTTATTTTTATCAACTTATGGGGACTTTGAGAACGACATGATGCCAGCATTCGCAAAACCCTGACTAACAGTGACAACAAATTGTCATAACACATAACACACGCTTCTTATTGGGGGGGGGGGGGGAACCTCGCCCCTCCCTCTCTCTAATGCAACCAATGGGAGCGTTAGACTTTCACTTTCACGGAAGTAAAAACCAAAGTTAACTTGCTGTCTGCTAAAATTACTATAGAACAGAAAGCCACACACATTTGTAATGAACAAGCTGTGTGTGTGTGTGTTAAAAAGGGCCTTTTGTCTCTTCACCCACACACACACACACACACACACACACACACACACACACACACACACACACACACACACACACACACACACACACACACACACACACACACACACACACACACACACACACACACACACACACACACACACACACACACACACACACACACACACACACACACACACAAGCGCTTGCATGCACACACACACACACTTGCACTTACAAACACACACACAGACAGACATAGCTCTGCTGGAGAAAGGTGCATTTGACAAGGTGAGAATTGCTTTTGCTCTCTTGAACCACTTCACAGGTCTCGGTTCACACACTCACTTTGGTCCTCGTTAGGATGTGTGACATTAGGAACATGCCGGAACACGGGAGCTGTTTCCACCGTCTTCTAAATTAGAGGAGTGGTTTATTTGGGTTTGATCTGTTAACTAACTTACTGTGCAGTCTTAGCTCTTTGCTAATTGCAGATGACCATTAGCGGGTCATTAACGATATCAAGCAAGTCATCAAGAATTGAATTAAGTGCTCCTATTAGTGTGCAGGAAAAGAGAGGGGGGGGGGAAATAAGGATTGTGTAAACGCTGTGTTTTCCACTCGCAGTGTGTTAGATGAATGGTGTCTGCTGGCTCCCCACGGACAAGGCTGTTAATAGATTCACTTTCATCGCACCGGGAGAAGCTCTTCATACTTCAGTTGAAAAAGCAATAAATTAAAATAAAAAAACAAGCCACAGCCAACGTCAATGGATTCGTGATTGAAATAATCATTTAAAACAGAAGCTGTGTTGTGTTGTGGACGTCACTGTTCAGATGTGATGTGTTGTCGCGCTGCTTGTGTTGGAAAAAACATGAGGACAAGACATTTAATTTCGGAGAACTGAATGTGGGGGGGGGGGGGATGTCAACAAAAAGTCCCGTTTGAATGATTATTTTTCACGAATAGTTTTTCCCCAAATCAACGTGCTATTGCAGCAGCGTAGAAACCATGCTGTAACGAATGAAATGGGATAATAACAGATAAACACATTTCCTGTACTCACACACAACCATTGCCCTTTAAATAAGACTTAATGGCAAACCGGCTTCAAACGAAATCCGAGACAAATGGGCTTGGGAACTTTCCTGGTGAGTTAAACAACGTTGTTATTTAATGAGCTGGAGAGCGCTGAAGAAAGTCAATGAAGAGCAAATGGGGGAGGAGCCCCTGCACAGCTCCATGCTGCTGCCACACTCTCTCTCCTCCCCCAGAGGGAACCGGGATGGTGCCGTGGTAAGCCAAGTATCAGATGGACTAATTGCTGTATTAGCTGTTACTTCTTTCCTCGCTGGCTAATTATTTACCCCATGTGAACATCTACACGAGGACGGAACTGAATTAAAAATAACGCTTTGTCACTGTGAGCTACAACAAAAAATACAACAACCCTGGTTTGCTACCGTGTGGGGGAGTGGGAGAGCAAGACAAGAGCGACACAAAAAATCAGATGTTTAAAAAAAAAATTATAATTTAAAACATACTTAAAACAGAGCTGAAAGGGGTCGTGATACAAATGGAAAACATTAACTGAATAGAGGATGAGGAGGAAGTGGATGTGTGGGGTCTACGCTTTTTCAACCAACGAGTGTGGAATTGGTTAGGTAATATGGCGTCTATTCTAGTATTTCCAAATATACAGTATAAGAATATGAATATCCAGTATTCATCCTCTGGCACAGGACGGCTCATTAAACAAGTGTTGAATTCAGATTTAGCTACGAGAAGAACCTGCACAATAGCCTGAATGTATAGGCTATTAGAAGGCTCAGTAGACCGGACAGGCGTCGCTGCCCCCCCCCCCTTCACAAAATACACTCACACTCACACATCTGCTTTCATCTTTCTATACCCTTTGAATATGAACTATAGGATTGTCTAGCTGTATTTTACACACTTTACTGCCACTATCATAACATTCATCAATACTGTCATTAATATTACACTATCATACCCTATAATACTTTGCTAGACTTTCTGGACTCATTACAGCTGCTTCACTGTACTGTATTGTATTCATGATGCTGCTGCACTACTGGCACTTTAAAATGCTTTTAAATGTGTTTTGCTTTTGAATGCATTTTGCACAATTCTATGTACATATCATCCTCCTGTCAGTTGTATGTTCATTTGTATTGTGTATAGTATTTTTTATGGTGTTGTGTTTTAGAAATTCATACTGCGGGAGGGAATGGGGAGTAAGCATTACATTGTACTGGTTCTAAATGGCAAATAAAAACATCTTGAATCTTGAATCTTGAATCAATAAATAACACACAAGTCACTATGTGTCATAATTATAACAGTCATGCTTTTCAGCTTGTCATTTTTAATCGGCCTGCCGATTCATTTGTAGCTAGATTTCTCGATCTCACAAGTGTCCTCTTAGCACCCTTTTTAATTGTGAAGTGTTATGTTTTGATAGGGATGTTTCAATTATCATAATACTTGTAATGTATAATCAGCCTGATTGGCCGAGAAGTGAATTGTACACAGACGCTGTGTTTATTTTCACATGGCCCGTTTTGTGGATGCTGAAGATTGGGCCGACCCTCATCTCTGTCCACGTAGTATACCATGCTATGATACGGATACGATATTATAATGCACATCGACAAATACACAAAGTACAAAATATATAGACATGGTTCCTCAGAGCATCCAAATGTGATCTTAATTACCCGTAAATAATATTGCATTGTAAAGACTTGCATGTGTGTGTGTTTACATGTGTGTGTGTGTGCGTGTGTGTGTGTGTGTGTGTGTGTGTTTGTGTGTGTGTGTGTGTTGGTGGGTGTGTTTGTGTGTGTTAATGTGTTTGTGTGTGTTAATTTCAATCCGTAATTTGGTTTCTATGTCTTCATCCATATACAAACAAAAAATAGAAAGCAGGGTAGTATGAACAATTTACTTTGAAGAATATGTATTCTTTTTGAGGTGGTTCGGGCATCTAGTAAGGATGCTTCCTGGTCGCCTCCCGAGGGAGGTTTTCCAGGCACATCCAACTGGGAAGAGACCACGGGGCAGACCGAGGTACAGGTGGGGTGATTACATCTCCACACTGGCCTGGGAACGCCTCGGGATCCCCCAGTCAGAGCTAGTCGATGTTGCCAGGGAGAGGGAAGTTTGGAGTCCCCTGCTGAAGCTGCTACCTCCGCGACCCGATTTCGGATAAGCGGGAGAAGATGGATGGATGGATGGATGTATTCTTTAAGAAAATGACAAAAAGGATTGAGATAAAAAACATGTATGAAACATGTTGTCCGTAGCTCGGATGTTGAAGCATGATTCTAGAAGCATGATTTCACTTTCATGACACATTAGCAGGACACTGAAAAACACTTGTGATTTTGTTTCACAGCAAAACCCTTGTTGAAATTACCCCCCAATCACAAAATCCTTTTCACCGGGCCTGGCTCACATCCTCAACACCAGCAACACTTTGTGAAATCCATTAGGGTCACAGAGGCCTCAGACGGCCACACTTGAATTCACACGTGAATCAGAGCTGGGCCATTATAATACTTCCTGACCCCGGTCTTTCACCTCCATACCGCTCTGAGCTTCTTCTCAGTGTGTGTGATAAATATGACGTCGCCACTGCCTCTGCATTCAGCACACTGAAACGCCACCACTCCGCTCCGTCTCCGCCACTGACCTCTCAAGGCCTTTTTTTTTTTTCATTCTCGCAGTTCGGATTCTAAAGTTTACCAATAAGGTTTATCCCTGGCCCGTTTTGCGGCCCTTAGGACGTGCTCAATGGGAGCTTCTAGGTGGGCTACCACATGGTACTCTCTGTGTGAGGTGGTTTGAACACGGGGACAAAAGTGTCCCGATCATCAACCACAGGGGAACTCAGAGCGGCCTCAACCAAACACCTGTTTAGCGTTAGTGTCTTCTGTTTCCTGGATAGGATTGTTTTCATTATCTTTATTCTAAAACATTACAGCAGGTGTATGATTGTTGATAGCTTTTTCCATGTACAATGTTTACCCCTTTTCTCGTGGGTAAAAGCCAAACAATTATGAAGCTGCCAATATCACTGCAGCAAATTGTTGTTTTGCAAGTCTTTGGCTTTGTCCTTGGGTATGGCTTTAAAGGCGTAGTGGAAATTTGTATTTGTTGCAGTCATGATAACACATATGTATGTTGACATACCTGTATGATAACCATGTACATTTTTACTGTACTTATATATGTATATGTACCATATATATACGAATCTTTAACTGTTGATATTAATGCATACCCCTGCTCACTACCTGCTGTATATACATTTATTAGATTATATTCTAATTTATTGTCAGTGTACAAGTACAGTACAGCAAAATGAATGATGTATCTTGTTGATTCAACTGCATACCCTTGCTCACTACCTGTTTATACTTGTATACTTACCTGTGTATATATTTATACCTATAATTCTGCACATATCTCATACCTACTCTATTTGTTATTATATACCTGTTTTTAGTAGTAGTTTTTAAGTAGACGTTTATTACCATGCACTATACTGCAACATTGTCAACATTTTGTGACCAGAATATATTGCATATAAAATGTAAGTGTATGTAAAGCTGTATATTACAAAATCGAAATCCAATTGATTAGATATAATTTAGGCCTACAGACATCACTCAACAATCTTCATGGTCGAAATGCAAATACTTAGCAGACACACATTTATATTTCAATAAAATTCGATATTTAAGAAATCCCACGACACTTTTATTACCACGTTTTCCATTTGGTGTAATGTGTCCGTCCTCTGCAGTGCTGAGCGGCTGCACCGTCTAGTGCTTGCTGCTAGGGGTTAATGACTATGAAAGTCGTTGTTTTACAAGCGTAGCGGAAAACTGCTGTTCAACGATCACCTTGGGAACCAGTGGAGTGACCTCGGAAGCAAGACGTGTTTGTATTTTGTACGTGTGTGTGTGTGTGTGTGTGTGCAAGGTTCAAAATGAACACCTGCCACCAGCTAAAGGCGTATTGATTTGACAATTAGGCAGGTCAAAAAAATGCATGTTACTTGAAATAATTGCTTAGCCGGTAACATCTTTCCACTCTGGCAGGTAAAAAGACTATTCTAAAAGTACATTTAAGACCTTGTGTGCGTGTGTGTGTGTGGGTGTGCGTGTGTGTGTGTATGTGTGTGTGGTTGCGTGGACTATGTCTTTATGATCATGAATGCAAATCAGAGAGGGTGTGTGTGTGTGTGTGTGTGTGTGTGTGTGTGTGTGTGTGTGTGTGTGTGTGTGTGTGTGTGTGTGTGTGTGTGTGAGCGTGCATGTGTAATGGGGAAGGGTCAGTTGAATTGTGCGGTTGTGCATGTCTTTTTATATCTTTGCAATCAAGAATGTACTTTAGTGTGTGTGTGTGTGTGTGTGTGTGTGTGTGTGTGTGTGGGTGTGTGTGCGCGCGCATGTGTGTGTGTGTGGGTGGGTATATACATGCGTAAGCTGGTATTTTCATTTTATGGACATGAATTCTTATTTTTAGCCCTTTGAGTCCTGTTTTATTTAACAACCGTAATAGTCTCATCATTGTTGTATCGTGTTGTTTAATGAACTGATCTAAATGACAATGGAACCGTAATGACACCCCTCAATAAATATTTAATCTCACTGCAGCAAGCTCCATCACCTTGTGGAGACCAACACCATAAAAGGATATGCTATTCGTGAACATCTACTATGGAATACCATATGTCTTACATATATATATATATATATATATATATATATACGTATATATATCAGTGGCGAACCGTCTCTATCACAACTGGACGTTCTGTAGACCACCAACACCACCAAAAAAAAAAAGAAATGTGGTTCTCGTCAGGCGGACGTCACGGAGGCAGTGACTTTATGCGTTATCTAATTTAGGCAGATAAGATTGTCGCAGCCAATTTCCAAGTTCACCATAGCTGGCAAAGCAGTGTCCATGTAGTGAAGTAACAGCCCAACACAGACCACCACACACAGGCTATGGATGAATGACTGTACTGGTACTGTACTGTAGCTCGCTACATCATCACACCATTGGGGCCTTCTCCACTCAGCTACGACTATTACCAATGCAATGAAAGATCAAGTCAAAACTCTCAATTTAAATGCACAACAATGCTTAAATAACAAACTCAAGACAGCCATTAACTAATCATTCAACAAGTGTGTGGAAACAAAATGCAACAACCAGCTCAACGAGACGCAACACTGAGACAAAACCAGCAAAGACAAATGAGTCTCACTCACCAATGATGTTCACTTAAAGACCAAATCCATTCTCCTGTCCTTCTGGATGAATGTTTCGACAATCCGGTCATAAAGCTGATCACTGCTTTTCAGATCCAAAATAAGTTCAATAGCTATGGAAGCTAATGCAGTGAGTCGGGATTGTCATGTTCTGTTCCTCGCATGTGTTTTTATCTGTTTGAGGGTGGAAAATGTCCTTTCCAGAGAGGCAGTGGTGACGGGGATCGTTAAAACTTTTTTATGTCAATCTTTTCACTGAATGGTCATCTTTAAAAGGGTACTAACAACAATTCTGCAACAACATCATCTTCACCTGTTGCCATTTTGACGTAAAAAACCTACGTAGAAAAAAACCAATGTAGCACTAAGCTAGATCCTCTGTCTCAAGCCTTAGCCTTGGACCTTCTAGCGCACTATGGAACTGTGGGGAAATCTGAAAGATCAACCAATTGATCAACCAATATATGATTGGTTGATCAAATTGTCAATCCAAACGTACGCTGTCATTCAGTTTAAGGGCCAAGGCATTCGCGAGTACTTTGGTTGAAGGATATTCTTCCCAGCAACCTCGAAAAAATATCTGATTGGTTGCATTGTTTTTCTAACACAAAACCACTCAAATGCGTAGTGCATGGACCGAGAAAGACAAACAAATCAACGTAACAATTTAATATAACAAATCAACAACACAGATACGATTCTCATTTATTTATTTAATTTCCATTTTATAAAATTGTATTAATACAATTAATTTGAATATTTTTGTTTCATCTGAGGTTTCCAGGGTCTTCTCTGAATACCTTGAAGGCCCTGATGCTTCACCACTGATCAATGACTCATCATTGATTCTGCTGTATGTTAATTACTCATATTTCAGCAGTTTTTGTTTATTGATGTGAAAATGGCGCTGTGTCATAAAAAGGTTAAAGATTATTTTGCAATTATGGTGGCCTTGTAATGATTACTCTCATTAAAGACAGACAGATATAGAGACAGACATAGAGAGAGAGAGCGAGAGAGAGAGAGGGAGAGAGAGAGAGAGAGAGAGAGAGAGAGAGAGAGAGAGAGAGAGAGAGAGAGAGAGAGAGAGAGAGAGAGAGAGAGAGAGAGAGAGAGAGAGAGATAGATAGATAGATATAGATACACATTTGTGGATGTCAGCGAAAATTTCTCCCGGCTGAATCCGTCCTCCACACTTGTTTGACCTTCACTGGGAAGCCTTTGATTTTTTTAAGCGCTTGATATTCTCTGGCCTTCTTCGCCCAATGGGAACGTGATTCTATTTTCTCCAAACTACATTGAAAGGTCATTTGGCTATACGACTCCATACAAACATTTGAGGTTCAAGAGGTTAATGTGTGTCTGGTAAAAAGCAGTTTGAATTTAGCCCAGATGAGGGGCGTTGGTATAAACTATGCAGTCTGCAACAGCCTCACTTTGTTCAGTGTTTTCCTTTCAATTGCTCTACTAACATTCAACGGTTCACACACACACACACACACACACACACACACACACACACACACACACACACACACACACACACACACAATCACATTTCTATCTTCCAAATGATAGACCTCTATAATAAATACGAATATCTGACCTTCTTTTGACATTCCTGTGAGCATGTTCTGGTTGAGTGTTTGTATAAAGTGTGTGCCCCCGTGGGACGGACCACGCTGTGAATTCAAGGAAAGAAACGTCGCTGCTAATTTGTCCTCGGAGCTCCATCCCCGTCCTTGTTCTCTATGAGACCAAACATTCAGAGTAGATTGTAACTGCTCCAATGTTTGCCCCTTCACTGTTACATGTAATTAATGCAACGTGCCCCCATAAACCTGATTACATCATGGTGTGTGTGTGTGTGTGTGTGTGAATATACCCAGCCTTCTTATTGTTAAATACACCTGCTTGTAAACTCTCTAACAGCCTAAGCGCCAATTGTGTGGCTGCAACTCATCCCATAAAGAAAGCAGACATGGTTGTGTCTGTGTGTATGTGTGGTTTTGTGTAGTGTGTGTGTGTGTGTGTGTGTGTGTGTGTGTGTGTGTGTGTGTGTGTGTGAGTCTGTGGGTGTCTGTTTGTGTGTGTGTGTGTGTGTGTGTGTGTGTGTGTGTGTGTGTGTGTGTTGCCGGCTGTGACTATAATCTCCCATTCTTTCTCCGGGACATGCAGAAGGATGCCGTGGCGGCACAGCATGGATCCACGCATCCCGTGATTCATCCCAGACGTAGCGGCTGGAACGGCGTGGGTGGAATGTGTTCTCCCGGCACACCATAGGCTCATAAACATGGATATTACAAACAAACATCATTCGAATGTCACAGTGTACAGTCGACCGTGTGTGCCCCCTCCCTTCCCCCTCCCCCCTGTGGTCTTGACCAAACTGCGCTATTGTGGTCTACCGTTCAGCCGGGATAATTACCGGCATGTGGCGAAGCACACTTTCAGCAGATCTCATTGTCATGGAGGCTTGGCGGGACGAGGTGGAACAGGAGGGTCCCCAGTGGGGGGAGCGTGGGACTGATACCTCTGCAGGAGAGCTCCATAGCCGGAGCCGTGGACCGGTTGATCCTGGAGGAATGCTTTCCCTGGGCCTCGTTGGATCTGTACCGTCGCGCGGGGGGGAGGGGGGATTCTTCTCTCTCTGGGATTATGTATTGCATGCAAAATAAATCCTGGGGGTCGTACTCGGTGCTAGACCGATGTAGTTAATAGAGCATAGATAGATCTAATAGAGTGTAGATCAGGCGAGGTGCAGGGGTAGGAAGTACTTTACTTTACTTAAGTGTCATTAAGGTCACTTGCACTTTATACTTTATAATGTCTATACTTAGCATACTGTCTATACTTAGCATACTGTACATACTATACTCCATGACATACTCAAATGACATTACATGCACAGTGACATTAATTTTACCGCTGAAAATGACCCTCCATCATTCGTTTTACTATGCACCCATACAAGGGTGGTGTTTTTTTTGTATTGTTTTTCACAGACATTGGCTTATGTGGCTACGGGGCAGCTTCAGTAGTGCACCGGTCATTTGGAGATCAATTATCTGATGTCAGCTACCCAGCTAGCATGGACGCTCCAATGCTGTGAGACAGCAAAAGGTGTACCAGAGAGAGCACATGTAGTTAGCCGTCCCTCAGCACTACAGAGTCGTTGAAATGATAATCCCCATCTGCGGATGACTTCCTGGGTCCTCCTTAGATAGTCTCATACGTCAATCATTATTTAGAAGAAAGATTTTAAACTCAATGACACATATGGAGCATGGTATAGTACGGCTCTTTAAGATTCCTTGCTTGCATTTTAAATTGGTTGGTTGGAAATTAAATCTCTTGGACATGAGGTCCCATGTTTGTGTTTAAAGTAGGCGAAAGAGTTCCTGTTTAATATATGCATTGCATTTACCACAATTATTAAATAAAAATACAGGGTATATCATCATTATCATAACAGGCAAGTATAGCAGATGGTTCAGGCTTGTGGAACACAGACAACTACACATCTTTCTCATTAGATAATGTCTCATTCCCAATTGCAGATATAGAGGGGGGCTGGTCGTTACGGTAATGTATTAGCTGTTAGACTGCATCGGATTCATTTAGTAAGACTGTAGGTCTCGTGGAAATACACACACACACACACCCACACACACACACACACACGGACACACGGACACACACACACACACACACACACACACACACACACACACACACACACACACACACACACACACACACGGACACACGGACACACACATACACAATTAAGAACATTGATTTACCAAGCAAAATTAGATCAAACATAAAAAAAAAAGCAAAGAGTATATTTAATTTGCGAGCAAAGCCATTCTCGGCCCCATCCACCGGCACGCAGGGCAGACTTTTGTCTTTAAAGAAAAGGAAGGGAACGAGTACAAAAGGAAATGCATGTGTTGTCATTGAGGATTAAGGTGAGGGGGCCGCAGCCACTAAGGAGATGACACTTTAACAGCTGCTGCAGGGGGGCCATGCTAACTATCTGTGACTGATCACCAGGGTGACGGATGTGGGATCTAATGCAGGGGGAAAAGGGGGTCAGGGGCCTTTCATTGTAAACAAAGCCATCACCCTTCTTGACAAAGGCCTGTGGTAGAAGAGCAGAGGAGATGGAGGGAAGGAAGGAGCAGTGAAGCAAAGCGGTCCATGTATGCACATACTCACGCAGAGAGAGGATTGTGACTTTGCATTCCTCGGAGGAGGAGGTTGTACGACGCTTGACACGCCCGAGAACATGTCGGCGCTCTGTACCAAAAACAACAACATTTATTTAACCCTACTGTACCCAGCTGAGGTACATGAACCTGTAGTGCACCCGTAGCCTTGTTGGCGTATAGGCTATAACATTCTCACATTGGAATCGAACACAGTTGTGAGCTTTATATGAACACAATGTGATGCCTTATGCCTGCGGCCGTCCTGGTCGGCAGGACGTGTTAAATATTCACATGGATCTCTGCACACACGTTGCTACTGCGTGCAATGCTCCAGCGCTGCCAGACATGGTCTACAGAGCTATTTGTATTACTCCACTGCCCCTCTATGGGATAGCAAAGTACTATCTGCCTTAAAGTGTCATTATATTTATTATACTGCTTTGATTATAATAAGACTTGTATTAAAAATCAATAAAGAAAAAAGAAAAAAGGCAACAATCTGCAAATCTAGTGAAGTAGCCTGATGGCCTTGTGTCTTCCGTCTGCAAGGTGAGGAGAGAATCCTCGCAGAATCCATCATGTTTTATTTATATCCTTAAAAATGTACAGAGGGTTACAAACAGCTGGCCACATCAGCAACTATAATTCATGTGGACACTGATTAGGGGGTGTGCTAGCTGGCGTCAGCAAAGTAGCGGGGCTAATTTCACAAACGGCGGAGTATTTGACAAATTGAAACTATGTTAAACAATTAATTAACACGAGAGTTTGTCGACAACAAAAACGGGCCGACAGTTATCTACACACACTTACAGTTATCAGCCTCCTTGTCACGCACACGTATTACACCGCTCAGAATAACAAGCCAACACACACCAACACCGAGACATTCACACCCTAGCGTGCTCACAGGAAAGAGGCCATGCTTTCCGTGT
This sequence comes from Muraenolepis orangiensis, assembly GCA_027704905.1. Taxonomy (NCBI): domain Eukaryota; kingdom Metazoa; phylum Chordata; class Actinopteri; order Gadiformes; family Muraenolepididae; genus Muraenolepis; species Muraenolepis orangiensis. The sequence continues at coordinate 20,572,602 of CM051004.1, forward strand.
GCGGCATTTACAACTGAACAGAATTTTGAGGATCCGATGACACGGCGAGGTTCCATGAAGTGCGGTTGGCGGCACGGTAGCAATTAGCCGACTGGCAGAAAAAATGTCATTTTGGGAAATTTGGGAAACCCAAGGACATCGTGTGACAGAATAGCCACAGACACTTCTGCTAACGGCTCCTGTAATTAAAGACTAACCGTTATCACTTTGCTTTTTCCCTCCCAATAAAGACGTCGTTAGCAGACATTCCAATGTTGTATCAGATCTCTCTGATATTGACTTCACCCTCTATCATTTCAACCCTTTATTTTGGTTAAACAAACAACAATACAAAATAATATCCTGACAACAAAAAAATGACAAACAAAGTCAGGTGGCTATTGGCTGGCCAGCAGCCCATCCATCCATCTTGGGGCGGAGTCCTTGTCGGGGCTCGCCCTTGAACAGAGCAGAAGGTGTCTGAGGTCTGTCCACGTGTTTATTATTAACTTGGATATATAATATAATTAACGGCTTTATGCACGGTGACCGTTGGGGCACTGATAGGCCTCCCTCTGCTGGGGGTCTCCCGATGGGGAATAATCATTTATTGAGGGAAAAAAACACTAATTATATGGCTGATAGTAATTTATGACTACACACACATACTATTTTAGGAACAGCCATAACCAATGGAAGTTAGGGCTTGGAATTGATCCAAAGCAAGCCAGTCGATCCTTCACTGACCGTGGCGACCTTGAACCTTGGAAGCCTGACCTATGTTGGTGGACGTGTCATCGGAAATGGGCATAGACATGCCACTGTGCATAGCAGCACAGCAGTAGTGCTATCGCACGTCCTGATCTAAAAGTCAATGGGAGTTGTATTGACCTACATGGGAGAGGGTTGTGCCAATGAAATCCCACAAGCTGTTCTACAAACTTATATCTCCTATTTTCTCCTCCACCTTCAGTGTTTGGGCCCTTGCTGTTTTTCCTTGCGTAAACAATTTACACATAGTTCAACTCCATAAACGGGATGAGCTTTTTCGAGATTGTCAATTTGCTCTAAAATAGATCTACCACCTGCAGCCGTGGACTCTGCTTCACACCACTGAAGTGGCTTCCCCGGGCTCTTCCGATCACAAGACACAGGTCATTGATGAGTAGGAACCAGCTCATTGTAAAGTTCAGAATAGTTTTTCAAGCCATGCAGGTGGTAAGTGCTGACTTGTCTGCCCTACTGGTGATAGCTGGTTCAACCTGTGGGCCTTGATTGGCCAACGCACCACAGGTGTGCAGCCTCACCCAGCATCCCCAGAGTTTTATTAGTCTGACTCGGGCCAGGTGAGGCTGCTTCAACCAGCCTCTAACCACACACACACTCCACATGTTCCTCCCAAAAGAAACAATTCTGCTGAGCGGCAAAATATGTTTGCATTGCCTTTGCATAATCATGATTCAGATTCTGGATTTGCCTCACACTAGCAGCCCGAAACAGTGTGAAGTCAGAAGAGGACAGTCAAGTGTGTCAGTAAAGAATGACTGTGGGCTGTGTGCAGAGCCACCAGCTGGCATGAATAAAGATGCCCATTGGCTAGTTTTTGATGAGGTTACAAAGGCTTTAATGACTTCTCCATTGAAAACAAGAAGATCAGGCCGTCATAGAGTCACTGGCTGTACATGTGATGCACACAGGCCGACGCTTTGAACTGGACGCTCATGGATATCCCCCTCGAAAGGTTTTGAAAAAAGGGTTTTCCTTTGAAAGAAAAAAAAACAGCAAACTCACCTGTATTCTACAGCCAATTGTTGGAGTGGCTTCAATGAAACACCACCTCTCTGGATGAACTCTGTCTGCCACACTCAACACATCTTCTGCACACTCAACAAAGTCCACCCCCACCCCTGGCCATCCCCACCGTGTCCTACTCACGTGGTCCAATCCCAAGCCTTTATGGGCTTCACACCCACCGCCATACTCTCTCTTTTCCTTGTTTGGGCCTAAATGCGCTGAATTGGTGTGAGCATTCCTTTATTGTGGGATTTATCCATGAGCAACACATGGAGGTGTGAGGATGGGAGGGCCATGTGTGTGACGGTGGGTCCCTGATGTCCCACTGCTCCACTGTGATGGTTTTTTCATGTCGGGGGCTCACACATGGTAAATATTTCAGTACTACTCCCGGCTGAAAGACGGGCAGACTTCCAAGGTTAAGGCATAGTATATAGGGGCGGATATCCTCGTCGTTAGTGAGACAGGAGCTGCCAGGGAAGCCAGGAAGATTGTGGAGGAGGGAGGGGGGGTGGAGAAGGTAGAGGAAAGAGGCCGTTTTCCCTTTTGGGGAAAGCGGCCCGCCTACGAGCTTGTCAATGACAGCAGATGACGTTCCTCAACGGGGAGGGAGAGCGAGGTGCGAGACGCTGGGCGACGGCGGGGGAGGCTCGCTTGGAAGAAGCCACGGTGGCGGCGAGCCAACTCAGAGCTGGCGTGTTTATAGAAAGTCTGTTTTGTACCGCTCTCATGGTAGTTGGCTCAGGGCTTGACATTTGTGACGCAAGCCGACAGAGACGCCGCGTGGTGTGCAGGTTGGGCTGCCCAGGACCAAATGTCAACCTGCTGCTGAAAGGCCCTGGGTGGGTATGGTTCAACACACACTGGGCCAGAACCAATGCTCAAAACATTTCTTTACAACTTCAGCTTGTCAATTCTTGTCCAGAATTATATATATATAAACATTATATATATACACTTGTATGTGATGCAAGTATATATACCATGTGCCATATGTTTCTCGGATGGTTCCTAAAATCTTTGCAGTCATTTTTATTTTATTACCACTGCTAAATGCATTGCATTTGCCCTAAGACAACGACTACACTACTATTACTCTAACCACTACTCAGGAGAGGGTCAGGCAAGACACATTACTGAAGAGTGACTCCAACTCTTAAGTAATCGTTGCCAGGGCCAGTGCCACACCCCCCTACCCCCACTCCCTCTCCATCACACACACACGCACACACACACAAGCATGACCTCTGGTTGAAGCAGTACGTGGCAGATCCGCTTCTTACGGAGCTCCTTGCTCACAGGTGCTGAGCGACAGCAGAAGGACACCTGTCACGGTCTGACGCTACACAGGGAGGACACGGCTATTGATTCGGCCGCCACACTTTGTGGGGAGAAGCCTGCGTTGTGTTCAGGGCGGTCGAAGAAGAAAGTGCCCTGAGGGGATACAGGAGTAGCTCTGGACGAGACCCTCTCAGGGGGAATTCAGAGGGGAAAATATCAGTCACATTGTGGTTGGAGATTGGGGTCATTTTTGGTGTTACGCCTGTCAGATTACAGTAACCTGTTACAGTGTAATTACACACTATGTAACAGCATGCACTGAATTCCTGGTAATATTATGGAACAGCACGGTGTGGTGAGCGTTTGGTGTAGTGAGGGTCGGGTTAAGTTCTTCCATAATGTTATTACATATTAAGAACATGCTGTTACAGGTTACATTGCTTATTACACAAGGACAATAATGTAAAGTGTTAACCTGAAAAGGGTTTTTGTTCAATTATATATATATATATATATATATATATATATAAAACAATACAGGTCTACACTCAATTCTAAACTTTGCTTCTGTTTTTTCATGTCAACTTTCATCTTGTTGTGTTGGTTAGTTCAGGCTGACCCTGCCCTTTAAATACCTCCCACATCACAATTTATTTACATGCTGCCTCAGTCTGAGGACAGAGATGGCTCCACGCAAACAAGCCTGTTGTCAGAGCAGAAGTGATATTTACAGAGGTTTTGACTGCTTCCCAGTGGTGTGTGTTCTACAATAAGTATTCCTGGCCAGTATTAAATTAAAAGTAAATGGACTGCACACAATTCTGGAGAGACGCAAAGTGCAAGCTGCACTGTATGTGTGTGTGTGTGTGTGTGTGTGTGTGTGTGTGTGTGTGTGTGTGTGTGTGTGTGTGTGTGTGTGTGTGTGTGTGTGTGTGTGTGTGTGTGTGTGTGTGTGTGTGTGTGTGTGTGTGTGTCTTACTGTAAATCAAATGCGGTTGAAGTCACATAGTTTCTATCCACTGCACTGAATACTGAATAAACATACTGAATAATGCATTAGAACAAAGAGTTATGTTACAAAGATATTGAATTGATAAAAAAATATTGCTTTCATATTATATATATATATAATAAATCATGTGTTAACCCTAACCCTAACCCTAATTTGGTCTTGAACGCACCTTCACACAAAAGCACATACATTGGAGGGAGTTACATGTATATCCAACAAAGACACATTTTGATGTATAATAATGTAGTGATGGTTATGTATTTAGCATTTTAAATCATTTTATAAATTTCATTTTTCAATAAAGGCGTGCATACATCATCATGTATGCACTGGTATTCATTTTTATTGGCATGCATTTTACCATCCAAACTAATGGATGGTTAAATTCTAAATTAAAGGAACATGGTATTAAAATATAAGGGAAAATGTCCATTGATCAGGTCTGTACATTTAAAAAGGTTTTTGTTTCCAATAATAGTTAAATAAGAGCAGAACATGTGTAGCAAGCATTACAATCACCAAACACACACACACACACACACACACACACACACACACACACACACACAAACACAAACACACACACACCCGTTGATGTTCATGCAGCTGGATGTCATCACTCTCAATGTCTGGATGGCCTCAGGTCAGCAACAACAATCTGTTAATGTTTCATGCTTGAGTATCTCTGCTGTGCATGCAAGACTGTGTGTGTGTGTGTGTGTGTGTGTGTGTGTGTGTGTGTGTGTGTGTGTGTGTGTGTGTGTGTGTGTGTGTGTGTGTGTGTGTGTGTGTGTGTGTGCGTGTGCGTGTGCGTGTAGATTGTTCTATGGTGTGAGAGATTCATAATTTAACTTTCTCATAATGTCATAATGTAACGCCACATTTCTCGTTTCTATGCAAACATAGACAACTGTTTCCAGTCCACAGTTTACACCGTCAACTATTTAAATTCCCATTTTAAATGTAGCTGATCATCCAGTTCAAATGTGTCCACATTTCCCAAATAATTTACCTAGCAGCATCATCATTGCTTAAGTGTTACTTTTTCTTATGCAAGAGGCAAGTTGTTGAGGAATAAAGTATGTAAAAATGGAATATTGCAGTACTATATTCCGGCCTAGGGGTGGCACTGTTGCCTCACCATCCAGCGAGAGCTTCTTGCTCCTACCGGTCAAATTTGGGCCGAGTGTGAGGAGATATTGTATACACCAGTAACGTGCGGTGAGGTTCGTGGCTGGGGAGGCACTGACTCTTTCTTAGTCAGATTTACAAATATATGAATTCAACAGAGTAGCATCAATTCACCATTCAACTGGCTGCTTGCACATTGACTACTGGTTATGTTTAATATCCCATATCAGCATTCATTACACACACACATACCTAAGATATATATTTGGCCAAAGAAGAACGTTACATTTATAGCGGCTCAGAGAGAGCGCTCTTCACCCTCCGTGTGTTATGTGCCATCACAATTCATACTAATTTCATACAAATTAAAGTATATACAGTCCGCAACAAAAAGACATATGTAGTTTAATTTTTATTATATATATATATAATCTTCCATTTTTCCAGTCAGGGCAAAAAATATAAATAAACGGACTGACTGCGGTGCACTTGACTTTCTCTACTTGACTTTCTTAGCTAGCATATAACCCACAATGCCATCTGTCTGTAACTCGAAGAGCAGAAGAGCAATAGCAGAACAAGCCTGTGTGCTCACACACGCCCCCTTCAGGGAGGCAGAGGTACTGGCTGCCTCCCTTCCTGCTTTTTCACTGCGACGTTATGTCAGATCAGCAAGACTAATATGTTATACACATAGGTGAAATACATGACCAAGACTATGGAATGTGAGGACATATAATACAAGTGTGTACAGCCGTTGGTGACATACAGAGAGATCAATTGGAATGCGCTCAACCCAGTTTGGGAGGGATTGCGCAATCGGGGTTATGTGGTTGTGAGAATTAGATGTCATTTCACTCCTTTCTGCAATTGATCTGTGAATGAGAGAGAGAGAGAGAGAGAGAGAGAGAGAGAGAGAGAGAGAGAGAGAGAGAGAGAGAGAGAGAGAGAGAGAGAGAGAGAGAGAGAGAGAGAGAGAGAGAGAGAGAGAGGTTTTGTGGCACACAGGCCTACTTGCGGGCCCAATTGAAGCGTCTCTGGAAGCAGCGGGGGGGCAAGTGTCAACACGCAGCAGGGGGCAAGCTACCGCCTGCAATAATGCTGGCGCTATGAGTCTATAGGAGGATTAGGAAGCCAGAGATACAATCACTTTAATGTCACCTATAGAGAAGGCGTGTCTGCCCGTATTCACATCAAGGCACAGCAAGTCTGTCCATCTATGCTTAAGTGTTTTCAAGTGACTGGGAGATGAAGCAGATAAGAGATAAGACACCAAAACCTTTCTCAGGAAACATCTATATATTATATTTTCATAAACAGGCCATTGAATTAACATTCAATATTCATATCTTATCAAATCAGTCTCCTAATTTACAAATCACCCAACATGTTCTCGCTCAGGAAGCAGCGCACACTTTGCTTCCTTGGATTACACTTTGTGATTACACTTGGATTACACTTTCCTGAACATCACCGTTCCCAGAGAGTGTGAGAGAGAGAGAGAGAGAGAGAGAGAGAGAGAGAATTAAATTCAACAATTCATCTTATTTCCAATAATGTCCAATTTCATCCCCCTAGTTAGTCACGGTTACTATTATTCATTGATGCCTAACTTGGTTTGCTGTCGGCTCAATTTCCTCCAATCCTTTTGGCGAGGATGTGTGCCAGTCAGGATGAATTGAGCCAAAGAAAGTCATTTATTGGACTGACGTTCGAGTCTGTTGCTTGTTACTGAAGCGGGCGTCACACCTCACGCCAGGGATTTGCTGGTGTTACAGATAGACGTGAATACATCATGCTACATGTGCAGTGCTGGAGCTTTCTATATGGGGGTGACTTTGGTGCTGTAATCACACATTTGATTGGAGTATAGCTTCGGGATAGCGTTCATTATAGGAGTGGACACCAGATAGGTAAACGTCAACGTTTGTCATTGGCATTGTCATTACATGGTTGTAGAACCTACAGTGAAGTGGCTGTCTAGTTCTACGTTCATTGTGTGCAGCAGTAGAGAAAAAGAACAAGAACAAGAAGAACAAACAAAACTTTCTGCTCTGAGAAACAGAGCAGAAAGCTGTCGAAGTGTGTCGAAAGTTCATGAATGGAAAATTATCATTTGGATCATAGTCTATCCCATTAGATTGTTAAGTTATTCGATTCAGCCCACAGGAGCCATGAATGTGACAGTGGGGTGACACAACACATCAACACTCTAAGCCAGTGTAGTGGTGGTGGTGTCTGCAGGACACGTCTGGGCCGTGGCAGGGTTGGATCACACCAAGAGGAACTGGGGCTGGCAGAAGGATGACGACGCTTCAGAACCCGAAGGAAAGATCGACTGCTGCATCCTTTCACCCATGATAAAAATCCTATATCCATTACCACCCATGATATTTATCCTATATCCATTACCATCCATGATATAAAACCTTTATCCATTACAACCCATATTATTAATCCTATATCCATTACCACCCATGCAATTACTCCTATATCCATTACAATCCCTCATATTACTGTAAACATAGAACCAAACCTAAAATCAAATCTTCCAACATAGTTTGTCCTTTCAATCTACTTCAAACTACTTGTGTATGTGTGTGTGTGTGTGTGTGTGTGTGTGTCTGTGTTTGGAAATGTTACATAACATAAATACATCTTTTATAATAGTTTCTCTAGTCTGATACTGTAGTGTGTCAATAAATGTGCACTGATAGCAGTCTGCTTCTACTCAATACGAGGGTTACTAACGACCAACAGCTACTAATATTATTTTTTTAAATCACAATAATAATAATAATAATTAATCTGGAAATCATTTTAACCTCCTAGCATCCACTTTTACCGTAGTGTTCGCCTAGCCTGGTAACACTAGCAGCAGCCTAAATTAGCAGCTTGTCTTGAGTGGAATGCCATCAGTGGCCTCTCGTGGCTGCTGACCCTCAGGGTAATAGACCCTCTGGGATCCATCGATGCACCCATGGGTAGGACCCTTCAGGCTCTAATGGTGGGCTGGCCATAGAGCTTGGCTGGGTCACGGGAGGTGAAGAGTTCTCTGCCTCAGCACCACCAGCACCAGGAGGTCTCAGCACCACCAAAGTGCTGACCGGCCCTGGGTAGTGATGGGAGCATGGGGACATACACAGGCTAACACACCCACCCAAGTCACTCCTTTCACCAGACCTTATCAATGGCCAGCTCTCTGCTTCTTCCTTTGATTAGGAATTTAATAGAACACTAGTCATGCAATAAAAAGGAGCCCTGCAGGTGCCACATTATTACACTCACAGAAGCGTTGGTAGGATTCATCAGCTCCACCTCTAATTGAAGCTTTACTACTGCATGTGCTTTGGGACCAGACAATCCAACCTGAACCTCACTACCACCTCTGTTGTTGTTGGTCCAACAAACTACACCCAAATTTGTACTACTACACACTTTCTTCACTATCAAGAGATTATCATCATCATTGCTAGGTCCAGAACAAAGATGTATTTATTGAACACACACAATTCAGAACATAAATGCAAACAGACTTAAATTAAAAACCACAAAGACAAAGGATAAACAGGTACTCCCTATAATTCATGTGGTTTATGTGATAGTGCTGTGCTGCCATCCAGACAAATACACTCTCAAAATTAAACAATTTGTCTCTTGCATTGAATTTTTGCTAATTTGCTTTTCACATTTCAATTCTAAATCTGGAGGATTTAATCTTCTTTATTGGGCACACACAGTGACATTTGTTTCTAGTAGTATTAAACCCATCCTAGTATTAGGAGCAGGGGCGTTTCTAGGGTTTCTGAGGGCCCTAGGCAAAATTGGCGTATTTTGGGGGGGGGGGGGGGGAAGGGCATCCAAATTAAAGAGAGCCTCTTTCATTTTATTACAGAGCCTCAAAATTACAGAGAAGCAACATCGGGGGGGGGATGATCGCGATCGAGAAGTCCAACGAGGGGGGGGGGGGGGGGGGGGTGATCGCGAAGTCCAAGGGGCAAGGGAGGGGGGAGGGGTGATCGCGAACATCATTAAGCGCGCGCAGGGGGGGGAAATATAATCTGTCTTCCTCGGGGCCCCTTCCAGCTCGGGGCCCCAGGCGATTGCCTACTTTGCCTACACTGTTGCGACGCCCCTGATTAGGAGCAGTGGGCAGCTATTTTTATTTGTGTGAGGGTCTGGTGCCTTGCTCGAGGGCACCTCGCCAGTGCCCAGGTGTTTTGGGGTCTTGAACTAGTGAAATTCCAGTTCTTAAGCCAAGTCCAAACAGACTGAGCTATCCTGCCGTCCCATTATCTTAATTATAATTATTATTATAATTATTATTATTATTATTATTAATAATATTATTCATATTATTATTATTATTATTATTATTGTTTTAACACCACAGCAAAGCACTAGAAACAACTAGAAATACACACAAGCCAATACTAACTCGGGGTATCCAACATTATCGTAGCCTACACCATATCATCACAATTTAAGCAGATGTTACAAGATTTGTATTGGCCATTTGTAACAAGTACATAGGAATGCTTACTTCCCATTTCCTCCCACAGTATAAATCTCAAAAACAACCATAAAAATAATATGTACAATCAAATATACAAAAAAGGGCAGCAAAGGGACTTAAATGATATGTACATTGTTTTAAAAAAAAGATATTCAGATTAAACTCAACCCAAATAAAAAGAAGCAACGCACACACCGATTTCTTGGCTCACCAGCCGTCACATTACAACATCAGCCATTACAACGCATGCTGATCTGCAGCCATCTGCCATCACACTTCTCCCCACAACCAGGATGGCTTCATTGATACACTAATGACTAATGACTGTGGAACAACCTTCCAGAGGCAATTAGTCTGGCTGACTGAAATGGTCTACATCGCCTCTCATTAAAACTTTTATTACTGAAAAATAATTGATTTACATTTTTTTGGACTTTTTTCAGAGATTAAACATTATATAACAATACATGGACTCAGCAAGTCAAGGCATTATGAGACTGCAGCTTGAAAGTCAACCGGCAGCTCAGCCTTGCTCTGGGATCGCTCTGCAGACTCCAGGAATCCAGAGGGCTTATGTAATTCTGTGCGGCAGCGAGCGTTTTGGTGTCGATCACATGTGCCCAAGGCAAGGTGCTTCCCAGAGGCCATTTGTCTCATCCTCCCATGTTCCAGGTGCAGAGCACGGTGTAAGAGAGAGCTTTGGGACCCAGACCATTTAAGAGATATCCACACCAAAGCCGTGCGTATTGGTTCTCCATTGGTCCCACAATTGATCCTCTCCTCTCTCTGCATATGAAGATATAATCCCCTGTTACTTTACATTGTCATTTTGAACAGAGCTTTCCAGATGACTTGGATGCGTTAACAAACATGATCACGACGCTGTCAGGAACAGTAGTGCATGTTGATGTTGACTTGATCCTAAGCATGACGTTGTAGTTCCCTGGTAGCAGTGAGACATGATATCACGGTGTGTTATATTGAGTCCTTGGCGCTATGCACGAGGCTAATGAGTTTTCTCTATTCAGGGTTACACAGTCATTTTTTAGTTTTTAATTATATTAGAAAGTTCCACATTTGCCACCAGCAATTAACATGGCTACTTGCGGGCCCCTCCCGAAGACAAAGAAACAGGTTGATGAGGAAGTGTTTGAATAGTTATGAACAGCGCAGATGGAACATGCTAGAGCTCTCTCCTAGAGTGTGTGTGGTGGAGGCAGTTTTAACCTGTGAGCCTTGATTAACAACGACCCACAGCTGTGCAGCCTTAGCAGCCTATCAGTCCAACTCAGGCTAGGTGAGGCTGCTAAACCAGCCACCAACCACACCCACTCCACAAAGCTATTATCCTAGGAAGTGAAATCGAAAGACATGAGGAATATTTAAATGTTTCGGCCAAGTCATCCAGAGGGTCATGAGGACTTCATAGGTGTCGGAATTAGGCCATCTCCACCCTGGGTAACTCTCAACTCTTCTCCCCCCTGTGGTCTGGTCGTCGGTACCGCAGAATTCGGACCAGGACAAGCATGTTAAAGGACAGTTTCTGCCCAAAGGCAGTGTGCCTACTTAACTGTTAGGAGTGCTGCCACTATCATAACATTGTCACCAATATTACACTGTCATACTTCTTTACTGGACTTACTGGACTCATTACTGCACTGTTCTGCACTGTACTGCACTGTATTCATGATGCTACTATCACCAAGGTGCTGCACAACTGTCACTTTATTATTTGTTTAATTGTTTTATTTGTATAGTATTGTTATAGTATACAGTTTTATTTTTTAGTATAGTAGATATGTATTGCATAGTGTAGCATAGTATTATAATAATTCAAAAAGTGGGATTGAATGGGGAGTAAGCATTCCATTGCACTTGTTACACATGCCACCAATAAAGAATCTTGAATCTCTTTAAGTCCATTCCCCTAGATGCCACCAAATGCTACACACTGCACCTTTAAGTATGAATATATTGTGAAGTGTGTATTGAAAAATGTCCTCAGTATGTATGTTATGTTTATATAAAGTGGTAGGAAGAGGTTTGGAATGAAGCAGCCCCCACAACGCTACCAGGATTAGGAGTAGGGTTAAAGACATGACAAAGCAGTACAAACACTAAGGTATTGGGATGAGACAGGGTCAGGGATCAGTAGGCTCGTCAACAGCAGCAACAAAAAGGCGGGAAGTTCTGAAGACAAGCTCGGCATTGTCACAACGTGCTTGATCTGGGGGCGTACCATGTTTCAGTGTGATCTCAGAATGATTATCATGGTAACCTCCTCGAATGTCGACCATGTTTATTTGTTTTTACGTCATGCAAATCTGGAAGTTGTATAAGGTCAGAGTTATCTGGTGCGTCCTCTTGTAGAATCCTCCAGTAACACACAAAGTGCATAGGCACGTACTGTATGTGCATCACAATTCCGTTCAAGGTGTAATGTTGATGTGACTCTGGCCTTAAAGTAACATCAACCTAACATCTGTTGGTACTGGTGGACACATGTGATGCAGACCGAGTTACATTACATCCATGGACTGAATACAACACTGAATACCGCAAAACCTGTTTTTAACCTGACCTTAGCAACATGACCCAGTGAGACATGAGATGAAGAGGGATAGCGTCCATGGTGTTGTGATGACGTTTCAAACACCAAGTGTTTGTGTCTTGACGTCTTCCTCAAGGAAGCCTTCATCGAAGACCCTAGCAAACTGCAGCTTATCATTTGAAATGCATATTTGGAACAACACATTCTCTCTTTCTTCCTCTTACTTTCTCTCTCTCTCTCCATTTTTCCTCCTCCCCTCCTCATGTACGGTAACATTTCTCCATGGACCGTGAACACCATCCCAACCTGCTAACATCGGTCCCTGAACAGAATATATGAGGGTCTTTAGATCTCTTTCCCTTTTTGATGTGCAGGTTGAGTGGAGTGCCAGGGAACTATCTAGACAGAGCACTCATTTCCACTCCTCCTTCGCCGCCATCTCCTCCTGTGGTCAACTTGCGAGTCTAAAACAGTAACTTCCTTCTACATTAATATCCCTACATAACGTGACACGTGCCCCTCTCCTCCCTCTACACACACACAGACACACACACACACACACACACACACACACACACACACACAGACACACACACACACACACACACACACACACACACACACACACACACACACACACACCTTGGTTGGCAGGAGTGAAGTTACGACGACGGCGTGACTGCTGAAAGTCTTTCCTGTAATAAATCATTAGCCATTAGAGGATTTCTGTGCCCTAATTGACTCAAATAATGAACTTGTCTCTCTTAATAAGATGCTCCATCACATGAAAATGCTCTTTATGAAAGAGGGCATACAAATAAAGGGATATATATGGACAATTTGGGGTTTTAAGGGGGCTTTACTTTGCTCCATTTTCAGGTCAACATGCTTGGTTATTGAGACATCATGAAGTGAAATTTGATGCCATCTCATTTGCACAATCATAAGAAATATATAAAAAAATATTAAAGATTTATTTATTTATTATTATTTATTCTTGTTTTTGTCATTGACTTGAGAAATCAGTTTGTCCTGAATAAACGTTTTTTTGGCATCCCCCCAAAAGAGAGGTCTTAGCTAGCGCCAAAGGAAAATCACCAGCACCAAAATGATAACAATTGGGAGTAAAAATAGCAAATCAAATTCTCTCCAAATGATAGTTTATGAGCAGTTTATGAAACAACTGTTTAACAACCAGAACATAAATGTGACGTCTTTGACTTCCGGTCGACTCTTTTTCACACATGCAATTTTACACATTTAAGCAAGCTAAGCTGCATTGTTTTGACTTGGCCTGACTGGAAGCTAATGCCAAGTCAAGTCAAGTGAAGTTTATTGTCACTTCACAGTTATACACAAGTATAAAGCAGTGATGTGAAAATCTTATGTGCAATACCCGACGACAGACAGCAGTTATAAAATAAGATAAAAAATAGATAAAAATAGAATAAAAATAGAATAAAGTTAAAAAATAAAAATGCAATTTATAAAATGCAAAATATCGGCACAGAAAAGAGCAATATGTATATATAAATCAATGTAATAAAATATACATTGTTATATGCTATACGCCCTTGTTCAGCAGCCTGATGGCCTGACTGTGGAAGCTATCGGATGCTGATGATTAGCTATGCTAATTGGATACATAACTTCCTGTGATTCATCATGAATTAAAAGCTGTATATATATGTATAGCTGTTAACATATGTATTAATAATAATATATGTACACATATAAACATATTTTATTTTGGATTACAAGTCACTGTATAGTTTCAATAGTGAAATCACCCCTATCTGTCAGGCACATGAATGAAATTCAGCTTGTTTTCGCTATGAATAAATATCAAGAATAACGTTATCAATTTGCATACATCTTGACTTCCGGCCATACTGGCCAACATCAAGGTATCAAATCAGCGATATAGTCATGGTTGGGTAAAGAGGGGTAAAATGGGGAGCAAGCATTCCATTATACTTGTTGCAAATGGCCAAATGGCCAAATTGCAAAGGGCCAATACAAATTACACAGATGTACAAACTACAGCTTGCTAGATAACTATTCATTCTTATATTCATCCATATACAGTATATGTATATGGTAGGAGAAACCCTGTATACACATTTTAGCTATTTTCTACAATTATAATGATACATTGTATGACAGAATGTTTTGGTTGAAAGAACAGAGATTTAACCAATTTAACCTTCCACCAATAGTATGTTATCATGTTTCTCCCTATCATATTAAACCCATTTTACTTGGACATGCCTCGTAATTAGGATGTCAAGTATGCTCTTAATGCCAATTAACGCCATCTATTATGTTTGTGTCCCCTTATGTGTGTTATGTGTGCCCCATATATTATTTTGAAGATTACTTTTACTTCTACTTGAGTAATTGTTTTTTCAAAGTAACAGAGTAACAAAGTACTTAGTCATCCCTACCCCCTTCTGTGTTTGGGTGAAATTATGATAATTATGACAAAAAAACTGAATTTTCAAAATGCATTAAAGAGCTTTTTTATACAACGCTGCAGACACTGCATAGCTACAAACTAATTAATAAAGGCAATCTGCTCATCCTCTCTGGCATTAAACACTGAAGATCCTTTTGATAAAACTGCATGCCCTTATCACCATCAGGCCTAATTAAACGTATAATTGCAATGGCAATGTTATTGTAAAGACTCTTAATTGCAAGACAGAAACCTTTGCCATTCTTTCTCGGGCACGCACGGACAAAATCACATTAGTCTAAATTTATTTCTGGACTTTATTTAAATCGGATGAGGATGTAATGGGTTTAAGTGTTGTGCTTTGTGACTATTTCCTCTAAATGAGTGCTAAAGTATATGTTTAGTCATTGATCTCATGAGGGAACATCCATTTCATGTGACATAATTCAGTGAACGGCAACTCAGAATTGAGTTTTGTATGTCCACAAATAAAGCTGGATGGATTCAAATGACTATGTTGTGTTTGTGCCTTCCAACTAAAATGTAATTGTCCAGGTGGCATTTTCGTTATATTTTACATTTAATTTCAAAACTATGCTGCCTTTTGATCCAATGTACTGTATTTAATTTGTTCACAATTACACCCAAACTGTTAAAAGCTTTCTGAGCTGTGCTGTTTAACATTAGATATGTCCATTCTAACATTCTTAATTTGAATTTATTATAGATTGATGTATTTTGTTTTTCATCAAATTAAGTGAAACTTAGAAGTTCTTGTCCCACACAACACATACTTTTAAGACTAAGAATAGACTGAACACTTGATGCGTCCGACTTGATACCGCATGCATGACATGAAAGGAATCCGTCTTCTGAAAGCTGATGAGAAAAGACAGAAGGTAGACCGGTAGGTGAGTGTAACAGTAAGTGTCCCACACTGGGCACGAACTGATGACCTCCGGCATGAGAGGCTACATTCTAACGTGAGAGCTGAAACCCATAGGCCCTAGCTTCATCGCTAGAACATCTATTTAGGCGGGAAGTGAGGTTTACCGTTACATGAGCATGCATACATGTATCTAAAGAGTGATTTTCTGAGCTTAATGTTATATCCAATTTTGGAAGTGTTGGAATAATGTAATGGACGCTTTTATATAGCGGTTTTATCCAAAGCGCATTACAAGTCAAGCCTCACATTCACCCATTCATACACCGACGGCAGAGTCAGCCATGCAAGGAGACAGCCATGCAAGGAGACAGCCATGCAAGGAGACAGCCATGCAAGGAGACAGCCATGCAAGGAGACAGCCAGCAGGTCAGGAGCAGTTAGGGTGTTGCTCAAGGACACCTCGACAGTTTTTGCTAGGAGGACCCGGGGGACCGAACGAGCGACTTTTCGGTTGTGAGGTGACTGCTCTACCGCCTCAGCTATACTGTACATCTAGTTGAATTGTGTGCTAGTTAGGAGCAGAGTACTTTGACACATCTGTACAGCAAAGCTATGCTGCTATACATTTCATGTCCATCATATGGGAAACTCAGCCACAAAACGCATTTCTCAGCACAATGCATGACTGCATAACAGCAAATGCGTTTGACTACTTAAATAGTGAACAAAAATGAACACCATAGCACCATAGCAGGTTCAAGGACAGTTTCTACCAACAGGCAGTGTGACTACTGAACTGTTAGCAGTGCTGCCAATATCATAACATTGTCACCAATATTACACTGTGTCATACTTTTATACTGAACTTACCGTACTCATTACAGTGACTGCACTGTATTCGTGATGCTGCTATCACTACAGTGAGACAGAGTCATGTGGATATATGCATAGCATACAGAGCAGTGCAGTAACTGTAATGAGTCTGATACGTCCAGCAAAGTATGATAGTGTAATTTAAATTACAATGTTATCATAGTGGCAGCACTCCTAGCAGTTCAGTAGGTGCACTGCATGTGGATAAAAAACTATTCTTGAACCTGGCAGTCCTTGTACGGATGCTGCATAATCGGCGACCGGACGGTAGAGGAGAAAAGAGATTGTGCCCAGGGTGCTTGCAGTCCTTTGGACCTATCCCTAAGGGAGATACCAGCCACCCTCCTGAGGAAACTCATTTTGGCCGCTTGTATTCGCAATCTCGTCCTTTCGGTCATTACCCATTGTTCATGACCGTAGGTGAGGGTAGGAACGAAGACTGATCAGTATATCGAGAGGGTAGATCTCTTTTGGTTACAACGGTGCAGTAAAAGGCACCCAATACCGCTGCCGCTGCAGCTATTCTCCAGTCAATCTCATGCTCCATCCTCCCCTCACCTGGAGATACTTGAACTCCTTCACTTGGGATAAAGACTCCCTCCCTACTTGGAGTAGACAATCCACCGGTTTCCTGCTGAGAACCATGGCCTATTATTATTATAATATTACTTATAGTACAGTATAGTACTTATAATATTATATTATATAATAAATACAATACTATTGTTATTGTTATTATTATGATATTAATACTTTCAGTGTCAGATATACAATTTAATATAACAAATCTAATACTATTATTATGAATAGTAAACAAACAAAAAATATAAAATAATAATAATAATAATAATTATTATTGTTATTATTATTAATATAATTATAATTATTATTTTATTTGGTATAGTATATAATATTTATATGAATACATTATATTGTTCTTATACTCACATACTCATACACATCTGGAGCGGGACAGGCTCTTCTCTTTCCCTTTTCCAGCCATGACCTCACTTCATTTTCTGGGCTCAGCTGTTCCAGTGATGGTCCATTGCCTTTGAGTGCATTGAGTGCATTCCTTTTGCAGTAAGGATGTTATCCATGGTGCTGAATGTCCTCTCACACTCAGTGATGGCTGTGGCTGAGGCTCTAGGGCAGGTGTATGGGAAGCCTTGGTTTCCTTGGGCCACGCATGGAAACCATGGACTCAAAAAAATGTTTAGTAGCTGCAAAGAGAGGTCACTGAGCTCTGTAAGCACCTCATGCATCAGTCTCTTCCCTAGCATTACCGAAGCCCCATCACATGAAAAATAAACTAGAATCAAATGTCTTCCAAGACATGCAATCAAAGCCTTTGTGGTCGCATCTGTAGTTGATTCATCCAACTCCATCAAGTCCCCAAAAATGTGTTTCTGGGTTAGCGCCAACAAATGCTGAGCATAGGCACACAACCAGCACAGTTTTGTGTTTTTTTACAATGTCATTTTCCATTTTTTCTTTAATCTCAGATGCCATGTGTTCCATTTTGTAATGACATGTTTGCGAGTGCAAGACCCTTTGCATGTTCAGCAGTCCACTCATTTGTTGAAAGTTCAAATCTATTGGCATGTCTGTGAATCCTTGCAAATTATATATGCCATTCCAAAACGTCCCGCGGCTGGTTTGTTGCCAGAGACACAGCAAACCCCCTCATTCAATCTACATGGTTGGACATAAGAACTAAAAGCATGGAAAGTCAGTCACTCTGATTGTTACTAATTCCTATCGTAACAGTTGTTAATATGGAGGTTAGACAATTATTAACTATTTCAAAATTAGGTTTTGTGTAAAGAGCAGAAAGAGTCACTGACGTAATCATTACACGTGTCGACGGAAAGTTTGAATTACAATACAGTAATTACAGTTTCTAAGTCCATGGAGGTATGGATTGTATTCATATTGGATCAAGTTATACAATATAGATGTGAATTATTACCTCACCTATTTAAGTTGGTTGAATGAAATACTTTTCATCACAGCATGTCAGCTGTTTCCGATTTGTTTATACTGGGAATTAACATTGATACTGTAGAGGACTATTAACATGACATAATTCACCTTATGTGTGTTAACCCTATGGTCATTGTTTGCCTGTGGGGATGTAGAGACACTGGGCCTTTAAGAGGATTGCCTTAGTTTTGTCTACTTGAGTTAAATTTGTTTTTGTCTGTTTTGCTTTTGTTAATAAAAACACGCGCGACACACGTTTCCTTGTGGAATTGTATCTGCG
Source organism: Muraenolepis orangiensis (assembly GCA_027704905.1). Classification (NCBI taxonomy): domain Eukaryota; kingdom Metazoa; phylum Chordata; class Actinopteri; order Gadiformes; family Muraenolepididae; genus Muraenolepis; species Muraenolepis orangiensis. Next base: position 20,591,352 of record CM051004.1, read on the forward strand.
CATTCTTCGCAATTCCTACAATATCAACATGACTGTCCCCATTTACATACTGTGGAGTGTGTGTGCGGTTGGTGGTTGGTTTAAGCAGCCTCACCTAGCCTGAATTGGACTGATTGGGTTTGACGTGTTGAAGGTGAGAGTTAAGATCAGCACAACCAAGGCTCTCTGTCGCCTGGTCACAAATTGGGGGCAACACAAATAAATGATTGTTGCATTCCAGGGACAATTACCTTATCTTATTAACAAATTAGCCACAGAAAATAAATGTGTTATTATGGCTGCAAAAAATATGATATCAAAATAAAATATACATTTCCACTCTGCCTTTAAGCAAAAGACTTGCAAAACAACAATTAGCTGCAATGATATTGGCAGTTTGTCATAATTCATCTATTGTTTTGCTTTTACCCATGAGAAAAGGGGTAAAAATTGTACATGGAAAAAGCAAGAAAAATCATATGCCCTCTGTAATGTTTTAAAATAAAGATAATGAAAACATCCTATCCAGGTTGTACAGGGTTTATTCCAGCAGCAACAGAAGACTGCTAAACAGGGGCCAGTTGTTGAAAGTGTGTCTAACTTAATCAGTTGTTAAGTCTTAATCAGTCGATGCATTTCTTAAACAGTCGTTAGTTAACCAGTCGTTAACTGTGGGTTGTTCAAAGGGTGATTAGGTGAGCAGTCGTTAAACAGTGATTAAGTATTTTTTACCCATAATTCTTGAAACAACTGTCCTGTATCGCCTCTCAACAACTCTTAGGATGGATGCTTCTGCTAGTTCCAGCATAAAGAGAAAACATTCAAGTTAATCTGTTAAACAGAGTTGGCAGAGGAGAGCAGGGAAACACCGAAAAGCATTTTTTTTTTTAAGATTATATATATTGATTATATATTTATTATTTCGATTTATATGTTGTATATATGTCAATTGTTGTCTTTCTTGATTGTATATTCTCTGGCGTCTTGGATGTTGATTCATGTTGTGGAGCAGCAAAAAGTTGGGAAAAAGCTTAACAAGAATCACTTGTAATGTCTTAATCATAGTTTAATACACCTTTAGCCAGTGATTAAAATTAACAACTGGTTAATAGCGCGTTGACCATGAAATACCCTTTGAACAACCCAATTTAACCAAGTGTTAAAAGTTAACAACTGATTAGCTGATTTAACGATTTAACAGTTAAGAGTTAGGTTGAGGCTCCTCTGAGTTCCCCTGTGGTTGATGCTGTTTTTAATGTACAGCTGATTGGATCCCGTTTTGACGACTTGCTATTGTCCGCGTGTTCAAACAACCTCACACAGAGAGTACAGTGTTGAAGCTGACCTAGAAGCACTAATTGAGCACGTCCTGAGGGCTGCAAAACAGGCCAGGGATGAACCTTATTGGTAGACATTCGAATCCGAAACGACAAGAAGGAACAAATGGCTTTGAGAGGTCAGATGGCGAAGAGGTGGAGTGCGGTGTGCTGAAAAAGCGTCTGAATGCCGAGGGAGTGCTGGCGTCATATTTATCCACACACACTGAGAAGCACTCGGAGCACTATGGCGGTGAAGGACCGGGGTCAGGAAGTCTTTTAATGGTCCCGTCCAGGCCCAGCTCTGGTTCAGAAGTGCAGCCGTCTGAGGCCTCAGTGACCCTAATGGATTTCACAAATTGTTGCTGGTGTTGAGGACGTGAGCCAGGCCCGGGGAAAAGGATTTTTTTATGAAATAAAAGTGTTTTTCAGTGTCCTGCTAAAGTGTGAGTTGTGAAAGTGAAGTCATGCCTCAAGAGTCACGCTTCAACATCCAAGCTATGGCCAACTTTTGTATCTCAATCCTACGGGTAATTGAGATCCCATTTGGACGCTCTGAGGAACCATATGTTGTACTTTGTGTATTTGTGCATTATAATGT
>CM051004.1:20598247-20620747 GCA_027704905.1 Muraenolepis orangiensis
ACTTTTCCAAGAAAAAATAACAATTCAAAACATCAAAAGAACATGGCGGTCAATATTACATAACAGGCAATATTTTACACACCTGGCAGACTGTTCGAAGTCCATGCCTAGAAAATGTTTTAACCTGCCCAGGTCCTTCATCTTGAATCTGGTGGAGAGCATACCTTTCACCTGCTCTAGGTTTCTAGTGTTGTCTGCTGCGATGATCAAATCATCCACCCAAATCACAATTATCACTTTCCCTGCCTCTTTTGACTCCTTTGTGTAAACACAGGGGTCTACTGGGTTCTGTATGAAGTGGTCTTCGATTAGACATGTATGAAGCATCTCGTTCCAATTTCGCCCAGACTGTTTCAGGCCGTAAATGGATTTTTGTAGCTTACATACTAGCTTCCCTCCTTTCTTCTCGTAACCTTCAGGTTGTTCCATATATATGTCCCTGTCAATGGGTGCGTGCAGGTAGGCTGTCTTCACATCCATCTGGTGTAAAATCAAGTCGTCTTCGGCTGCCTTCTGCATAACTACCCGTACACTGGTCAGATTAGCTGTAGGGGAGAATGTCTCACCGTAGTCTATTCCTTCCCTCTGACTGTAGCCTTTAGCTACAAACCTGGCCTTGTACCTGTCGTGCCCTTCAATACCCTCCTTGATTGAGTACACCCACTTGCCTCCCACTGCTTGTCTACCCTCGGGTAACTTTGTTAGAGTAAAAGTATGATTGTCCTCCAGGGACCTCATCTCCTCATCCATCGCTCTCTCCCATTTTCCTGACTCAGGGGATATCATGGCCTCTTTAAAGGTCTGAGGTACACCACTCACTACTCTGTAGCAGTAATCTATACTGGTAAGTGTACTGTCATCCTCGTCACTTTCTCTCTGGGCATAGTCTTTCAGATACTTTGGGGGTTTATGTTCCCGGGGGGGATATCTCCCACTGCATGAGGCACGTGGCGTCACCCTAGGGTGCTTCTCGCCATCATCCTCCGGTGGCTGTTGACCGTCTGTCTCCATGTCTGTGCTCAGTACACTAGGCTGTGGCGTCTCTCTTTTCTCACACCCTATTCTGGAGTCCAGCTCTGGCTCCTGTGTCTGTGTCTCGTTCTCACATGTTGTCTTTGTGACAAACTTTACTAATCTGTGCTTTTGCACTTTCCCCTTACCGGGATAATAGACTAGAAAAGCGGGGCTGCCCTTGTCATGCCCTACAAAAAGTCCTTTCTCACACCTGGACTCGAGTTTTCCTCTGTCCTGTTGGTAAGCATAACATACTGACCCAAACTTGTGCATCCTGGCTAGATCACACCTTTTTCCTGTCAGTGCTGTATATGGGGTGGTGCCCGTGTGCTTGTTAAAACACCGATTTCTAGTGTAAGCTGCTTCTTGGACCGCATAATGCCATAGACTCTTAGGTAAGTTACCGTCTATTAGCTTACACCTAGCCATTTCGAAGAGAGTGCGCCCTTCCCTCTCAGCTATCCCGTTTTGGTGCGGGGAGTAAGGACAGGACGTCTCGTGTCTGATCTTGTTCCTTCTCAGCAGTGACTGAAACTCTCTATTTGTGAACTCTGTTCCGTTGTCGGACCTCAGGCACTTTACGCTGCCATACGGAGCCACATCTGCAAGGAATTTCTCTGTGGCCTGAAGTGCGTCACTCTTTGCTTTGAGAAAGTAGACAAACACTGCCCCTGTACACACATCTGTGAAAGACTGCATATATTTAAAGCCGCCTATGGACTCATTATTCACTGGGCCGGCTAGATCTGTGTTAACTAGCTCAAGTGGTGTCTTTACTTTTTCTGTGGGACCTCTGTTCCTTGTTTGAGTGAACTTTCCCTTTATACACACATCACATTCTTTGTTAGGTCTATGCTTTTCACCGTTAATGTGCATGCCTACTGTTACCGCCTGCAGCTTCAGTATGTCCTCGTAATTACAATGACCCATGATCTCATGCCATGTCTGAATATCATGACTGACATTACACACATCATTTTCATTACATTCTGTTTGTAGATAATACATTCTCTTGTACACCTCAATGTTAAATCTCGTACCGTCAGGCTTCACAAGAACATCGTTACCTTCATTGAAGAACACCTTGGCACCATTTGCAGTAGCAGATTTTACAGAGAATAGTTCTTGGGGGAACGAGGGTATGTAGAGGGCGTTCTTCAACGTCACTGTACACCGGCGCCCCTCACTGTCTATGAGGCATACCTGTGCGTCTCCTCTCCCGTGCGCCAACCCGAAAGTGCGCTTCCCGTCTGCCAGCTCCATGCTGTGTCTCTCCGGCTCGAAGGTGCTGTCAAAGTTCTTGAATCGGCTCCTGTCGTTGATAATGTGGGACGACGCACCTGTGTCCACGATCAGTCCCTTCCTTTGGGCCTGCTGCTGCTGCGCTGACCGGCTGGCGTATGCTGTCTGCGCCCCGAAGGTGAAGTCCTCTTTCCCCGCTCCTCTCCGGGCGTCGTCTCGACTCGCCTCACGTCCACCGCTGCCGCCATCTTGTCCACAGCCGCCATCTTGCACGTGCGCGTACCGAGCGCTCTGTTCGCGCTTCTTTCTACACACTCTGTCTGCGTGTCCCGAAGTTTTGCAGAAACTACACCAAACAGTTTTTGTGCAGTTATCCTTTCGGTGACCCTTTTCTCCACAACGCCAACACGCCATCTCCGTCGGGGGTCCGGTCTTTTTCTTTGGCGCTGCCCGGGCCTTCATTACCCTTTCTCCCGCCTCCTCGGCGACCGGGTCTGAGTCTTCTGAGGCCTCGAAGTTCCGCAACTTGGCCTTGAACTCCCCCAGCGACATGTCCGCTGAACCGTGCGTCACCAACAGTGTGAACGGTTTATACATCTCCGGTAGTCCCCTCATAACCATCGCCATCATTAGTCCATCACTCGGTGCTTCTCCTGCACTTTTGAGCGCAGTGATGATCTGCTCCGCCCTGATGACGTATTCAGTCACGGTCTCTGTGCTAGCTTTCTTCAGCGCGGTCAATGTTATATACAGGGATACAATCCGGGGCCTACCTTTGCCGATGTAGTGTTCTCTTAACACTTTTAGACTCTCTCGGCCTTTGTCCTTTGTGTCCCGGAATATCAGCCCCAAGCTTGTGTTGTCTAGGAGTGGTGCTAGCTCGCAGTATGCGTCGGCGTTCAGCTTAGTATCCAGGGCTTGCGCGGCCTCCGTTATGTCTCCCGTGAGGCCCGTCAAAATTGTCTTTTTCAGCCCCAATCCGTGCATACAGCACAACATCCGCTCTTCCCAGAGCTCGTATTCTTCTGCCCTTCCGTCAAACGTGGGCCACTTGCTTCTGCCTCTGGTCGCCATCTTTTGGTTGTAGCTTAGCTTTAGTGTCACGCGGTTCTCCCGCCGCTAAACTGGCCTACACTTTTCAGCTAACTACCTATCGTTCTTTTGCTCTTACGTGATCTGGGCCCATAACCTGTTGACAGAGTCACATGTGCAGCAAGAAACCAGTCATGACGACGAGGTCTTATTTAGCCTTAACTGGCGTGATTTATTTCCATATATGCATTGCACCACTTGACCCGCTCTCCGTGAGAGCTAGAGAGAGAGAGATAGAAGGGGGGGGAACAATCCCTTATATCTGACACCTGACGTCAGCTACAATAGCTGCGCCTCCTTACGCCTATAGCGCCCTCTTACTGCGGAACAGTTATAGTGCAGTTACATACAGACATATTAACACTTACACTTAACAGCACCCCTTCTATCTATTAGTCAACAACCGATTCATTGACGAATCAAGTACATCAATCTTCTTTCTCGATCCAAGCCTTCACATGGGTGCTGACTGAATATAAGTGTGAATGATAAATGCAGAACAAGTTTGCGTAGAAAGGAGCCAGTTGAGGTGGTTCGGGCATCTAGTAAGGAGGCTTCCTGGTCACCTCCCAAGGGAGATTTTTCAGGCACATCCAACTGGGAAGAGACCATGGGGCATTACCCGAAGGATAATCGGGAGAAGATGGATGGCTGGATGATAAATGGACTTGGACTGCATTTATACAGTGTATGTCAGACCCCTCAAATCGCTTTACAAATTTCACCTCACATTCACTCATTCATACACACATCCATTGATCGACAGCACTGTCTGCCATGAAAGGCATGGCTGACACGTCGGGGGCAGTTTGTTTAAGTTTGGGTGTCTTGCTCAGGGAGCTTTGCTTAGAGGAGCCGGGAGATTGAACCAGCAACCTTCTGGTTCCCAGACAATTCTCTACCTCCTGCCTACTGCTGCCCCTCAAACAGGCTTAGTCAGAGTTAGCAATAGGTTTGTATATGGAAAATTAAAGCACTAAGGTAAGATTTTAAGAGCTATAATTGTATATAATGTGTTTGGAATAGGATAGCCATCCATCAGCTATTAGTGAGTGAAATGGTCTGTGAGAATATATGTTCTGGCTGACTGCGCTTGCCTCTACTATGAGAATATTTAGATTTTAGACTGCTGTTGGCTCCCTGACCAATCAGCACATCTCTTTCCTGATTGTTTGGGGGGAATTCATCTTGCTCGTCAAGCGTATGTTTGTTTTGGTTGTTTATTTTTTCAAATCCTATCCTCCCTTTTTGTCCATCTTTCATATGGTACCCACAGCCACATCAATTTAAATGAGGGAGAACAGAATAATCAGGGTCTGGACAGAAGATTTGTGACCAATATGTCCTTCTTGGCTTCATCTGCTGGTGCATGTGCATACCAACAAATAGGAAGAAGAAGAATGTCACAGGTTGTGACATTGAATGTCATAAAAATGTTTAGATGTTCGGCCTGGCTTTTGGCAGAAAACACTGACATACTGGCAGAAATAAGCTAAATAGATGCTATTTGTCATCAGCCATTGAATGTTTTATGATAGGAAAATGTTCACAGTACACATCTTGACATACCTGGGAGTTTGAAGCCTGCTAATATAAAATATATATTTTTTATTGTAATGGGCAAACAACTGATGTGGAATGTTTTAATCTCTAGCAAAGTTGATTGATTTTCAGGAAGCTGTGTCCACTCACTTTAAAAAATGAAAACACATTATTTATGCTTCTTGTTGAACATAGAAGTGCTGTGTATATGTATATTATGTATATGTATATATATTTTTAAAGTGGGCGCTGTGGCTAGGATAGTCAATCAGAGGGCAATTAGGTCACACTGCATAGTGCATTAGGATGTGTAGCTTCTGGGGGCTCTCACTGCTGGCTTTTAAATCACTGTTGGGAAGGATAAATACGTGGGGTGAGGCCGCTTTATGTTCCAACGCTAGAATGCTGTTTCAGAGATCACAAGGGACTGACTGTAGTAGGGACTATACTACAGTCAGACTGGCCGAGTATCAACGCGAATGCTACTTTTTATACAATCACTTCCATGTACTTTGACTCCCTAATCTATCCCAACCAAAACACACAGGCTGATGATTGAGTTATGCCTTCGCCTTATTTAGTCTTTACTCTCTGCAATCTCTTCGAAATATGTGATATAAAAAAGACTACTTTACTGCAAAAGATCTCTCAGTCTGTGAAGTTTAAGACCGCCCCATAACCGCAGCTCCACACCCCAACAGAAAGCCGCTTGCCCCGGCATGACCATTGAGCTCGGTCAGTGCATGAAAATCAAGAAATATTGGCCCCCAGTAAGAATTAAGCAGACACAAGTCTGGCAGGCAGCCATGCAGCATGGCTGCCTGCCATGGCTGCCTGCCCCGCATACTGAACCATTTCTACACTCAAGAGCCACACACATACATACTGAACTCTCAACGTTGTCCCGGTCAGCAGTGATTGTGTCACCAGAAGCATGCATTGGGGGTGAACCCTGGATGACGGTGCATGTCAACGTAGAATAACGTGTCCCGCCCACAGAATGCTGTCCCGTGTGTAAGCGCTGTGGAGGAGGCTGGAGAAAGCGCATCCAGTTCAATTACAAAATTGCAATGTGGTCCAAAGAATCTGAAGCCTTTTATGAATTAGTTTCACTTTATTTAAAATGTATTTAAGATGACATCTGTGCGATTAGTTTTAGTATCAGGTTTAGTACATATTTCAGGAATTCTTCGACTCCACCGAGTTAGGATATGAAATCAATCACACTTTTAGATGGAAAATTATTTTCTTAATGTAGTGACAATGAAACCAAATGGATTCATGAAATGCTTCCAATTATAAGAAACACATTGTAATTTTGAATTTTAACAAAGTGGTTTTGCTAACTCCTGGCGACTCCACACAGCGCTACACGGGAGTGTTTTCTGTATTCGTACAAACCTGTGTCACGGGTAGTGTTAGTAAGGACCCAGAACGCAGACCAACGACAGAGTGAGCCGATAACGTGATACTTTATTTTGTCGGTACAACAGTAGGACGGTCTGGGACAGGTAAGGGGTCTTGATACCGGGAAGTCGATCAGCGGGGTAGCGACAGGTAGTAGACTGGAGAGTAGTGAGGGACAGGAGAGGAGTCTGAATACCAGGAAGTCGGTCAGCGGGGTACCGGCAGGTAGTAGACAGGCAGGTGGTGAGGGACAGGTGAGGAATCTAGAAGTAGCCGGGAACGGTTGCATCGGGAGAGAACAACGTACGATCTAGCAATGGTGTTAGGGGACGCCAGGGTATCTATACACCCAGGTGAGGTGATTGTCATTAGCGGCAATCGCCGACAGGTGTGTAGGTGCGCAGCCAAGAACAAAGCCTTGGCCACGCCCCCTGTCACACACCGCAACCGTGACAACCTGAACAAACATTACAACAGCGATCCTATACGTTTGTTGGTGAGGCCGCTTTGGTCTTGAGCCTGACCGAGTGTTTATAGATGAATAAACAGTATGAGACCAGAACAGGCCTTTATATTCTAAAGAATAGAGAAGATTACAACTCACTCAAATGCTTTTTAATGCTTTTTGCACAATATAACATGATCATCCATCAATCACTTTATTGTTATTTTATGTTAATTTTTTATTTTATTGTGTATAGTATAGTATTCTTATAGTTTTGTGTTATATAATGTCATACTGCGGTAGGGAATGGGGAGTAAGCATTCCATTGTACTACTTAATTTGGAAAATCAAATCTTGAATCTTGAATCTCAGCCACCTTCAGTCTCAGCCGATGAATGGTGATTCTACTTCAACTGTCTGTCATGTTTGCATTCACTCTTTGGCGTTAGGATAAGCATTGCTACTACTCATATTGTGTACATAGATTTATTCTTTTTTTAATTTGTAGTACTTTCCGCTGTGGTATCTGGGACTATTAAAGTACCATCTCATTTGGCTATTCTCATGGTGGTGTGGTTCAAAATGAGTAAATGCTCCTGCTCAAGATAAAATAAGGTGGACTTCATGATGATTTGGTTAAAGAGACAAATCAAATAATATTTGAGAAGTGATTAGTCAAGTTGACATTTTGAAATAAAATGTCAATATGCAGCTAGGTAATCCTGGAGCTCTGGGTTTATGCTGTCCTCCAACGAGTCCTCCCCTCCCCCTCCCTTCTCCCAAGGGTAAAGGGTGGCGGTGATGAAATAACTGACCAATCACGGGGACTGCTCCCCAGTATTTTTGTCCTGATAAAGATGAACCTCATCTCTCACAGTGATTAATGTCCATGAAGTGTAATAAAGACTTTTTAGTTAATTCCCCTGTCTCCGCTCTTTGGTAACCATTTTTTATCCCCCACTCTGTGTTTGGCTGTTCGGTAATTGGAGGTCTGACTTTTGTTAATTTTTCTTTTTCTGGACTAACTTAGACCAATGCTTATATCCTGTACAAAACCCATGCTTTATACTTTTTTTGCCATATGCAATCAGTACAATGGAATGCACAAAGGGCATTGTTCTCAATAAGAACTGATGCATTGCACCATATCAGGCATTTCCATCTGCAGTCCCAAATTTCCAATCCGCTTGAGTCAATGGCTTTTTGCACAAATACACCAATGCTCAACACACTAGACATCAAAAAAATGTAGATATACTGCACTTAGTTCAGCATGCAACACAATATTAACTTATTAATGTAGTTATATTGTTAATATAAATACATGTTGAATCTCAAAGTGCCAGTATCAGAATGCCAACAGAGCAATGCAATTTTACTACGGGTATAATTTTGTAAAAAACAACAAGAATATCCCATTGGGAGAAAGGATGCTAGATCTTATTCAGTTAAGGTAAACACATTACAGCTAATACATACAGCCCGTGTTGGGATTGTGTCTGTCCAGGCCCCTGTTGGCTATTGTAAATTGCTAGTTGCAGTATGGGCCCAAGGTATATTTGTTTTCCACAGGGGTCCCGAGAGGACCTGTCTAACCGTGACATCTGCCATTCAGTAATGTCTGTAGATAGACACGCTGAAGCTGCTGTCACCATTGCTTCGTAGGCAAGCAGGCCGAACTGCAGGGGGGATAAAAGAAGGTGCCAAGGGTGGTTGCTGTCCTTTGTGATGGAAATGGCCTAAATCTGACACCTGGTCCTAAAGATTGCCTCGATGCATGGAAAAGTACACCCAATGATGTTTTCCATAATCCTCACATCCCTCTGGATTGCTTTCTTTTCCTGTGCAGTGGTTTTGCCGTACCACACAGGGAAGCCACTCGTTGATCTCTGCGGTGCCACGGTAGAAGTTCACAAGCCAATGTGTGCTTATGCCGCTTATTTTAAGGCACTGCAGGGCATAGAGGCACTGGTGTGCCTTCTTCAGCATGACATCTGTGTTGTGGGACCAAGCCAGTTAGTCGGATATCTGTAGTCCAAGTAAACGGAAGCAGCTGACGATTTCCGGTGTCCCGTCAAGGCTGATGGAGGAGTGGGTGCACCAGTGGCTCCTGAAGTCCTCGATGAGCTCCTTAGTCTTGCTGGCTTTCAGTGCAAGGCTGTTGTCCTTGCACCATCCTTGGACTACCACAGACTACCCCTTCTCTGTACACTGTTTCCTTGACGTTGTTTGTTGTCTGCAAACTTCCGATACGGTTATTGCGAGTACATTCCATGGATGAATGCTGACATACAGAACAAACTTAAGGAACTGAGTACTGCTTTCACAACAGGCGACTCCGATCACTACAAGAAGGCCAAGTATGAACTCAGAAAAGCCATCAAAAAGGGTAAATTGGATTACAAAAACAAATTGGAATAACAATTTGGGGGCTCTGACACCAGACGTATGTGGCAAGGTCTGAGGGTCCTCTCCAACTACAAGGGGAGCTCAGAGACAGTCACCAACAACGACTCTAACCTACCAGACAAGCTAAACAAGTTTTTTGCTCGCTTTGAAAGGGACCATGAGCTGACCAACAACTTGAACATCCATCCAGAGGACTAAGTTCTACAACTGTCCGAGTCCGAGGTCCGCAGAATCTTCAGGAGGGTGAAGAAAGGGAAGGCAGCCGGCCCAGACGGAGTTCCATCCCTGTGCCGACCAGCTGGTCCTGTGTTCACTGACATCTACAATGCATCACTGCAACAGTCTGTTGTCCCAGCGTGCTTCAAAGCGAAAAGCATTACCCAAAAAGACCAAGCTAACATGCCTCAATGATTATCGTCCAGTGGCTTTAACACCCATAGCCATGAAGTGCCTGGAGAAACTTGTTATGTTGCATATAAACTTTTCCAGCCCGAGTCCCTAGACCCACTCCAGTTTGCATACAGACCAAACAGGTCTGTAGACAACGACATTTTGCTAGCACTACACACAGCCCTGCAGCACCTCAACAGGAGGAACACCTACGTCAGACTGCTGTTCATTGACTGGATGGTCCTGAAACTGAGGGACCTAGGTCTGGGCGCCCCCATCTGTACCTGGATTATGGATTTCCTGTTTCCTGTTTGCTTCAAGTGGTGAAGATTGGGAAAAACATCTCATCCACTCTGGTCTTCAACCCACCCCACCCCAAGGCTGCTGCCTCAGTCCCCGGCTGTACTCGCTGTACACACATGACTGTACTGCCACGCACAGCAACAATCGGATTATCAAGTTTGCAGACGACACCACATCACCGTCATCGGCCTGATAAGTGAGGGCGACGAAACGCAACACAAAGGTCATGCTGAAGAAGGCACACCAGCGCCTCTATGCTCTGCAGTGCCTCAGAAAAAGCGGAATAGGCCAGAGTTATCTAGTGAACTTTGACCGTGGCACCGTAGAGAGCGTCCTGATGAGTGGCGTCACTGTGTGGTACGGCAACACCACTGCACAGGACAAGAAAGCCATCCAGAGGGTTGTGAGTATGGCAGAGAAGATCATCGGGTGTGCACTTCCATGCATTGAGGAGATCTGTAGGACCAGATGTCTGAAGAAGGCCATGTCCATCAGAAAGGACTGCAACCACCCTGGGCACCATCTCATCTCTCCCCTACCGTCTGGTCACCGGTTGCGCAGCATCAGCACAAGGACTACCAGGTTTAAGGATTGTTTTTATCCACAGGCAGTGCGCCTACTGAACTGCTAGGAGTGCTGCCACTTTCACTTTCATAACATTGTCATTAACATTACACATGCTTTGCCGGACTTTCTGGGCTCACCACAGTTACTGCACTGTACTGCACTGTATTCATGATGCTGCTGCACTACTGGCATTTAAAAATAACTAAAAAACATGTACATTCAACACATCACTTTGCTGCTCTTTTTTTGTTTATTATTAATGTACATATAATTTGTATGTATTGTTTTGGAGATGTAAACTGCGGGAGGGAATAGGGAGTCAGCATTCCAATGTACTTGTTACAAATGGCCAATAAAAATATCTTGTATCTTGTATCTTGTATCAGAACGCCAGAATTCCTTGACTGTGAGAGTACACACCTGCTCCTGGATGATTCTTAATTGTTAAGAGTCAGTTCTTCTCATTGTAAAAATAAATAAATAAACAAATAAGCAAATTAAATCATGTGTTACGGCTCCTCTGCAGCCCTGCGGTTTCCTTCCCTCACCCATCCTGATCTCTTCTCCCGGTGAAATGCATCTCCAGGGGGGTCAGTTGTCACGTTCTCTTTAATATTACAACGTCTACATGTGTCCTTCGCACTAGATCATAATTATATTATTATGATTATTATATATTGTATATATATATCAATTTTGAAATAATGGTAAATGGAGGAGGGTGCTTCTACCAGCGCAATACAACTAACCAGTTGATTCCACCTGCCAAGCGCTCAGATTACCAATAGGGTCGGCTGAGCCGCACTCATCTGTCTGCTTGCCGTTTGACCCAAAAGAAAACCCAAATCATGTGAAACGCTACGCATGGATGTCTTAGAGACAATCGGATAATTAAAGTGAAATGGGCCGGATAATGGCTTTTAAAAACATCTTTAGCCGTCTGATGAGCTCATTATTTGTTATGAAAGGGATGTGTCGATTGGTGGCGGCTTTGTCCCCCAGACCCACCACGGCTCTATTAGGGATTTGAACCGGCGAATAAATAATAAATCTAAACGATGGCCGAGTCGAGTTGAATACACAGAAGGGGCCGTTTCTTTTTTATTTTATTTTGGGGGGAAATTTTCACTTGTCATTCAAGCTGAGCGGTGATTAGAATGTAATAAATGAAGGGAAAGGAGAGCGCTCCCCTGTGCACCCTAGACCCCCCCTCCTATTATAATTGATAATGTATATGAGATTGAATGGTTGTGTCCCATGGAATAACGATGGGTTTCTCCACTCTGTATGCCGGGTTATGGTTTCACAGTTAAAACTGGGGCCCATCCCGGTGCGGGTTTAATGTCTTCAAATGGCGTTTATGTGCTGTTCATAGCCAGGGCCAGCCTCATTTACATTCCAGGACTATGAGGATGTCAATGATGTTGATTTTGTGAGTAGACTCTGTGTGCTGTGTTTGTGTGTGTGTGTGTGTGTGTGTGTGTGTGTGTGTGTGTGTGTGTGTGTGTGTGTGTGTGTGTGTGTGAGTGTGAGTGTGTGTGTGTGGGTCCCAGATAAAGGAATGATTCGTTTTGTTTTGGCTATCTCAATGAACTGCTGAAAGTGGCAACAGATAGCAGTCTGAATGTTGGTAAATAATAGAATAGTAAATAAAAATAGTCTTCCTACTTTGTTACTGTAGGGCTGGAATATGTTACCTCCTGAGGTCCGTTCAGCAGCAACACATCCTTATGTCACGGTTACATTCCTTATATTACAATAACTGTTATGGCTGCGACTCCTTCACCGCCTTCACATCACACCTCACTCTAAATCCCCGGTACATCGGCACGCACTACCCGCCAGCAGTTGTATCTACCCTGTCTGCCATCTTTCTACATCTTCTGCACAACTTTCTGGATTCATTGTTTTGATAATTTGTCATTTATCTTTTGAGTCTTTTGGACTTTGTGAACATTTATTATTTTTAAGACAGACAAATAACAAATAAACTGCCTGTTGATTCTTATGTTTTTTCCGCCTTCTGAGTTGTGCTTTCTACAATCTCCAACCAGGGGCTACTCCTTGGACGCCACAAGGAGCTCTTCAAAGACACCGCTGACACTATGCTGTCGCTCCACACCAACGTCGCTGCCCTCTTCAGTCAAGCAGGCACTCGAGCAACCAGTACAGATTCAATTTGATTAGAAAAGATTCAAATTTCTTGTCATTGCACAGCACAAGAACAGCAAAAAAAAGTGCAAATGTTGCAGTAAAGTGCATTGTAATATATAAAGTACAGTTGTTGTTCACCACCCTCTGCAGCACTTTCCGGTCGGAAACAGCAGTTGCCGTACCACACTGAGATGCAGTTGGTGAAGACTTTTTCATTGGCACACCGGGAAAAGTTCACCAGAATCTGAGGGGATATGTGGACTTTTCTCAGTCTCCTCAGGAAGAAGAGATGCTGGTGGGCCTTAACCAGTGAGGCAGTGTTGAGGGACCAAGAGAGGTCCTCGGAGATGTGGAGCCCCAGGAATTTGAAGCTGGAGACATGCTCGACCTCTGCCCCGTTGATGGGGGCGGATCCTCCATGCTCCTGTTCTCACGGTAGGGCAATTGGTGTTTATCCAGTGAGGATGAGAGACCAGATTTGAGGGTGAGCCAGGACCAACCTCTCGAAGCACTTTATGATGATGGGGGTGAGTGCAACAAGACGGAAGTTGTTGAGGCTCGCTGTAGAAATGTGTTTTGGCACTGGCACAATGAAGGTGTTTTTAAAGAACGCTGGAACAACTGCCTGAGTTAGTGACATGTTTAAAATGTCAGTAAGGACCTCGGTCAGCTGCTCAGCGCAGTTCCTGTGTATGCGACCCGGGATGCCATCAGGATCAGCTGCCTTATGCGCATTTGTTCTGCTTAGTGCTGCACGCACGTCTGTGGGGGAGAGGGTGAGGGGATTGGTGGTCAGCGGGGAGAGAAGCCCTGGTGGGGTTTGTGGTTGTCCCTGTCGAAGCGGGCATTCAAATTATTGAGATCATCAGGGAGGGATGAGTCAGTGGTTGGGGGGGGAGTTGTTGGAGGGTTTGTAGTCCGTAATGGCCTGGATGCCCTGCCACATGCATCGGGGATCAGAGGTGTTGAAGTTGTCTTCAACCCTACGCTTGTGGTTGAGCTTGGCCAGCTTGATGCACTTGTTCAGGTTAGCCCTGGCTAAACAGTAGGCATGTGCATCGCCCGACCTAAAGGCAGCGTCACGTGCCTTTTGGAGTAGGCGGACCCCTAAGCCCAGGGCTTCTGGTTGGGGAATGTTGTTGTCTGTTTGAGGGTGTTGACAGTGTCAATGCTGGAGTTGATATAATCCAAAACAGAGGAGGTGTAGGAGTCGATGTCGGTGTGGGAGTCCAGGGTGGACTTGGGCAAACAGACTTCAATCCGTGTGGCCTGCCTCTAGTTTGGTTTGAGGGCACTTGGGAGACCAGCGCATTCTTTTTTTGCCTTACACTGAGTTCTGTAAAGAATTTAGGAAGGTGTTTGACCACTCTGTTCTCGGGCGGGACTCTGCCGCTCGCCTTATAAATATCCAACAGGGAGGTTGTAGCGTAGCAAAGTTCTCTGTTGAATTTACATCCCGTAAGGAGCCAATGGAACGACGAGGTCCTTCAGCCAGCCTTCCTCGCAGGGTTAAATGAGGCCATAAAGGACGATATTGTTGAGAGACAGCCCAGAGAACCTTGACAGCCTAATCTCCCTGGCTATTAAGATCGACAACCTTCATAGAGAGCGTAGAAGAGAGAGGACCCGCCGGAGTCCAATGCGCTCTGCCCGACCCTATTGTTATTCCCAGCTCATCAGTTTACCCAGTCACAGTCCCTGTTTCCCTCTTCTCCCCTTAGTCACCCTGCTCTGCCCTCCCTTCCAGCTTTCACTAGGGAGGAGCCCATGCAAGTGGGCCGGGCACGTTTTAGCCCGGCTAAACGGTAGTATCAGAAGCAGAGGGGGCTATGTATGTACTATGGAAAGAAGGGGCGGTGACAGGTGTCACGAGCGGACACCTGCCCCCAGTGCCCAGGACCCCAAAATACCAGGTTCACCAGGTAACCTGGGAGTCCTTGTGAGCCGCTTTTCCATCCCCCACTCACCAACAAACCAAGCAACCCTTTTTGATGCTACCCTCTCCTACGATGCCTGGACTCTGCCTATTGGTGCCCTCATTGCCTAGTTCAGACAAGAAATGTATTGATGATAGCCTAGCCCTCAGGCAGCTTTTCCCCTAATGCTGCTGGAGACCCCTCTTTGCTACCATGCCTTAGACAGACGCAGGATGTTACCCGTTACCCATTTAATAATAAATAATAATTATATTATAATGCAATTTTAATTTGCGTGGGCAAAACTCAAAGTGCAAAAGTAAAATAAATAGTAAAAATAAATATGGTTTAAATAAAACAACAGAATAAAAGCAGCGACGTTTACGCCGGCATGGCAACCAGTGGGTTTTTTTAAAAATCTAGTGAAAAGCTATTCTAAAAATATGTGTTTTTAGGCCTTTTTTAAAACATCCACAGTCTGTGGTGTCCTCAGCTGGTTTGGGAGGGCATTCCACAGTCTCGGAGCAGCGGAGCAGAAGGCTCGTTCTCCCATGGTTTTCAGTTTGGTCCTGGGGGGAAGGAGGAGGTTTGCCTTTTCAGAGCGGAGGCTCTTCCTGGAGGTTTGTGGGGTGAGAAGTTCTTTGATGTATGAGGGAGCATTCCATGAAAGCACTGATAGGTGAAGAGGGTGATTTTGTAGTCAATCCTGAGTGAGACCGGGAGCCAGTGCAATGATTTGAGTATGGGCGTGATGTGCTCATACTTCCACACTCTCATCAGGATCCTAGCAGCGCTGTTCTGGATGTACTGCAGCTTCTGGATGTTCTTGGCAGGAATCCCAATGAGAAGTGCGTTACAGTAGTCTAGCCTGGAGGAGACAAAGGCGTGGACAAGCTTTTCAGCATCTGATAGACTGAGTGTGGGGCGGAGTTTAGCGATATTTCTGAGGTGGTAGAAGGAGGTCTTGCATGTTTGTTTGATGTGGGCGTCAAAGGTCAGGTGAGGATCCATTTTAACACCCAGATTGGTGACAGTTGATGAGAGTGAAATGTTCGGACCGGAGAAGGTGATGCTGGTGATGGAGGATGAAAGGACCTGATGTGGAGTGCCAACTAGAATGGCTTCAGTCTTGGATCTGTTTAATTGAAGGAAGTTGTGCTTCATCCACACCTTTATCTCCTCCAGGCATGTGGTTATGTTGGATGATGGTAGAGGTGCGGAGGGGGTTGGGTTTGTTCTGATGTAGAGCTGTGTGTCATCAGCATAGCAATGGAAAGATATTCCATGCCGGCTGATGACACGGGGGGACATGTATATGGTGAAAAGGGTGGGGCCGAGTACTGATCCTTGAGGGACACCACAGTTCACAGAGTGTGTTTGTGATTTTGCCGCTGCCAAGGTGACGTGCTCAGTCCTCCCGGTGAGATATGAGGTGAACCAGTTTAGGGCAGAGTCAGAGAGTCCAATTGTCGAGCGAAGACGATGGAGTAGAATGTCATGGTCGACAGTGTCAAATGCTGCAGTTAGATCCAGGAGGATGAGGAGGGATGGAGATCCGGTGTCAGCTGTCATCAGCAGGTCATTGGTCACCCTGACTAAGGCAGTTTCTGTACTGTGGCCCTGGAGGAAACCAGACTAGAATTTTTCAAAGAGGTTATTGTGTTTGAGATGTTCGTGAATCTGAATGGCAATTACCTTCTCCAGCACCTTTGATAGAAATGGCAGGTTGGAGATGGGTCTGTAATTAGCCAGGACTTCAGGGTCTAAGGTGGGTTTTTGGATGACAGCAGCTTTTAATGGGGATGGAACATGACCAGACTGGATGGAGTGGTTTATCACTGAAGTGATCAGGGGACTTATGGCACCAATGTTAGATTTGACCAGGCCTGTGGGAAAGGGCTCCAGAGCACAGGTGGAGGGTTTCATATTTTTGACGATGGCCTCAACTTCATGCTGCGAGAGGCTGGGTAGGTCCGGGCTGGGGGTTGACGGTCAGGACTGGGAGAGCAGCAGAATTTTTTTCCTAAAAAATGTGATAAAATGATCACACTGCTCCTCTGTGGTGTCTTTGTGTAAGGGAGTCTGAGGTTTGAAGAGATGATTTATGGTGGAAAAGAGTTGCTTGGAGTTGCCAGGGCTATTGTTGATGATAGTGGAGTAGAACTTTGTGAACAGTGAGTCCAGAAACCTTGAGGCGCCGCTCAAGGACATGCCCCACTGTCTTCATTTTCCGCAGCTCGCAGGTGTACCAGGGGGCTGAGCGTGTGAAAGTGACTGTTCTGGTTTTGACAGGGGCGTGGAGATCCAGGAGATTACGCAGAGATTTATTGTAAAAGTCCACAGATTCATTGACTGATGTCGGAGTAATTGTGGAGAGATGCTGGAGATCCGAAATCATGGTGTCGGGGTTGATGTTTTTCAGATTTCTGAAATAGATTTGACGCTTGGGTTTGGTGCGGGGTAGCAGGAGCGACAGCTCCATTGTGATGGCCTTGTGATCCGACACACCTAGATCGTACACTGATAGTCTAATAATGGGGGCAGAGTTTGTGATGACAACGTCCAGTGTGTGTCCCCTAGTGTGTGTGGGGACATCAACATGTTGTGTTAGGTTGAGGCAGTCCAGAAGGTGTAGGAACTCGGCTGCATAGTGACAGGAGGGGGTGTCAACGTCAACATTTATGTCTCCTAGTATTATAATGTTGGCAGAGGTAGTGAGAAGGTCGTGCATCTCTGGGATGAAAGCTGAGTTGGGTTATGGTGACCGGTAGATGAGAAGTAATGTCAGTGGGAAGGGGGGTTTACATTTAAATCCAAGGCATTCAAATGAGGATAGCACAGGCAGAGGCAGGGGGGACAGTTCCAGTGCATTTCTATGTATAATTGCTAAGCCGCCACCACGACTAGTGCTGCAAGCTTTTTCCAGGTAGCTGTAGCCAGGGGGACAGACTTAATTTAGGGCTGAGTAAACGTCAGGCTGTTGCCACGTTTCCATGAGACACATAAAGTCTATTCCCTTGTCCGTGATGTGGTCTTGTATGAATGATGATTTGTTTGTAAGGGATTGTGCATTAAACTGTTCTATTTTGACTGTGGATGAAATGGTGGATTTCTGTAGGGTCCGGAGTAAACTGGAATCCACTCCACATATTCCGCACAACTCGGTGTGTAGCAGTCTCACTGTGTTTCCCGTGCTGTTTACACCGAGAGCGGCAGCGCTCTGATGACGCGGCAGACGTGTGACAGTGGTCCAGATGGCTGAGGTGTTTGATGGCTGAGATGCACGTTGGAGTTGTGTGATTGTTGAGACTCAGCAGTTGCGGGATGGAATACTTTGACAACATGCCGGTGGCCGCAGGTTCTCGTCTGGAGCTGCTATAGATGGTGATCCATAGCATGGCAGGAGGAGAAGAAGCTGGGAGAAACAGTCTGTGTCAAAGCAGCAGCAGCAGGTTATCCGGCAGGCTGTGCTAGCCGGATAGCTGTGGGTGCAGTTGTCCTAGCCGGCTAGCTGTGGAGGCAGCTAGTCAGCTAGCGTTTGCCGTACGGGAGCTGCCGATAGCAGCGGAAGGTGAGCAACAGGTATCCAAAAACACATTAGTTGTTGAAGTTGTTGAAGGGTAATATCTCGAAAAGAAAAACAAAACAAAACCAAAAACAACTTAACTACAGCTAGAAGGAGAAGCGGCGAACAAGCAGCGCCAGCTTCCTCTCCCGGATTTCAGATATTACGGTTACGTTCTTATATCATGGTTACATTCCTTATATCACAGTTACGTGTGGCACTTGTGCTCATAACTCTGGAAAATGGATGCATGATTGGGCAGCATTAAACGCACTAATACCGGTACCGTCGCTGCGGAACCGGGTGAGCCCAGTGAAATAAAAAAAAGTGGACAAGACCAAACACCGGCAGTTCAGGGACAAGGCGAAGTGCTGGCAAATAATTCAATGAAGCCAGCCCACCTGCAGCAGCACCAGAGCACCAAACATGCCGGGAATGTCGGTAAAACAGAGGACTTTTTCAAACGAAAACTGTACAAATTCAAGTCATGTCAGACTACATTAAAGAAAGCGGCAAGTGTGTCGAGCAAAGCAATGGAGGCATCCTATGCTGTGGCATTACTTGTGGCCAAGTCAAAAAAAACACATTAAATTGCAAAAGATCAGATTCTCCCTGCCGCGATCATTTTGGCTGAAACTATGCTGGACCAGAAAGCAGCAGACGTGCTGAAAACCGTTCCATTATCGAACAACACAATCTGCCGCAGGATCGATGACATGTCCACTAATATTGTTGGACAGGTGGTGAATAAAATGAAAAGAGCCGGTCAGTTCGCTCTACAGTTGGATGAAATGACGGATGTGAGTGGGGAGGATCAGCTCCTGGCCTTTGCGCATTATGCTGAAGAGTCTGACATACATGAGCATATTTTGTTTTGCAAGAAGCTAACAGGACAGACAAAATAAATATTTCAGGTGATTGACAGCTTTTTCCAAGAAAGTCCTCATGAGTAGAAATCCTGCAGTCACATCTTTCCCCGATGACGGGGAAAGTGCGTGGGTGGCATGGACGTGTGATGAAGGTAAACCCCGAAATTAAGTGGAATCACTGTATTATCCACTGGGAGGCTCTCGCAAGTAAAAGGGTGAGCCCCGAGTTAAATGCTGTCATGGATGACGCAGTTAAGGTGATTTGTTTCATTCAGTCCAGACCTACGAATCACCGACTATTTCAAACTCTGTGTCAAGACAGCGGGGAAGAGCATGGGCAGCTACTGCTTCACACAGACGTCCGCTGGTTGTCGCGTGGCAAAACACTATCCAGCTTCGCACTGAGGTGTCTGCTTTCCTGATACAGCACTCTCATCCTCTCGCAGTGGTTTTTCAGGATGCAGGGTGGGTTGTACAGCTGGCATATCTTACCGATGTCTTCTCCAAGCTTAATGAGCTTAACCTCTCACTTCAAGGAAAGGACTCGCATATCCCGAACATGTATGACAGAGTGAATGGATTCATAAATAAAGTCAACTTATGGGAGACGAAATGCGACAAAGGGGATATAAGCTGTTTCCCACTGCTTGATGGCTATCTTGCCACTACTGATGCTGAAAACAAGCAGATGGTCACAATTGTTAAAACGCATCAGTCCAAACTCAAAACTGAGTTCAACCAGTACTTTCATGACATTGAAGCAAAGTCAGAAAAGCTGTACTGGGTGAGGAACCCATTCAGAGTGACTGAGAGCAGCAGCAGCCTTCCTGCCAGACTGCAGGAAAACCTGGTGGATTTGTTCTCTGATCGTGGGCAAAAGATGGCGTATGCTGAAAAGTCACTGACAGAGTTTTGGTGTGATGTTGGATGAAGGAGTATCCAGAGACTTAATAAAATATGTTTAATATATATTATTCAATTCTATTTTATTGTATTCTATTTTATCTTGTTTTGTTCTAGTGTGGTTGCTGTTGTTGTTGCTGTTGTTCATTTACATGTTTACTGTTTACAAAGTTTAAACTACTGTTATTGTTGTTGTTTCTATTGCACTATTCTATTCTATGTTGAGTTTTGGGCGGAGCCTCATATGCATGCATGGGCATATGGCAATACAACCTTTGAATCTTTGAATCTGCTAGAAGTGAGTATTATTTTCATTCACAATTGTCAATGTCAAGTTTAAATTAATTTGTATTAAGGGTGAGTTATAAAAGTGATTTTCATTTATTTAATGAGTAGTTTGGTTAAATATAATTACAAAAGGTTTAATTTAAGAGAAAATGTAAGACAAATCATCCAAATGAGTGAGGGGGTACTTATAGAATGGCTACCAGCTCAAGGGGTACACAAGACAAAAAAGGTTGGGAACCACTGCCTTATATCACGGTTACATTCCTTATATCACGGTTACATTCCTTATATCACGATAACATTCCTTATATCACAATAACATTCCTTATATCACGATAACATTCCTTATATCACAATAACATTCCTTATATCACAATAACATTCCTTATATCACGATAACATTCCTTATATCACGGTTACGTTCCTTATATCACAATAACATTCCTTATATCACGGTTACGTTCCTTATATCACGGTTACGTTCATTATATCACGGTACGTCCATATCCGTTACTTCATTATCACGATAACATTCCTTTTATTACGATAAATTCCTTATATCACAGTTACAATCCTTACTTCACAGTTACATTCCTTATATCACGGTTACATTCATTATAACACGGTTACGTTCCTTATATCACGGTTACGTTCCTTATATCACAGCTTCATTCCAGCACAAGCAGATCCAAGACTTCCAAAAACCTCTGAAAATGTGCTGCTTTGGTTCAGCAATCGATTGGATATTTTTGTGTGGTGATTTATGTTCTAGAAAGCGCCAATTAGCACAGGACAAACTGGCAACATTACGGATGAAGGGGGCAGAGGTGGCCAGCGTTGGACATGACTGTTGGAGCATCTGATGGCTCCATCAATCAAGACAGCATCTGAGTCTGGGAATGATTTATGCTGTCACCCTCCCACACGCCTTCCAAGCCTTGAATAACTGGGTCAGTCTGGACCCTTGTGTGTGTGTGTCTGTGTGTGTTTGTGTGTGTGTGTTTGTGTGTGTGTGTGTGCTTGTGTTTTTGTAGGGGTGTTGGGACGTCATATCAGAGGCGGCATTTGAAAGGTTTCAGCGGCAGATCACACCTGCCACTGCAGCAAGCCACCTCGGGTTTTGATCTCCGACTGCAAATTGACAGCAAGCCAAGGGGATCAAAGGTAAAGCGGGTTGTCTGTGACGACGAGTGTGTGTGGGGGGTTTGATCTCCCCTGCTGTTGGTGCTGGAACATAATGACATAAATAAAGACGATCGGTACCGCTCTACATGAATTTAGGTGTCATCATCAACCACAGGGTGCCTGAGCAGCAAGGGCCACCACAATGCCTGGTTTCTTGATCGTGTTAAGCAACAAGGATGGCCTTGTCTGGGTGAGAGCCGGCTACCAGGCTTCAAGGTGTCAACCATATATATATATATACACATATATACACAACATATATACATTTCATATATCATGTATCATATTATATATTTTTATTGGACAATATGTTCACCGGGAGTATGTTCCTGCCATGTAAATGAAACTTATTCTGGTGAACATCTGCCTAGGGCTCTCTCTATGTTGGAACCCCACTCACTCTCTCTCTCTCTCTCTCTCTCTCTCCTCTCTCTCTCTCTCTCTCTCCTCTCTCTCTCTCTCTCTCTCTCTCTCTCTCTCTCTCTCTCTCCTCTCGCTCTCTGCTCTCTCTCGCTCTCTCTCACTCTCTCTCGTGCGCTCGTGTTTTATTTATTATGAAACATGTTTAATATTTTTCACCAATTTTCAACTGCCACGCCGCGTTGTGTACACGTACACAAAAGGTCAGTGCTGGCGGTTATGCACCGCTGGGTCCATTACTCATTTTAAGTATGCATCCCCCCCCCCCCCCCCCAATCCCGTCCCCTGTCCCTCCCACCGGCCCACCGTCCGTACTCCCCCCTACATTCCCAGGGGCCTCATTTCTCCTGTCCAAAAGAGATGCATGCATGCAAACCCTGCGGCTTTCCGGGCCCTGGGAACTGCTGCCGGTGCGCCTCCAAGTGCCTCCATTATCAGGAGACAGAGGCTCTCGCTTACGCCCGGTCCCCGCTGCCGTTTTTCATGTGGGAATAGCTCTGTGCATCTAGAGGAGGAGCAGCAGGAGCAGCTAAAGGGGTTCCACTTGTTCCCATGGTCCGTACGGTCTGTCGTCCACACGCCTTAACCAAACCAACTGGTCACTGCCTGTCATTTACTCGCTCCCGGCCGCTCGTGCAAGCTGCACCGCTTCACTGCTAGATCACTTCTAGATTGCATTTTTATTTCTTTTTTTTACAAGAGATGAATGAGGGTATTGTAAAATATGGAATTGCAGTAGTTTTCAGTCAGCATCATTTTTTTTCTGCTACGCAAATGTGTATTTGGACC
>CM051004.1:20623247-20643247 GCA_027704905.1 Muraenolepis orangiensis
TATATATATATATATATATATTGTTATGCATGCACGCACACACACACACACACACACACACACACACCACACACACACACACACACACACACACACACACACACACACACACACACACACACACACACACTCACACACACACATCACAACACACACACACACACACACAAAATCACACAAACTGGAGCTGGAAACCAGATAACTCCAGTTTTACTGATTCCAAAATTGAAATCCAATTGTTTTTTTCCGATATCTTTGACATTTTGGCCGAGCCAGAGTTGTTATCCGGTCACCTTTTTAACAAATAAACCAGCTAAAAAATAACCTTGAACTGCAATTTACCAGAGCAGCTGCTGCATATTCCTCACTTTAACATCTTCCAGACACAATAATGTATTTTGCCGACCGCACCACGGTGACAAAGATTGGGGTGGGGGTTGCAGAGTTACTGGAAGGTCATAGAGGGAGGCGGATGTGAAAATGCCATCTGCCATTAGGACGCCATGAAACACAATGCTCCATTTTAGTTAGTGAGTTTCCTCCGGGAGAATGGATCGTTCCAGAAGAAAAAACACTAAAATGTATGTAAGCTTTAAAAAAAGCAGTTTTTGATGTTCCTCTGTGTACGAGGATGAGAACGAATGAACGTTTCAGTTGAACTTGAACTGTAAAGCTTCTTTAAAGGGACTGAGTTTGTAAATGTAGTCGAGGGGAGGTCCAAATCCTGCAATGTTTGCAAAACACACAAAATGCATGGAAGCCTTTGAGATGTTCCCAGTGAATCAAATAGAATTCATACGCAGGAATAGCCTGACATGAAAAGCCTAAATTCCATGGTCAAGATTGCCTTGACTCCCTTCTTGCAATGAAAAAAACAACACAACATTTAGCATTCAGTGGATTTATAAAAAATCCGGGCTATTCTGTTTCAACGGTGAACATCAAAGTGATCAAGTCAAGTCAAGTTTATTGTCACTTCACAGTTTACACAAGCATAAAGCAGTGAGTGAAATACCCGTGCAATGTGCAATACCCGACGACAGACAGCTGTTATAAAAATAAGATAAAATAAAATAAAAACAGAATAGAATAAAAGAAGTTTGAAAAAAATAAAGTGAAATATATAAAATAAAAATGCAATTTATAAAATGCAATATATCGGAACAGAAAAAGAGCAATATGTATATATAAATCAATGTAATAAAATATACATTGTTTTATGCTATACGCCCTTGTTCAGCAGCCTGATGGCATGACTGTGGAAGCTATCTCTGAGTCTATTTGTGCGACACTTGATACTGCGGCATCGCCTGCCTGACGGTAAAAGTGAATACAGTTCGTGGCTGGGGTGGGCATTGTCTTTTATGATGCGTTTGGCCTTGGTCACGCACCGCTGGTTGTATATATCCAGGAGGGAGGGGAGCTCACCTCCAATGATATACTGGGCCATCCGCACCACCCTTTGAGGCTGTTCTCCTGGCACCACTGCTCCTGCGATCTAACCTCCTCCCTGTAGAATGTCTCGTCATCGCCAGAGATCAGGCCCATCACTCGATCGTGTCGTCAGCAAACTTGATGATGACGTTGGAGCTGTGCATAGCCATGCAGTCGTGGGTTTAGAGGGAGTAGAGGAGAGGGCTCAGCACGCATTCCTGGGGGGCTCCCGTGTTGAGGGTCAGTGGCTCTGAGGTGGTGCTGCCCATCCTCACCACCTGACAGCGGTCCGACAGGAGGTCCAGTATCCAGCTGCACGTGGATGGGGGCACGCCTAGACCTCTAAGCTTGGTGTAGAGCTTGGCAGGAACTATCGTGTTGAACGCTGAGCTGTAGTCCACAAACAGCATTTGCACATAACAGTTATTTCCCTCCAGGTGGGAAAGGGCAGTGTGGAGGGCCATGGCAATTGCGTGGGTCCAGCGTGGCAGGTAACACGGATTAAATAAAGTCCTTGACCAACCTCTCGAAGCATTTGCTGACAATCGAGGTGAGGGCTATAGGTCTATAGTCATTCAGGTTACCTTGGGTTGTTTAGGGACAGGCACAATGGTGAACATCTTGAAGACCGCAAGAACAACAGCCTTGCTGTTGACAGGGAGAGGTTGAAGATGTCTGCAAAGACTCCTGCCAACTGGTCTGTGCATGCTCTGAGGACGCGGCCCGGGATCGTCGTCGGGGCCTGCTGCCTTACAGATGTTCAACCGCTTGAAGGTGCGGCGCACATCCGCCTCCGAGATGTTCAGCAGGCTGGTCTCCTCAGGTGACGCTGGCTTCGGCAGGCTGTCGTTCACGTCGAACCGAGCAAAAAAAGTATTTAGCTCTCCTGTGAGGGAGGTAGAGGAGTTCGCAACAGAACTGGTTCTCCCTCTGAAGTTCGGCGGAAAATCTTTTTTTTGTTGTTGTGCTGTAGGGAGCCAAATTATAAAATGTATTGATGCCAAATTAATGTTTTACCAAATTTATTTTTTGGAAGAAATGTGAATGCTCTCTTGATAAAGTTAAAGATTGGTTGCTATCAAACATTTCACACATAAACCCTCGCTGGAACAAATAAGCACAGATATTATTGTATTGTTATTTTTCCAAATGAGTGAAAACGCATTTGTGTACCAATCTATAGATTCACAAGGTTTCTTGATTTGCTCAGAGGTGACCAGCAACTGTCAATTAAGTAAACTCCAAGACATGTGAAAAACAACAACGTAATGTCTTTAATAGCTAGGTGGTCAAACATTTGTCAGTAAGGATTTCCCAACCTTTCCCAATCGGGAGGGAGGTCTACAACTGCACAGCACCACCTGCTGGCATCCGTTACATTTGTACAGTGCATCTGCAGATTTTTGATTTTCTAAAACTGCAACGCCTTTCTCTCAGCTCTCTCTTCTCATCCTCTCCCCCCCCCCCTTCCACTTTCCCAATATAAACACAAGAGGAAGAGACAAGTCAAGCTATTGAACGTCTCATAATGACGGTGGCGTAATCGGCCGATTCAGCATCCCATTGTCCGACACGTACCGCAACGTAAGATGGTTAATTAGGCGAGATGGCTTACCCCGAACGCTGTACACTTAGAAAGTAAAAGGGCCTTTTAATATATCGAGATACGTAAGCCTTATGTCCTCCTGTCCTGTACAATATTCTGACAATGTTGAGCGCAACTCTTTCACTTCAATTTTTTCCTCCTTTTTTTTGGTTTTTCTTCAAGGATGGCGAGAGAATGGAACCCTCCCCCACATCCCCCATCCCCCCTCTCTTCTCCCCCGTCCCCCCTCTCTTCTCCCCCGTCCCCTCCGCATTGGCTGAAAAGTGAAAGAAAGACCACCGTCTGCAGCCCGAGATAAAAAGTGATGAGATGTGACAAATTCATAGCGGCTTTGTGTTCACGGAAGTTGCAGGGATTCTTAGGCTGGGCTTGGAATGCGGTGATGCAGACTGGCAGGGATTTCATGTGCCTGAAGTGGGGAAGACAATCCACCAACCCCACCCCACCCCCACCCCCGACAAGAAGTGTCTCGGAAAGTCAAACTGGTTCTTTCTTTGTTGTATTTATTTTATTGATTTATCTTATATCCACTCGCACAAGCTGGGGTCAGACAGCAAGGTAAGTGTGTTGCAAGGTTGATTTAAAAGTGTGGTGGCGTAAAATACTCTGTTGACAAGTGCAAAACGGCAAGGGTCCGGAACCAAGGAATGGCCCTTAGAGATATCCAACAGCCTCCAACTCATTGTGGAACAAAGATCATTGACGTACACCTTATCAAAATTAGGCATTAGACTGAATGATTTGCTTTTGGCTGCACAATACAAGCAGTATTGGGAATACAAAGCAATTCAAATAAATAATAATACAATACATATGTTTTCACCAATGTTGATTCCAATCTGGAATCAACACAACACACTCTTGAGAACGTCTCCTGTCGGTCATTATGTCTGTCTGCGTCTTTCTGAAGCCACCAACATGAAGATCGATTTTCAGCATCTGTGTGTATCAGTGTTTCCGCTAGGATTTTTTCTTGCCGGTCAAGTGTCCGGACAGATTTTATTTTACCGGACAAATTCTAAACTTACGTCATGTTTCAAAAACAGTCTATATTACAAACGCAACTATAATGTACACCTAGATTGACGAAAGAATGACAAAGACCTCAAATAAATTTGACTATTTAATGAACAACAAAACGAACAAGAACGATTGAGCAAAACCTTGTTAGCCGCAAAAATCTACGCTATTTCAAAACACCTGTAACATCTGTAGTGTCACAAATGTGATTGTTCGGGGGGACCGAGAACGCAGACCAAGACAGTGGAGCTATAACATAAAGCTTTATTTAAAACACACACAATACAAGACAGTGGAGCTATAACATAAAGCTTTATTTAAAGCACAACACAACTCAAACACAACACGAGAGTGATCAGGGACAGTCCAGGGGTCTGGGTACCGGGAGGTCGAGTAGCGACAGGTACCAGACAGGTAATTATAATGACCGGGGAGCTCGTATAGACCGGAGTAACGCAAGACAGGCG
The DNA here is from genome assembly GCA_027704905.1 of Muraenolepis orangiensis. Classification (NCBI taxonomy): domain Eukaryota; kingdom Metazoa; phylum Chordata; class Actinopteri; order Gadiformes; family Muraenolepididae; genus Muraenolepis; species Muraenolepis orangiensis. Next base: position 20,627,775 of record CM051004.1, read on the forward strand.
GGTGACGCGGGACAAGCTGGTCCTGGATCTCTGGGACATCAACGTGGCGATTCCGTCCAGAATGTACGACATAACATGAACAAAGTGTGACGTGCAGTATGACGTATGACCTAACGCCGGGGTAACGGGAAGCCAGGGTCTATATACCCCAGGTGAGGGGATTAGCAATCAGCCACACAATTGCCGACAGGTGTGTGTGTGCGCCGCCAGCGCACATGGCTTGGCCACGGCCCCTGTTCAGTGATGTCGCTTGACGTCATGAGAGGTGCGGCAGCTGATTGGTCACTTCATTCGGTCACCCTTTCAGGGGGGAGGGGGCAGTAATAAAGCTGTCAAAACTCAAATGTCCAGGATTTAAGTTTAGTATGAGTATTATTACCGGACATTTTGACCGGCAGGTTTTTTAATTACCGTTTTTTTATCATTTTTACCCGCTAAAAACCGGTAAATACTGGCTAACGGAAACCCTGGTGTGTATGTGTGTCATTGCACCTCAGCAGCAATGCTGCCGACACAATTACATACATACAGAGAGAGAGAGAGAGAGAGAGAGAGAGAGAGAGAGAGAGAGAGAGAGAGAGAGAGAGAGAGAGAGAGAGAGAGAGAGAGAGAGAGAGAGAGAGAGAGAGAGAGAGAGAGAGAGAGAGCGAGAGAGAGAGCGAGAGAGAGAGAGAGAGAGAGAGAGAGAGAGAGAGAGAGAGAGCAGGGTCCACACTGGTGGCCAATTGAGTTAATAAGGAGCTGAACTTCTGGGCATGAGACGGCCCAGAGTCTGCGCCGGAAACTAGAAACTGCGAGGTGCGGAGTTACACCTTATTCTCTGTTTCATTGCGTATATTATGCACAGAAGAAAACGAATTAGCAAGAATTTATGAAGCTTTCAGAAGGGGATTTTAATAACTATATTTCAACAGTGGCCAGCCTACTAGTATTGATTTAAAACCTTAGATACTTTTTTTTACAGTTTACAATTGGTTGTTTTTTGTTTGCCAATTACACACTTATGCTTAACATCATTGGTCGAAATGAAAATAATGCAATAGAAGGCGAAACGTCCCGTTACTGGACGCCATGGTGCCAAATCCAACTGGCCTTCTGGAGGGTTGGACCAAAGACCTGGGGCTGGCACTGATTGAGTGGCCCACAGCAGGTTGTAAAGCTCAGAGCAAGTGTAACAGAGGCCAGCCAGTGGTGCTGTGTAGTGAAAACCTCACCGTCACCAGTCAAGTCAAGTCAAGTAAAGTCAAGTTTATTGTCACTTCACAGTTTACACAAGTATAAAGCAGTGACTGAAAATCTTATGTGCAATAAAAACGCGAACATCAACGTTAATCCACGGTTTCTGGTTAGGATATATCTGAACCGTCTTGGTCAGAACAACGACATCTATGCTTTTCTTGATGAACCCGGTGACCGAGGACGCGTACTCGTTGATGTTATTGTCCGAGGCAACGCAGAACATGTGCCAGTCAGCGCGATCAAAACAATTCCTTCAGCGCTGTGTCCGTGTTGGCTTGTGGGGGAATGTAAACAGCGGTCACGGTTACCGCTGCAAACTCCAGAGGTAGCCAGAATAGACGGCACATAAGCATCAGGTACTCCAGGTCCGGGGAACAGAAAGACTTGATAGCTGCATCGGTAACCCCCTCCGACATCCATGTCTCCGTAAGGCAGATGATACAATTGTCCTTAGTTTCCCAGTGGAATTTAATATGAGCCTGTAGCTCGCTTAACTTATTGTCCAGAAACTGTACATTAGCCAGTAGAATGGTGGGTAGTGGGGGGCGATCGGATCGACATCTTAAACTGACTAGCATGCCGGCTCGCTTCCCTCGCTTCTTCCTGCGACACTTGCGTGTAATCGTGCCCAAGATGGTCGGAGATAATCCAGCTGTGACTTAGGGTGGGACGTCCGAGTTGAAAGAATGAAAAATCTCCGGTAGGCGGCGAGCGACTGTCGATCTGATCTCCAGAAGTGTGCAAAAGTCATAAATGAACGTGCTGCTAACTTTCTGAACAAAGATAGTCGTGATAAAAAGAATAAATAACAAAAAACTGCGTCGTCATGCGGGAGCTCGCAACATGGCAGCCATCTCGTACGGCGCCATACTCCACCATCACCAGCTCAGGCAGTTGTCCGAGCATGCTGCAATTTCTCCTCCATTGTGCCAGTGCACAAAATACTCCTCTGCAGCGAGCCTCAATACCTTCCGCCCTGTTGCACTCACCCCCATCATCATGAAGTGCTTTGAGAGGCTTGTCCTGGCTCACCTCAAATCTGGCCTCTCACCCTCACTGAATAAATATAAATTTGCCTACAGTGAGAACAGGAGCACGGAGGACGCCATCTTCTTAGCCCTTCACTCTGCTCTCTCCCACCTGGATGAGAGCAACACCCACGTGAGAATGCTCTTCATCGACTTCAGCTTAGCATCCCCTCCAAACTCATCCACAATGGAAACAAAGAATCTTGACATTAACCCCTCTGTTTGTAACTGGTTATTGGACTTCCTAAACAAACGACACCAGTCAGTCAGGTAAGACAGTCTCACCTCCTCCACCATCACCCTGAACACTGGCGTCCCCCAGGGCTGTATGCTGAGCCCTCTCCTCTACTCCCTCTTCACCCACAACTGCACTCCTGTACATGGTACAAACACCCTCATCAAGTTTGCAGGCGACACAACGGTGGTTGGCCTCATCAAAAACATTGATGAGGCAGTCTACAGGGAGGAGGTCCAGCACCTGGTGGCGTGGTGAGCCGACAACAACCTGGCCCTCATCACCAAGAAGACCATGGAGCTCATCGTGGACTTCAGAAAGACCATAGCTGGCGCTCACGCCCCCTTCCTCATCAACGGTGTGGAGGTCAAGCGTGTCTCCAGCTTCAAGTTCCTGGGGCTACACATCTCAGAGGACCTCTCTTGGACCCTCAACACTGCCTCACTGGTCAAGAAGGCTCACCAGCATCTCTTCTTCCTGAGGAGATTGAGGAAAGCCCACCTGTCCCCTAAGATTCTGGTTAACTTTTACCGGTGTGCCATTGCAAGCATCCTCACCAACTGCATCAGAGTGTTGTACGGCAACTGCACTGTTTCCAACCGGAAAGCGCTGCCGAGGGTGGTGAAAACCGCCTACCCACCACATAAGACTACCCACCACAAACAGAGTCTTAAGAAGGCACGTAAAATTGTCCAAGACACCTCTCACCCCAACCATGGACTGTTTTCCCTCCTCCCAACCAGGAGGGGCTACTTTGTTCCAAGTTAAGCAGGCTCAGGAACAGCTTCTCCCCCTGCCGTTGCCCCCCTTCCTCCAAACCTTGCCACCCCGCCTCTTCTACCAACTGTACAAACTCTGAACCCTGCTCACTATATCATAACATCATATCATAACTCCATATAGTATCCCTATAATATCCTACATATTCTATCATGCTCACTACCTGCTATATATATATACTTTTACATAAATATATCCTGTTGATATAATTGCATACTGCTGCTCACTACCGGTTGAATACTTACCTGTATATATATACCTATAATTCTGCACATATCTTATACATACTCTATAAGTTATATCATACCATTATTATATCTAGTAGATGTCTTTACATCCTATTTAACCACTGTAAATGATATATTACCATGCACTTTACTGCAACATTTGCACTCTGGTTAGATGCCAAATTATTTTTGCTGGACTGTACTTGTGCTGTGCAATGACAATACATTTGAATCGAATGAATCTAGTCTAATTAGTATATCATGCACTAAGGCTGGAGTTGGAGCGGCACAATAACTTATAGTATAATAAACCATCCTTGACAAATTTGTACTTTTGGCAGATGAAGGTGGTGAGATGTACCGGCAGCTGGAAAGGATGATCTATATGTCATATGAAGCATCCATATAGCATCCAACGCATCCAGAACGCAGCAGCACGCCTGGTATTCAACCTACCGAAATTCTCCCACGTGACCCCTCTCTTCCGCGAACTCCACTGGCTTCCGGTAAATGCTCGCATCAAATTCAAGATTCTGGTGCTGACCTTTAGGGCAGTCAATGGAACTGCCCCGGCCTACCTCCAGGCGTTGGTCAAACCCTACATCCCAGCCAGAGCGCTCCGCTCAACTTCTGCCAGGCGACTTGTTCGACCTTCACTAAGGTCAACCAAACATCGCTCGTCCAAAACCCAGCTCTTCACGGCTCTGGCCCCACAGTGGTGGAATGAACTCCCGTCTCATGTCAGGACGGCAGAGTCCCTCGCCAGCTTCCGCAAGAGACTCAAGACCCACCTGTTCAGAGTCCACCTGGACTCTCCTTTGTGAAACCCCTAAACTTGCCTAAGTCCTGACATTAATAGCTCTTAGCATGTTGTATATGTTAGCAAGTGTATGTCCTTAATGTTGTTAACACGCTCTTATCACAGCTACTTAAGCAGGTGACCTAGCAGTACGAAATTGTGTTATTCATCTTGTCAATATGAATACTTGTGAACTGCTGTATTTATATGTTTGCGTACCCCCAGTGTTATGCTATTGTCTGCTTCAACTAATGTACACCTTGTAAGTCGCTTTGGATAAAAGCGTCTGCCAAATGCCCTAAATGTAAATGTAAATGTAAATATGAGGAAATTCATTCTGTAAAACATTCACTAAATGGCAGCTTATAGCTGAAGTCACTAAACGGGGAGAGTAGGAGGAATATAATTCAATGGGGTGCCTATAAATATTGGATGGCTAAATAAATTCCAATGGTTAAATTCACCCATGTGCATACAGCTTTTTTTTAAATTATTCTCTTCCCCATGGCCATTGACATGACATTGATATGTTAAAAATGGTGATTAATTAGCTTGACTCCGGTGAGTTGGCAAATATGTATTGACCGAGCGAGCAGCAGCAGCGATAGTAAGAGGCTTGTATCTGAGACAATCAGGTGCAATTAATCTCTGGTTGGGTGGCGGTAGCAGTTGGCGGCTGCGTGGCTCTCTCTCTCTCTGCTGCTGGCATCATAACACACTCTTGAGCCCACTGCCTTTAAAAAAAGATGTGTGCGTGTGTGTGCGTATGCATGTGTGTGTGTGTGTGTGTGTGTGTGTGTGTGTGTGTGTGTGTGTGTGTGTGTGTGCTGCCAGGTGGCTCTATTTGTGCAATCGGACCGTGCAGTGTATGAGCAAGGCTGGGGACATTACCCCTCGCTGGGTGTCATGACACTGCCACCCTTGCCACAGCAGCCCGCGGGGACACGTCGTCTGTACAGCCATTATCGATGCTCTGTTTTTTCAGAAAGGTCATTATAAGCCAGGTCGGTCATTCAACATCATTAGGGCCATTACGTTGTTTTTTTTGTTGGTGTAAATTATTCTCAAAATCATGATAACATGGCTCAACTGGATACTTCTAACATGAAGAGATGGAAGAACAGGCCGCATCTGTGGGTCTTCGACGATATAGGGGGTCAAGGAGAACGGTAATTTCAGTTCTAAAAGCTGTTCTTTAAAAAAAAATCTTTGTAAAGATGCACATTTTTATAATTGGAACCTTTGTCTTGTGAGATAGCGTATATTTATCATAAACGCTTTGTTTTGTTCCACCTACGTTGTATGCATGTTATGCATTCAGAAACTCAGATATGCAGAAAACAAGGTCACCATGGTACATTTACAGTTATTCGATTACAGTTATTCGATTTTTACACGGACAAGGAGAAAAAATAGGCCTTCCACTTTTGTAATGTCATGCAAATGAATGTATTCATCCATAAAATCAGATCAAGGATTATGAGAGACACTGAGTCAAATAGGTTTCATGATACAATAACCATGACCATGTTTAATACAAATGGTACTTGTATCATCATCAGCACACAACATCACAAAATCAAACAAAACAGACCAAAAGGGGGGAGAAACAAATTAAATGTTAGTCGTATACATTCTCAAAGTTTGGCTTTCACAAAGGTACACAGTCATTATGCTAATAAGGATACACTTTCCAATGGCTCGTCTCTTCTCATGTGCTCTTTTAATCTTCTGTTCATGATGCTGTTGGTGAACAGAAGTGGTAGGATCATTTGATCACCCAGCTTCAGAATATTCTACAGGACTGTGAGATCAAATGCACCCGTGGTGCTCTTTGAGTAACTCCTAGCTAACTGTGCTAATTGAGCTCAGTGTAGACACACTCTTTTATTAAAGCACAGGGCCAGAATTGTTCTGGGTTGTCCTCATTAATGGCATTCTAAATTAAATTCACTTCAGCAACGAAAGCATTATCTGACGAGGAAAGGGCTGGTTGCTTATTTTAAAGGTGCTATTATGTAAGACATATTCTGTACTGTGCTACACAGAGATTAAGGAACCATGCAAAATATTGGCAACAATGCTACATCCAGTATGTTCTCCTTTGCAATATCCATGCCGGACCGGAAAGTGTTTGTGTTGTGGTATGTGTGTTTACTATTCTCTATTATATATATATATTCTATTCTAGAATATACCGGGTTGCCAGATATTAACCAAATCGGCCCACAAACACAGCATGCCACATGCAAGCAAGCTAGATCAACTGAGTTTTTAATAGTTTCTACTCGACCTAAAAAGCCTCATCGTCTTTCCAAAATGGTGACCACAGCCATGCTAAAAGGTACAGGTACATCTTGGAGTCGTAATCTTGTGCTCGTCTCATCTAATGTAGTGCTCATATTCTCTCAGGGTCCTCAACCTGGCAACAGGTGTGAGCTTCAAGTCTGGGGAGGAAGGGGCGGATAGACACAACTCTCTAGAATGTTGTGAATTTGGACTGAACTATTGCTTATTGTATTGCTTTGGTCTTTAGAACACATGTATATGAATTTGGCCAGCATATACTGTATATGTTGTGGCATCACGAAGGGACAGGTTATAGAGAGTTGCTATATTCCCCTGGTGGACCAGCTGCAACATCCCAAAATGGCCACCGGTCCACAAACTACATCTCCCAGCATGCCCCACAACTCTTACAGGTGTAGGTGCTTAAGCCACCTAATGGGCTATATGCACTAAGCTGTGTGAAGGACTTCCGGCTTCAAATTTGTTTACTTCTAACTAGCTAGCTACAGCTCCTGAGGTACTATTTCGCCATGAATTCCCATAAGAAAATGCGTTTTCAAAAACAGGAGAAGAAATACTCCGAACATTGTTGTGTTCTGCCTTTTTCGACATCATCGAAATGTAACGGAATTTAGTTTCCATGACTTTCCAACCCATCCCGACCTGAGAAGAACCCGACGCGGACATCCGATTCTATACCAGGTAACGTTAGACCCAAGTTGTGCTATTCAGCTAACTGTTTGACATCGACCAAAGTAAACATCAGTTAAACTATAAAGAATCCTATCGTAAGTCTTAATACAAAAGGTTAATGTACCTACTGCGTGACCGCTGCAGCCTGTCATGCATACGAGATGAGACATTTGACATTGGCATTTGGTGACCGTGTATGATTGTATTTACTTTGTTAATTAATGACTGACATGATGTATATGTCTTTTTGTAAATACATTTCCAAGCTATGACCAACTGATGGCGTTTTGGGGTTTGATTGAGCCTTCAATTGACTAAATGGTTCGGGTCTCCAGAGCCAAGAGCCTCCAGAGCACGTCCATCAACGGTAGGTTATGGTCTGAGTTGCTTTGTAGTAACAGAGGGTGGGATGCCATTACATTTACAGAAGGCTACACTAAAGGACTCGGCCCCCTTTAAATACACCAGTGCACTACAGCAACTCAGTTTTTCCCCATGGTATGGTACACATAACCATTATAAAACATTTAGCCAAACAAGAGCACAGCCTTACTAGTTTATAACTTAAAGCAGTAACCTTTTTTTTTGACCTTCCAGAGACAGCTGCTCCAGCCAATCGACGAGTTCTTTCTTTTCCTCGTCTTCCTGTCGGTTGGTTTGAAGGAGAGGGACCAGGCGCATCGATTCAACATACACCAACATACACACAGTGAGCTGCATTATTGCAACATGGACACATTTTCTAGCCACTGCACTGGGGTCTCAATGCATCTGGCTCACACCTGCAGAAGTGCAAGCTTACCTCCCTGAGCAATTCAGTCAGACACCATCCTTACCACTCCTGCAAAGTGAGATGTACACCTACAAATCTCACTGCACCATGAAAGGGCTTATTGGCAGACGTTTACAGTGGCATGCCTGTTGTCAAACTACCAAAACAAGGCATTAGTTAAGGCATGGGTTAAGTAAAGCATTGGTTCAACATCAGGTTTTTGTAATTTAATTGTGTTTATTCCAGTGGCAGATCATTTTGTTAAACATGTAAATCGTATGTACACAAACATTATATGTAAGAAAACTGTTGAATGTAAAGTCATTTGTATAGATTTGTGAAAATGAACATTGTAACATATTGTACATATATCATTATTGTAACATATTGGCTAAAAAACATTATTGAAAAATTAACATTAACATTTTGTCATTCTAATCTTTCATTGAAGAACCTGGGTTTTGCTTATGTTCATTTCTCAAAGACGGGTATCTTGGCATGTATATGTAGAAAAATAAATAGTCCGCTTTTTCTCTAATTGATCTTTGTACTTGTGGATCCATGTGTAATCGTTGCACACCTGTTTGGAACAGCAATGCCACGATGTGATTGCACACAACACGGCCTGCCACACAGGAGCATTGGCTGTGTCAACACCACTGGCGATGAATCAAGAAGCGGAATCTAAGAAGAAAGAGAAAACAATTTGAAATATACCCTCTGCTTCATGGAAAAGAAGGTTATTATGAGTAGAACAGTTATTGATACTACTCAGGTCGGGATCGGTTGGAAAGCCATGGAAAGTAAATACCGTTACATTTCGATGATGTCGAACAAAGAGTATTTCTTCTCCTGTTTTTGAAAACGCATTTTCTTATGGGAATTCATGGCGAAATAGTACCTCAGGAGTTGTAGCTTTGCTAGTTGGAAGTAAACAAATATACCGGAAGCGATTTACTTGTTTAATTTGAAGCCGGAAGTCCTTCACACAGCTTAGTGCATATAGCCCATTGAAGCTGCACTGGGGAAACAGACAAAAGCCCAGACTCGAAGGAGCAGACGGAGAACCGGGGAGGACATGGCTGGAAGGAGCTGGCGACACTTGTAGAAAAGCCTAATTTTTGTTTGATGAACTGTGCGTAGGGAAAAAGCCCTTTGTGAGGAAATAAAGTCTATTTTTATTTAAACCTTACTATTTTGACCTGTTTTGCCTGGAACTGTGCACCACCCAACACTAGCCCGCTGAGACGGCCTCTCATAATGTTACAATGTCTTTATATTTCAATATATTTTTTATATCAACCACTGCCAACCAGCGAAAAACAACATTGCTTTGGTCGGAGAGGGTCAGAGGCCAACAGCACCGTCCAGGATCTCCTCAACAAGCCAACACGCTCTCCAAAGCACAAGACTGGGAGCTGAAGGTTGACCCCTAAAGTAACCAGGAAATGTCCCTGTCACAACATTGAGGCCGGACATGGTGTTGCTCTCTGAAGCCTCAAAGCAGGTTATCCCCCGGGAACTCACTGTCCCTTGGGAAGACCACATCTTGGAAGCCAAGGAGAGGAAGAGAGGTGTAGTTCACCGGACTGGTTGGAGCAGTGCCGCTCTGATGGTTGGTCAAGCGAGGTGTGAGTCCATCAGAGTAGGGTGCAGGTTGGCTGGCCAGTTCTTCTGTGTGGCCTACAACAAGAGCAAGCACGCCAAGGGCCACAAAGATGGTCACTGAGGCAGCTGAAGTTTCCTCAAGGTGGCTGTGGATCAGGAGAGGTGAGCCATGGGTGAGTTAGTGCTACCTGGACACAAGCCGTGACTGGATTGATCCTGGCTGGGTCGCCTGGGCGACGGTGTCTGTTGCAACACCTGATGAACCCAGGATAAACTGAAGAGACGTCCAGTATCGCAATGTATTTACAAACTATCTATTATGTTCCAACTATTTTATGTTAGTTTTTTAACTTGTCTTCCCTACCATTGGTGGTCTTTCCTTCAACATATGGATGGGCTGATTAAATCCTCACAAATATTAAACATTAATGATGCTTCGTAATATATTTTCACCAACTTCATTTCCAGTCAGTATCAGAAGTTATATTCTACTTTATTTGGTATCTAGAAATCTTTATATATTACTCAGCGAGTGGAGAATGATAAATGTGGTTGGTGTGTCTATGGAGCATCAACTCTATGGAGGAATAGGGATCTGGGGCGAGACAGAGATGTAGTTGGTGTGAAATTGCAAATGTAGCTTTGCTACATTTGCAGGTGTGCATGCGTGTGTGGGGTCAGGGGTGTGTGAGAAAGGGTAGGGTTGTGTTTTTGTGTGTTGACATTAATACATAAATAACACTTACAGTATGTGCACCACCCTCTTTCCGGAGCCAGGCCCGGAAAGAGGGCCCGTCAGTGAGAGCCTGGTGGCCGGGTTAGCCACGGAGCCCGGTGAGAACATAACTATCATTCTCACACAGCAAGTGGGAAAATTAAGAACTATATTTCAGCAAATACTACATTCTTCATGTAGTATTACTTCATTTAAACACACACACACACACACACACACACACACACACACACACACACACACACACACACTCTCTCTCTCTCTCTCTCTCTCTCTCTCTCTCTCTCTCTCTCTCTCTCTCTCTCTCTCTCTCTCTCTCTCTCTCTCTCTCTCTCTCTCTCTCTCTCTCTCTCTCTCTCTCTCTCTCACACACACACACAGAAAGCAATTGTACTTAATTCAAACACACACACACACAGCATGTTGGTGTTCATTGACAACTCACAAAAGCCTAATTGGAAGGTTGCGCCTGTCTCTGTGAACACAGTTCTTTGATGTCTGGGGCAATCGATATCAGTTTCAGTCTCAGGTCTGGCTCAGCATCCAGCCTGCTTCTGTATATGTATTATTATATGTATATTATTTATATATTATATTTATATTTACTTAATAAAACTGGAGTTGTATTTGCGTACTGTTTTGTGCCGTTTGTTTGTGGATTCCTCACTTGCACTGCTGATGGAGCCCCTAGCAGCACATGTGGCGATCGTTTCAGCGCTGCTAGCACTGAAAGGCGTTGCGGCTGTGCATACTGCTCTTACTGCATACTGCTCTTACTGCATACTGCTCTTACTGCATACTGCTCTTACTGCATACTGCTCTTACGCTGCTTGCGGAGCCTGCACTTGTGCTCGGTTCACTGTCCTCCTCCTCGTTCACGTGTTGAACTTCATTGCTGCTGGAAATATTCTCCTCCACACACCGTTTTGAGCCACTTTTGCAACATCCCTCAGCTTTCTTGTCATCACTAGCTTGCTACGTTAGCTTATCGTGCACGGACAAAAGGTAGTAGTGTCCGTCAGAAACAAAGTCAGAAACAAAATTTATTTTCTAAATCTAAAAACAACAAAATAAATGTAGAACTTATTTTAAACACCAATTTCAATTATCTCAAGCTTATTTTCATTTGTAGTAGTATTTTGACAGTATTACTGTACAACATGTTTTGCAATTGATTGTAAAGTTGGTTCTATTTCATCTTTTTTAAATATTGAGATTCCAGGGATCCCTCCGAGTACCACCAGCAGGGGGCGCCAGTACCACCGGTGGTACGTGTACCACAGGTTGAGAATGGCTGGTCTACTGTATATACACAGTACTAGTATATGTATTCTACAGCATTCTCTTTTGCTGCTGTGGTGCCAACTCTGGGAACTGCTTTAACACATACAGTACATACTCAATAATGTCCTGCCCTTTACAATTCAACAAAAGTGTTTTATTTAAAAAAAACTCATGAAGCCTTAGAGAAATGTAATACAATAAACCATATTTTTTGTAAATCGGTCAAATTTGACCAGAACCCAATTTCAAGGGACCAGGGACCTGGATGCCATGGATACTTCAGAAGGGACAAAATAGGGTGTTCCAAGATCAGATGTGGGAGGGGGGGGGGTCCTCTGTCATAGAGAACTTTTAGTTGAGGGAAGTTCAATGAATCTGTGATGGCGGGTGCAGAGTAAAGGGAAATAACCCTGGGACATGGAGGTGGTGAGGAGAAGGGTACCAGAGTCGACAAAGTTCAAAATAAAAATTGGAAAAGGGTCACATTTTTGCTGGCAGAAAGCTGAGGGGTCAATGAAGGGCTCTGTCTTGGTGGAGCAGATCAAGAAAGGAACAATTACTTGCCATTCTGTAACGGAGAGCTTCATAGCACACACTGTGTACAGTTGTGCTCAAGTGGCATGTGCTTTTCTGTGTGATGTGTGTAATGCATGAATCGCTTCTCAAGAATTTAACCCAATCAATTCCAGTAATAAATTAGCATGAACTTATGAGTGATTTCTTATGAAGTGGTTTTATTTGGTTGGTTGTTATAACACCTATTATTCTGAATTATGATCTAGGCATGCACGTCAAAGGAAGTTCAAATCATTTTTTGCACCCCAAAATGTGTCTGCCAAAAACACCAAAAAGGGGGCATCTCACTTCTCAAAAGTAGATTTTGTGTGCAGACAACAGCCCTAGTAATTTCCCCCGGTACAACAGCTGAGCACACTCTTCTGTGTGCAGTGACAAACGGAAAGGCTTAGCCTGTCCCTGCAGAATACCTCACAAACATCGCACAGATAGACCTCATTTTGCCCAAGGCTTTCTTCACCTGCTCCTATCCAAAGCAATAAATTAGCAAATATCTTCAAGTATACTCGCTTCCTGGACCCGTGCAGGAGCTATGCAGACACAATGGCATGCTGTTCTTTCCCGTGAGCCATAAGAAATTATGGTATTCCACTAAATGAAAGTTCACAAGTTCTTATGCACATTTTGGGAAAATGATATTGTTAAACGGTATTAATGTTGCTCATGAATATTGATGTTGCTTCATGGTGTGTCATCGCAATACCCAGGACAGGAATGATGAAGAGAAGCATCCCCAATCAATTCAAAATAATTGAGCAATACTATATTCCTTAATGTCAAACATGAGTCAAAAACGACTTACTTTGAAACAAATTGGAAAAACAGACATGAAGACATTTTCAAATTGAAAACGTTCACTACGCATTTCTGGCCAAGAATAATGGAGCCTATAATAAAAGCTAACAGAAAAAGGGAACTAATTGTGATATATTGTACGGTATTTTATTGTGTGCCGGCAGCACTACATCCACATGGAAAACTTTTGGATAAATCTCAGAAGGCACCACTGTGTGGTCTTATATATAGCCAGATCTATATGCGGAGAGAGAGAGAGAGAGAGAGAGAGAGAGAGAGAGAGGAGAGAGAGAGAGAGAGAGAGAGAGAGAGAGAGGAGAGAGAGAGAGAGAGAGAGAGAGGAGAGAGAGAGAGAGAGAGAGAGGAGAGCTCATTAGCATTTGGCTAAATTCCAGGAAGTTCAACAGGGATTAATTAGGTTTTTTTGAAACCCACCAAGCAGATGTCAAGGTAATCTCAGTAGGCGGACCACAGAGGTCGTCTCGACAACGTGTCTCAGAGACTATCGGCACTGCGCGCCATGCTACCCCATGTCAAATATTAGCCACAAGCCACTTCGTCGGGCCAAATCCTGACCCGTGTCCCGCTCTCCTCTAACCTCCCTGCTTCATTATCAGAAACCTTATGTATAAATAGATAGAGTGGTTTTATTTTTTACACGTGAAGCCGATTTACTGAATAGAAATGGCTTGATTAATGATGCCATTAAATATGCCTCATTATGAGGTAGGACTGTGTAACTTTTTGACGATATAAATATATATCTAAACTATTTATATATATTTGTTTTTTTGTTGATGAAATGTATATTGGATATGCCTCACATGACGTTCCAGTCTGTATGCATCAGGCATCAGGTGGCAGGTTAGCTCAATCTGATAGGACTTGGCTTGGGAACCAGAAGGTCGCCGGTTTTAATATATATAAAATTAATATTTATATATATATATAAATATTAATATATTTAAATAACAAAGACGCTTTGTGGTCAAACTTTTATGAAAAGCACTTAATTTGATATCTCTAATAAAAAAACAGGTTCCAGAAGGCAATAATATGAACTCTACCTATCAACCATTTAAAAAAAAATAATAATACAAATAGCAGTGACTCTTTTTTCTTTTCTTTTTCTTTCAAATAGCAGTGACTTTTTAAATTACATTTTTGAAAGCCACCCCAGCGCCGTGCTGCAAACAACCAGTGCACCCAGAGAGAAGGCTAAGCCAGAGCTATAAGCACTGCGACGGCTCATCCGAGTGTGCTCCTAAAGCACATACTCCTGGCCAAAAAGCGTGTTTGGCACCATTACAGCCACTCACAACAACATTTCACTCACACAATTAGGAAGGGCTGCATTCTGACACAGGTACAAAAGGAGAACAACAACAATGTGTGTGGGGGGGGGAGGAGACTGTCAAATCAATAGGCAGAACCATGACGCCAGATCAATAACGTGAGACGCAGCTTCAGTTCCGCGGATGCACGGAGCGGCTGCTGTCGGCCACGTGCTCGCTTGTTTGTATCAAGGGGGGGGGGGGGGGGGGGGAAGTGGCCACACGTTTCATCGGTAATGGCTGTCATTTGGTGTCCCCATGGCGTGCGGTATGCCTTCCGCCATGGTGAAATGAGCTGCAGACGGGGACTTTTCACGACAGTGACTCCGCATATTGCCGCTGTCAAAACAATTGTAATTCAGAAGTCGGAATTACCATAAGCTGCTTATGCAACAGCACCGTCAGTCCCCTGGATGACATTGAATGCCGGTGAATTCTCCCGTAATATGCCAGTACATCCGTACATATGGAAATGTTTAATCCCGCACAAATTATATTTTTTTGCCGACGAGTCACACGTGTAAAGTGTATTATTTGGTTTTGTTTGTCCTGCTGTCATCACTGACTGTAAACATGTTCTGTGTTGTTCAGTTGCTACAGCATGGCGGGGTTATGGGTTGGATTCCCACTAGGAACAACAAATCCTAAGATTCCTATGCACCTTGTTTGGTGTAACATTTTGGATAAAGGCCACCACCAAATAACACATTTAATTATATCACACTAGTGTATCCCATTCTATCCCCAATAGTGTAATAATACTATAACACAGTTGTATCGAATAAGGCAAGTAGAGTACTACATAACATAACATGAATAATTAACATACATTACCAAACTTTTTTTACAATAATTTTGATGAAACTACATAGTAGTAGTAACCTTTATTTAGTATGTGGTTTAGCATCAACTGAAGTCAAAAGACATTTCATATACATTACAGATACTTTTATCCAAAGTGACTAACAATACTGTGTTTCAACAAAGGTAGGTAAGATAACAAACTCAAAAGGACAGAATGACATTCTGATTAAGGTGAATATGGAATCAGGATGGTGTCTAGTCTTTTGCAGGATGG
>CM051004.1:20645747-20663247 GCA_027704905.1 Muraenolepis orangiensis
CAATGAGAGGAAGTGAACTCAAAACATTTTGTAAAAATAGAAAATCAATGTATTCTTTTTGTTTCATGAACATCATCAATTAGGTCAGGTAAAAAGTACAATCATTTCAGGTAAAAGTACAATAAGTTGGACAATATCTAACAAACTAACAAGGTGTGGACGAAAGGCTTCACATGTACACTGAAGGATCTCTGAATCCTTATTTGATACTGGGGATAACTCGTACTGTGGAATTATGGAATATGCATATATTCATATTCATGTATGGCTGTGATTCTGTCTGTCGGATTTTCATCCCCCAGTTATCTTGTAGAAAACACCCAGACGTTCAGCAGCCAATGTAACTGTATCCAACAGAATCATTTGTGTCATATATCTTATCAGGGTAAAGTGGAGGCCTTTTCTCACGCTCTCCCCCCCTTGGGAAGACGAATGCCGCGATCCACGTAAGCTTACCTGCTTGATGGCTTTGACACAAGCTGCACCTTATCATACTTATTGGCAGGCCGTCTCACACCGCAACTCGACACTCTCAGCTGCCCCTTATCAATATTTAGCATGCGCTCCTCAACTGAGATGAGCAGATGGCCTCTCTCTCTCTCTCTCTCTCTCTCTCTCTCTCTCTCCTCTCTCTCTCCTCTCTCTCTCTCTCTCTCTCTCTCTCTCTCTCTCTCTCTCTGACAGATCAGGCTTGATGCTGATGCTGATGCTAAGGCTGATGCCGATGGTGACGGTTACTGGCGGGCCGCAGCTGCGTTTAGATTTTGGGTGCTTGCGGAGTGTGGCCTTCTCACGCCTTGGGAGAGGAGGAGAGGGGGAGACACGGAGACACGGAGACACGGAGACATGGAGCGTCAAAGCCACTTGGCATTACGGGGGCGGCCTCTCCGGCTCGCATGTCAAACAGAGTCGGCATTGTGAGAGGGCGCCGTGGCATACGGAGGGAGGGGGGAGGGAGGGGAGAGGGAAGAGGGGGGTGAGGGGCCAGGGGAGACTGGACTGATTAGTCAGAAGTCTCTGAGAAGGATGAGAACAGAAAAGTTATGTGCATCGTCGACCTTGAGAAACTCTGCCGTGCCGGAGGGCTTAGTGGCTGGCCCCCTGGAGAGGAAAAAATGAGGGAGATGTTTGTTGTGTGTGTGTTTGTGTGTGTGTGCTTGTGTGTGTGCATGAGTGTGTGTAATGGATGCTTTTATATAGCGCTTTTATCCAAAGTGCTTTACAAGTCATGCCTCACATTCACCTATTCATACACATAAACCACCGACAGTGGACAGCCATGCAAGGAGACCGCCAGCAGGTCAGGAGCAGTTAGGGTTAGGGTGTCTTGCTCAAGGACACCTCGGCAGTTTTTGCTAGGAGCGAGTGTCTCCTACCTTGTTGCACCACCACATTATCATTCCAAGTCCATCCGCTCCGTGGTTTGATTCCTCCATGTCCGTTTATTCAGTAAAACTTGTTGTGCTGAGGTTGATGTTTCGTGACGCTGGGCACGGCTCCAGGTTTTATTATTTTTATTTTATTGACCAACAACAAATGTTTTGTATTCAGATGGTGTATTTGGTAGATGTTTAATCTGACATTTTGCAAATCATATTATATTTTTTTCATTACTCATTTCCTGCTGTACGACTCGGGAATCTGTCATTTATATATAGTATATACAGCTCAGCGGATGATCCGATCTTTAGAGTCCATTTCGTCACTTTGTTCGTATTCATGATCTGGATAATATTAATGACTGGGTGTAGCTTTGTGATTTGTATCTGATTGCTGTATATTCCTGTATATATTCCTGTATATTAATCCTTTGAACGTCAGCGTGATCTCAAACCCAAAGGGGGGGGGGGGGGGGGGGTTATTGTGTGAAGCGGATTGAACGTCATGACTAATCACATGCTTTGTCAGGTCGATCAGCTGACGTCGGTGGAAGCCATGCAGAGACTTTAATTGGACCTCCCCTCAATCTCTTTCTCTTTTTAATTTTTGGAACAATAGATTTTTCCGCGTTCACATCTGTAATTTAATATATGCTAATTGAGAAACTCTAAGGGTATCGCTGCAAAAACCTTTTTTCCTCATCTGATCTGTCGGTGGTCTAATTCCTGCTCCAGAAAATCACCTCGTCCACTCAGCATGGATTTCAAATAATCTGTCCCTGCTCTGTTCTCCCAGGAGACACCGTCAGCTATTCCTGTTGTGTTTAGGCACACACGCCACACACACAAACGCACGTGTGCCCGCACACACACAAGCACACAACACACAACACAAACAAACACTTGCCTGCATACACACACACACACACACACACACACACACAACACAAACACACGCATGCATGCACACACACACACACACACACACACACACACACACACACACACACACACACACACACACACACACACACACACACACACACACACACACACACACACACACACACACACATACACACACACCTCACCAAGTCTCACACAACACAAAGGCACTCATGCTTGCACATACACACACACGAGACACACACACTGACATATATTTGCATACACACCCACCCACCCACACGCACGCACACACAAACACACACACACACACACACACACACGCACACACACACACACACACACACACACACACATACACACACACACACACCTTACCTCACCAAGTTGACAGACACATATGTTGATGGCATCACCCTGGTCACGGCTAATAAGAGGCGGATGATGGATGGCGGTGCCATGCGTTCAACACCGCCAACGGGAACATTGGGTTCTTTCGGCCCGGCTTCACACAAATAGCTCTGCCGGTACACAGCACTCTCACCTGCTTGCTGCTTGGCTATTAAAGGCAAACTGTGGGGCCCGGGCATATGGGGCCCGGGTACAAAGGAACCACACGAGGTACCAGGTGATGCTGTGTCTGTTTGAAGGGCGCACAGTAGGGGGCTGGTGGGGAGAGGGGTCTGAGTCAGGGGTCGACCAGGCACATAATCTTACTGTAGGGCAATGCTGTTTGCTTCTGTTGTTATAATTGTGCTCCAGGGCACCCTGAGGGGGGGATAGGGGAGGGGGGGGGGGAGATGAGGATTTATCAGCAGATCAGAGGCTTGCGATTCATTCCGGCACGGTCCCTTTTCTCCATCTGCAGGGTGCACCTCCTCCGCCCTCTCCCTCCCACCTCTACTCGCTGAAAGGTTGAAAAATGTACAAAAGCAAAGCAGCTGCACTGTGAAATGGATATTAATTAAAATTGATTATTAAATCTACGATGCACCGGTCATTAAATCTTTCCTTTTTATCAATAATACTGTATATCCCTTTCTTTTCTGAGAGCCGCCTTTACGAGCTTTTGTTCGATATTTTTTATGAATCAAAATGATTACAGCGATAGCATTCCTTAATTAAAGCTGAGGCTTCCCCTCCTCCTCGTTATTTTATGGAATGTCATGCTCCTGTGGCAAAGTAATTGATTAAGATGAGAGGAGGAGAGAGGGGAGAAGAGAGACGCCAGGAAGGCGCGTTTGACTGTTGATGTTTTGACTTGAAATGACTACACTTTACCCAGCGTGAGTAATTCCTGTCAGGTGTTCCTCGTTGTGATCGATGCTGCTATGACTTGTCTATTGTTCTACTTATGTGTTGCTTGCGCCGGTGGTGAACACAGACATTGTTGTCCATAACATAGGGTATTGCAACAGCAGCTTGCATCATCTCAGTGCAGTGTGCTGAATTCTCTGAGGAGGCCTTCCAGGGACTCAAGGCCCAGTTTACCTCCGCTCCCATCCTCCAAGTTCTGGACCCTGAGAGACAGTTTGTGGTGGAGATGGACGCCTCTGACATGGGGGTAGGAGCCATCCTGTCAGGACTACCAGAAGCTCCGCTGTCCAGTTTGCAATTGGACAGCCATTTTTGCAAACTGGACAGTTCCCAAACAGGCAGCTTGCAAACTGGACAGTTCCCAAACTCCCCTCAGCCACGAAGAAGGCAGAAATGGTCCTTAATCATGTTTTCCAGTTGCATGGGCAGACAGAGGGAAAGAACCAGGAGATGGAGCTTCAGTGCAGAGTGGCAAAGCACCCCTCCTCCAGGTCTAAATAACTTCTGTGGGTGGAAAATGCCCACAGCACTCTGGTCAGCTCAGCCACTGGACTATCCCCCTTCCAGTGTGCATACAGGTTACAGCCTCCACTATTCCCTGCCCTGGAAAATGAGGTCTCCTTCCAGTCTGTCATGGCCTTTATCCGTCGCTGCCGTCAGACCTGGACCCAAAGCCAGTGCCTCGCTCCCCCCTTTCGGCACGCCATCGCTCCAAGGGCCCCACCTACCAGGCGTGTCAGAAGGTATGACTGTCCACACCATTGCAGGTGGAGTCCAACAAGTTGGCGCCGAGATTCATTGGCCCTTGAAGGTCATTAACTCGGTGGCAGTTAGGCTTAAGCTGCCCCAGTCCATGCGGATTCACCCGACCTTCCATGTGTCCAGGATCAAGCCGGCTGGAGTCCACTGGTCTGCTCCACTGCCACCCACCCGCCAACTGGTCCTCCTTAAATTTCTTCAATTATAGATTTCGAGGAGAGGGTTACTGAATTCCACCTGCCTCTAGAGTGAGTTAGGGTGTCTTGCTCAAGTACACCTCAACAGGTTTTTGCTAGGAGGACCCAGGGGATCGAACCAGCAACCCTCTGGTTGTGAGGCGACCGCTCTACCTCCTGAGCTATACTGCCGCCCTTATAGCGCCCCACTACTCCGTCCTCCGCCTACTGCGTTAGCGTCGTCGTGGGAGGGGCCTCCAGTACCTGATCGACTGGAGCAGGAACGGCCCAGAGGAGAGATTGGGGGTTCTGGCTCGGCATATTCTGGACGGTGACTTTATCAGCGTTTCCATCAACGCCACCCCAACCAGCCGTACACGTCCACCGCTTTGGCGGCCAGCACCACCTTGGAGATTCCCCTCCCTGGGTTATCAGCCTCCCTGTCCTCCAATGACGACGGGGAGGGGCCTTCCTCAGACAAAGACCCCTCAGGAAGCAGAGGAGGAGGAGGTAGACATGGACGTCTCTTAGTCTCTTGAGTCTTGACCCTCCTCCATGCCCTCACCACCTACCGAGTAGGGTAGTAGAGTAGGACACTTTTGTTTTGGTTTTGTTCTTGTTATTTTGGGGACATCAGGAGTGTCCCTTAAGGGGGGGGGGGGGGGGGTTCTTTCACAATCTCTTTTCACCCTGCCTCCACCAGAGAGCATCAACCTTCATTAATTCTCAGCTACAACTGCAGCGCATTATAATCAACGTCCCTATTTAAGCCTACCCCCACACACTCACACTTTGCCAGATTGTTCTTGATGATACAGACTCTCCAGCGTTCACTTCCTAGACTTATTCCTGTTACCAACCCTGCCTGCCCCGGACCTGCCTGCCTCGCCTGTCTCCCGATCTTCTACGCCTCTGCCTGTCCCCGCCTGGTTTGTCTGCCCTGCCCGGGTCCTGATCACCTGCTCGACCTCGACTACGTTTCAGCCTGCCCCTGTCTGGTTCGACTGTGTGAATATTGACATTCAAATATATATTATATATATATTTAATATATATATATACATATTTAATATATATATATATATATATATATATATATATATTATATTTATATTATTAGACAAATATATACATTTTTTATGACATGCTATATGACATCCTATAAATTGTAATTGCCATGTCCGTCCAATTTTACGCCTGTGTTTTATTTTAATTTTAAAGAACTACCTTTGGTTTCATTTCGGTTTACCTAAATATGATGAATAGGCTGGCTACTTTATGATAGTATATTATAGCTGTGCTTTGCACAAACAATTACCCTTCCTATCACGGCAGGTTTGGGATTTAATGCGTCTTGTGTAAGCTCGCTAATAGCTAATCATTGTTGTTTAAGCGCTGCCAAAATGATTCACACTGAGTGATTTAATAATATATTGATTATACGAAAAAAACATACATCCCTCTTTCTGGCACAGGCATGGAGGCTAATTACGAAGACTTTTTTTCGAAAGGAAACGATCACACTCAAACAAAAATAGCATAATATTCGTAATGGTAAAATAGTGAACTAGCGTAATGCTTGACAAAATGGCCGATTTATGAGAGAGATCCTGTAATGCGGTGAGTCCGTTTCCTCTGATGTGTCCACACCACTACAAAGTAGTGTCTAACAAGTGACATCATCTCCAAGCTTTATAGCGGGAGTTAGCCCGGAAGCAATTCTTTGGTAATTGATGTTGTGGTATGAAAGGGCTCTCAGCAGGCCTTCGCTGATTAGCTGGCCATGTTGCTGTCTAGCCACCCACTGAACAGTCCCTGGGCCGACTCAATGACAGCTCTGCATACCCATTCATCTCATCAGGTTAGCGGGCTGCCATTTAGTATGGTTTGTTTGCGACTGTTTTTTATTTGTTTTGAATGCCAAGGTTGCCAATTCTCCTCAAGTCGTCTGTCATCTCTATAGATTCAATGTGTCTGCTTTCTTTGTTGCCGTGGGGTTGATGGTTGCATGTAGAGCCAGCGTCTCACCGCTACAGAGGAGCCGTGAGTGCTTTTATCACGGCATGTCTTTGTTGAGGAGGAAGGGTGAACTCAGGATGTAGCCACTAATGCATTGTAATGCATTATCCACTGCTAAAATCTCTCTCTCTCTCTCTCTCTCTCTCTCTCTCTCTCTCTCTCTCTCTCTCTCTCTCTCTCTCTCTCTCTCTCTCTCTCTCTCTCTCTCTCTCTCTCTCACTCTCTGTTTTTTGCTAATAGCAGTGTGTTCTCTTGAGATGGATTGCAAGTGCCCACTCATTCTAAGATCCAGGACGGAATGTGGGCTAGGCTGACAGAGAGGGAGACTGTAACGCCAGCGTTTTTGTGCCTCTAGATTCATAACCTGTGAAAGCATTGCCTTGAAGTGAACTCTGTGGTGCCACACACACACAAACACACACACACACACACAAAAGTCTGCTGTTAAAGGCATGTTGTGCAGTACTTGAAATGCGTGAGGCAGAATATCGTGGAGTCAAGGGGAATATTAGCGGTACAAAACCTTGAAGAGGATTTGCATAATGAAGGCAGGAGTAACGCTGTGTCACCAGCGCTGTGAAAGGCCTCCTGCTGTTCTGTTCACTGTGGTCGGCTTTGGGAAAGACATGCGTGCACACCTCTCACCGCCTACAGGTGCCCTGCTTACCATAATGCATTGTAATGGTCACCTTTAAATGCTAACACAGGTTATTTCTAACTATAATGTGTATTATTATTATTATTATTATTATTATTATTATTATTATTATTAGAGCTATAGGGATTATTCACAGTTACATTTCCGAGACATGCATTACGACAGACACAGAGCCTTTGCAATGAAAGTATTCCTACCTTTAAATACATTTAGGATAGTATTGTTCTTATGCTTATCATGTGAGACATCAACATGCATAAGAAAGCCTTACGGCAACTCATAATCAAATCATACGTGATAGGAAGGTTTACTATCGGGTTTAAGGAAGGGAAACACAGGATTATAGAAATGGGAACAGAATGGAACAGAAACAGTTGCTGTTCCATATTTGAAGCCTTACTGTGACAATTAAAAATCATTACATTTCAGTGACTTTAGCATTTACACATGAATTAATTTGGAGTCATTGTTTACTGACACATAGCTTGTTTACAATATACTAAAGTGGGTTTGTTAAGGTCCAATATTTTCATCACGGTGCCCAAAGAGTCACACAGGTAGAGCATTACGTTTAGTATTTTTGTTGTTGGCTGTAGGTACACATAACTCTTATAGTAACTAGTTAAACATGAACAACCTCAATCACGTTCCTCTCCCTCTCTATATTTCCTTCTCGACTTCACAGCTCATCTGAGAATGCACACCCGTGGTAAATACAGCAAAACCCCTTCTCTAGTGAATGGCATCCACCTGGCATGCTCGTTAATGTTCTTCTTCAGTGCATCATACCGGCTAATAAAGTTGTGATTGATTTGTGCTCAGACAGGAAGGGGGGGAGGGGGGGAGGGGGGGAGGGGGGGAGGGGGGGGAACCAAATGCCAATGAATTTTCTCCTCTATCTTCTTATTACGCGGCTCCTCTCCCCGACACCATCGATCCCGCTTCAGAAACCACCTTTGTTCTCTAAAGTAATAAAGCTGACGATTGATTTATCGGTGGGCGACGGTGAACACCACATCAACTCACAGCATCACCACCCCGCCTAGGCACACACACACACACACACACACCGACTTACACGGATACACGGATACACACACACATGCCACCACAAAACCCGCAAAACCCCCAAAACATCACTTTCACAAACGTCCACTTCCCCAGCCCTGCAAGTTGTGCTCATATACTCTGTGCTGTCATTATGGTTTATTTGATGTTCTGAACCCTGGGAAAAGACACTCAGGGACACATTGATTTCCTACAAATATGTTTGTGTTCTTTTGTGTTGATTATGAAAAAAATGATGAGCTCCACCTGACTAAATATACGTATATACCGTAGTCCCAAATCCGCACTCACTTTCAGCTGTTTATAAAATGTCTTGGCAACGGTTAGAACACAGAACAGATGTACAGCAAATCTATTTAAATGAAAACTGAACATTTTCAACAAAGAAAATGTCATTATCCAGAACATTTTAACATCTGGAATCAGCTGTATTAGCATTGTGAGGAAGGCGTGCACACATCACTTTTCGTTAAACATTATTATTACTACTGATCTACTACTACTGATCCATCAACCTAATTACTTTTTTTTATTACACTTTTTTATGAACACTTTAAAAAAAAATTGTAATTTGTAATTTAATGAAATGACTCGGAGTAAGTTGTGTTATAATTGGTTTTACAAAGCCTCAATAAACATAACATAAAACAGCCACGCTCTCTAGACGAGGTGCGCCGGGGGGCCAGGCTGTACATGCAGAAGCGGCACTGCAACACAGGATGTGATGCAACTCGCGTGGTACATGGGAAGATGTTGCTCGGTAACCTGTATCACATAAAGCTCAGATGAAATTCCCCCGGAAGTGTGAAAAAGTACGACTGTAAGCATGTGATGGATGAAAGAACCCATACAAACAAATACAATAAATGCTGACATCCCAGGACATTCAATAGGATTGGTGGAGTTAGGCATTGCAGTTAAACAGAGGTGAATCCTCTACTAATAGGATGTACCACCGATACATTAAGGTCCCAGTCACCTTCAAACAGTAGAAAAAGGCAATGAGGATGAATGATATTCCACAGCTGGAGGGTGTCATTAATGTATGTGTTAATATCAATGTTATCAACACAATTTTGACTAACACCACTGTATTCTTGTCTTCATGGAAAGTGCACTGTCACTGAAGCAAAATAACATATACAAATTACAAACAAATATACTGTACCATCATTTAGCTTAAAACATCCATTCATTTGTCCTCAGTATGCACGGTATAAATGGGGCTCATATAGAAACAGGATGATTCTACATGATGATGAACTTCATGTCTTGTGAAACCAGTTGTTGTGATTTTCTTCTTTTCAACTTTTTCGCCAAGCAAGAGAAACCAATACAACATTTCTTCCCCTGCTGATCACTACCACTGCCCTCCCTTCTTCCAGTTTATTACATAATTTGGTAAAAAATATAACCCACATTCATCTCCATGGTTCACGGTTACCACTCGAACATAACCTCCTTGCTGTGTCACAATGGGCCAGTCCAGTCCATTTCAACTTCCTAACTATCAGTTCTCCTTGCTTTAACCACAGCAGCCGCTAGTTACTGTGTTAGCTAGCTGGTTTGGTGGTTTCGTAATCCTGCGAGTTAGGCAACCGTGAGCTGAAGGCTTGCAGCGAGGCGTGAATGCGGACCACCTCACCAGCCGTGAGTTTGAGCCGATGGCGGAGGAGACACGCAAACAGATCCAACCGCTGCTGTCCGGGAGGCGAAAGCCGGTTTATCCGGTCCCTCAGCTCCAGGAGCTGGAGCATGGCAGTCCCTGGGTGTACGGGTAGGCCGGCTGCAGGATCAACAACACAACACGTTCCACACAAACGTAGATGCATAGGTTGTTGTTAGACATGCATAATTCTATGCTGCAAATAACTCCCCTCCCCCAAAGAGCATCACCCCAAAGAATATAGTACATTTTTCAGTGTACTTTTGACATGATTGACAGTGACATTGAGGTTAGAACTCTCATGTTGGACCGAGGGCTGACTGGACGCTGCAGAGAAAGCAGTCGCCTCTTGAGTTACAAAGTGCCTCACCCATATTACATTACACTATCATAATTATTTTAGCTGGACTTGTATTCATGATGCTGCTGCACTACTGGCACTTTAAAATGTTTTTTTGCACAATTCACAATATGTATATACTGTTGTTTATAGTATATAGTATAGCATATCATAGGTAGTATATATTGTTGTTTATAGTACAGTATTATAGTATAGTACAGTATTGCACATTTTAGTATAGTATCGTATTGTTGTGGAAATTCATTCTACGGGAGGGAATGGGGAGCAAGCATTCCATTGTACGTGTTGCATATAAAACACATCTTGAATCTTGAATCTTGAAAGTGATACTACAGGACGGTGCAGGCTAACTTAAGCTTCTAACAAAAAAATTATTATCTCTGCAACAAAATATATATAGACGTTTTTGACGTCAAAACCTACATTCTATTATTGTATTTCATATATTTTTCGTACACGTTGCACCTTTGACAGGCGAAGCGTTCAGGGCTCAGTGCGGCTCGAGGAAAAGTGGAGTGGAATGGTCTTGATGTTCAAAAGACCCCCTACAGCCAGGTTAGCCTGAAACACACACACACACACACACACACACACACAGACACACACACACACACACACACACACACACACACACACACACACACACACACACACACACACACACACACACACACACACACACAACCATACACACACACACACACACACAACCATACACACACACACACACACACAACCATACACACAGCAAGAGACTAGATTAAGAGATCAAGGTATGCTGATTAAGGTTCTTAGACATGCTAAAGAATTCCCTCACACCATAAATCCACTCACTGGCCAACGTAATCCATAAGTGTGATGAAGGGTTGAGATTACACCTGAACCACACTATAGGGTCAGACTGCATTCCCCTTCTCTTTCTATACTTAATTTCCAAATGAATTAAGACACACAATTAGGCCCAATCATCTACAAACAACGTGCCACAATGTTAGAGTTGTATACGACTACAATGCAGGCCAACAAGTCACATGATCAAGTGAACAGGAAGTCACACGACTCACACGACACACATTTGTTTACGGTCTCAAACCTGCGTTCAAGTGTAAAACACGGATGCTTACGCTAAACTTTGTGTTGTGTTATTGGTATGTTGGCTACACAATTGATATAACTCACAAATGTGCTCTTAGAACAGCTAATAACAACATTTACATAAAATGTTCCTAGAAGGAGGTCGGAAATTCCGACTTGAAGGTTAATGTAGCGAAGGTTAATGCGGCGATGCAGACACTGCCACCACTTTGAATATATAACACATAATGGATCTGCATTTACATTTTTACATAAACGTTAATTTTTCCTACCCCAAAAAAATGTCCATAAGTAAGTCAGTGGGTGTGCCTCATCACCTGTGCATGTATATGGGGGATAAACAGTATATCACCAACTGCATCTACGCTTGCTTATCAACATCGCCTTCACAACTCATAGCTATCCATCAATTATGCACAACTTGAATGCATTTACGTTTAAAAAAAGACATGATTTTAGGAATACTATTGGACTCCTCACTCACGCTCACCCACTAATTGTCAACGGTAAACATCCCATGGATTTATCTATGGATTTAAGAGAGAGGACTCATGGAACACAAAGAGAGAGAGAGAGAGAGAGAGAGAGAGAGAGAGAGAGAGAGAGAGAGAGAGAGAGAGAGAGAGAGAGAGAGAGAGAGAGAGAGAGAGAGAGAGAGAGAGAGAGAGAGAGAGAGAGGGGGGGAAACAGTAGACCAGCAACATGGCTTTCTTGACAAAGATAGAGAATGACTATTAATGGACTAAATTAACGTTTTTCTGTAAGCAAGCAGGTTAATTAAGCATATTATCTTATAGCTAGCCTGTGTGTGTGTGTGTGTCACATATGATGGCTGGGGTGGATGGATGGGAGAGAGATACAGGGAGAGAGAGAGAGAGAGAGAGAGAGAGAGAGAGAGAGAGAGAGAGAGAGAGAGAGAGAGAGAGAGAGAGAGAGAGAGAGAGAGAGAGAGAGAGAGAGAGAGAGAGAGAGAGAGAGGAAATCAAGAGTAAGAAGCGGCAGACAGAGACAGAGAGAGAGGCAGACATAGTGAGATATAGACAAAGAGATAGAGAGAGATTTAACAAGGTGGGTGACAGGTGAGAATGTTTTCCCTGTGCACTGACAGACCAGCAGGGGGAGGTAAGGCACAAGTCGTCACAGGTAACTCAAACCCCAACCATCCTCGTCCTGACCCCTCCTCACCCGACACCACCTCCTGACTGGTGAGGACAGCAGAACCCTGGGGAATATTTATGAGCAAAGAAGAGAGCAATTGGTTGGCGATCAATCAGGGGACGTAGTTGAAAGAAGGGACGGAACAACTGAAAGGATAGAGAGAGAGAGAGAGAGAGAGAGAGAGAGAGAGAGAGAGAGAGAGAGAGAGAGAGAGAGAGAGAGAGAGAGAGAGAGAGAGAGAGAGAGAGAGAGAGAGAGAGAGAGAGAGAGAGAGAGACAGAGACAGACAGACAGACAGACAGACAGACAGACAGACAGACAGACAGACAGACAGACAGACAGGTATGACACACACATACATACAGACACACACGCAACACACAAATCCCTGCTGACAGCATGACACACAACCATGGGTAAAGATGGAGACTCCCATTTACAAATGTACAAACACACTCACATACACACACCCTCAGCCACACGCAGTGACATTTGCAAATGCAAACCCCCCTCCCCCCACACACACATACACACACACAAACACACACACACACACACACACAAACACACACACACTCACATAATGTTGACACAGCAGACACCATGTGGCTTGATGCAAGAAACTGCCAATGCCATGAAGCAGCACTCAAACAAACACAGACAACCATGCACACACACACACACACACACACACACACAACTCCTGTTTTTTACGTTTAGTCGTTGAGTAGATATGATGGTTTTTAATGTCTGATTTGTAATTTATTTGATTTTGATTAAAACTGTAACAAGGCAAGTCACATTTCCACAGTGCATCCCCGGGGGCCGTACATTTCACACTGACGCCTGCAGATGTGACAAATTGGTTATCTGTATTGAATATGGTTTTTTATTTTTTTGTATGGACAAATAGATCAATTAATGTTCTGCTGCTTTAGAAACATAGATAGAATGACAGCGCTGGGCCTGGTCCATGACCCCCTGCTGTTTCCTCCTGCAACAACAATAACACCCACCACCCCCTACACCCGTTGGTTCAGACGCCTGTTGCACCTCACGCTGTCAAACCACCAACCACAACCACAGTTATCTCTTTACATCCTGCTGGTTTGACTCCCTCCACACACACACACACACGGAGGACGGAGGTGTCACGTCCCAACAGAGAGCTACACCTACTCATTCTCCCTCTTTCCCCTCTCCCTCCCCTCCTCCCCCTCTCTCCCCTCTCCCCTCTCCCCCTCTCTCCACTCACCTGTATATCTTGTACTTGGTGGTGAAACCTTGCTGGTAGCGCTCCGTGAAATCCACAAACTCCTGGGCGTGGTGAAAGGGGCCCTTGTCAGAGAGCAGCCAGCTCAGGGGCCCACCGGAACCGCCGGGGCCCACGGAGGAGGTGGTGGAGGCCGACTCAGCATCCATAGAGACATAAGAGCCAACAGTCTAACGGGGCCGCACATGCTGCTTCCCCCCGCCCCCACGCCTCTTCATCCTCCGCTCACCCTGGACCTGTCCTGGAGGGGGGAAAGGAGGGAGGGAGGAAGGAAGGGAGGGAGGGAGGGAGCGAGGGAGGGAGCGAGGGAGGGAAGGAAGGAAGGAAAACAAGAGAGGAAGGGAGAGGGAAGAGGAGCAGAGGGACAAGCAGGAGAGAAGGCAGAAAGAAGGAGAAAGTGAGGAGAGGAGGAAGATAAGGAGAATGAGGTGGCTGTGTTATGCAAGGTGGCCAGACAAGATACGCTGCTCATTTGTGTTTTAATTGCAAATGTCATATTATTATATAGTTATGATTGGTAAAGATTACTAAAACTATCCAAAACAATGATAACGCATTCATATGTTGTATGCATAATCCTACATACATCAGGTTGCTGTTTTGGAACTTTAAGTTTTTCCTTTTCACGTTAAGCGTTTTAGACTGTCCCGTTAAATGTCAATGTCACTCAGATGCTCTGTTGAGCTGGCTGCCTAGACGCGGCTAGTGCCGCCATGACAACCGTCCCCGTCGCACCGGCCCTCATCACCATGCATCAAAACACTCACCTGAGGTATGACACACACACACACACACACGCACACACACACGCACACACACACACGCACACACACACGCAGACGCACACACACACACGCAGACGCACACACACACACACACACACACACACACGCACACGCACACACACGCACACACACACATGCAGACACACACGCAACAAACAAATCCCTGCTGACAGCATGACACACACCCACAGCCCCACTTGGTAAACATTACTAAAACAGCTATCCAAAACAATGATAACACATTCATATGTTGTATGGCGCGGAGAAAGACGGACGTCGCAAAAAACTGACTTTTAGCGGAAAAGAGACGCAAACTCGCGCGTAACCTTAATTGAGAGTGAGGCACACGCTGTCATCCCAAGAGGATGTATATCTCTTTCGTAGTTATTTTCTTTTCACCTTGGCATGTTTCCAGGGGACCTTCGAAGGTGCGCAGTACAATCCATCAGCATGCTTCACGGCGTTTAGAAGAGGGGGCACCTGCGTTGCGAACGGCAACATTCCCATGCACAATGTACATTTAAGTTCATAAGGAAGAGTCCGGGATGTAGAGACGATGCGTTAGAGCGACTTTTCTTCAACTCCTATGTGCTTCACCCCTTGGTTGGGTCGCCGTGCACCATAGATAGATAGATGCGACGCTGACGGTGCGTCTTGCCTCCCTGCACCGTAACGCGTTAATGGCGTTCGCAGTGCCGGGGCTGCAATGTGGACCAGAATGAAACGCATTGTAGAGAAACAAATCCTTGGATTGATTGATTAGGGCGGCAGCAGCTCAGGAGGTAGAGCAGTCGCCCATACTAACAGGAAGGTTGCTGGTTCGATCCCCCGGCTCCTCCTCGCAAAACTGCCGAGGTGTCCCGGAGCAAGACACCCGAACTGCTCCCGACGTGCTGTCTGTCTCCTTGCATGGCGGACTCCGCCGTCGTTAGATGAATGAACGTATGAATGGTTGAATGTAAGGCATGACTTGTAAAGCGCTTTGGGTAAAAGGCAGTCCAATATTTACTGGTGGATGTCCGCATTTTTCCCAAAGAAACCTTGTAGCTCTGTAGCTGTAATTCATTTTGCAACTCAAGGGTGGCCAGTCCTCTTTTTCACCAAAAAATGGGCACATTTAGATTTGTAAATCGCTTATCCGGGATTCGGCTTTTCATTCGGCTCGCATAACTTTACATAACTTTGACATATCCTATATCCCTTGTCGCTATGCCACCATTGGTCAAACATGCATTTCAATCATTAGCCTCAGAACTGCACCGTTTGACCTGAACTTATGATCCCCCATATCTGTGATCACCGGTGTACGAGTTGCGTGCGAGTTGCGTGTGAGTTGCGTGCAGAACTTCCGAGTTGCCTTTGAGTTGCGTTTGACCTGCATGCTAGTTGCGTGGTATTTGCTAATCCATTGTCTAACCCACACTCTTCTTCTTCTTCTTCTTCTCCCCCTTCTGTTTATTCTATTCTGTATGTGTTGGAGTGCTAAATTGACCAGATTAAACTGATGTCCAATAACAGCAAGAGGTAGCTCCATGTTGTCACCTCGGAGGTCCACCAACAACTGACACGGATCTAGAAAAGGCCCACTATTTATACCATTTCTCAACACGCATGTAGTACGCAACTAACACGCAACTAATAGGTTGGATACGCAGGGCATAGGTTGGGGATACATTGGGAATAAGCACAATAGGTTGGGGGTACGCTACACACGCAACACGATCGCAACATGATCGCAGCACATTCACAACATGTACGGTATCAAAACCTGGCCAGATTCCTCAAATTTGGACCTGCGATCACTTGCGTTCATAACTTATGAGTTGCGTACCTGTTGTGATCGTGTTGCGTGCGTAGCGTACCTGTTGCGATCGTGTTGCGTGCGTAGCGTACCTGTTGCGTCCCTGTTGCATATAAATTGATCGCAGGCATTCGCAGAGAATTATTGAACATGTTCGTTCAAGATTTCCGAACTTACTCTGCGTGTGTCTGCGATCACCTGCGTGCTTGTTGCGTACTTCAAACCTATAAAACCTATTAGTTGCGTGTGAGTTGCGTTCGGAACTTATGACCACTATTTTTTATTCGCAACCATACGCAACTGGTGATCGCTATGGTGTGAGGGCACCATAACTGTTTAATAAAAACAAATTGATAATTCACTTTTCAGTCTTTAACTTTATGGTTGCTAGTGCGCTTCAGTTGTGTGCGGCAGTGGAGGAGTCAGCGCCGGGATTGGAGGGGATCAGGGAGGAAAGCAGGGACCAAACAAGAGGGGAAGATGTGTGCCGCCTTGCTGTGGATGTTCAAAGGCTGGCTTTCCCTTTTTCTTTGTTCACACGCAGGGATCGGATTAGAGAAATTGAACAATATTGAGTTCTCCGGCAGCCCGTTACCGAAGACTCAAAGGAAGAGCTCTCAAATCCGTGTGGCTCGGAAGACCAGGAAAGGGGTTCGGGACAGGGAGGCGATGAGTCCATTTGTAACAGTTTCATCACAACCAATATATGTGGGGACTGGTCTCCGCCACACTTTCTTAAAAACCTTAATTTTTTCTTTTTTCGTTTTCTTCCGCCAAACTTGCTAACCATCCTGGAGTTGCTGGCTGGCTGGCGAGAGACAGAGAACAGGTCTACAGTACCTTAGTTGAGGGAGGAGGGGGGGACGGAACTAAAGATTGTACACATTCATTGAACAGATATTTTTAAACTTAAGTACATATTTCTCACTAGAAATGTTATCAAACCATATTTTAGAGTAACCTTAACATGTGTTTGTATCGTGAGAAAAAAAGTCATAAAAACATACGTGTATAAGAGTCATTTTAGACATGATTTCAGCTGCCTGAAAGGGGCGTAAACTAACGTACGTACGATTCCT
>CM051004.1:20668247-20688247 GCA_027704905.1 Muraenolepis orangiensis
CCTCACAGCGATCGGTTGCTGCTTCAGTCTCTGCCTATAGGCGGGGAGTAGCTGGATAGAGCGGTGGTCTGATTTGCCGAACGGTGGGCGGGGGAGGGCCTTGTAGCCATCACGGAAGGGAGTGTAGCAGTGGTCGAGGATCCGCTCACCCCATGTGTTGCTCGTTATGTGTTGGTAGAACTTCGGGAGAACCTTCTTCAGGTTCGCCTTGTTGAAGTCCCCCGCCACGATGAGAGCAGCCTCAGGGTGTGCCGACTCCTGTTCGCTGATAGCCCCATACAGTTCCTTCAGCACTGTGTCCCTGTTGGCTTGTGGGGGAATGTAATCAGTGGTCACGGTTACCGCTGTAAACTCCCGAGGTAGCCAGAATGGACGGCACATAAGCATCAGGTACTCCAGGTCCGGGGAACAGATATACTTGAGGGGATGTACATGACTTTGGTTGCACCAAGATCTGTTTATCATGAGACATACCCCCCCTCCGCGATCATTACTGGAGAGAGCCTTTGTTCTGTCCGCCCGGTGGACGGAAAATCCCTCGATAGCTGCTCGGCTCGATAGCTGCGTCGGTAACCCCCTCCGACATCCATGTCTCCGTAAGGCAGATGATACAATTGTCCTTAGTTTCCCGGTGGAATAGAATACGAGCCTGTAGCTCGCTTAACTTATTGTCCAGAGACTGTACATTAGCCAGTAGAATGGTGGGTAGTGGAGGGCGATCGGATCGACATCTCAGCCTGACTAGCGTGCCGGCTCGCTTCTTCCTGCGATGCTTGTGTTTAATCGTGCCCAAGATGGTCGGAGATAATCCAGCTGTGACTTCGGGCGGGACATCCGAGTCGAAAGAATGAAAAAACTCCGATAGGTGGCGAGCGACTGTCGATCTGATCTCCAGAAGTGTGTAAAAGTCATAAATGAACGTGCTGCTAACTTTCTGAACAAAGATAGTCGCGATAAAAATAATAAATAACAAAAAACTGCGTCGTCGCGCGGGAGCTCGCAACACAGCAGCCATCTCGTACGGCACCATACTCCGGACACACACACACACACACACACACACACACACACACACACACACACACACACACACACACACACACACACACACACACACACACACACACACACACACACACACACACACACACACACACACACAGGGCGGCTCAGTCTGTTAGGCCTTGGCTTTGGAATCATATATGTGACCAATAAAGAGGATTAAATCCTCCAGATTTGGATTTTAAAATACACACACACACACACACACATACACACACATTGACCCCCCTTAAGTCATCACAGTCACCTCAAAGTGTTTCCATGAGAAAGGCATGTGGTGTGAGGTGTGTCATCCCCCCCCCCACACACACACATACACACAAATAAGATGTATCCTCCTGACACAACTATCCACTCAGTCTGTTTATTCCGTGGTACGGAATAAACAGAGCAGCAGTCGTGCAGCGCGGGGCTATGGTGTTGGTAACCCTCCATTAATTATCTCGGCCCGCACGCTCTCTCTCTCTCTCTCTCTCTCTCTGAGTCTAACCGGTCGACCCGCAGCCTCCATCTTTTATGGACTGTAACGTCAGAAGAGAAAAAAAGGACGGCTGTTATTTAAACAAACTTTAAACTAACTATACAATACTGTACACAATAACAATAACAATACAAATAATAATAATAATAATAATAATAATAATAGTAATAATAATAATAATACAAAGAACAACAAAGTGACTGATGGATGATATATACATCTGTTGAATTGTGCAAAAAGCATCTAAAAGTATTTTTAAGTGCCAGTAGTGCAGTATAGAGCAGTATCTTGAATACAGTGCAGAACAGTGAAGAACAGTGCAGTAACATGAGTGTCATGAGTCCAGAAAGTCCAGCAAAGTATGATAGTGTTATGTTAATGACAATGTTATGATAGTGACAGCACTCCTAGCAGTTCAGTAGCAAACTGCTAGGATTGCTGCCACTATCAAAAAATTGTAACCCCCCGTGGTATTGCTCACATGTCATAAGAAGCCGGGGCTTTTACAGAAGTATCGCAGGTTTTTTTTGGTATGGCAACGCCTGGAAAACGCTTGTGCTGCTTAAAGTTGGACTGCAGAAATGTTGGGTGAAGAAAAAGCAATAAACAGTTTCATATACTGTATACCGTTCCCACAAAGAAAAGGTGTTTTGTTGGAAACCACAGCCACGGTTTGGGGTGTGGGGTTGACTAATTATAAAGAGTGCAGGGGGTCCGAGAGTGAATTGCAGGGTTGACTTTCTAACCAGGCTAACCACGGCTGGTTGTGGGTGACAAAATGTTACTGGAGTAAACTGCGGAAGGATGCCCATGCATGTCAGCCATGTTGCCCCCTCCATGTGTGTATGTGTGTGTGTGTGTGTGTGTGTGTGTGTGTGTCTCTCTTTCGCTCTCTCTCTCTCTCTCTCTCTCTCTCTCTCTCTCTCTCTCTCTCTCTCTCTCTCTCTCTCTCTCTCTCACACACACAAAACCACAACAAAACCAACTAAATAAACTCACTTCTCAATCATTGATATGTCATGTTGTCTATGATTGAAGCTCTGTAGAATCAACCTGCATGTTTCCACCCCTGTGCGTTCGGTTGCCTTCAGAGAGGTTGACCTTTCACAAGCAAGGTGTGCTTTGCCAATGACATCCCCCTTTCCACCTGACCTAACAGACGTTCCAAATGGACAGGGAACAGGGAAACACAACACAACCTGAACCACTGCGGTTGCTGCAGTGTAGTGGCACCTTTGAACTTCCTGAAATTAAATTATGTGCATACACATATATATATATAGATACATGTATAAATAGATACAGTAGATATATTTAGATAGATATAAAGATAGATAGATATATGGATATATAGATACTGTATATATTTATATCTATATATATAAATAAATATAGATAGATAAATAGATAGATAGATTGCCATCACATTGCTTGTGTGTTTCCTTCCGAGGCGGAGCCTATCGCTGTGGGCACCCTGGACTTCATTATGCGGGTGTCAAGTAGGTCACGGCTTCCCAAACAGAAATTCATCCAGTCCAAAACATAGCCATTTGCATGGCTGTCAGGACACAAGCAAACATCCCTGCAGCCTTTCCTTTCTGCCACTTTTGAAATGAGCCACTGTATCATCCCACCTTCCACCAGGTCACTCAATAAGACTTTTTCACCCGGCACATCCTCCAGTTCTCCCGCCATTAAATTATTTCCCTGTGGAATTTAAATAATTAAATATAATAATAAAAACTTAAATAAAAACTTTCAATCTTGAAAATGTGTTCCAGTTGACGGCAAAAACCAAATGGCCACAAACGACCACACCATAGCTATTATTTGGAGACTATAGCTGACGCTTCCTCTCATCCCTCTCCTACTCCGCCCCTCTCTCCCCCGTATCTGTAACATCACTCCATTGTCGTCTCCCGGGCCGGGCTTTGCGTTGTGCTTTTGTTGTTAATGTTCCAGTATTCAGTCTCACCAAATGAAAAATATATGCTGCAATCGTCCGACAGCTGCCCAAGAGTGCAAAACATCTGGCATGTGTTTACCGACACAATGATTGATGTGCACTGTCCCTGTAAAAAAATACACTCACTAAACTAAACTACAGACCCAAACTGTGTCTAAATCCCACTTCACTTTACGTACATTCTCTTTTTTTTAAGTGTTTTGGCTTTCTTAACCTCCCTGGTGAGACTGCAGCGGTTGATGTTGAAGCAATGGTCAATTAAATGGCAGTAGCGAGGGACACGGCGTCGGCTGAAGCTGCAGCAGTTAGTAAAATGGGCACATAATTAGTGTCCCATCAGTGACCTTAACAAGTTAGTGAGTCCAAACCGCGCCATGCTTCAGAGGAGGAGCTTCCCACACTACCCCCTGGAGTCCACATTACAAGCCTTATTTGTGTGTGTGCCTTTTACAAGGAAACACAAGTTAATCAGTATGGTTGCGGCAGTATAGTTAAGGAGGTAGAGCTGTCGCCTTACAACCGGATGGCGGCTGAACATCCGTAAGGCGGCAGGCCCCGACGACATCCCGGGCCACGTCCTCAGTGCATGCGCAGACCAGTTGGCAGGAGTCTTTGCAGACATCTTCAACCTCTCCCTGTCCTAGGCTGTTGTTCCCGCGGTCTTCAAGATGTCCACCATCGTGCCTGTCCCTAAACAACCCAAGGTAACATGCCTGAATGACTATAGACCTGTAGCCCTCACCTCGATTGTCAGCAAATGCTTCGAGAGGTTGGTCAAGGACTTTATTTGCTCCGTGTTACCTGCCACGCTGGACCCATGGCAATTTGCATATCGTCAAAACAGATCCACGGACGACACAATTGCCATGGCCCTCCACACTGCCCTTTCCCACCTGGAGGGAAATAACTGTTATGTGCGAATGCTGTTTGTGGACTACAGCTCAGCGTTCAACACGATAGTTCCTGCCAAGCTCGACACCAAGGCGACGACGAGACAGCCTACAGGGAGGAGGTCGGATCGCTGGAGCAGTGGTGCCAGGAGAACAGCCTCGCCCTCAACGTCAAGAAGACCAAGGAGCTGATCGTGGACTTTGTGGACTTCGATGGTGTTGCAGTAGAGAGGGTCAGCAGCTTCAAGTTCCTCGGGGTGCACATCTCCGAGGACCTCACATGATCCAAGCAAACTACACAGGTGGTGAAAAGGGCCCAACAACGCCTGAATTTCCTCAGGCATCTGAGGAAATTCAGCATGAGCCCCGCATCGTGAGAACATTCTATAGCGGCACCATCGAGAGTGTTCTTACAGGGTGTATCACCGCCTGGTACGGGAACTGCACCGCACTCGAGCGCAGAGCACTTCAAAGGGACACAAATAGACTCTGAGATAATCAGGCTGCTGAACAAGGGCGTATAGCATATAACAATGCATATTTTATTACATTGATTTATATATACATATTGCTCATTTTCTGTGCCGATATATGGCATTTTATAAATTGCTTTTTATTTATATTTTTTTTACTTTTATTCTATTCTGTTTTATTCTATTTTTATTCTATTTTTATCAATTTTTATCTTATTTTTATAACTGCTGTCTGTCGTCGGATATTGCACATAAGTTTTTCACCCACTGCTTTATACTTGTGTAAACTGTGAAGTGACAATAAACTTGACTTGACTTGACTTGACTTGATGGTTGCTCATTCAATCCCCCGGCTCCTCCTAGCAAAAACTGTCCAGGTGTCCTTGAGCAAGACACCCTAACCCTAACTGCTCCTGACGTGCTGGCTGTCTCCTTGCATGGCTGACTCCGTCGTCGATGGTTGAATGTGTGTATGAATGATTGAATGTGGATGAAGGCGCTATATAAAAGCAGAGCCTTACCATAACTAGTTTACATTGCCTTTGGCACTTAAACATTAAGCATGTGAGAACATTGAGGTCCACCCAGATGTAAATAAGTATGTAAATGATGCTCCTGTTGTCTCTCTTCCATCATACATTATTCATTGGCTATTATGCAATGGATCTGCATATACTAGTGTGTGTCTGGCTGGACCACACAGCTGTGGCTGAAGGATAGGGATGGGGCTGTCCTTGTGTGATCCATGTGGGTAAGGTTGAGTGGACAGCCCTTTCCCTCCGAATGGATCCAGGAGTGAAAAAAACATAATTATAGTGTGTAAACATAGTGACCCACTAAATGGCCGCCGTTTTCGATGTTTACGGCACACACTGGACTCAGCTTTCGCCACTCAAAGCAACTTAAGGGCGGAGTACATGCCGAAAAAAGGCTGGAGATGGAGGTTTGTATTCCCGATGTGTGTTTGGCAGTGTGACTATCATCCTGAGACCAACGCTTTATGTTTGATGGGCAAGCAAATCCCCTCAACCAGAACAGGCTCTCACAAAGAGCCTGTTCCTCCTCCATCCACCATCTGCTTCATATATATATGTGTGTATATATATATATACATATATTTGTGTGTGTATATATATATATATATATATATCATGCACAGTGGTATTCATTACCCAAGTATATATAAATATATATATATTTTGAATAACTAGGGGGAATAATCAGGGTTTAGTCTTTTGCAACTTGCAGATGAGGTCATAGTTTATTTTAAATATGCAAGGAGCTTTATTGTGGTAAAATCTAAGTTAGTGTGCAGCTAATTATATGTCTATATTTTATTGCATATGCATTTTGTTAAACATATTGTGAGAAACCCAGTGTGGGCAGGAAGGAACAGCGAGAGACACAAGGTTCAGTTGAAGTAAAAAAAATAGGCTCTTTACTGGCCTCTTTACTGGACTAGATGACTGTAATGCAGTGTTCTCTGTTTTATCAAACTCCACTAGGAAAAGCCTTCAACTTTTGCAGAACGCTGCTGCTAGAAACATACACATAAAATGTACTTGACTTGATTTAGTTGTTAGTGTGTTTGTGACATATGTCCTAACTGGTCCAGTGCAATGTGATATCAGAAAGGCTGATTGAAGTGTTTACAGTGGGATCAAAGCCGTCAGGTATGCAACTGTATACTTTGTATATTTTCACAATCTTTATTGACCCTGCCTCCACCAGAGGGTATCATCAACCCTCATTTATTCTCACCCACATCTGCAGCACATTTTAATCAACGTTTGTATTTAAGCCTACCACCGCACACTCACACTTGCCAGATTGCTCCTGATGATACATACTCTCCAGCGTTTACTTCCCCGACGGATTCCTGTTACACCCCAGCTGTGTTCCAGGCGTTGGCAAACAACGTGTTAAAGGACATGTTGAACAAACAAAAGTGTTTGTTTATCTGGACGACATCCTGATCTTCTTGAAGAACAGGAGAGCGCATGTACACCACGTCCCGTTCCATACCCCCTCCTTCTCTTTCCTGGGGTATATTGTAGGACAGGGGAGCATGCAGATTGACCCAACCAAGGTTTCCGTGGTTACATCCTAGCCTGCTCCTGAGTCCCGCAAGCAGCTGCAATGTTTCCTGGGTTTCGCTAACTTTTATCGGAGGTTCAT
Organism: Muraenolepis orangiensis; assembly: GCA_027704905.1. Classification (NCBI taxonomy): domain Eukaryota; kingdom Metazoa; phylum Chordata; class Actinopteri; order Gadiformes; family Muraenolepididae; genus Muraenolepis; species Muraenolepis orangiensis. The sequence continues at coordinate 20,675,298 of CM051004.1, forward strand.
CGGCGGCTAAAGCACGTGGCTGCTCTGCTCTTTTGTTCTGCTGGTCCCCGTTGGCTGAAGAGACCTTCCAGGGACACAAGGCCCAGTTTACCTCTGTTCCCATCCTCCAAGTACCTGACCCTGAGAGACAGTTTGTCGCGAAGGTTGACGCCTCCGACGTGGGGGTGGGAGCGATCCTGTCACAGTGGTCTGCCGACGACCAGAAGCTCCACCCTTGTGTCTTTTTCTCTCTGCGATTTACACCAGCTGAGAGGAACTACGACCCAGGGAATCTGGAAGAGTGGCGCCACTGGCTTGAAGGGACCAAGCTACCCTTCTTCGGTTGGACTGACCACAAGAACATCGAGTACATCCAGTCTGCCAGAAGGCTGAACTTCCGACCGGCCAGGTGGTCACTCTTCTTCAGGAGGTTCAACTTCTCCCTCTCCTACCATCCCGGTTCCCGTAACGTCAAGGCCTGTCACGCCAGTTTGTGGAGGGAGGGGAGTCCACCAAGGGTCCTGAAACCATCATCCCTGCTCCGCGGATGATTGCCCCCCTTGTCTGGGAATTAGAGGAGAGGGTCAAGGCTGCCCTGGTGGGCCGAGCACCTGCCCTCCTAATCATCTGTTCGTCCCCCAGTCTTTGAGGTCTGACATCCTCATTTGGGCCCACAACTCCCGGCTCTCCTGCCACCCCGGGATTCAACGCTCCAAGGGGGACCTGCAGTAGTAGTTCTGGTGGTTCACCCTGGAGGAGGACAGAACCCCTGTCTAGTTTGCAACCAGCACAAGCCTGCAACCTCTGCCTGTGCCCCATCGTCCATGGTCCCACACACTTGGACTTTGTTACCGGTGTGCCACTGTGTGTTCTGTGAACAAACTGTGCTTTGGTCAAGGAGATGACAGAACTGGTCCTGAGTCATGTTTTCCGGTTGCATGGTCTCGCTACCGACGTGGTCTCCGACCGGGGGCCCCAGTTCATGTCGGTGTTTTGGAGGGAGTTTTTCTCGCTGATCGGGGCCACCGTCAGCCTGTCGTCCGGGTTCCACCCCCAGACCTGGACCCAAGCCAGAGCCTCGCTCCTCCGTTCGGCCAACCGGTATGCCTCAACCGCCAACCACCATCGCTCCAATGCCCCCACCTACCATGTGGGCCAGAAGGTATGGCTGTCCACCCGGGACATACCATTGCGGGTGGAGTCCAACAAGTTGGCGCCCAGATTAATTTGCCCCTTTGAAGTCCTGAAGGTCGTCAACCCGGGTGGCAGTTAGGCTTAAGCTGCCCCGGTCCATGCGGATTTACCCGACCTTCCATGTGTCTGCTCGCTGGCGGCCCAGTTTACTCTGTCTGCCGCCTACTGCGTTCCCATCGTTGTGGGAGGGGCTTCCAGTACCTGGTCATCTGGAGGGGGTATGGCCCGGAGGAGAGATCGTGGGTTCCGGCTCGGCATATTCTGGATGGTGACCTCATCAGGTGTTTCCATCAATGCCACTCCAACCAGCCATCCAGGTCAAGCACTTCGGCATCAGCATGGAGATTTCCTTCCCCGGGTTATCAGACTCTTCCAATGAGGACGGGGAGGGGCCGTCCTCTTCAACTTAGGTTATGCACTCAAAAGCATGTGCGTAAGGGGGAGTCACCTTAGGCAAACCAATGCACAAGTGCCATCTGAAAGGTGAGAGATAGGAGGATGCGTGGCTTTGAGGACCAAATTAGAAGTTGATCATTTAGTGGCAGGTGTTGCCATTGACTCATGTCTGCCATTGTCTTTAAATGGCCCCTATTTCACCAGCAAGTGGCAATTTTGAATCGGCTTGTAAGTGTTAATCACACTCACACCTGGTGGTAATCTAGGGGCACTTGACAACACGTCAGGGCGCTGTATGTATGTATGTACTGTATGTAGTTGCCCATGTAATGCTTGTTTGGCTTAAAGCTCCTTTCTGGAGCTTTAACGGCAGGGGGCCTCTGGTGGTAAACAACAGCCCTCCTGTCCCTGGGTGCAAGCAGCTGTGCTCACCTGCCTGGCTAATCTAAAGGCAGGCCTGCACTTGATCACTTTGAGATGTGTCTCATTAGTGCTTCCGACAAAAGAGTCAAGACTATTAGCTCATATGCTGAAGTTAACTTTATTCCAGTCACAACAACAATTTAACTGCAAAGTCATGACAGTAGATTGGCTGTTTGCCAACAATATAATGTACACCAACGAGAAGTAATACATGTATGACTTGAATATAAAAAATTCTTAACTAGCACGATGGTGTTCATTACCCAAGTTATATTGGATCTCAATTCAAACAATTTGCTGCTTACACAACTATGCTTGACAATGAGTAGCGAGATACCTTTTCCCTGTTGAGCATACACATGAGTACAACAACAACAAAACAACAAATCGTGAGGATTGAATCCTCTTTATTGGTCACATACATGAAGACATACAGTGAAACGTGTTCTCTGCATTTAACCCATCCTAGTATTAGGAGCAGTGGGCAGCTATTCATACAGCGCCCGGGGAGCAGTTAGGGTTAGGGTCTTCCTCAAGGACACCTCGACAGTTTTTGCTAGGAGGAGCCGGGGATCGAACCAGCAACCTTCCGGTTGTGAGGCGACCGCTCTACCTCCTGAGCTAGACTGCCGCCCTAGTACGGCTACATACTGACATGGCTACGTTTATACTGCAATGCTTGGTGCTTAATTTGGATTTATTGTTTGTCTGTTGACATCATTTTTTAAATGTGGTCAATATCAGCTAACTGCACACCGTCCTGAACTTTGCACAGCAGGTTTTTCCAGTTTATGTACATGCAAAAGAAGAAAATAAACAAAATATATCACACGGTAGTAAACACATAAAGGCCCCTGAAGTCTGTCTACAGTCTCCTTTTTAAGTTGATTTGAACAAAACAACAAATCGTGAGGATTGAATCCTCTTTATTGGTCACATACATGAAGACATACAGTGAAACGTGTTCTCTGCATTTAACCCATCCTAGTATTAGGAGCAGTGGGCAGCTATTCATACAGCGCCCGGGGAGCAGTTAGGGTTAGGGTCTTCCTCAAGGACACCTCGACAGTTTTTGCTAGGAGGAGCCGGGGATCGAACCAGCAACCTTCCGGTTGTGAGGCGACCGCTCTACCTCCTGAGCTAGACTGCCGCCCTAGTACGGCTACATACTGACATGGCTACGTTTATACTGCAATGCTTGGTGCTTAATTTGGATTTATTGTTTGTCTGTTGACATCATTTTTTAAATGTGGTCAATATCAGCTAACTGCACACCGTCCTGAACTTTGCACAGCAGGTTTTTCCAGTTTATGTACATGCAAAAGAAGAAAATAAACAAAATATATCACACGGTAGTAAACACATAAAGGCCCCTGAAGTCTGTCTACAGTCTCCTTTTTAAGTTGATTTGAATTTGTGAGCAGATGAGCAGAACAAGGATGAGGAGAAAGAAGTTTTTATTGTGGCTTGCAGCAATGGATAGCAGAATCAGAATAAGAATCAGAAAGTGGTTTATTGCCATATACCGTTGTAAAAACACGCATAGGAATTTGACACGGGTCTGGAGCAACACAGTAATGTGCAAAACAAAACAGTACAGACAAGGCAAAGCTATAAGACAATAGGTAATAGGTAAGACAATAAGACAATAAGTCCAGTGCAAATTTAAGTATAAATATAAATATAGATATAAATATTGGTCTGTATGAGTGGGTGTATGAGGGCTGGGTCCAGTGTGGGGGGGGGGGGGGGGTTCGGGGGGAGCCTCTTGCTGGAGGGGAGAGGTGCAGAGAGACTGGGGCCTGGGTGTGAGGGGTCGAGACAAAACAGAACAAGACAAAAACAATACAAGGCAAAACATTATGTGCTAACGTATTCAGTGAGCGGACTAAGTCCAGTGCAAATTTTGTATAAATATAAATATGTCTGTATGAATGAATGTGTGGGTGTATGAGGGCTGGGTCCGGGGGGATCTTCAGAGAGGAAGGCGAGGCCAAAGGGACTGTGGCCTGGGTGAGAGGGGTCGGCCATAATCTTCCTGGCCCGCTTCAGGTGATGTCCTTTGTGTTTCAAATCTCGTTCAGGTCATTGGCAAGGCGTGAATCATCAGATGAATGGGGGGACTTCAGTTTGTAGTTTGTGATCTGTCGGAGGCCTTTCTAGACAGAGGATTATTGACCATCTGAGAACTGATGTTGGAGTTTTTCAGAGTAGCGTGCGTTCCCCTCTGCCGATATTTCGGGAGATAGCCGCTGAGGTTCACTTTATTGAAGTCGCCGAGGACGACAACAAATGAATCCGGATGTTTACATTCCACAGTCATTATTTGGTCAGACAGCATGCTCTGAGCCTCCGCGGCTAGCGTGTCGGGAGGAATGTAAACACACACCAAAATGAATGAACTGAACTCACAGGGAGAATAGAAGAGTCAGCAGTTTATGAACAGGGTTTCCAGCGATGGGCAGCAATGGTGATAAATCACGGACACGTCCGTACACCAAGATTCATTCACAAAAAAGCAGAACCCTCAACCCCTGCTTTTTCCGCCCAGCGGGGCGACACGGTGCGCTGGGAAAAGTTCAAACCCTTCGAGCCAAATAACAAAAAGCACCACGGCAGCCGTCGTCGGCGCCATCTTAGTTTCAAGTAGCAATGGCTGCTACTTGACTACAGAGGTGTGTGTGTGTGTGTGTGTGTGTGTGTGTGTGTGTGTGTGTGTGTGTGTGTGTGTGTGTGTGTGTCGCCAGCGCAGAACTGTTGCCAATGTTGATCTAGAGCAGGGGTGTCAAAGTCAAATGGACGGAGGGCCAAATAAAAAATTTAGCTACAAGCCGAGGGCCGGACTGTTCGAATGTTCATTGAAAATTTTTTAAATGACGCATATAGTCTAGTGAACCTAATTGAACCTACTGAAAACCTAACAAATATATTCCAATATGATCAGATAAATAAAGCAATATTTTCTTATGGCTCTGTCAGTAATCTTTAATTTTCAACAGACACAAAAGACAAATTTCCTTTATATAAAAATCCCCATAACATGAACATTAAATGAAAGAAACCGGTATTCAAGGCACCATCAGTAGCCTATATTTTCTATTTTAGCAAAAGTGGGCTAAATTTACTTCAAAGAAAAAAACAATAATAGCAATTTTCTATCATCCACTCAACTGAAATATTTTTAAAATATAATTGGATTGAAATACAATAAAATAAAGTGCAAAAATCTATTAATCAAAAACAACACTTTGTTTAAGGAGAAGTAACATGCAGTGAAAACAAATATTAAACTTTAACTTTTAAACTTGAACTGAGTAAAAACTCTAAATATGTGATTGCACAGTAATGTTCACTTGTTTGAGGTTGAGGGTGATACTTGGTGGTGTCCCATCTTTTCCACAAGTTCATCAATGTTCGGGGTAAGGCTCTGAGCTGAGGAAATCCTCAGAATTGAGTGGAGGTGTTCAGCAGTAAGTCGACTTCTGTGTGATGTTTTGTTCAGGTTCATCAAAGAAAACAGTTGTTCACACAGGTATGTGCTGCCAAACATAGACAACGTTTGAGCAGCCTGGATGCGCAGCTGGGGCATTGTGTCGGGGAGGAAACGGGCGAACTCCGCAGCACCCACTGCCGCATATTTTGCCCTCAGTGCATCATTGCATTGGAGGTCAATCAACTCCATTTGGAGGTTTGGTGGTGAGCTTTCCACGTCAACAGCAAATGGGTTACCGAGCAGTTCCAACCTGCTTTTTTGTGCTTCAAAGTCAGCAAATCGGCGTCGAAAGTCAGCGGCAAGCATACCTATTTTATCAGCCAACTGTGCGCTCGGGAACGCACTGGTCGTCTCAGATTATACTCTTTCAGTACCGCCACACTTTCTCCACACAGAAGACACACAGGTTTTCCAGCTACCTCCGTGAACATATACTCCGACTCCCACCTTGTTTGAAACCCCCGGTTCTCAGTGTCCACCTTCCGTTTTGCCATTTTTGATGGGTATCTGAAAGTTAATTTTACTGTGATGCTGACGACTGCTGTGCCAATAAATATTGAAATGAAGCAGCCTACTGCTCGGTGCGTCACCGTTGCATTGTGGGAAATGTAGTATTGGTGCGTGTAAAAGATCTGCGGGCTGCGGGCCGGTTCTAATAATAAATCAAGATCATCCCAGGGGCCGTAAAAAACCTTCTCGCGGGCCGGATGTGGCCCGCGGGCCTTGACTCTGACATATATGATCTAGAGTGACGCATGAATTCCGATATGACTGAGGTTGCATTGTAAAAAAAACCTACTGAGGTTGCATTGAACAAAATCGGACCTGCATTTTGGACCACATATGAAAGTGTTCCAAATTGCAATTGAAAAGATCACATTCCATGTGATTGGTGCTGTGCACACTGATTTGGGCCACTTTCGAACATTTAGAACAATTAGAGCTTATGTACAGTGTAGGGGCCCAAACTTTGGCAGATGAATGAGCTGGTGTAAGACACAACAACCACAGTAGAGTTCAGCATGTTCCTTGGTACTAATAGACCCTGAGTTCTCTTGGGGCTGATTGTCTGCTTGCTCTCCCAGACCGAAGCCCTCAGTCCTCCCTCTCGGGGTACCGTCCTCCAGACCTCAATGAGACCTCCATCGTTCGCCAGAACACACGGAGAGCGACTCAGTGTGTCTCGTCCAAAAATACAGCACATCATCTCCTTGTTTAAACTATTTTCATTGCTATTTTATTGCGTGTTTATGGTCCACATCACTTCAGCTTAAACTTCAGCACTTCAGACCTAAAGTCGTTAGGCGGCCAAAAGCGGAACAGGAGCCAAGAGATGCAAATCTCAATCTCTTAAGCTGTGCTATAACTACTTACACTGTGTGAGCCATTGAGAATGTAGCCATTATTTATCTTACTTGGTAGACATGGCCTCATTAAGTGCATAGTCTGGAGCTTGCTGGGGAGTCTGGGACTCTGAATCAAGGCTAGAGCAGACTTCAGGCATAATTGCAATATTATTTGGCATCGGATATTCCTTATCATCACGATGGCATCCTTCAGCTCTGCGCACGCGGTGTTTGCGTAGCAGCCAGAGCGCTCGATACAATGCCGGCCTTATTTACATTTCACCTGATGCCCCGTAGCAAGCGTTGCCCTCTGAGAAATTAATATCTGCGTGTGCGTTCTCTCACCCCCTCCCTCCCCCTCCCTCCCCCTCCACCCTCCCCTTCCCAGAGTCAATTGTGTTTATTTTCAAACATCGGGTGACACTTAGTTCATGTGCAAATACCTCTAATGGGATTGCAGACACTGGTTTCTGAGTATGGTGGCAACCCTATCCGGGGTTGGATCTTCCGTGAGGAATTAGCAAATAAACAGTGGAATCTGATCTGCACTGAGCAGCATGGTTTCCTGGGTGGTGGTGATGGAGTGTGAAGGAGCAGGACACACAGGGGGGCCAGTTCTGTAACACGTCAGCAGGGCCGGATTAGAGTCCACACAGTTTGAGGAGGAGCACCACTTTTGTAATCGGCTCGGGCTAATATTTGACAGTGTCGGTGTATAGTGCGACCGTCTGGGCGTATGGGGGGGGGGGGGGGGGGGGGGTGACTGCTGCTGTCAGAAGTTAGAGTTATTTCCAACCCCCGCCACTGAAGGTCATGGGAGGTCAAGCAAGATGGCCGTGGCCCATCCGACCCTACCCCTCCCCACCCGTTTAGGCGGGCTATAAATAGTGACAGGCAACCTTTTGTGCCGAGGCTGACATTGCAGTCGGTATCTGGTACGTTTGTGTACTAGTGTTTGTATAATACTGCTGCAGGGTATTGTGTTTGCTTTTCTATCTTTTGGAAAAACATGTCAAAGTGGAAGTGATTGAGAAAGACAAGAGATGGCGCGCCTTCTGCTCAACAAACTCAAGTCAAAGCAATCTCAAGCAGCCTAACAATCTCTTCTCCACGTTTTAGTTTGGTTTTTGTAATGCCTCTTTCCCTCCCTTCCTCACATCTCATTTGATGATGAAACGTCTATGGGTACAATCAAATATGAAAGAATAAAATTGCCCCACCCCCCCCCCCCCCCCCCCTTGCTCCAGCACACACACACACACACACACACACACACACACACACACACACACACACACACAAATACACACACAAGCCGTAAAGCCTGGGAGGAGGAAAGGAGCAGCAGCATCACCACTCTGGCAGCGAGAGAGGATGCAGACGCTCTCATCCCTCCCCACCGCGCCTGCTCTCATGCTGGGCTGAGTCCCGGGGATTCTGTGCTGAGCTGCTAGGTGTACTAACGTCTACCATGGAGGAGGAGGAGGAGGAGGAGGAGGAGGAGGAGGAGGAGGAGGAGGAGAGGAGGAGGAGGAGGAGGAGGAGGAGGAGGAGGAGGAGGAGGAGGAGGAGGAGGAGGAGGAGGAGGAGGAGGAGGAGGAGGAGGAGGAGGAGGATTTACTCCCCCGAGGGGTGTGCTGTGGATGGATGCCTCTCTTCTTTTTTTTTGCCGCTACTTCCCCCACCTCCACATATTTCTTTAATTTCATTTTAAAACATTTTTATGACAAGCAAGGGGCGGACATGCAATTATCACAAGAGAAAGCTTTTAATAACGCGCGTTTTGTATCCTTTCTTTATCAATTTTTTCCTTCAGTCTTTCATTGTGAGGGCGGTTGAATATTGAGTGGCATTATAGCCAACCACCAGCCATTAACCACTATTTCAACCATTTAAAATGATTTACGTGCAAAGTCATATACTATAATTCATGAGAGATATGTTAAGAACTTGTTGTTTTGAGACCTGCGCTACCGATGGCTAAGCAGATGAATGCAGAATGAATGGTTCAACTTGCATAAATAGATGGAGAGCTGTTTACAACTAATGCTGCTGCCTCACATTTTCACATGTTTTCTTTAAGTCCAATGCCACACAAGAACATGTTTTTAGAATCGTTATCAGCCATGAAAAGACAGACTGGAGCTCTGCTGCTCTTTCAATAAGAAGTAACAAGTGGCGTCCTCTAGAACGTAATTCATGTTTCCCATATGCAGATATGGAGACAAACAAGGATGCATGTTGTATGGGAGAGTGCTACTGTTGTCCGCTGCAATGCATGGCAGACAAAACCACCACCAGTGTCGAAGCCGTGTGTCCTCCAGAATACACCGATTTGGCATATTGGGAACACTGCCCAGATCCTTCCACCTAGTGCGTCCTCTTATACCTTGTTACTATTTTACTAGCGTACTAGCGTCTTACTCAGTATATTGTTAGTAAGTTCGAGAGACTTGTTAGGAGTGAAGTGCACTTCCACTTCTGGTGACGAGTTGTTCTCTTTCCTACCTTTTGTTGAACGCACGATTGTAAGTCGGTTTGGACAAAAGCGTATGGATAAAGACTGTAATGTAACGTAATATTGGGATATTGGTATAATGGGATGGACTTGTGGATGTTTTATGCACATACACACTGGTTGGCATGATCAGGCTGTAAATGAGCACAGCATCCTGCTTTGAAAGCCCACTTCAAGACAAGGATGTGTGAATCAACTACTAATGTGTGTGTGCGCATAAACATAGAGTGTACACATGCCTGCAGATGCATTTATGTGTGCTCCCATGCAGGTGTCCAATGTGTTTTGGTGATTTAAGTGATAAATGCATGTAATAACCATTAGGATTTTGGGGTTTGTGGAAGCCCTGCTCTAAGCTTCCGGGGGGAAAGTAAATGGAGCAATGTATCGTGATGTGAACTTTGTGTCATATTGTGCTAATTACAGCTAGAGGTGCTCTGCTTGGTAAATGGCTTTGGGAATCTTCAACACTTCTGTCTTTCATTAGACTGAATTAGAATAAGGCATTTTTCGGGAAGAACAATTAGCTGTTGGGTATGTTATATAAATATAAATAATAATAATTGGAGACAGACAATACCAGGACGTGGTTTTGACACTTATGTAAATACTCTATGTAAGGATTGTTGAAATAAAGTGAGAGAGGGAGATATGAACACTTAGCGCCCGGCGAGGCCGTTAACAAGCTCCTAGCATGGTGTTCCGCACGGTGGGGTCTCGCACTCAACACACTTGCACCGCTAACACAAGTCTTAGAGGCGCAGTACACTCAAGAGAGCATCATTAATTGTGTGTGTGTGTGTGTGTGTGTGTGTGTGTGTGTGTGTGTGTGTGTGCACGTACGAGAACTCAGAGAAGCACAACTGTTGTGGGCTGAAATATATCCAGTGGGCGGGGCCACCCGTCTGGCCAAAATAATATCCAATCTCTATATGTGGGGTCGGATGCCGTCATCAATCCTCCCTTCTTCTAATGGAATAAGTAAACGGTGGGGTTTTTGCACCCTTGCCAAGCGCTGCTCTTGTTGACGTCCAGAAAGAGAGCGAGAGATCTGTTCAGCAGTGAAGCAGCACGGTGTGTTTACATCACCTCACCTCACCCCTCCTCCCCCATTCCTCTCCTCATCCTTCTCCCACCCTAATTAATCGAATAATTTCCCCCCCCTGTGGGCCTCAATATTAACCTTCTCTCCAAACCCATCCATCCAAGCCCCCCCCCACACACTCAACCAGCCTTTGCGAAAATGTAACTTATTGTGCCTGTGTAGAACAAACACAAGTCAAGGAAGGCAAGGAAGCAGGCTGCCAAATGAGTGACTAAATAATTTAACAACAGAGCTGTCTCTCTCTCTCTCTCTCTCTCTCTCTCTCTCTCTCTCTCTCTCTCTCTCTCTCTCTCTCTCTCTCTCTCTCTCTCTTTCCTTCTATCTATCTCTCTTCCTCTCAATCACTCTTTCTTTCTCTCTCTCCCTCTCTCTTTGAATCACTTTTTCTCATTCACCCCCCCCTCCTCTCTCTCTCTCTCTCTCTCTCTCTCTCTCTCTCTCTCTCTCTCTCTCTCTCTCTCTCATTCCTTCTCTCTATCTCTCTTCCTCTCAATCACTCTTTCTTTTTCTCTCTCCCTCTCTCTTTGAATCACTTTTTCTCATTCTCATTCACCCCCCCCCCCTCCTCTCTCTCTCTCTCTCTCTCTCTCTCTCACTCTCTCTCTCTTTCCCTCTTTATTTAATCACTTTCGCTCACTCTCTCTTTCTCTCTCTCAATTCGGCCTCCCTCTCTCATTCTCAATCTATATCTCTCGCTCTCTCTCCCTCTCACTATCTCACTCTTTCTCTATTTTCCTCTCAATCACTCTCTCTATCTACCCTTTGAATCCCTCATTCTCTTTCTCAACCACCCCCTCCTAGAATCTCTGTCTCTCTCTCTCTCTCTCTATCTCTCTCTCTCTCTCTCTCTCTCTCTCTCTCTCTCTCTCTCTCTCTCTCTCTCTCTCTCTCTCTCTCTCTCTCTCTCTCTCTCTCTCTCTCTCTCTCTCTCTCTCTCTCTCTCTCTCTTTCCTTCTATCTATCTCTCTTCCTCTCAATCACTCTTTCTTTCTCTCTCTCCCTCTCTCTTTGAATCACTTTTTCTCATTCACCCCCCCCCCTCCTCTCTCTCTCTCTCTCTCTCTCTCTCTCTCTCTCTCTCTCTCTCTCTCTCTCTCTCTCTCTCTCTCTCTCTCTCTCTCTCTCTCTCTCTCTATCTCTCTCTCCAACCTGTCAGTGATCCCACCCACCTAGACAGTTCTAAATCAGATGCTGCTCTGACTGAGAGCGGCAGACAGCAGGGCCATTGATCTGCACCCGTGGTCGGACCTCCTCTCCCCGCCGGTGGCCATCAAAGGCCTGGAGGCTTTGAAACACACGTGTCACGCAAGCATACACAGACACACGCATGCCCCACGCACACACACAGGAGCATGAAAAACACAGAAATGCTGACCCACAGAAACACAAACACACACACACACACACACACATACACACACACAATATCATGCAAAAACACACACACATACGCCAAATAAAAAAATATGTGACACACACACACACACAAACGCACGTACACACAAACAGGTGCACTCACACACGCATGTACTCACACACTCACACAATAACAGGTTAACTTAAACACACACACACACACGCAAACACACACATACAACAATTCCAGTTGTACAGTTGTACCCCCTCCAGATAAAAAAAGTCTACAGCAAGGATGTACAAACTATGTGTTCGTATTTGTGAGTGTGTGCCAGATATAAAGTGTGTGTGTGTGTGTGTGTGTGTGTGTGTGTGTGTGTGTGTGTGTGTGTGTGTGTGTGTGTGTGTGTGTCTGTGTGTGTGTGTGTGAGAGAAAGAGAGATGGGAGATAGAGAGAGAGAGAGATGAGGGAGAGAGAGAGAGAGAGAGAGAGAGAGAGAGAGAGAGAGAGAAAATTGGGTGCAGAGTGGAAGAAGAAGCGTAGATATGTGTGTATATCTTGGATACCAGTTACTCACTACTTTAACAGGGACCAACTTTGTAGGGTCGGCAAGACAACTTTCAGCAGACATAGCAGAGAGCTAAATGTGTCCAACTTAAGAGCTGGCAAACAGGCAGTGTTGTGTTTCTGATGCTGAAGGGCAGATTAATTGGATGGAGAATGTCCTCCATTTACCATAGACACACACACACACACACACACACACACACACACACACACACACACACACACACACACACACACAGTCTAACACTAGCACCAACTTCAAGCACAGTAACATCAATGGCAGACTACATCATGTCTGTACAAGTGTTGCTCCTGGCTTTGAAAGGCTACATTGGCTCACAAACACAGCTGGTACAACGTGCTGTGCTGCTTGTCTTGAGTGCTATGCACGGCGAGTTCTTCAACAGAAGGGACCATTTTTCTTCAAAACTGTCATCTTATGTTTCTCTGTTGATAAAGCAGAAGCAGACATTTCTATTTAGAAAATATTTGTATTCAAATACCGAACATAGCCAATTAGATAAAATACACAATATACAAAAATCACAAAATGTAAAAGTGTAGAGTGCAGT
>CM051004.1:20693247-20698247 GCA_027704905.1 Muraenolepis orangiensis
TAATCTTGAGATGACTCGTGGAATGACGGTCAGTCGTGAGATTGAATCTCTGAGCCACAGTGAAAAGGGCATTGGGGGGTGTGTGCCCTGAGTGAGTGGTGCTGAAACCAGTATGGTAACAGTGTGGTGGTATCAGGGAAGTAGACTAGTGGGTGAGCCAGTGTAAAATAAAAAAATTAAAATTAAAATATGGGAATGAGGTCTTAATACAGCGACCGCATGTTCTCCAATGTTCTCCAATGTTCTCCAATGTTCTCCAATGTTCTTTGCATGTTCTCTAATGTTCTCCATGTTCTCCTCTTGGACTGTCCTATGTCGTTGATGTAACATGCTATTTAATTTATATCCAGGGACCACTGGGAAAAAATAACAATTTGAAGCTTAATAAAGTGCAACAGAAACACACATGTATGTACCGTATGTATGGCTGTATAGGTTGTGTACTGTCAGCATGAACCCGGGGACCCCCTGGTGTGCAGCCTCACCCAGCAGCCCCAGAGTCTAATCAGGCTGTTTCAACCAGCCACCAACCACACACACACACACACACACACACACACACACACACACACACACACACACACACACACACACAATATTGAATACATCCACAGTTGGGGCATCTCACCACAGTAAAGAGGAAGCACATACCTACATTGACCTTCTCTTCAAATTGTGTTCCAGTTCCACTTTAAATGAGCACTTTGTAAAAGATTCCTACTCCAGGCAAAGCCAGTATATTTTTGAAGAGTCAGTTTGTTTCACATTTAGCCAAAATAGAACAATAGCTAAAAAGCGCTAAGCTTGGATCATTTTCTCTCTGCTGACCGGGCTTTTGTTTAATGCTAGCCTGCCGCTCATGCTCACACAAACTAAATAATGTCTAGTGTAAAGAAATGTCAACAAACAGCAAATCACTTCCCATTCAAGTCCAGAGAGTTAGCTGACTACACTGGCAGGGAACGTAAATGGAGAAATATATTGCAATTTCAACTTTGTGCACTCAATCTTGTAAGTAGAGGTGGAGCATCCAGTCCTTCAACGTTTGCAACAAGATGCTGAATGTGTTCTACCAGTCGGTGGTAGCCAGTGCCATCTTCTCCGGTGTCGTGTGCTGGGGAAGCAGGTTGAGATCAGCAGACGCCAACAAGATCAGCAGGATTGTCAGGAAGGCTGGCGCTGTCCTGGGGGTCCAGCTGGACTCCTTGTTGGTGGTGTCTGAGAGAAGGATGCTGCGCAAGCTGCGTAGTATCCTTGACAACAACTCTCACCCTCTCCATCAGGTGCTGACCTCATATAGAAGCACCTTTAGCAACAGACTCATTCCACCCAGGTGCACCACAGAACGCCATAGGAAGTCCTTTCTTCCTGTGGCCATTAGACTCTTTAATTCCTCTACCTCGGGTCGTGAGAGGGACAATGGAGACTCAGTGACCTGAGGCCAACGTACTTATTATTATTATTTTTTGGTCAACGCACTGTAATCATCCCATTGTAACTTTGTACTGTAAATTCTATTTCAAATCCTAATACACTTTTCACTTTTCAGTTGAGTTATTTATTAATATATTATTACTGCCAATTTGCACTATACGTATTGTTGTGTATTGTATATACCTACGTATTACTGTAATAATACTGTAAATGTATCTTCATTTATCAATACATTTAGATTTCATTTAGAATTATTTTAACTATATTTTTGTTTATAATAGTTTTATTTAGTTAGTTGTTTTTTTTGTTTTTTAGCTTAGGTATTAGTATTTTTGTGTGTGCATTTATTCCCCCTGTGTCAACTGTTGCACCTTAATTTCCCTTGGGATTAATAAAGTAATCTGAATCTGAATCTGAATCTGAATCTTAAGCTGCTAGTTATCCGGGTAAAACAACAAATCTTAATGAAATAGCCTACTAAATACAGGGGCCCTTTGTCAGTTGGAGGCTTATGCAAATTGGCTAACAAGGTGTGTTTGCAGGGCTTCTGCATCTTTTGTGGCTTTTTTTATACTTGTATATTGTAGAGTGTGTGTGTGGTTGGTGGCTGGTTTAAGCAGCCTCACCTAGCATGAATTGGACTGATTGGCTGGTACAAGATACGAGATACAAGATACAAGATACAAGATACGAGATACAAGATACAAGATACAAGATACAAGATACAAGATACAAGATACAAGATACAAGATACGAGATACGAGATACAAGATACAAGATACAAGATACAAGATACAAGATACAAAATAAAATACAAGATACAAGATATTTATTTGCGATTTGGTGAGGCTGCATACCTGTTGATTATTGTTAATCAAGGACCAACAGGTTAAATGAGCCACCACCACACACTCGAGGAGAGAGCTCTTGCATGCTCTGTTCACCATTATTCAAACTCTTGCAATAAACCGGATTCCTCATCAACCTGTGTCTTTGTCTTCAGGAGGAGCCCGCAAGTAGCCATGTTAACGGCTACATATATATTATTTTCAAACAGTTAAAGGGGACCTATTGTAGAACTATTAATTGTATCATTAAAGCATCTTCAAAACAATGATTCTGAAATGAATCGTGAAACAATGTGGGGTCAATCCATCATGTGTGGTGTGATATCCTTGCGGTTCTCTCCATTGGTGATTTTTGATTTTGTTTTTATGGGAGATGGTACAGCGAGTTATGCTCTTTCTTTGTTGTGATTTCTGCCTCATCTCTTTGTGAATTACACAGCAGAAGGAAGTGCTTCTGCTGCCATCAGAGCGCTGCTTCACTACTGGTTCAAATTGAATTTCGAGAGTTTCCTGGCTAGCGAGTCACAGCGGGACGACGGAGGGACACGTCAGGCTTAATGTTTACAGTTTCCTTCCTGCAAGGGAAAGAAAATGTCGAATTTATACAATCAGTTGTCCCCGTAAAGTTCCAGGTTCCACAAAAGGAAATTGTGTTGCTGAAAAACAGAAAACCTACAACAATCTGTGATATTTTTAGGACACTGTCCTTAAACTATATATATATATATATATATATAGGTGATATGATACCGACAAGCAAGTATCTCTCTCTCTCTCTCTCTCTCTCTCTCTCTCTCTCTCTCTCTCTCTCTCTCTCTCTCTCTCTCTCTCTCTCTCTCTCTCTCTCTCTCTCTCTATCTCTCTCTCTCTCTCTCTCCTCTCTCTCTCTATCTCTCCTTCCCTCTCTCCCTCTTTCTATCTCTCCTCTCTTTCCCTTTTTTAAAGAAGCCTTGGAATACTAGATCCTGTAGCATATTTCAAATAGCACACAGTTTGCCATGTGCCTTGTGTAAACTGCTCCACATCAGGCTAAATGATTCTATTTGATCAAATTTGTATTACAGTTATTTTAACACACTTTCTTAATAGTTCTGTAGTTCTTGGAAAAGTGATGACTTTTTTTCCTCCAGCTCATACATATTTCTTCCTCACTTCACTCCCATCCAGAAACACTTGGCCAGATGCCATCGCACTGCAAACGGTAATTATCCCCAGCGACATGTCTATCATTTTCCTCTCTTGAAATTGTCCATGCGCCAGAGCTCTTCTTAACACCCAAGATAAATATTTATGTTCCAAAGCGCGCTCTCTCTCTCTCTCTCTCTCTCTCTCTCTCTCTCTCTCTCTCTCTCTCTCTCTCTCTCTCTCTCTCTCTCTCTCTCTCTCTCTCTCTCTCTCTCTCTCTCTCTAATAATTGTAATAAATATTGTAAGCCAATTAGACATCCATTGACGGGATGGATTCAGCCTTAAGTCCGTCGACGGGAAACAGAATCCATTATGTGTACACATTAGACATTAGACGCACATAATGCTGACCACACTCCAGTTGCTTATAAGTAGACAAAATAAGAAAACGTATGGAATCGTCTCTTCCTCCGTATGCAGAAGAAGACTCACTGGCAGTGGCAGCCATGGCAGATGGGTGGGAGAAGCGTGGCCCAGGAGAGCCCGCCAGTAAAGTGGTGCCAGCCCAACTGTGTCTAACAGGAGGCCCGCCATTTAATCAAACCCAACACTGAGGCGGCGCAAGTGCCAGATGCAATTTTGAATTCCCTTCTATCGCCCAAAATGCCAATTAGCTTATATATAAGTTCCTGCCTGCCACATACGCACACACATACACACATACACTCACGCATGCACACAAACATACTCTCTATCGCTCTCTTACACACACACACACAAACCCTCTTGTCAAACTTATTAGAGGAACTTCATATAGTTAGTTGGAGGGATCAAATTAATCTTGATTGTTTTTGATGTGGTGGCTTTTGAATACAGACTTGTGCACAAGTGAACCCATGCCCTTGTGAACACACGCACACACAAACACACACACACACACACTCAGTAATTTCCAAAATTGCATGCTATACACTCGGGGGGGGGGGGGGGGGGGTTTAAGTAATGCTGTGACATTTCCAATGTACTTTCAGAGTGACTGTATCTGCTGCAACCTCTGTGAAGTGCTTTCAAAACATACTGAACAGGGAACAACTGGAATAGATTCAGATAGGTGTGAGATTGTCATCGCTCAGCTGACGCAGCAAGGGATTGGGGGTGTTTGTGTATGTCTCTGAGTGTGTGTCTCAGGTGTTTGTGTGTGTGTGTGTGTGTGTGTGTGTGTGTGTGTGTGTAGGGGGTGGGGGGGAGGAGGCGGGGAGTACAACATTGCTTGTCAGCAAAGTCATCTTTTTCAGCAAAAAACATCTGTGTGCCGATTGGTATTGGATTGTAAGCGAGTCATTAATCAACCCACCAAGCCCTTCTGTGTGTGTGTGTGTGTGTGTGTGTGTGTGTGTGTGTGTGTGTGTGTGTGTGTGTGTGTGTGTGTGTGTGTATGTGTGTCTGTGTTTGTGTGTGTGTGTGTGTGTGTGGGGTTGGGGCTGAAACAGAAATAGGCAGTCTGAGATTTTTTTTTCCTTCCTTATTTTGATTAGATTTTCTTTCCTCCTCTCCACGCTGCATCTGTCTCTCAGCGTGTCAGCCGCTGTCA
>CM051004.1:20703247-20750747 GCA_027704905.1 Muraenolepis orangiensis
CTCATTCATATTTCCTCCTCACTTCCCTCCCATCCAGAAACAATGGGCCAGATGCCATCGCTCTGCAAAAGGTAATTATCCCCTGCAACGTTTCTATCATTTTTCTCTCATGAAATTGTCCATGCACCAGAGCTCATCTTAATAACACCCAAGATAAATATTTATCTTCCAAAGCTCTGTCTTTGTCCCCCTCTCACTCCCTTTTTCTCTCTCTCTCTCTCTCTCTCTCTCTCTCTCTCTCTCTCTCTCTCTCTCTCTCTCTCTCTCTCTCTCTCTCTCTCTCTCTCTCTCTCTCTCTCTCTCTCTCTCTCTCTCTCTCTCTCTCTCTCTCTCTCTCTCTCTCTCTCTCCCTTTCTGCTCACTTGGAGGGCGTTAACAGGGGGGAGGCTGTGAAAGCCAAATCATCTTTTGGTTGTGTGAACTGTGTGCACAGTGCCCACTGGCCATTGTGCTACATGCTGTGGTGCTGACTTTCCCTCTCTCTGGCTGCTGATTGTCTGTGCCGAACTTTCCATGGACCACTGCTCTCCCGTGCCCACGCCACTTACCGCAGACGACTGCATACCAATGGTGTCCTGTGGTGGAACCGCCCTCCGTCCTTCTCCCTCACGCCCAGCTATTAATTAGGAAGGTGTGAGGTCGGGGTGACGGCAAAATGTGAACACCAAAATGCCAGTAAATTTGACTGCCAAAATAAAATGTTATTATATTATTATATAAAGGCCCTTATCATTAAGACAGGGAACTCATTAGAATGTGATGAAAGCCATAAAATGCTTGGGAACGGGCATGTAACGGGTGCGTATTAGCCGTGAAACGTCTACTAGTGTCCCTTGATGGTGGTTGATTATTAGACATCTGGAGGGATGGATGGGGGAGGGGAGTGAGGGAGTGAGGGAGTGAGGGAGTGAGGGAGTGAGGGAGTGAGGGAGTGAGGGAGTGAGGGAGTGAGGGAGTGAGGGAGTGAGGGAGGATAGGGGGGAGAGGAGGGTACAGTAGTTCCTGTCTGGTGGCGTGTGATTTGATGGAGGAGAAGGGAGTTCCGTGATCTACTGACGTGTAACAAAACACAAAACCACCCGACTGCTGGAGAACTGTAAAGTTGTGCCTTACCTATGGAGTGGATTTTCACAGTGTTGTTTAGCGTTGTCAGAATTATTGCAATTACAAATTTGTAATCAAGATTTGTGAACTTGCAGGTTGGTATTTGTAGTTACATAAAATATTTGTAAATCTAAAAAAAACCAACAACTGCAAATGTGCACTATAAACATTCTACAACTACAACAATATAGTGTGATTTGTATTAATTAATTAATTAGGCTAAAAGTGTGCCCACAATGATTAGTTTTATATACAAAATGAGTTTTTACTGAACCATTTTGACTTGACTCTGTGTGTCCACTTTGCTTCTTTACATCCTCAATGTAATACATGTGTAAATTCAACTTTGTAAATTTTTTAGGTATAGGTCAGTCTAAAGATATAGGCTAGATAAGTAGCCTATCGTTATGTGTTCTTTGTGTTCTTTGTATGAGCCATCTGTAAAAGTTCACAACCTTTTAGATAAAATAGGTCATAGATCACCTGTGCCCTACAGAAAACTGTTAAATCACTTCAATATGATATAGAATGGATTTCAATAATCAATTATCCTGGAAGACATACTGGCAGCATCCACCAAGCATCTTCAGAGAAGCAATGGTGATGTACATTATTATTATGGAAGTAACACCAAATGATTTGGGTCTGTGGAAATAAGTGGGCAAGACAAAGGGGATTGACACGGCCATTCAGTATAAGACTTGTGTATTGTGGGGATACACATATAACTATCTACATATAATACCTTTCAATTAGAGAGGGGAAGCGACCTTCCTATCTCCAACTGTAGGATAATGGATACTAATGCCAACTTTAAATCAACTAATAGTGAAGCAAAGAATACTATCATGTGCATATCATGTCTTTTTCCACTACAAACACATTTTAATTACATTTTGAAATGTTTGCTTGCAATTAAAAATAAAATGCACCAACTTTAGTGAACAATCAACTTAAGCCTGTTGATGGGCATGTACAGTTATAGTAATTACTCCATGCTTGCTGATGGTAAGATGGAAAACAGTTTGAACGGCTCCAAAGCAAGAGTCAACACATTTCAACATTTCATCAGCAGACGTTCCTATAATGCTGTCATCGGTTGATTCCCCAGCTGCTCCTAGCAAAAGTGTCAAGGGTTCCCTGAGCAAGACACCCTTACCCTTACTGCTACGTACAGTATGTGCTGTCTGTCTCCTTGCATGGCTGACTCCGCCGTCGCCACCATACACATTACTCACCTTCATTAATGAAGATTTAGCGATATACTTACATTGTATTTCATATTTCTGTATCAAAGAGGTCAGAGCTGTACATGGCTCATCAAAATCAAGAGAATACAATGAGTAAAACAAAGCCATAGGGTTGACACTAGCTGGCTAAAAAATATTATGACCACATTCAAAAAATACATACAAACGACATGGCAATGAAAGAAATGGAAATCTAAATCCAAACAAATTAGATTAATACGACATGTTATAAATATAAGGCCTCGTCCACCGTGGGTATTTCTAAAACCATAGTTTTTCCTGCCTTTTGGCCTGATGGCCTGCTAGTTTTTAGCTAATAGCATAATTATTGGTGTGGACAGGATTTTCTTTAAACGTTACGGGAAAAAATATGGTTTCACAAAAGCCCATATGCGTGGGGACAAGGCGTATGTGGTGTCTCCTGGTGCACAATGTTGTTAGTAGAACAACATGGTTGTCAATAGACCTATTGGTCTCATGACCAATAGGTCAATATTCCTGACATTTAATGAGACATAACATTATGAGCTCAGCTTATGGCTCAGCAAAACGGGATATTATTTTTAAGGATTTAAAATACATCTGAGGGTCTTTAGAAGTGGTCAAGACGGTTCCTGAGAGAGGAATAATAAAGGGGGAATGGAATATAAGACTCTATGCTTGCATATCTCTCTAATGATGTTAAGGGAATGTGCTTGCACTCGTACTGCTCAAAAAGAGACAGAAAATAATGTATGAATACATTCCTTCCTTTGTGATGTTGTGTTTCCTTTCTTCCTACTTTCTACCTCTCTCTTTGATATCTGTTGCTTTCTTTCCGTTTTTCTTTTGAGTTGGCTTGGTGCTCTCAGGCGGCATGGTCATGACCGCATCGCGCTCTGAAAAGAGAAAAAAGGCCAGTGGCCACCATGCCACAACAGACACACACAAAGAACCAACATCGGACTGCATGTAGCGTTCCCCCTTACTTTTAACATTATTTCAGACTGTAAACCTTCGAGTTTTAGAGTTCCAACCTCGAAGCGTTCCAGGTGTCATTATCATACAGGTCTTATTTTAATTAAATACAGGTGCAGATACTCAACACAAAAATGCTTCTCCTTCAAATCTTACTCAATTTTCAATTCCAATTGAAAAATGACCCACTAATACACTGTCAACATTTATATTGAGGCTCCTTCCTTCCTCCTCTACTTTAAACCCACCAGCCGCCACTGATACATACATATTATCATTGACATTATCATTCACTTGTACATCGTGCATATTAGTATGTGTTGCCACACGTTTCTCACATCTCTCCCTCTTTTTTTAAATTATATTGAAACATTATGAAAGAAGATGAAATATGAAAAGCATCACCCAAGTAACTTAATGGAGCTAAAATGTGACCAATTTGCAAAACTAAAGAACAACAAAACTAGAGTCTAAAGAAAATTGTATATAATTTGAGACTGTTTTAAAAAAAAAGGTTTTTCTCTCTCCTTACCAGATGTGGGACGTAACGCATTATATTTACTCTATTACTATTTACTACTTACTATATTTACTACATGTACTACATTAAAATACATTTGAACTTGTAAGAGTAATTTTGTTGCAACATTCAAACTGTGTGAAGACATTTAGATTGAGTAATTCATGGGTAATTCATCGATACAATTATCGGAATACCGTTTTATTCTGTTATCCTACAGTAGCCACGCCTCCACATGACTCTTTTCAAAGCAGAATGATGGCTGAAGCTACAGCAGGAGGATGGCGTAACAATAGCGCCAGCAGCTCAAATTGACAGAATAATAAACAGTGCACAGTGCAGCGGGCTCCGGCTGTGAAAGCTGGTCTATACTACTATAAACAGAGCTCAAATAGACTCTGCCTCCGGCCTATTATTTCCCCGTTCATCGCACCTCAAGTGGAATATATGTCCAAACAATGTTTGCTGATATGACCGAGTTATTTGCTTGCTATTATCCATAGAAGTCCAGGCGGTGAAAGAGGTTATTTGCGTATTATATTAAGGATGCGTCTGACTGCAAAATACTGGATTTTTTTCTATGTCCTGCTTTGCCAAAAGTGAGTATTCACTCATTGTATTTTCCAAGCTTCTTATGACATTCTTCTCTCTAAAATTCACCATGAGTTTTTACACTTTGCAGATGACATATCTAAGAACTAATAGGGCGGCAGGATAGCTCAGTCTGATGGACATGGCCTGGGAACCGGAAGATTGCCAGTTCAAGCCCCCAAAACACCAGGGCACTGCCGAGGTGCTCTTGAGCAAGGCACCAGACCCCTACACGGCTCCCCTGGGCACTGTATATACAACAGCTGCCCACTGCTCCTAAAACTTGGATGGGATAAATGCAGAGAAACTGGCTGCTCAGGATGGAACAGCCTTCTGATGATCTAACATGTCCTTCTACCAATAGGGCTACTGAGGATACAATTGATTTAGTAGTTACGTAAATAAAGATTATTAGTATGAGACACATATCTACAATATTGACAGTTCCCATACATGCTGCTGAAGTCTGCTGAGTATCATATCTGATTTGTGTAAAATAGGATGGGTTATTTATGTATGATTGTTTGTTTACTCCCTGTGAATTTAAAAAAGTCCAGTAACTTAATGTGTGTCTTATTATGCATACACTACTGCTCTGCGGTCATCTTGTGTTTCTGGATTTTTTTGGAACCATTTCAGTGAATCCCTCCACCTCGTGTTTCTGTTAGTTTCCCTGGCAGTTGCTCCTGTGAGAGTTAATTAGTTAATTGGTTATTGGGTGTGTGTCATTAAGTTGATTGCTCGAGCAGCCGGCAGCTGGTATATCAAGGCCAGTGTGTGTGTGTTTGGTGAGTTTTGTGTTATTATGTGAATTAATCCTTTTAATCTATTTTTCATTTGTGAAACCTAAGCTGGAAGTGGACAATTGTATGAAATGTTATGTTTAATGAAAAATTGATGTTGTAGCTGTCACCCCCAGAGGGTTACACACAAACCAGGACAGCAATTGGCGTGCGGCAAATTTAGACACGCGGCAAAAACCCTCACTTCAATCTACATTTCGAGAAGGTTCATCTTGATTTTGTGTAATGTCAGAAGGAGTGTCCTACTTGTGCATTGAAAACCCATCCTCCTGCCATGCCAGATAAAGTTTGTTGTACAAAACTGTTGCTGGAATTTGGTGAGTTGGTCTGATGGTCGCAGCGTTGGGTTCTGGTGCTGGAAACACAGGTAGGATCCTAGGAAATGTGTAACAGAGCTGAGTCACTAGGATCAAGCTGACTCCCAACACACACACACTCAGCAGTTTTAGCCCCTCCCCCACTTCACCCTCCTGGAAGTGGGGGGAAGACATCATAGAGCGTGAGATATGCTGCACACTGGGCAGCATTCAGGCATCATTTCAGCATAGAAATCAACCCAGTTTAGCGCAGTCATTGTCGTTCTAAAATGCAATAATCTGATGAAAAGTCACACATTGTGTAATGATTTAACACACATAATGTTTGTTAATTAAAAACCCAATGACTATAGACTGTATTTTGTGTATCTATTGTTACCTGCTGTAAGTTATTATCTGCACTTACAACACAGGTCTTGGCTATGGCCTGTGAGTTTTTAGCCACAATATTTTGTGACATTTTGTAAAAAAATTAATAAACACAATGCTGTGTTGTGTGTGTGCATAACGCATATTTCTTACCATCTGAACAACCAATACAAACAAAGCCATCCACTTTAACTAGTGCAACAATGCACTATGAATGTGCAGTGTTGAGCACTGTGGTTGTGTGTGTGTGGTTGGCGGCTGGTTTAAGCAGCCTCACCTGGCCCGAGCCAGACTGATTACTCTATGACTGCACACCTGAGGGTCATTTTTAATCATGGCCCACAGGTTAAACAGTCACCACCAACACACACTCAAGGAAGAGCTTTAGCATGTACAAACTGCTCTGTTCATTATTCAAACTATTGCAATAAACCGGATTCCTCCTGGGGATCGGTTTGTTCTGACACTCTGACACTCTGAAACTACAGCTGTTCAATATGTGAAGTGATTTTATATACATGTTGTTAAACCCGTGGCAGCGTGCACGGTAGGCAGCCCTGGGACATCATATTGCCATAAATGCCCTGCAGACAGTCAGCACCGCCGTGCTAGTGGACAGCGGGCACATTTCAGCACCCCGGACAGCTCCACTGCCTGGGGGACCTTACCGTTCTCCCTGTGTAGAGCAGCACAGGAGTAGACATGCTTTCTGTGTTGAAGGGAATTTAACCACCAGATGTGAGTGTGATTAGCTTGGTAATCTAGCCTTCTTTCTTCCCAATAGTATCCAGATGTTCTGTACCCTCTGCGCTTACTGCTCTGCTCTCGCTTTCAGACTCTGCTGCTGCTTCTGAAAAGTTGGTTGGGTTTTTTTGGTTCGCTAAAACGTTAGTGAAATAGTATACTTATCTCACTTATAGTGTTATTAAATTATCCAATTATTGTTGTTCTTGAATTATTGCGAACACTGATTGTTGTATTCAAAACCAATTTTGTAATTTTTTTTGCCACCATGTTGGAGCTGATTCTGCAAGCAGAATAAACAACTCTTGTTGCTCTTCCTCCTGTGCCTCTTTTGTAGAATAAATTGCTCTCCTAGAGAGACCTACAGTATATGTTAGCTGAAGGAGGAAAAGACAGCGTCCATAGAAAAGACGGATACTCAAGAGAGCATTCTATTAGTAGAAACATACTAGCCAACGTTGGAGAGTCTAGAACACTGGGTGTGTTAACTAAGCTAGTCAGGCTGGGTGATGTTGCACATAATGTTGACACTGAGAAGCCTCCATGTTTAGATGCTGGTTTTGATTCAGCAGCAGCGACTGCCAACTGGAGGTTTATAGTACACCTACACGTATCAGTATTGTGGCGCTGTCCCACACTGTAATGATGGGTGGACGGATTATTTTCATAGTGTCAGATCCTGCGAGTTGATACACATACATGAATTGAAACTTTCAATCCTTTCGAGTTTTAATACTTGTTCACTGTGTTAATTTCCCATATATTCCAGTTTGAAGGGACGGTTATTTGATTGTTCCTCGAGTGAGTAGCTGGCTGGCTGGCTGTCTCGACAAGTCACTCTTGATGTCCTCGAGACAATGATTCCCTGTTCATTCATTGCTTGTTTTGACTGCACCAGATATAAGACTATAAACAGCCGGGCAGGGTGAACAGTATGATAGTCAGTCAGCTAGGGAGCAGTGGAAAAAGCATTTGGACATTCAACACACTGATCCGGTACATACCGGACACTAAAAACAAGTCATTAAAAAATAAAGGTTTATTTATGTTTGCCCATCACGACTGCACTCTAGGTGAAAAACCTGCAAGTGAAGGCTTTGAAAATCTGCAAAATCTCATTATTTTTTCTTCAGGCCTGAATAGAATTCATGAATATCAAATAGCTTTCAATGAAAGGGAACCAGGATCTAGTTGTTGAAAATAAGATATCCTGGGCCTGTGGGAAACCTGTTTAAAACCAGATGTATATTGACTGTAAAACAAAGCTTCCCCACCCAATATTGTTAGCTCACAATTTTCTTGAGAATCCAAAATGGTGGTGGGGTGGCTCTGCTCTCAAATTCAAAACTCGTCTGAAAACAGAAAAATAACAATACACTTTCATCTTCTGAGGTACCTGGATTCTGCTCCTCAGTACCTACTAAAACACTGTTTTAGTAGGAATAGTTTACTGCCTAACAGCTCTGTATTCTTTGCAGCTGATCTTGTTTCATATTCTGACAATATGTTGCTTCTTAGGGATATCAACAAGCATATACATTTTCTCTTGCAAAATGCCTTTGTACAAGATACAAGATACAATATTTTTTTTGGCCTTTTGTAGCAAGTACATATGAATGCTTACTTCCCATTCCCTCCCACAGTATAAATCTCCAAAACACCAAATATCTGTAAAAGCATTGCAGAGTGCCAGTAGTGCAGCTGTCACAGTGCAGTGTGTGGGTTGGACCCCGAATGCAGACAACAAGAGAGGGGTGAACAGGTGGTTTATTTACGAAACACGTGGAAATGGTCTGGGACAGTCGAGGAGTCTGGATACCGGGAGGTTGAGGTGCGAAGTACCGACAGGTAGCAGACAGGTGGATGGTCTGGGACAGGCGAGGAGTCTGGATACCGGGAGGTCGAGGTGCGTAGTACCGACAGGTAGCAGACAGGCGGATGGTCTGGGACAAGCAAGGGGTCTGGATACCGGGAGGTCGAAGTAGCAATTGGCAGAAGACAGGTAAGTTGAATTACCGGAGAGCTTGTAACGTAACATCCGCAGTTCAAGAGGTACGAACGAGCAACGTGCCATAGTGAAGCCGCGGTATATATAACCCCAGGTGAGATGATTAGTAATTAGCCATGGCAATTGTTGACAGGTGTGTGTGTGTGCACCGCCAGCGCGGCTTGGCCACGCCCCCTGTCAACCACCGTAACCGTGACAGTACCCCCCCCCCCCCCCCCCCTCAACGGGTGCCCCACCCGGCTTGTTGGGATGCTCCCGATGAAAGTCGTGGATGAGGGATGGATCCAAGATGTTCCAACGCGGGATCCAACTCCGCTGCTCTGGACGGTAACCCTCCCAGTCCACCAAGTACTGGAATCCCGGCCACGACGATGAATGTCCAGGATCTTTTTTACCGTGTAGGCGGGGTGGTCGTCGATGATCCTGGGGGGGAGGGGGTTCGGTGGGAGGACATAAAAGACTGGAGGAGACGGGTTTTAGCAGGGGGACATGAAATGTGGGATGCACCTTCAGAGCTGGAGGCAATTTCAGTCCATCCGAGTTGATGATCTTGTCCACTGTGTAGGGACCCACGTACCGGGGTGCCAACTTCCGGGACTGGACCTGTAGTGGCAGGTCCCGTGAGGAGAGCCATACCTGCTGTCCAGGTCGATAGATGGGCACCGGGAACCCTCCGGCGATCCGCCAGGCGCTGATTCCGAGAGGCCGTGCGAAGGAGAGCAGAACGAGTGGTCCTCCATATCCGGCGGCAGCGTTGGAGGTGGACCTGCACTGACGGCACCGCAATCTCCTCCTCCTGAGCAGGTAATAGGGGGGCTGGTAACCCAGCGATGCCTGGAATGGCGACATCCCTGTAGCGGCGCTGGTGAGGGAGTTGTGCGCGTATTCCACCCACGGAAGGTGGGAACTCCAGGAAGACGGGTGGCGAGCGGTGATGCAGCGGAGGGCCGCTTCCAGGTCCTGGTTCGCTCTCTCCGTTTGCCCATTGGATTGGGGATGGTACCCGGAGTAGAGGCTGACGGTGGCACCCAGAGCCTGGCAGAACGCCCTCCACAGCTCGGACACGATCTGCGGACCCCGATCGGACACAATGTCCAGGGGAATCCCGTGGAGACGGAAACCGAAGCACAGAGGTCCCGTCCCGGCGGAGGGAAGCTTGGGGAGCGGCAGGAAATGAACGGCCTTCGAAAACCGGTCGGCGATTGTCAGAATAGCGGTGTTACCTGATGGCGGCGGGAGACCGGTGACGAAATCCACCACAATGTGCGACCAAGGCTGGCAGGGGGTAGGCAGTGGATGACCCGCAGGAGGTCGGTGCGAGGCCTTGCTGCGCGCACTGACGGCGTAAGCCGTCACGAAGGCCTGGGGAGATGGAAGGCCACCAGAAGCTCCGCCTGAGGAATGCCAGGGTATGAGCATATCCGGAATGGCAGGTGAGTCTTGAGGAATGAGCCCACTGAAGAGGAGGACCGTTACCTGAATCCGGATCGGAGCGCTGAGCCGCCCGGACGAGCCCCTCGATTTCCATAATGCCTCTATTACGCAAACCGGGGGAAGGATGGTCTCTGGCTCGGCGGGCGAGGTCCCTCTCGGCGTCCCACTGGCAAGAGAGAGAATCTGGTTTAACGTTTCGACAGCCAGGACGGTAGGTGAGGGTAAAGTTGAACCTCCCCAGGAACAACGCGCCTGTCGAGAGTTGAGCCGTCTGGCAGAGCGAAGGTAGGCTAGGTTTTTGTGATCCGTGAGACCACAAACAGTTGTTCCGCTCCTTCCAGCCAGTTACTCTATTCCTCCAAGGCCAGAACCACTGCCAAGAGCTCCCGATTCCCCACGTCATAGTTCTGCTCCGCGGATGATAGCCATTTCAAGAAGAAGGCACAGGGGTGCGTCTTCCGGTTCCCAACGGAATGTTGGGATAGGACGGCCTCGACGCCGGAGTCAGACGCGTCCACCTCCACCAAGAACTGGTTAGTAGGATCCAGATGCCTCAGAACTGGAGCGGAGGTGAACAGGCGCTTGAGGTGCGCAAAAGCCGCACCCGCCTCGGGAAGCCAGGAGAACGGAGAGAGGGTGGAGGTGACCCGGGTAAGTGGAGCTGCGAAAGCTACTAAAACTCCAGATGAACCTACGGTAAAAGTTGGCAAAACCGAGGAACCGCTGGAGCGGTTTCCGGGATGTAGGCGTCGGCCACTCAGCCACTGCCTTGATCTTGCCCGGGTCCAACCGAACCTGTCCAGTCTCGATTATGTAACCCAGGAAGGCCACGGATTCAACGTGGAACTCACACTTCTCTGCCTTTACGAACAACTTGTTCTCCAGTAGCCGCTGGAGCACCAACCGGATGTGCTGAACGTGCTCCCTCTTGTCCCGTGAAAAAAACAATGTCGACCACCCGAGTGTTAGTGAGGCCGAAAGGCATGACCTGATACTCGTGCCCCAGAGTGTTGAACGCCGTTTTCCACTTGTCCCCCTCCCGGATCCGGACGAGATGGTAGGCGTTGCGTAGGTCCAGCTTGGAAAACACCGCCGCGTGGCGGAGCGGCTCGAAGGCTGGGTCAATGAGAGGCAAAGGGTATTTATTTTTGACCGTGATGTCGTTTAGGCCCCGGAAGTTGATACAAGGCCATAACGTGTGATCCTTCTTGGTGACGATAAAAAAAAGGGTGGTTGCAGACCTTTATGATGGACATGGCCTTCTTCCAACAACTGGTCCTAAAGATCTCCTCAATGCATGGAAGTACACACCCGAAGATCTTTTCTGCCATCCTCACGACTCTCTGGATGGCTTTCTTGTCCCGTGCAGTGGTGTTGCTGTACCACACAGTGACGGCACTTGCCAGGACGCTCTCTACGGTGCCACGGTAGAAGTTCACTAGCCATCTCTGGCCTATTCCGCTTTTCCTGAGGCACCGCAGTGCATAGAGGCGCTGGTGTGCCTTCTTCAGCATGACCGCTGTGTTGCGGGTCCACGCCAGGTCATCGAAAATCTGTAGTCGGAAGCAGCTGGTTCAAGTTGTTCGTCGGCTCATGGTCCCTTTCAAAGCGAGCAAAACACTGTTCAAATAAGTTAATCTGGTAGGTTAGGGTTGTTGTTGGTTACTGCCCCTGAGCTCCCCTTGTAGTTGGAGAGGACCCTCAGACCTTGCCACATGCGTCTTGTGTCAGAGCCCCAAACTGTAATTCCAATTGGTTTTTATAATCCAATTAAACCTTCTTGATGGCTTTTCTGAGGCGTTTTTTGTCTTTGTGAGAGAAAGTTCAATAGCAAATGCTTTTCTATCCCACAGACCCGTTTTGCTTCAAACAGCTTGTTCATAACCCTACCCGCAATGATGGAAACATGCAGGATCTAGTCCTGACCCATAGTGTTGACATTTTAGCATTGATTGTGGCACTTATACCTCAGCTATCTGACCACTTTCTGCTCACTTTCTAGGTGGTGGTATGTTGCCCCCACGACCACTGCCAGGCTTCTTATATCTGCCATCACCCCCTGTAGGGGTGATGGCAGTGCACAGCTGCATCGAGTAATATAACTTATATTACCTCTTGTATATCTGTCTTGCACCATCCTTGGTTTAATATGCTATCTCTAGAGCTAACTGCTCTCTCTTTCAATTTCTCTCTCTCTCTCTCTCTCTTTCACTCTCAGTCCCGTTCCATTTTCTTTGTCTAATCACGTTTCTGTGGAAATTGGTAATCAAAGTGTAATCCTTCTGTTATTTTATCACCCTGTGGACTATTGCAGAATATTCCCAATGCACAACATGATACTATGATTGCTATTGTTTGCATCGTCGGTTGTTTTTATTTTGTGTTTATTTGTTTATTTTTGTAATTGCTTTTGTCACATTGTATTGTCATGGGCACTCCATTATTATCCAACCTGTGTGGTCTTGTTACAATTATGACAAGATAATCATTTTTCGAAGGACTGTTGAGTCCTCTGGGATTCTCTATCTTTAATGGACTCTACAGATAGCCTTCAAAAAAGAGGTTTTTGGCCCGAAGCAAAGAGTTGATTGAAAAACTGAATTCGTTTCAGCTATCCCTCTCCGCTGGTTGCCAAACAAATCTTGATACCGCAGATGCCATTGCCAGTTTGTTCTTCTTTTAAGGGTTTAAAAGTGGGGTTGTCTGGGTTCAAAGAAGACCTCAGAAGCCACCATATAAAGTACCTATATGGACGTATTACTGACCTGCGCTGAAGGAAGTCTGTAAGCCCCGCCCACACGACACCAGGTCCTGCCTGACGATGTTAATCATCACGCAGGTGATGATTGGCAGATGCCACCTGTCAATCAAAAGTATTCAATCACATGCGTCCCTGATTCTTGTTCTGTGCTTAATTTTTATTATATCAATTCTATGGTGGGCTTTACTGTAAGAGAAAAACTAAACTCAGTGTGAAAGTAAAGCAGCCTTAACCGCCGCCAGCCTCCACAACACAAAATGATGTGTTGAAAAAATATTGATTATTAAAAATAACTCAATGCAATGGATGTATCGCTACTGAATAAATGCAAAACCAAAATGTGCTAATTCCGAGTGTTTCTCCATCCACCATGTAAGCAATGAGCACTGATGTGGTGTGGGGGCCATGGCCCTCACCACAGCTCCCCCTTCCCTCTGCAGCGCAGGCAGCACGTTGAACAACTCTCAGCTAATTCTCACATGAGCAGTTTTATATCATTTCCGTCACCCTGATGTGGAATGTGTACTATGTTAAAGCTGTGCCTGGAACTAAATGACAAAAACAGAAAATATACCAAGCCTGTTCAGAAAGTAAACCGTTGAAAGTTGGCAACAGTTTTACATTAATAATCTAGCTGTCTTTACTGTGCACTGCTTTTCAGCTAATGCGGAGCCTCTTAGCAGTACTAGCTACATCACTCCATTTTGGTTAAACTGCATAATGCCTACCTAGGGAAACATAGCCATGGTGTAGCTTTCCTGTAACCCTCGAGGGGGTTCGTTTCAACGCTTTTTCTTAATGCTGGAGCTGCAGCTTTTATCCCTGGAGCTTCAAACACCAGGAGAAACCTGTAACTGCTGAGCTGCTTAAGAGTCATCAAAGCCGACGGTTGGTCTGTCGATGGTCTGACCAATCACAGCCTTCAGACATTGTAAAAAATTACACCAACCAATTGTATTTCATGTTTTATATTGTATATGTATGCATTATGATATATAGATATATATAATATAATATATATATATTTCAAAAAAATAATATATATATATATACACAACTGCCTTGTTTTTAAGTGTCAGATGGTGTAGGTTATTTGCATGTTAGTTAGATGTTGTTCTATTGTTACCAACTTATTTTAAATTGACCTGAACTTATTATGTTAGTTTTTCTCTTACCTACCTTTGTTGAACGCACTATTGTAAGTCACTTTAAACAAAAGTGTTGACTGCAATGTAATGCAATGTAATGCAATGTAATGCAATGTAATGTGTACATTGCATAATTGTCTGTCTGTATTTTTCGTTAACTGAAAGTAAAAGAAAAGTGAGGCCTTACAAAAGACTAACTGAAACTGTATTGTGTGTTTAGAAAACTAACAATGAACTACAATTTAAGTTATTTTTGTCTATTTATTTCATACATGGGCCTAGTATTTTGTAAAGGTATGTTTTCTTACGGCAAATATGACTGAAGATGGTTAACCGGACGTGCTCAATGTATTGATATAGCACGCTAACATACTCGTACTATGCCAGAAGATTGTACTGCAAAATGTTCCCCGTGGGTTGAGTTGTGTTTACTATTTACTTATTTGTCTATGTTCACTATGTCTGTGAGTAACAGAGGGCTTACAATTGGCTCTTTGACTCACCAGCCAAACTACTTTTAATTGTAATGATATATACTTCACTACCTCACTTCATCATCACATCACAAATCAAACAAACACATACAGTTCATGTGTCCCTCCAGCACACTGTGACGACTAGCGTGTGTATATAGAGTATATATATATATATATATATACTCTATCTCTGTACAGAAATATACTGTATACACACCAGTTTTTTGTACCTAGTAGACGGTTTTACATCCCATTTAACCACTGTACGTTGTAAATTACTATGCATTTTACTGTTACATTTGGACTCCAACTTATTTTCTACTGTAATTTGGGGATTTCAGCATTTATCAACCAATTCCACAAATGCATTCCCCAATAATTTTACATTGAAAATATCTTGACCAAATGTAACCCAGTTGAAATGAATTTTCTTAATCAAGACATGATTTAAAGACATTATACCCCTCGTCAAAAACAAGCAATTTGCCAACTCATAACTCATGTAGAACCACTATGTTCCCCTTGTCTCATCCTCAGCCCAACACAACATCTTCGTCAGCAACTTGTGCCAAAGAGATGAATGGTGGTGTGCAGGCGAGACAAAGCATTGCGTCCAGGTTGTAAAACATGTCATAGCACAGTGGCATCATGGGAGTTGGATTCCAATTCCAATTGATATTCAAAGGATGAAATTCCAATAAACATTTATGTTTACATGTAAGCTACACAGAGGGTTTTTTTAGCCGGTGCCAAAATCACCTCAGTTGTCATCTGAGTACTGATGGTGATTGATGCTGTGTGTGTGTGTGTGTGTGTGTGTGTGCGCTCACATGTGCTTGTGTGTGTGTGTGTGTGTGTGTGTGTGTGTGTGTGTGTGTGTGTGTGTGTGTGTGTGTGTGTGTGTGTGTGTGTGTGTGTGTGTGTGTGTGTGTGTGTGTGTGTGCGTGGGATGATGCTTGAGAGGGCAGAGCGAGGTGTGAAAAAGATGTTGTGAAAGAGAGAGAGAGAGAGAGAGAGAGAGAGAGAGAGGGGAGGGGGTGTGTAGGGTGGTGGTTGTGCACATTTCTGCCTGCATGTTGAAGTGAATACGTCATGGGCACACATCTAAACATCTTCTTAGGTCTTCAACATTTGCATAGCATTGTTGTGTCAGTTTGGCAGATATCGGCGAGAGAGAGAGAGAGAGAGAGAGAGAGAGAGAGAGAGAGAGAGAGAGAGAGAGAGAGAGAGAGAGAGAGAGAGGGAGAGGGAAACACCTTTTGAATTTACATTCCCATGTCGCTCTGCTCTCCAGGCTCATATTTCCTTTATTTATTTACTTTTATTTATTCCACCCCCTCAATCTTGTGTCAAGCGCTCTTTCATCCTAATCGATTTTCTGCTAACAGAATTTCCATCTGTTTTAAGAGGCTGTTCTCGGTTGATTTTTCTCCAATTCATTGTGAATGGGATCAAATGTAATCCAAGCAGCTGGTTAAAACGCCGCCTTCCCCCCCCCCCTGATCACATCCTGTCTGCTACCCTACGCCTCGGCTTCATTGAAACCAACACATACAGTACACCGCTGTAATGTCAAATCTACAGCATGAGACTGACAAGCAAAATTGTTCAAAGTTAAACAGGATATTGGAAGGAACAACGGTAATGTGCTAATCAAACTGCTGTGTATAATAATAATATTAATAACTTGAATGTATACAGCACCTTTTAAGGGACCCAAGGCCGCTTTAAAGAGGGGTGAAAAACTAAACTAAACAAACAAGCAAACAGATGAGAAAAATACAATAAAGTAAATAAATAAAAGTAGCAGTGAAAGGAGGGGAAAGGGATGGGTTAGAGGTCAAAGGCCATGGTGAACAGAAGAGATTTGAGGGTTCTTTTGAGAATGTCCAGGGAGGCTGCGTTGTGGATCTCTCCAGGAAGAGAGTTCCAGAGGGTGGGGGCCGCCACACAGAACGCTCCGTCTCCAACAGTTCGAGCAAATCTGAGCCATACTCTCTCCCACACACCTTCACGTTTGCAATAATGAATAAAAATGACTACATATTAAACAAACAAAAAATTAAATGTATTTGTGGATATTGTTTAGTGGACGTGTGGCATTTGAGACTAATCTGATGCCATACATTCATTATTTACAAACAGAGATTAACTAAACAGATAAATGGACTTAGTAAGTGGATGCACGCACAAAAGCACAGAGACACGTACACACACAAGCACACACACACACACACACACACACACACACACACACACACACACACACACACACACACACACACACACACACAGACATGTACACACAAACAAGCACATAGACATGTACACACACAAACAGAGAGACATGTACACACACACACACAATCACACATACATGTACACACAAACAAGCACACAGACATGTACAAAAACACACACACACACACAGACATGTACAAACAAACAAGCACATACACATGTACACACGCAAACATAGAGACATGTACACATAAATAAGCAAAGAGACATGTACACAAACACACAAACATGTACACAAACACACAAGCACACAAACATGTATACACACAGACAAGCACACGTACTTCCCACACACATTAGTGATTATCTGTTGACAGTTGTTAACGTAACCACTTTATAATATGTCCCTCAGGTGGCTGTGCACAAAATGCATAGACTGGACACACACGCACACACATGCACGCACACACACACACGCACAGAGAGAGACAGAGAGAGAGAGAAGCGGAGAGAGAGAGAGAGAGAGAGAGAGAGAGAGAGAGAGAGAGAGAGAGAGAGAGAGAGAGAGAGAGAGAGAGAGAGAGAGAGAGAGAGAGAAGCAGAGATATAGAGAGAGAGACAGAGACAGAAAGACAGACGGATGGAGAGACACACACACACACATTATACTGAAATTACTTTTATTCAGCAATCCAATCCACCCACCTGTTAATTAATGAGGCTGGGGGAGGGGAGGGGGGAGGTTATCAGGCCTATCAGGCTGATCCTTTTCATACATTATCTTGCTGCTGCAGCAGGCGGTAGTGGGGTATTTAACATGTTTGACCTGAAAGAAAACCAATTTTTTTTTAATTATACTACTTAATATATATTTTTGCTGTTTTTAACTTGGATTTTTCTTCTGAGCTGCTTTTGCTACCAAAACCCGCTTGTACATCTACATTGGTAGAAGGGGGGAGATTCAATACTTTATTTTATACAATCACGTTTTAGTTCAGGAAATAAAGTAGGAGAGCTAAGAGCGAGTGGATCACTAAAAATGCAAAGACATTACATACAAATACCAAAAATAAGAATATTGCAATAAAATAAACGGTAAGCATTCAAACACATACGGATTTAATTTATGTCTTTGTGTTTCCTCCATGGTTATAGACATACTCGTAGGGCTTGAATGGCGTGACAGAAGCTTTAGTGCTCAGATCTGGCAGGGGCCTGAGGGACTTGTTTTGTCCTAGTGGGTCCAGCACTGACCCAGACAAAGGACTTGAATGAACGGGGATGGGTAGAGTGATGCCTCCCCGCCCCCCCCCCCCCCCCCCCCCACTGCTGCTGCCGGGCTAGGAGGTCGAGGTGCGTCAAGCCGACAGGTAGCAGACATAGGGATAGTTGGGACAGGCGATGGGTCGGGTTACCGGGAAATCAGGTGCGTCGAGGTGCGTCAATCGTCTGGACCGACGAGGGGCTGGAACAGCAGACGAGCGGGCTATCTCTCTGATAGTCCGTAGCAGGGTGATCAGAACCAGGGATGAAGGTCACCTGGGGACTGGTAGCGTACCAGTTACACACAGTACGAGCGGCGTCTCTCACTGACGCCGTGGTATAAATAGCCCCCAGGTGAGATCAATGGCAATTAGCCACGGTAATGGTTGGCAGGTGCGTGTGTGCGCCTCTAGCGCACGCGGCCATACTATACTATACTATACTATACTATACTATACTACACTATACTATAACAACACAAGTCAAGTCAAGTCAAGTCAAGTTTATTGTCACATCAAAGTTATACAAGTATAAGCAATGGGTGAAAATCGTATGTGCAATACCCGACGACAGACAGCAGTTATAAAAAGAAAAATAATACAAGGAAAAAAAGTAAAAAAGAAGAAAAAAGTACAAACTGTATAAAGTTAAATATTTTATACATTAAATGTATAAAATATACATTGTTATATGCTATACACCCTTGTTCAGCAGCCTGATGGCCTGACTGTGGAAGCTATCTCTGAGTCTATTTGTGTGGCACTTGATACTGCGGTATCGCCTGCCTGGCGGTAACAGTGAGTACAGTTCGAGGCTGGGGTGGGCAATGTCTTTTATGATGCGTTTGGCCTTGGCCACACACCGCTGATTGTATATATCCAGGAGGGAGGGGAGCTCACCTCCAACGATATACTGGGCCGTCCGCACCACCCTTTGAAGCGCTCTGCGCTCTAGTGCGGTGCAGTTCCCGTACCAGGCGGTGATACACCCTGTAAGAACACTCTCGATGGTGCCGTTATAGAATGTTCCCAGGATGCGGGGGCCCATGCTGAATTTCCTCAGACTCCTGAGGAAATACAGGCGTTGTTGGGCCCTTTTCACTACATGTGTGGTGTGCGTGGACCATGTGAGGTCCTCGGAGATGTGCACGCCGAGGAACTTGAAGCTGCTGACCCTCTCTACTGCAACACCGTTGATGGAGATAGGGCCATGCTCTCCTCTCTGCTTCCTGTAGTCCACGATTAGCTCCTTGGTCTTCTTGACGTTGAGGGCGAGGCTGTTCTCCTGGCATCACTGCTCCAGCAATCCAACCTCCTCCCTCTAGGCTGTCTCGTCGTTGCCGGCGATCAGGCCCAACACACGTTGTGTCGTCAGCAAACTTGATGATGACGTTGGAGCTGTGCATAGCCATGCAGTCGTGGGTGTAGAGGGAGTAGAGGAGAGGGCTCAGCACGCATCCCTGGGGGGCTCCCGTGTTGAGGGTCAGTGGCTCTGAGGTGGTGCTGCCCATCCTCACCACCTTGCGGCGGTCCGACAGGAGGTCCAGTATCCAGCTGCACGTGGATGGGGGCATGCCTAGACCTCTAAGCTTGGTGTTGAGCTTGGCAGGCACTATCGTGTTGAACGCTGAGCTGTAGTCCACGAACAGCATTCGCACATAACAGTTATTTCCCTCCAGGTGGGAAAAGGCAGAATGGAGGGCCATGACAATTGTGTTGTCCGTGGATCTGTTTTAACGATATGCAAATTTCCATGGGTCCAGCGTGGCAGGTAACACGGAGCAAATAAAGTCCTTGACCAACCTCTCGAAGCATACATATGATACTGTATACAATAAAAATAACAATATAAAGAACATTAAAGTGACTGATGGATAATATATACAGTTCATGTGTTGAAATGTATTGAATATGAATATATCTAAATGTATATTTCAAAGCATTTTAAGTGCCAGTAGTGCAGCAGCATCATAAATAAACAGTGCAGTAATGATTCCAGAAAATCCAGCAAAAGTATAATAGTGTTAGTGTAATGAAATATGGGTGACAATGTTATGATAGTGGCAGCACTCCTAGCAATACAGGCGCACTGTAACGATACCATAACATGCTCAGTTGTTTGTGTTCCCTAATCATAAACCCTTTTCACAGAGGTGTCTTCCTAAGACAAACACAGGTGTGGCTCATAACTCTTCTATCTACATGGGGCACATGGTAGTAGCCTAAACTAGTTAAGATCAGTGGACTACCCGTGTTCCCGGTGCATTAAAAGTACCAAAAACATAATAATATGTGTCAATGAGCGACACCTGTGTTTGTCGTACGATGACACCTCTGGGAAAAGGGTCCGTGATGGTGAGGAGGATTCTGGGGGTTCAGCAGGTTGGGATGTTCCAGGTGACCGAGAAAAGTGCATGCATTTGTTTCCACATATTTGTCCTTGTAATCACACTGCTCACACCCAGTAAGTAAGACCCCCCTCCATCCTCATCGGTGGCTCTCCTTGTGGCCTCAGCCTGCCACCTCATCCTAGAGGTCCCTAATTGTATCACACATATTAGACGGTGAACTCCACAACACCGGTGGTGGTTGCTTGGTTCTGCATGGCTGATGTGTTCCGACCTCCGGGGCTCAGTTTTTACCCTCTGGCTTCAGGGAAGCATTTACTTTGACTTACTTACTTAATGGTCGGACGGAAAGGAGCAAAAGCAAGATGTGAAGACCACCCTGTGTAGCCTCCATACAACCTGGAGCTCTCTAGCTGGGGAGGCAAGGTGAGGAGGCATGGCTGGCGAGCAGCCAAGCATCTTCTTTTGAAGGTGAAGAGGTTTAAGTTATCTCTGTGCTTTGGGGAACCTTGTAAGGGGAGCGAAACTAATGAAGTCAGTCTGTTACAGGCTGCACCTGCTAACATTTATGTGGTATATCCGCCATATCCGATCTCAAGCATCTCTCTCTCTCTCTCTCTCTCTCTCTCTCTCTCGCTCTCTCTCGCTCTCTCTCGCTCTCTCTCGCCCTGAACTATTATGAGAAACGTTTTCCTTCCCATTTGGCACTTGCCTGTAAC
This sequence comes from Muraenolepis orangiensis, assembly GCA_027704905.1. Lineage (NCBI taxonomy): Eukaryota > Metazoa > Chordata > Actinopteri > Gadiformes > Muraenolepididae > Muraenolepis > Muraenolepis orangiensis. Next base: position 20,724,300 of record CM051004.1, read on the forward strand.
TCCAACACGTTGTTTATCAATTTTATTTTCAGTAATAATGATTATGTTTGAATAACGAGATTGTAGAGCAAAACGTGCACATTGTGAAACTGTAATCAACATGTGTGCATGAAACAATAGATCATTGAAGCTTTAAACGGAACAATACGCACATGGCAGTCTCTCCGCACAGCCGTCCTGTCTGTTCATTGATCCAACAAACCTGGTAATGGTGAAATGCTGCATCGAAAGCCGTTTAAATAGCCACAGATAATGGCACGTCCGCCATCGACAAATGCTTTACTCACGTTCTAAAAAACGCCACTAAAACAGTTCAACGATGGCCAGCCCAAAGTAGTCCAAAGTATATATTCTGTTTATGGCCGTGCCCATGTTGACGTCACACAAGTGTAGCCGAGTTTGTTTCCTTTTTAATTCATTCATAATATTCATCAACTTGACACGCCTTGCACCTCTTTGTAAGCGGCCCTTTTGAAGTGCATTGGCCTCAATTCCCTCCATCCATCACAGATGTGTGATCCATGGAGCAGTGAGGCTGACTGAGGAACTGATCTGTGTGTGACAGCCGAGACAATCCAAAAAAAACAGACATACACACATTAACATATGCAAAGAAGGAGAACTCAATCACGCTTCCTGTCTCATATACATAAATACACACACACACACACACACACCACACACACACACACACACACACACACACACACACACACACACACACACACACACACACACACCACACACACCACACACACATGTATGTGTGTATATAGTTGAAAGTGACTACAGCTGTCCCTACACTACAGCTCCTTCTGGGGTTTGACAACTCACACTGGCATCTCTTTGCTAAAAATGAAAACTTTCCCATGGGAGCCGTCTCAGTGTCTCCTTTCTATATAGAAATCTGGAGGATGGAATCGTCTTTATTTGTCACATACAGTGAAATGAGTTCCTTTGCATTTAACTCATCCTAGTATAAGGAGCAATGGGCAGCTTCTGTTATATATAGAAGCAAAGGGTTTGCAGTGTGTGTGAGTGTGTGTCTCGCCGAGGACCACAGGAAGAGTTTGTAGCCTTTGCCTTTGCGCTTGATCAGCCGTCAAGTTGGGACAAGTAGGACAGACGCCGCTAACCCCCTTCAGCTCTCTCTGTGTGGCCTGGGCTGTAGCGGTGTATAGGGGTGTGGAGGACTGTCTACGGTTCAACCTTCTTTGTCTCCCTCAGGGGTCAGCCGCACATCTCCTCCTCCTCCCCCCCACAACCACTCACCCCCCCACCCCCCAAACACATCCAATGGCGAGGCCACTCTTAAATCACCGTCTGCGTCTCCTTAATCTTCTGCTGCACATCTTCCTTCCACTCCATTACCATGACTTATCTCTTCATCTGTGGGAGGAGCTGGACAAGGAGGGAGGGGGGAGGGGGGGTGGGGAGGGGATGGTAGTGGCAGTGGGAGGGGGGCGAGGGGGGGAGGGGGGGTGGGGGCTGGGGGCTGGGGAGGGGGTGGTAGTGGCAGTGGCAGTGGGAGGGGGGGGAGGGGGGGCGGGGGCTGGGGAGGGGGTGGTAGTGGCAGTGGGAGGGGGGCGAGGGGGGGGGGGGGTGGGGGCTGGGGAGGGGATGGTAGGATCAGCTGACGGAGGAGTGTGCTGTGGGGTATTTATTTTTACGCCGGTGGCAGACACTTATTGACAGGACTTCTCAAGGAAAGGGGCTGAGATTTAGGAGGTGGCCTGTTGAGCGTGGAGGGCAGGAGGAGGGGGGGGGGGCAGCCCCCACTCACAGCTAATGAACTGCATCCTTCACTACGTATCATTAGTCCCGTGGCCACTATGGCTGACAAAAATTGATGCAATCGTGGTCAAAGACTCAGCGGCGCACGGGCGGAGAGGCGCTCACCTCGATATATCTCTCCCGCCATTAAGTGTTCTTCCCGGTGCCCTGTTGCCTCGGCGGCCGGCGAGCAGCCCCTGCCGCGTTTTATGTGGATCTTTTTCTTCTTCTCTTCCAGGAGTGCGCCGTGCGTTTTTTAAACTTTTTTCTCACTGAATACCTACTGATTTAAAGGTGGCAGAGAGCCGACAACTGAGACGCTATTCAGGCGTTTGCCACATAAGGCTTAACTGGGTAGGGGAAAGGGAACGGGTAAGAGAGGCAGGTTCCTCATCTTTTTGAACAGGCAGGTAAATCCTGTCTGGAAAACTAAAGATGCTTCCGAGTGTCTTTTCCCTCTCGCTTGACTTCAATCCTGGGAACATGCCACTAAATACCGAGTGTCATTTACTTCTCTCATCCAGCGCCTGCCTGTGGAAGGGGGGGGGGGGGGGGGGGGGGCGGGAGCTATCAGGGATGTCGCTGAAGATGTCACTCAGTCTGCTCTTTTATGAAATGAATAAGCACCATATAAAAATATATACTAATAAATTAAAAATACTGTCCAACCCACAGGATAAGTCTTGATTTGACTGATCTTTGCAACTAAGCCATTTAAATCGATCACCTCTGTACATATTAAGCTTCATGTTCCTGTTCCAGTTGGCTCACCCAGCTAGTGCTTAGAACCAAGATGGCCACTAGGTGCATCAGGCCCATGGAGGGAAATGATTACATTTGGACATGCAGGAGGTCCTTGTTACTTTTTTAATTCCACACAGCCTGAAGGGTTTCTGTTATTCTGAATAATAACATAACATCGCTCATTGGAATGAGCTGAGGCTATCGGCTGCTGCTATCCAAGGCAGGTGGCAACATCTGAAACAACTGAAACAACTAAAACAACTGAAACAACTGAAACAACTGAAACAACTGTGTTGGTGGATAAGGATTTAGCTTTATATCAATCTGAAAAGTATTAAATAATCTAGACAGATTCATAACAGATACACAATATACAGTATATCTGAAACAGTATTTGATTTTGATGTTGTTTTGATGTTTGATGATCTATATATCCAAAACTTCATTAGTGAGTGAATTTTGTTTGAAAATACATCCTTGAGTGTCCCTAAAGGACAGGTAGTTATCATTCTAAATTATACCATATTGGTTTAAGTGTATGCATATTCTAAGAGTCAGTAATTGTACCTTGATATATAACATCACTCCTTCCTGGTGAAGGCCTTTATTTAGAATATATCATACTTGTTGATTGCGCAGCAAATCATAAGTTTCCTCAGAAAAGTAAATCCATTATATGAGCAGGATTATGAGATGTATTCTTCTTCATGTTGGCATGCGAGCAAAGCCGTCAATATAATTAATACCGCTAAAAGATCAGTTAATTCCTAATGTCCCACTGTTTCTTTATGAAAAGTAAATCAAACTGTACATTAACAAAAAAATATGTTTGCATACCAATGCGGTACTTTGTCCACTATAAGAATCACCAATAAGCCACACCCTCCACCCCTGAACAAAGTCCTGATATGCACCTCTACCTAAAGAACTACATTTCCCTCCTGTGCTCTGGTAGCTATTTGAAGGTCTCCAGGGGATTGGCATAACATATGAATGGAGTCATTAAGACAGTGGAGATGAGTGTTCAGCTCATCCCTGGCAACGCAGGATTAAATGTCACACATGCTTTTCTTTGTTTGTTTGTTGTTGTTTTGCTTTGCTTTAAGGGCCGTAACAACACTAATGAGTGAATGACTGACACAATAAAGGAAGAATTTATGAATGGTCCCCCTTAATGTGGAAATCAAGTGGTCTTCAGCCAAGGCCGGACTGTTGTACATTGTGAAACTCAAATATATGGATGGTGCCTGGAACTGATATAATATGAAATGTCCTCAAGTCATAGAGATTAAAATATGTATCTTGTGTGGGTTTGTGTGTGTGTGTGTGTGTGTGTGTGTGTGTGTGTGTGTGTGTGTGCAGGTTACAGGAGATCGTGGCTGCTTGCGACACTGTCCTGTGTCTCCCTTAAAGATGTCAGATGTGACGGGGGGAAAAAGCTGAAAGATAAAAGGCTGGCTGTCAGGGGATATGATGTTATCAGGTGTTGAGTTGAGCCGACAGCAGCAACCAAAACACACAAAGACACTCCCACCAACACAAATGGAATTATGTATTTTCAAACATCATATCTGTATCGATGCTGCCAAATGACATTATTTTCCAACTTCCCTTATTTCCTGATCATTTGTATATTTCTCCTCGGAAGACAAGTTGTTGAAAACAAACAAACAAAGTTTAGCTTTAGGCTGTTTGTCAACCCTTTTACCACACTTGCTGTTCCTTTCCTTGATAATAACACTTTAAATTAGAAGTCTGCTCGTGTTAATAAAGATATTTGCAATTGTGTCTGTGTGTGTGTGTGAGTGTGTGTGTGAGTGTGTGTTAGGGTAATCTGTTTCTCTTCATTTAACCAATCCTAGTATTAGGACGAGCTTCCATTTCCCAAGCCAAGTCCCAATAGACTGAGCTATTGCCGGCCTACAATATATGCTGTACAATACTAAACTATAAACAACACTATATACTGTCTACTATATACTATAAACAACACTATAAGATAACAATACTATACACAATAAAAAAGAACAATGAACTGTGTGCTGGACGATATATACATCTGGCTGACAATATACTTTACATGCATGCTTGCCAAGACAACTTAAAAAAAATAATAATAATAAGCTTCTCCACACACACACGATAAAATATACAATATACAAGATTTTTTATTTGCCATTTGTAACAAGTACATAGGAACGCTTACTTGCCATTCCCTCCCGCAGTATACATCTTAAAAACAACACCATAAAAATACAAATTATATATACAATAAAATAAACCAATAAAAGAGCAGCAAAGTGACTTAAATGATATGTACATGTTTTTTTTAATTGTTTTTTTTATAAAAAGTTTCAAAAACATTTAAAGTGCTAGTACTGCAGCAGCATCGTGAATACAGTGCAGTACATTGCAGTAACTGTGAAGAGTCCAGAAAGTCCAGCAAAGTATGTAAGTGTAATGGTAATGACCATGTTATGAAAGTGAAAGTGAAAGTGGCATCACTCCTAGCAGTTCAGTAGGCACACTGCCTGTGGATAAAAACTATCCTTAAACCTGCTAGTACTTGCACCGATGCTGCACAAACGGCGACCAGACGGTACGGGGGAGAAGAGATGGTGCCCACGGTGGTTGCAGTCCTTAATGACGGACATGGCCTTCTTCCGACATCTGATCCTAAAGATCTCCTCAATGCATGGAAGTGCACACCCGATGATCTTCTCTGCCATCCTTACGACCCTCTGGATGGCTTTCTTGTCCCGTGCAGTGGTGTTACCGTACCACACAGTGACGCCACCCATCAGGACGCTCTCTACGGTGCCACGGTAAAAGTTCACTAGCCACCTCTGGCCTATTCCACTTTTTCTGAGGCACCGCAGAGCAGAGGCGCTGGTGTGCCTTCTTCAGCATGACCTCCGTGTTGCGTGTCCACGCCAGGTCATTGGAAATCTGTAGTCCAAGGAAACGGAAGCAGCTGACGACTTCCACCGGTGTCCCGTCCAGGCTGATGGTGGAGTGGGTAGAGTGGGTGCCCCGGTGGCTCCTGAAGTCCACAATGAGCTCCTTGGTCTTGCTGACATTCAGTGCGAGGCTGTTGTACTCACACCATTGTGTCAGCTGGACCACCTCATCTCTGTACTCTGTCTCATAGCCCTCGCTTATCAAGCCGATGACTGTGGTGTCATCTGCAAACTTGATATTCCGATTATTGCTGTGCATGTGTACAGCGAGTACAGCCGGGGACTGAGGCAGTCCCCTGGGGGGCTCCTGTGTTCAGGACCAGAGTTGATGAGATGTTGTTCTTAATCTTCACCACTTGAGGCCTGCCCGTCAGGAAGTCCATAATCCAGTTACAGATGGGGGCGCCCAGACCTAGGTCCCTCAGTTTCCGGACCAACTTCGAGGGAACGATGGTGTTATAGCCGAGCTATAGTCAATGACCAGCAGTCTGACGTAGGTGTCCCTCCTGTCTAGGTGCTGCAGGGCCGCGTGTAGTGCCAGGGAAATGGCGTTGTCTACAGATCTGTTTGGTCTCAATGCAAACTGGAGTGGGTCTAGGGACTCAGGGATGGACAAGTTTATATTTAACATTACAAGTTTCTCCAGGCACTTCATGGCTATGGGTGTTAAAGCCACTGGACGATAATCATTGAGGCATGTTACCTTGGTCCTTTTGGGTAACGGCACAATGGTTGTTGCTTTGAAGCACACAGGGACGACAGACTGTTGTAGTGATGCATTGTAGATGTCAGTGAACACAGGAGCCAGCTGGTCAGCGCAGGTCTTGAAGACGCGGGATGGATCTCCATCTGGGCCGGCTGACTTCCCTGCCTTCATTACATTACATTACATTACAGTCATTTAGCAGACGCTTTTATCCAAAGTGACTTACAGTAGTGTGTTTCAAGTGTGTTTCAGTAGTGTGTTTCTTCACCCTCCTGAAGGTTCTGCGGACCTCGGACTCGGACAGTTGTAGAACGTAGTCCTCTGTGCTGATGTTCAAGTATTTGGTCGGCTCATGGTCCCTTTCAAAGCGAGCAAAAAACTAGGTTTGGAAATGAGCGAACAGACCTTGTCCGGATGCATTCTTCCACTAGCCTGTTAATGTATGCTGTGACATGATCTGCATACACATCAAGGTCAGTGGTCTTGAATACACTCCAGTCAGTGATTTCTAGCCCCCCCTGCAGGTGTAGTATGGCATCGTCTGTCCAGGGCCGCACGTTCTTTATAACTGTGGGCGTGGTCTTCAACTTCTGCTTGTAAGCGGGAAGTAGAAGCACAGAGGCGTGGTCTGATTTGCTGAAAGCCGACCGCACAACAGCGCGATAAGCGTACTTGATGGAGGTATAGCAGTGATCAATAGTCTTGTTCTGTCTGGTCGGACATGAGATGTGTTGATATTTTTTTTATATATAATACCTTAATACCTTTTTTTAATTGCAGTGGTTAAAGTCCCCCGCTACAATGGGGACTGCCTCGGGGTAGCGATTCGGAAGTTTGCTCACTTCAATGTAAAGTTCATTCAATGCAATGCTCTCCTGCGGGTTTGTCGTTGCCCCCCGGGGCTTGGAGGCTCCCCTCCCCCCGCTCTCCCAGTGCTTTGTTGCTTGTTCCGTGCTCCCAAGAGTGTTTGGCGATCATATGTGATAACACACATGGTGACTAGCTACAGTCCTATAAGTTACTTAAATATAAAAGAAAAGTGCGAAAAAAGACATATAAAAGTACAAGTAACTGCAGGAGCTCGTAGAGACATGTCTGCTATCCTCCAGCACCGCACTCATCCACACACACACGACTCAATGTAACACACAACACTTGTGTCTGCAGACACTCATGTTCACCTCATTTATTCCCATTCTCCCTGCTGCATAAAGCATCCATTTCCCGCTCAACATTTTTGATTTTGATTCTCATTGTCCTTCCTCCAGCTCTCTCTCTCTTTCTCTCTCTCTCTCTCGCTCTCTCTCTCTCTCTCTCTCTCTTTCTCTCTCTCTTTCGTTCTCTCTCAAACATAGACACTTGTCTATGTTCAAGGTAAGTATCTCTTGAAAGTGTTTGCAAGCGAACACACACAAACACACACACACACACACACACACCAAAAAAACACACACACACACACACACACACACACACCTACACCTTCACACACTACACACAAATGCACATACACACACACACACACAGACACACACACACACATTGGCTGAATGGTGGCTATGTGACGTAGAAATATGTTAAAATGCATCTATCTACTGTATTTAATGGGTGAGGAGAAGGCATATAGAATAAACCAGTGCTTTGTCTTGATGGGATGTAAAGCACTAGCCAGCTCTTCTACCCGATGGGTCTTGTAGTGGGGATGTGTTGTGATCGCCGTGACCCATGAAGAAGTTCCATTTGAAGGGCAAGTAGCTAAATATGGCCGCCTCTTCAACGTGTAGTAGCCCAAAGGACTGGATGTTATGCTAACAAGCTGTATCCATATTGGCCCTGAAAGCAGAGTGCTTATCAGGCCGAATCAAATTAAATAATCAAACATTGGGGGAATATTATGGAATTAAATGAAAAAACAGGGATGAGAAGAGATTACAATAATAATAATATGTCAGAAAAGCATGCGTCACACATTGGATCTCAAAGCTGCTGACATGAAGCCTGTCTAAACAAGAGGGTAGCTGGTTGATTGTGGCTTATCTGTTGTTCGTCTTGATCTTGGTCTCTGATGCTTTGCCAATTTAATGTGTTACCTATTTGTGTAATTAAATTAAGACCAAAAAAAATTAGCTTATTTTTCCCCGCTTTGCATATTTAGACACCGCCTTACCTCTATAAATATTCAAGGCGCGAGAGACTAAACTTTCATTCCAAATTGGTACCCACTCTCAGGTTTTCATCAGTGTCGTTCTGAAGGCACTTTATAATTCTCTATCATTTAATGTGTCGAGAGGAAAGACAAGCACATTGTTTTGCACACCCTTTGTTTTGGGTCAATAAAACCCGGCTGTCCTCAAACAGCCTGTTTGTACTTCATAATTGTTGTTCTCAAATTTGAGTTTCATTTGAGTTATTTTCACACCAAGAATCAATCAATGCATTTACGCACCATTTATATCAGTTGTGGATCTGGGGATTATTGGTAACCAAAGAATAAAGGATAGTTCACCGTAAATTATTGAACTAATATGCAACTCATTGTTAACTCAAATATAAGCAGATAAGACATGATAAGACTAAATAATATGATATAATAATATAATATTTAGTCATATCGCAGACAGTTTTTCAACAAAGCGACTTACAGTGAAATCAGACACATTTCACTAACAAGCATCTTGTATAGAATTTGGTTCAAACCCGGAACATTTTAGCTTTTTAACATTGAATATACCCTTCACTCCAACTCAAGTAGCCAATTGTGTCCTTGCTCAGAGTTGCATTCTGGGTATTGTTGTTCACATGTTTTTTTTGTCGGCAATCGAATACGACACAACTTGTTGTTGTTGTTTGTGTGACTGATGCTACGTCAATATCACACCAAAACAAACTGCACTGTGTTAAACATAAAGTATCTTCCGCTGCTGCAAATTTTTGGTGCTGAAAATATTTCCATCTGTTGAATTATTTGACTAAAATGTGTTTGCCCACTGAGGTACACAGACTGGTATGAACTAAAGTATTGAAACACACCAGGTGTTTTGTGTGTCTGACTGGTATGTATGTGCAAGTGCGTTTGTGTGTGTGTGTGTGTGTGTGCATGACTAACACCAGTAGCTGTCAGAGCCAGCTGCTTCTTCTATGCCCCCCCCCCTCATTAGTGGACTTCAGAGTCTCTTCTAAAGCACTTTTCAAAGTCTCACAGAATGGGACTTTAGCCAGCAACCCATATGTGTGTGAGTGTGTCTAAATCTGAATCTGGAGTATTTCAATCCTCTTTATTGGTCACATACATGTACACACACAGTGAAATGAGTTTTGTATGCATTTAACCCATCCTAGTATTAAGAGCAGTGGGCAGCTATTGTATATACAGCGCCTGTGGAGCAGTGTAGGGGTCTGGTTCCTTGCTCAAGGTCACCTTAGCAGTGCCCAGGTGTTTTCAAGGCTTGAACCGGCGACCCTCCGGTCCCAAGTCCCCCTCCCCCCCAGTCTAAACTGTGTGTGTGTGTGTGTGTGTGTGTGTGTGTGTGTGACACAACAGCAGTAGGAGGGGAAGCAGTAGCAGAAGCAGTGAGCCTGAGGTGGCAGTAAAGGAAAGTGGTATATCAGGAACATATCAGTGTTTCTATGGCTCTTTACTCATTGCTCATTGCACAATTTTGATTGCTAGGAAGCTGAGGCTACATGGATATTTAAAAACAATGTCAACGTCATGTTCTGCGATCCTGGATCCATTTTTGGAAAACAAAACGTGTTTATTTGATTAATTATCCGTTCCCCTGCAGACTATCTCTTGTTGGTTACAAACAAATCCAGTAGGAAAGAAAGACTTCACTGATAGTGAAGTGGGTTGACTAGATCAGTCTTATCTAAACTAAGTTATTATCTAAATCCTGTTTGTTGTTGCTTTGTTTTCAATCGCAAACTAAAATAAACTAATATTCAAATACTTCCATTCCATAATGCCTCAAGGCCACAGATATGATATCCTGTTTTTCTTAAAGATTTCAAAGTGATGGGAAACTTAAAACTGCAATAAGGTTTTTCTTCAATGTATTATGTGGTAAATTGAATACTCTGCTAGCTTGCGATGCAGACCCCATATCAACGGTCCTCCAGTAATCTCTCCATGCAGGGCGGCTTTCTGCATTCACTCTCCTACCACATCATGTGAGGGCTGAACACTTTATGGACGAATCTACGTCCCTCCCACTCAGTTCTGGGGCTTCTCATTTTCTGATAACGGTGCAACACGAGTCTCTCCCCCCTAAAAAGACGCAACTTGAAACCTTAAATGTGCAATCACAGCGAAATGAAAAGTCTGGAGATGTTACACGATGATAATGAAAGCTACACCCAATGTTATTTCAGGATTCTGAGGCAATAGATTGGCTAAGATAGTTTGGTTGATTATTTTAATTATTACCATTCGCACTAGCACACACACACATGCATGCCTGTGCACACACACATACACACACTTACACTCACACTCACACTCACACACACACACACACACACACACACACACACACACACACACACACACACACACACACACACACACACACACACACACACACACACACACACACACACACACACACACACACACACACACACACACAACTATGTTCAGCTTTTCTCCTGAAGTCAGTTGGCTCATCCGGCAGATCCTCAGAACCTGGTGGGCTGGACCTTGGCCTCTGTCTTATCTGGGGATACAGGCTGTTTCTAACCGTGGCCAAAAACATAATCAGATTTGCCCTGACTAGGGGTTTAAGTGACTCACCTTCACAAAAAAACGAAACTCTAAGATCTTAATCTGTGGTGAAGAGAACACACGGTCTGTAGTCCCCCATGTCAGACACAGATCACAATTTTGATACAAAGGGGGAAAAAATGAAGATCTTCCACTGATAGGTAATCCTGTCCAACTGGAGAGAAAGAAAAGCCATTGAAAGCTCTCACTACGGATCAGAGGCTGACAGTTTATCATTGCCGGTGGCAGATGCTTTATTCTCACTGTGTGTCCCTGGGGGGGGGGGGGGGGGGCATGAACATTTACAACAAATTTACAATTCACTTCATCCACCACCCACTGGATCTACACACCTGCAGTATTCAAACCCCGGCTTCCCCTTTTGCTCATCACCAGGTCGCTCTTTATCTTTACACATTGGTCTGGCTCTGGACCGTCTAACGTAACGTGTGTGTGTGGAGGGCGTCTGTTCCTCCCTGCACTCAACTCATCAAAATCCCAACATGTTTCTACACAAGAAGATTCCCCTCCCTGTGTCAACTGAGTTTGATTTCCCTTGGAAATCAGCATCTGATTAACATGCCTTTTCAAAACATTCCCATTTACTTCAACAGTACTTCATTTACCCAACACTTCTTGTAAAATTCCATTTAACCATTTATCCCCTGTTATTCTTAACTAACACCTGTTGGCCAACTGTGAAAGACCTGACACAAGGAACATGTAGCTTGGCAATGCCTTTTAGCCTCACTAGCTTAGGTTTGAACACAGATGCATGTCTAGCAGAGACATCATCCACAGTATCTGGAGACACTATTGACTCTTGACTTCCTGATCTTATTGGCTGATCTTATCTAGACTGGCTGATCTAGTCTCTACCCATCAATGCAAGACCGGTTACTTTCACTTCTAGTAGATCTAGCTTTTTAGTGGCTTGGTTGCATTTCACACTCGCTGTGCATTTGCCTTTCAATTTCAATGACTCTTGACTGTATGTTTTCAGCACACAATTTGCTAAAAGCATAAAATTTAAGTTTTATTGACTTAAACGTGGGTTTGTACAGACCTTCCAATATGATAGAGACAGCTGCGCCAGTGTCTAACTCCATGTTAACCCTGGCACCATTAATCCTGACATAGACATTGTACGGTTTCATAACATCACCTGAACCCGCATCCATTGCAAAGAGTTCAGCCCGGCCACGGTCCACAGTCTGACCCGTGTAAATGTCTTGTACAGCCTCAGCCACGCACCTTGACGGCACGCAACGGTCTCCTCTCTTAAACTAGGCTTCGTTGCAACCTCCATCTGTCCGAAGCTGGTGAGCATTGCAATTGTCACCATGCTGGGGAGCGTTAAAAACTTGGCATGCCTCCTGCATGAGAAAGTTGAAACCTCTGCATGACTCACGCTTGAGAGCGTTGTAACTATCTACTCTGTGACGCTTCCAAATGCCTCATCGCTTTGGTTTGCTTCCCGTCACCAACTCCTTACTTGCGCGAACGGCATGCTCTTGCGATGTGTCCTTTTTTTCTTACACACGTGGTACTCAGCTTCTTTGAATCAACAGTCATCTGGCCTATTCCAAAAGAGAAAAATAACGGCTTTCCACTAGCTTCTCTGTACTTTGCATTGGCTTTCTTGTCGACCACATTTGCTGTATGTACGTATTCTGTGAAAACTGTTCTGCAGTTAACACTGCCTTTGGTTACTTCAAATGCAAGCCCCATTTCAACTGCAAGCGGCAATATTAAGTCTTTAGTCTGAGCTGCATTGAGCCACCGATCTCTCAGCCCAACGCTCACATTCAAACCCCAAACTTGCATGTAGCGCCCAACTTTCTCAAACTTGTACTCACTTATCGACTTATTTTCCAGTTGATTTCTTCCTTGAAACTTTCATTTTTTGGCGATAAAGTTGGTTTTAGAACAGTGGTTCTTAACCTTTTTGGAGGTACTGAACCCTGCAAGTTTCATACGCGCATTCACAAACCGTTCGTAATAGGAAAAATAAAATATGATATTACGCTGAAAATCCCGATCGAGAAGTCCAACCGGGGGGGGGGGGTGGGGGTGGTATGTCGCGATCGTGAAGTCCAACGGGGGGGGGGGGGGTGGTATGTCGCGATCGTGAAGTCCAACTGGGGGGGGGGGCATACTCGTGATCGCAAACATTGTGTGTGGCTTTTTTTCAATGAAGATCGTGATTCTGTGGGAATCAGAATTCCTTTATTTGTCACTCACGTTATTATTAACAATAATAATAATAAAAATGATTTATATAAAAACATCAGGTCCTTTCACCTTCCATCACCTGCATCACCTTCGCCGGTCAGAACATTTCACTCTCATCAACTGTTACCGATCTGGGTGTTAAAATGGATTCTCACCTGACCTTTGAGGCCCACATCAAACAAACATGCAAGACTTCCTTCTACCATCTCAGAAATATCGCTAAACTCCGCCCAACACTCAGACTCTGTCAGATGCTGAAAAACTTGTCCACGCCTTTGTCTCCTCCAGGCTAGACTACTGTAACACACTTCTCATTGGGATTCCTAGCAAGAATATCCAGAAGCTGCAATACATCCAGAACAGCACTGCTGGGATCCTGATGAGAGTGTAGAAGTATGAACACATCACACCCATACTCAAATAATTTCACTGGCTCCCAGTCTCACTCAGGATTGACTACTAAATCACCCTCTTCACCTATCAGTGCATTCATGGAAATGCTCCCTCATACACCAAAGAACTTCTCACCCCACAAACCTCCAGGAGGACCCTACGCTCTGAAAAGGCAATCCTCCTCCTTTCCCCCAGGACCAAACTGAAAACCATGGGAGACCAAGCCCTCTGCTCTCCTGCTCTGAGACTGTGGAATGCCCTCCCAAACCAGCTGAGGAGGACTGTGGATGCTTTTAAAAAAGGCCTAAAAATGTATCTTTTAAACTTTTTAGAATAGCCTTTCACCTAGATTTTAAAACCCCACCTTGTTGCCATGAACGTCGCTGCTTTTATTTAATAGTTTTATTTAAACCATTTTTACTCTGTAGCACTTTGAGTTTTGTCTACGCAAATTAAAAGTGCCCTTATAAATACAATTTATTATTATAAATGTATTATCTATCTCTATGAGTACTTACTTGGCTGCCTGCTTACCTGACCGCTCACCTACCTGGCTGCCTGCTTACCTTCCTGGCAGTGGAACCGCCTGCGCACCTACCAGCCCGCTTACCTACCTGCCTGCTTACCTATCTATCTGAGTACCTCCTTGGCTGCCTGCTTACCAAACAACCTGCCTTCTTATCTGCCTGCTTACCTACCTGGCTTCCTGCATGCCTACCTGGCTGCATACCTGCCTGCTTATCTACCAGCCTGCTGACCTGCCTGCATACCTACCTGGCTGCCTGCTTACCTATATACATGCCTGCTAGATCTATATATATATATTATGTTTGTAACTGAAGTGTCCCTAAAAATATATAAAAATAATCCTCTAACAACTTTTTCTACAAGACTTTCTACAAGATGTAATCTAATGTGATCTGGCAAACATGCCAAGATGCAGCGGACAAAATCAAAGCCACGCTGTTCTATGTTTAGATTAGATTAGATTAGATTCAAATTTATTGTCATTGCACAGCACAAGTACAGTACAGCGAAAATAATTTAGCATCTAACCAGAGTGCAAATGTTGCAGTAAAGTGCATGGTAATATAATATAATTGACAGTTTAAATTTACAGGTTAAAAGACAGTCTAGGTATAAATTTGATATGAGCATAATAATAGGTATATGTATATACAGGTAAGTGATAATTTAACGTAGTGATCAGGGGTATGCTATTATTGAAAGCAGGATACAAATATATAGATGTAAATGTATATACAAGTGAGCATATATAAATGTATGGCAAGTATAATTGTATATGTATATACAGGAGTAGGAGCAGTTCTATCAACAGATTTATATATATATGGCAGGTACAGTAAACAGGTATCTTAGTAATACATATGTAAACTATAGAGAGGTAGGTAGTTGTAATACAGTTTGTTTTTACAGTTTGTGTACACTTTCTCCTCTGTCCTGCAGGGCAATTCCAACACATTGTTCAAAGCCTTCAGAGACTGCTGTTCGACGGGTCTGGGACATTACACTAAAAGCGAAGTTTTATTTTGTTTGTTTTAAGTCGTACTGCCTAACCCCATATATAGAATCATTTCCTCTTCTGTTTGAAAGACATGGCGTTGAACCACTGACAATCAGTTGGGAGAGGGGATGAAAGGTGACCTCTGTGAATCAAATGCATGGTGCTAAGCGGCGATGATTGTTTCGTTGGCACAATTTAATTCTTCATCCTGCCCAGAGGTAGCCGGCGATTACATTGAAAATGGTTTATGGTGGTGATAGACAACGGCAGAGAAAAAAAAAAGTTTGCGAAGAAAAGCAGTGTGTGCCCTCTTCAAAGTACCTGAAAACCAGTCCAATCGATTTTAATGAGCTTATCGGGTCATTCTTTCAAAGGACAACCCTAACGCAAGGTGTTGCTTATGAACGCAGCCCGTTAGCGGTTGTGATTAGAACACTTTCGTGTTTCATTTATACTGATGGGGTTAATTGTGTTAGGTCTGACGCCCTCATGCATACTCTGCGTTCATATAATGGTTAATGATGGAGAGTGGGAGCAGTGTTGCAACATTTCCTCTGACCATTATTTGTAACTCATATCTTGTCTGTGGAAAGCGAGTCTGAAGGTGAAGTCTTCAGAGGTATTTAGTTAAATCCCTGATTGGCTTCTGCCTCAATTAACAAGGGGGGATGTGTTGGTATGCATGGACCACACATACTGTTATATATGTGTGCCCAACCTATCACTTCCTATGCAAGGTTATTTGAATGCAAAAAGTGTGTTTTAGAAGCTATCCAAAGGGTGTTTGAAAATTATTATTTTGCGTGAGTAATGCAATAAACTTCAGACGAGGAAGCAAAACTCATCGTCATTGAAACAGTATGCACACAGTGCCTCTTCTTCAAGCAGACAAAGGGTTCTGGGTAGGAGTGTTAGATGTGTTTTACCAAAACCTTTTTCGCCGCTAAATAGTCTTCAGCTGCCTAGTCGCAGACTCCGGGCAGAAAGTAGTAGATCAGAAAAAAACATAGCCTAGAGTGCAACAGTTTCTCTCAATTCAACTCAACAATAATTTCTGCCCGCTGTGAAAGACCAGTGATGAGAGGACCTGCTGTGGGCTCCTGTGTGAGATATGAGGGAGACTGCAACACAAGGGTTGTTTTGCAAGTTTAAATATTATTATGATCATACTTGTTTACGACTTCAGAGGCGTAAGTCAAAGGTCAAGAGGCCTAAATCAGATTTATTATTTTTTGTAGATGAAAATCATGATATTCTCATTTTTAATTACAATAGAGGGCAGTGGTCAGAAGAAGGTTGATGTATTTCTTCAAAATATGTCAATAATGTAAACTTGAGATTTTAGTGTAGAATGTGTGTAGAAACTAAAGTCAAGTGGGGATATTATCATGATGCATGGGTTGTTATTCTGCAGTTTGTTCTTCCACTGCATTTGTCTGAAGCACTCTTTTGGAACCCGGTCAACACCACAGAAGCTACCCACCCACCATGGTTGTAGGCCACCTCTTAATGTGGTGTAGTACCAACATACGGTAATGATGAGAAGTAGCAATTAGCCATCGGAGGATTTGTAGATTGTTGTCCTAAATTGTTCTGCAGTCTTTAATTGCAGCAGACGTGCTTACAGATGGCGTGGTCACCAGCAGCAGCACCTCTCCTTCACCCTCCTCTTTACACAAGCTGGGAGGCTAATTAAGATCTACTTTGGTAGACTACTTTCAATGTCCTCACCCCCTAGTACAAGAAATGTGTCTCTGCCTGAATCAAAACATTCTATTCTTTGGATATCTGCTTACAGCCCGACTGATATATGGGCCGATAATATCTGCCAATATAAGCCTTCCGCAAATATGAAGGTATTGGCATTTTGGTCTGACCGATACTAGAAAAAAGCCATGCATGTCTGCTTAGTCGATGCCATGACCTCCTTTGAGCATGAGAGCGCTCACTGATTCAATGTTTAGCTCTGCTGTGTGCACGTGGTGGGGAAATGAATTATCCCAAACTGTTTTCACTGTGTGATTACATGGATGGGACCCATAACAATGATTGAATCCTCCAGATTTATTTTTCAGTGTGCAGTGACATTTTTTCATTATTAAAAACAAATAACATCAGTTGATAAATTGGATCAGATTGGCACCCTCCAAATATCAAAATTGGCATTGTAGCTTTTAACAAATTATCGGTTGGGCTGTAACTGTAATTATGCTTGCTTTGTCAACTAGCCGTTTTGAAAAGACTCAATTCTGACTGTCTTTTTCATGCTTTATCAGATGAATTATGCCCTGTTGTTGCTCTATCTGAAGATGGGTCTGCTTCTTTCACCCAATTACACGTTTCCCTCCATGCTTATAGTCTGGTTCAATCAATTATAAATTGAACCCCCAATACAAGTCAAAGTCCTACTCATACATATGAAAGCAAAAAAGAACACATAAACCTGTTGGTGAAGCTATAATGTGTAGATTCATTGTTTTTATATTTTACCTTATGACTTAATGTTGGGTTGGGAGAGCGAGTTGAAGGTTTAATCAGATAACGCTTACTTTCAGCGGGCTTTGATAAAACAGCTAAAGTATGAATATACTAAGCCAATGGAGACACTCTTGAGTTAATGTAAGTAGTTAGCTATCTAGCTTCTTCAACACTCTTTACTTCTTTTCAAAGTTTCTTATAAGATTGTGTCAAGTGTCCACGGATGAATGCTAGTAGAACCTAGTTTCAGTTACAGTTGAGCTAACTAAATTAAGCTAAAGCCAATGTTTGCCTTACATAAGCTAATGGCATGAATGGCATGGCATGGCATTTCATTACCAATAAAAAATGTCATATATTATCTAATGTTAGCAAACACTGGTGCTCAGTCATTCGTTATAGTTTATAATTGTATTAATATACATTTGTGTGGCTGTGGTGGCTTAACCAGGATTTAAGGAGTTTTACCTGGCTGGGTCATTGAACAATATTTGAATGCATGTGTGCTGAAGGCTGATGAATTGTATTAGTTCAAATGTATGTCAACGTTATTGAACTCAGATTAGATTTAATTGACACAAGAGTCAACATGACCAAGAGGAAAGGAGATATCCGGCAATTGTTTGGTGTTAAAAAATAGTAAGTTAAACCTTGTATGAATTAGGACATTGAGATATTAATGCCGCCTGTATTTTCTGTGGTTGTCATGCAGGCATAATTCTAAACAGGATAGTATGGGTGAAATTCAGTTTTACATTCATGTGCTGTTGCATTAAGGAAGCAGAGGGAGGTCAGAATGACTGTGAGCCTGCAGGAAGAGAGCAGGAGGACAGTGAACAGGCATGACCAAGTAGCAAAGAGGTGAGTTAGAAAGGAGACTGCACTTAAAGATGTATGCCATCATACCAGATATTTAGGCGAATAGTACTATTACAGAAACTGATGGGATGCACAACAATCATACCCTAATGTTCTCAACTAATATGCTATGACTGTAAATAACGGGTTTGCTACTGATAGTAAAGAAAACATTACACCATCACGGTTTTATTATTCTCATGTGTGTCTTGACAACATAACAATATCATATCATGTTTTTAAAAATATACAAGAATATCAAGAACATAGGAGCTCTAGATCATCCATAAAATGATCCACCATCACATGATTCACCAGACAAGACAGTCCAACAGACAACTGCTTGCTGGTCAAGGTAGCAGACACATAGCTGGAAGGACATGAACCCTTGTGGTCAATCTTTTAAGGTATGACTGATTTGATTACATTAGACAAAAAGGTTAATTGAAGCACATGTATGCACTGTACTGGATTCCCTTTAAGCCCTGGAGAAGAAATGTATAATTCACACTCCTTAATGGCAAAATTGTGATTGAACACCAGTCTGAGGGAGGTTTCTGTGTGTATTATAGTCCTATTGTGATGTGTAAAAACTATAATGGCATAAATAAAGCTAAAAATATATTTTGTCTGAAGCCGTTCTATTTGCATTCATTGAAATTTTGAGTAGATATTCTTTCACAAAAACACAGATGTCTGCCCACAGCTGCCCACGGCACTGCCCACAGCTGCATCAATCCCAGGGAAAACTGCCGCTCCTGCTTCTCTCGTCTCCCGTCATGCAGTTCCGTCGTTGCGTTAACGCTTGATGGATGGTGTGTCTGCCGCTTGCCGGTTGTCTCTAGCTGGCGCGCTCATCATTGTCTCGCTATAAGTCCACAATCCACGCTGTGGACTTATAGCGAGATTGACAGGTCAGCAATTACATTACATTACATTACAGTCATTTAGCAGACCCTTTTATCCAAAGCGACTTACAATAGTGTGTTTCAACACAGGAAGGTAATAGAACAACTCGTCACCAGAAATCAAAAGTGCATTTCATTTCTAACAAGTCTCCAAGAACTGAACCAGTGCTCAGGTAAAAATTCAATAAGTTCAGGTAATAGTCAAGAGTTGCTAGACAATATAAACCAATATCTAGAACAATATCTACCTAACAATCTACTTAGATCATCTAGTTAATAAGATGCTAGTAAAAGTGATAAGAGGATGCGATGAGAGATGAGTGGAGAAGAGAGTGGAGAAGAGATGGGTTTTCAGCCTGGCTGAAATCCCATCTCTTCAGGCAATGACTCTGCAGTCCTGACATCCGTGGGGAGTTTGTTTTGACCAAATTGGGGCCAGGCCAGAGAAGGGGCGTGACCGCAGAGATTGGCCAAATTCATTCTTTGTTTGTGTAGTATCATTTCTACTGGGGTGGAAAAAAAGGTCTGGATGCTAAGTTCAATGTATGTTATTGACACAAAGCATCAAATAATCATCTACTGCAGCAAGATGGAGTCTGCCGTGCCAATTATTACAGACTGATGACGTGCTTCTTTACCAAACATTATATAGGAAGTAGTACAACAAACATCTACTACTCCTATTGGTCACGGTGCCATTTGTCACGAGTTGGGAGCCAGAAAATCCAGATGGCCGCATTCCGTTGTCCTAGTGGCGCCTGATGGCCACTTGTATATGTTAATCTAAACACACACACAAGACACACGCTCTTACAATGCCAGTTTCAAAAGACAGAGTTTTAGTTTATTACTTAGGGTATAAAAATAAACATTTCACAATACATTTGTAATGAGACTTGTTTTAAAAAAAAGGCTACAATATAGCGAGGTAGCCTGATGGCCTTGTGTCTACCATCTGTGAGGCTGTCATCATCTGTGAGCTGAGGAGAGAATAATCCATCATGTTTTAAAAATGTACAGAGGGGTACCAACAGCTGCTATAATTCATGTTGACACTGATTAGGGGGTGTGCTAGCTGGTGTCATCAAAGTAGCGGGGCTAATTTCACAAACAGCAAATTGTACATGAGTATTTGACAAATTGAAACTATGTGAAACAATTAAATGACATAACAAGGAAAAAAACTGGTGTTTGTCGAAAACAAAAACGGGCCGACAGTTATCTACACACACTTACAGTTATCAGCCTCCTTGTCACGCACACGCATTACACCGCTCTGAATAACAAGCCAACGCACACCAACACCGAGACATTCACACCCTACGAGCAGACAGGAAAGAGGCCATGCTTTCCGTGTGCGGCGTTTACAACTGAACAGAATATTGAGGATCCGATGACACGGCGAGGTTCCATGCAGTGCGGTTGGTGGCACGGTAGCAATTAGCCGACTGGCGGCAAAGCTGTTATTTTGGGAAACCCAAGGACATTGTGTGACAGAAAAGCCACCGACGCTTCTGCTAACAGCTCCTGTAAATAAAGAGTTACCGTTATTCCTCCCAATAAAGACGTTGTTAACAGACATTCCAAAAAATGTCAGATTTTTTTATGCAGGATCAGATCTTCCTGACATTGACTCCGCCCTCTATAATTTCAACCCATTATTTGATGTGCTGTTTTAACAAACAAAACACAAAACCCAGACAACAAAAAAACTACAAACAAAGTCAGGTGGCTATTGGCTTGCCGGCAGCCCATCCATCGATCTTGGGACGGAGTCCTTGTTGTGGGTCGCCCTTGAACAGAGCAGAAGGTGCCTGAGGTCTGTGTTTATTATTAACTTGGATATAGAATATAAGTAATGTCTTTGTGTGCTGTAGCTGTCAAGGCACTGATAGGCCTCCCTCTGCTGGGGGTCTGCGATTGGAAGGGTTTTTTCTTGAGAAAAAAAAATGAAATAATAAAATGAAGGTGCGATTAAACACTGTGATGCATTATATCCAATTAATGCAGAGAGAATAGAAACACCTTACCCCTGTCCATGCGGTATTACACTTATAAGCCCCCTCGATCAAACAAAACCGGAACCATAAACAGAAACACCTTTGCTGTACTTTGCTACATACACACGCTTACTATTTTAAGAACAGCCATAACGAACAAAAATTAGGGCTTGGAATTTATCCAAAGCAAGCCAGTTGATCTTTCACTGACCATGGCGAACTTAAGCCTGACCTAT
Source organism: Muraenolepis orangiensis (assembly GCA_027704905.1). Lineage (NCBI taxonomy): Eukaryota > Metazoa > Chordata > Actinopteri > Gadiformes > Muraenolepididae > Muraenolepis > Muraenolepis orangiensis. Next base: position 20,745,878 of record CM051004.1, read on the forward strand.
GTTGGTGGACGTCTCATTGGAAATGGGCCAGACAGGCCAATGCAGGCCAATGCATAGACAGTGCATAGAAGGTGTCAGTCAGCATGCTAGCAGAAGTGCTATCGCACGTCCTGAACCAAAAGTCAACGGGAGTTGTAGTTGACATGCAAGAGGGTTGTGCCAATGAAATCCGACCAGCTGCTTTACAAACTTATATCTCCCTTTTTCTCCTCTACCTTCAGTTTCTGGACCGCCGGTGTTTTTCATTGTGAAAACAATTTACACATACATCAACTCCATAAACGGAATGAGCTTTTTGGAGATTTTTTCGAGATATGCTCTGAAAGACATCTATCCCCTGCAGTTGTTGACTCTGATACACTCCACTGAAGTGGCTTAACCGGGCTCTTCCGATCACAAGACACAGGTCAATGATGAGTAGGAACCAGCTCATTGTAAATTTCAGAATAGTTTTTCAAGCGAGCAGGTGGTATGTGCCGACATGTCTGCGCTCCTGGTGACGGATGGTTCAACCTGTGGGCCTTGATTGGCCAACGCACCACAGGTGTGCAGCCTCACCCAGCATCCCCAGAGTCTTATTAGTCTGACTCGGGCCAGATGAGGCTGCTTCAACCAGACTCTAACCACACACACTCCAAACGTCCCTCCCAAAATAGACAATTCTGCTGAGTGGCAAAATATGTTTGCATTGCCTTTGCATAATCATGATTCAGATTTGAGATTTGCCTCACACTAGAAGCCCCATACAGTGTGAAGTCAGAATAGGAAAGTCAAGTGTGTCAGTAAAGAACGTCTGTGGGCTGTTTGAAGAGCCACCACCTGGTATTAATAAAGATGACATTTGGCTAGTGTGTGATGAGGTTACAAAGGCTTTAATGACTCCTCCATTGAAAACAAGGACAGCAGGTCATTATGCAGTCACTGGCTGTACATGTGATGCACACGGGTCGTCACTCGCAGCCAGACACTCACCGATATCCCCCTTGAAAGGTTTAAAAAAAAATAAAAGAAGCAAAAAATAAAAGAGCAAACTCATCTGTATTCTGCAGCCAATTGTTGGAGAGGCTTCAATGAAACACCACCTCTCTGGATGAACTCCACCCCCACCCTTCCATCCAGCCATCCCCACAGACTCATGAATAAGCATGGGGTGACCGTGTCCCGCTCACGTGGTCCAATCCCAAGCCTTTATGGGCTTCACACCTGCCTCTATACTCTGTCCTTTCCACGTGTGTTCCCAAATGCGTTGAATCAGCGTGAGAATACATTGTTTGGGGGATTTATCCATGAGCAACACATGGCAGTGCAGGGATGGGAGGGCCATGTGTGTGACGGTGAGTCCCTGACATCCCACTGCTCCCCTGTGATGGTTTCTACATTTCAGGGGGCTCACACACGGTAAATATTTCAGCACTCCTCCCGGCTGACGGATGGACAGACTCCCAGGGTTAAGGCTGACTATATAGGGGCGGATATCCTCGTCGTTAGTGAGACAGGAGCTGCCTGGGAAACCAGGAAGATGGTGGAGGGGAGGGGGGGAGGTGAGAAGGGAGAGTAAGGAGGCCGTTTTCTTTCTTGGTGAAAGCAGTCGCCTTCGAGCTTGTCAATGCCAGCAGATGACGCTCCTCAGCGGGGAGGAAGAGCGAGGTGCGAGACGCTGGGTGACGGCTCGGCTGTCTTGGAAGAAGCGGCGGTGGCGGCGAGCCAACTCGGAGCCGGCGTGTTTATGGAAGGCTGTTTTGTACCGCTCTCAAGGTTGTTGACTCAGGGCTTGACATTTGTGATGCAAGCTGACAGGTGGAGTGCAGGCTGCGCAGGACCAAATGTCAACCTGCTGCTGAAATGCCCTGGGTGGGTATGGTTCAACACACACTGTGCCAGGACCAATGCTCAAAACATTTCCTTACAACTGCAGCGTATCAATTCTTGTCCAGTTTTATATATATACGGTATAAATATATATATAAGTATATATATAGGGTGCATCAAAATACACAATTCCAGCATATATTGATTTGTCTGGGTGCTTAAAGTGTTCATCCATACAAAAACAATAAATGCATTGGATTTTTGGAATGCATTTGTTATGTCGTTCTCTGGTGCCATCACTTTTGGCTGATCACTTTTGGTTTCAAGAAGAAGAAGAAGAAGAAACAAGCCATCTGACAAAGTAGAAGAAACCCATGTGGCAGCATGTCACGGTACATTCCGCAGGCCAGGCGCTCCAGTGAGGATACTGCTCGACTGGTGGATGCAATGGAGCACCGGCTGGACTCCACATTCCCACTGTAGACTCCAAATGCATTGCTTTCCTGGCCTGCATGAGGGGAGACAGAGTGGCTACATTTGGAGTGTTTGATACCAAGCTGCAATCCAGGGTGAAGCGGCAACAGGAGCACGAAGCAGCCCAGCAGGTTTACCTTACCAAAGAGCAGCAGGAAATGACTGTGACATCCAGCATGGCGGTGTTGGAAAGTGACAGTGATGAGAATTGCAACGCTGATGAAGCAGCTGCTCCACCGGCGGAGAACACACCCACCCGCAAGCATAAGACGACACTACAGCCTTCATTCCATCAGACATCCTCAGCCGGCCGAGTCTTGGGTCACTGGCTACACGGTGGAAGATCACACAAATCTTCCGCGGCCTGATCGAGGAATCAGGTGGCAATCGGGCAAAGGTCTCCACATTCTACACAACAGTAGACAGAGAACACTGCCACACGCTAGAGGCCATCAGTGAGGAAAAGCACCAGCAGTGGACACCACCTCCCATGTGCACCCTGCACTGGGACAGCAAGTTGACGCCGATGCTTACCAATTACTGCGCGCCAGTTGGAGGAGCGTCTGACAGTGGTGGTTGGAGATGCGGGCGGCTCAAACTGCTTGGTGTGCCAGCATATATGAAGGGAACTGACAAGCTATGTGGAATGAACATCATCCTGGAGACATTAGATTAGATTAGATTAGATTCACATTTATCGTCATTGCACAGCACAAGTACAGTACAGCGAAAAAACTTTTGCATCTAACCAGAGTGCAAATGTTGCAGTAAAGTGCATGGTAATATACTTTACAGTTAAAATTGACAGATTAAAAGACAGTCTACTAGCTATTAAATGGGATATGAGCATAATAATAGGTATATATATATATATATATATATATATATATATATATATACAGGTAAGTGAGTATTTAACAGGTAGTGATCAGGGTTATGCAGTTATTGAAAGCAGGATAAATATATATAACTTTAAATGTATATACAAGTGAGCATATATACATGCAAGCTGCTGCAGTGTGGTTGAAGATGCCATCTTGGAGCACAAGCCAGCTGACCTCCCCATGCGAGCCCCACAGCTCCGCTTTGGCACTGACTAGGACTCTAAGATTCTTGAGACATCCTATAATCTATTTTAATGTTGTTATTTGTATTCTTAAATGAATAAAGGTTGTTCTATTGAAAGAAATGTTGTTCTCAAAAACTATTTCTTGCATTTTTAAAAATGCCCCCAATTGACTGGATCCTTCTACAGAGCATGTCTCGACCCAAGTGACTATGGATGGACAATAGGTGTACATGGTTATGAGCCAGTTCCAACACTAGACCCCATGGCTCCTGAAGAGCTACTCCAGTTCACGAGCTGTAATTGTAATGAAGATTGCAGCAACCGGCGATGCAGCTGCAAGAAGAATGGTGTCAAGTGCATTTCAGCATATGGAGTTTGTAAAGGCATTACATGCAATAATTGTATTCATGATTGTGTTGAGTCTGGAGAAGACTCAGACATTGACACCTGAAACATTGAGACATAGTGGATTGGTATTTGCTCGAAAAAAATTAGCAATCAACTCAGATTAATGAAAAAAACAAGTTACTTAAGGCCAAATTTAATATTTTAGATTTTTCAAAAATATATTACGGTTACCCTTACTGTGAGCATTGTATTAAGAGGTTTTCCGGACAGTTTGATATGTTTAGATTAAAATTGTGCATTGCAATTTGGTGCACCCTAATATATATATCTATATACACTTGTATGTGATGCAAGTATATATACCATGCCATATGTTTCTCGGATGGTTCCTAGACATTTTGCAGTGATTTTTTTTTCATTACCACTGCTAAATGCATTGCATTTGCCCTCAGAAGACAACTACACCACTATTACTCAAACCATTTTTCAGGAGAGGGTCAGGCCAGACACATTACTAAAGAGTGACTCAAACTCTTAAGAAATTGTGGCCAGGGCCAGTGCCACCCCCCCACATCACCCACCACCCCTACCCCCACTCTCTCTCTCTCCAACAAACAAACACACACACACACACACACACACACACACACACAATCATGACCTCACATGGCAGATCCGCTTCTTACGGGCACTGAGCAACAGCAGAAGGACACCTGTCATGGTCTGACGCTACAGTGGTAATGTTATGGAGCAGCACGTGTGATTAGGGTTTAAGGAAGAGATCAAGTTCCACACTAGGGTAGGGTTAAGTTGTTCCATAAAATTATTACATATGAAGAACAGAAGTGATATTTACAGAGGTTTTGACTGCTTCCCAGTGGTGTGTTCTACAATAAGTGTTCCTGGCCACTAGTAATTGGACTGACTGCACACAATTCTGGAGAGCCACAAAGTGCAAGCTGCAGTGTGTGAAGAAAAAAAAGACACATTTTGCTATATTACATTTACATTTTATATTACATGCATTTTGAATAATTTCATTATTTTCCTTTTTCAATTAAAGGCGTGCATACATCACAGTAAAAAGACTAGAGGAGATGATAATTAAGCAAACAGAGAAACAACAAAACTGCACCAGAGAGCTTATCACACAGCTCATCTCCCAAGATG
>CM051004.1:20755747-20821618 GCA_027704905.1 Muraenolepis orangiensis
CTCATCAAGTCCGTCTCATCATTTACAAATCACCCAACATGTTCTCGCTCAGGACGCGGGAGGACAGCCGACATTTTGCTTCCTTGGATTACACTTTGTCCCAGAACATCACTGTTCCCAGAGAGAGAGAGAGAGAGAGAGAGAGAGGAGAGAGAGAGAGAGAGAGAGAGAGAGAGAGAGAGAGATGAGAGAGAGAGAGAGAGAGAGAGAGAGAGAGAGAGAGAGAGAGAGAGGGAGAGAGAAAGAGAAAGAGAGATGCATGGTGATCCAGACCTGCTGAAATACTCCCACTGGCCATAGCCCCCGTGACCTGCAGGCTCCACAGGGAGGAGTGACGCGTCTCAGTGAAATGCTGGAGTGGCACTCGAGTTACATGTGTGTTGTGTGTGTGTGTGGTGTGGTGTGTGTGGTGGTGTGGTGTGTGTGGTGTGTGTGTGTGGCGTGGTGTGTGTGTGTGTGTGGTGTGCTGTGGTGGTGGTGGGGGGAGGGGGGAGCAGATAGTCCTTGTTTGTCAACCTTATCGAACAGGGTGCTTTTTTTAACCATTGATTATCAATTTATGCACATTTGGTGTTCACATCAAAAGAGCATTGATATAACGTGCTTCAATAAAATGGTGCTTGGGCCGGTGGCTTTTGGATTTTCCATGTTCATGTCCTAAAATAAACATTGATATGTCATTTATTTAAACAATTCATCTAATTTCATCCCCCTAATTAGACACGGTAACAATTATTCATTGATGATTCATTGATGTTCAAACATGGTTTGCTGTCGGCTCATTTTCCTCCAATAATTTCTGCGGAGGATGTGTGCCAGTCAGGATTAGAGGTGGCCAAAATGATTCCTTTCTGGGATTCAGCTCACTTAGTTCAGTTCACCTAAAATATCTAGCTCTTGTAGCTCTTTTAGATTGTTCGCAAACAAGTTCAGTGTCACTTCCGGTTCACCACTTCTGGTCCATCACTTCCGGTTGTAGTTTCTATGTAGTTTCTTTTACTAATGTGTTTTACCCAGGCAGGTGGGGGAAAAACGTTTAAATAAATAATGTATTTCTCTAACACGCAGGTTTTGTTTCCATGTGTAAAATGTAGTCACTGCGTAACAGAATCATAGCAGGCAATACTCTCATTTGTTCGTTGTAGATGTATATGTTCATTCCCAGATTTACTTTCCAGCCAATGTCGTGTTCAGAACTCTGTTTGTTTATCCGATCTGATCTAATCAGCTGTCATCTCTCTGAACCATGATGACAGCCGCCCCCCCCCCCCCATTCTCATGAGTTGCTTCACATATTTCACTGAGTCTCTAGAAAGCTTGTTTATCACCATGTTTTGGTTTCTCACGTTTTGCATTTATTAGTTGATTAACGCCGTGCTAAATGGCAAGTCTGGTGGTGAAGAAGTACTACAGGAGTACCAAACAACAGCAACCCTAACAGATGACATGACAAATGGTTAACATCCTGGTGGCTCACATGGTTGATAATCATGAGTATGTGTGTTTCATTCTTTAATAATAACTGCATGGTTATTGCATACATTTTGATTACTAATTGTATTTATCTCAGGTTCCTCCCCACTAAAGCAATCAGAGAAGAGTTTGCTCTTGGGATGGTGATTCTGTTCCCTTCCCTCAAGGATCCTTATTCCAAGAAAGGCTATGTAAGTCATTATTATTGTTTGCATGACACTTTCATATCATACTTGCATGATGTGACAAAAGGCTGTGTACATTGACATTTGAATTCTCTGAATTTCTTTTGAGCCCAGTTTTACAATGCATTTGTTTTATTTATTTTTATTTAAGGAAGACTTCTATGATGCTCCAAGCAACACAGATACCTTTCTTGGCGTCAGAAAATAGTCCAAAGGAAGATTCGCAGAGGATCTGACTGACACCATGCAGCTCTACTAACCTTTCTCCTGGAGGAATACTCTTGTCAAAAGAGGTTTTCTCAACTACTTGGGTTAAAGTTAGGTGTAGAGTATAAACTGGACTTGTTATTTGCAGTGCAATGTAAAAATACATGCCAGTCTTTTGTCAAATAAGTGACATACTTTTGGCTGAATAGCACAAGTTATTCACAGAGAATTTTTATGACCATCATCGTGCATTCAGAGAATCAGCAATTGAGGAACGTTGTATAGTTAAATTGTCTGAGCTCAAAATGTACAAACCGTTTGATGTTCAGATGGTTCATATGAGAATTGTTTTGTTATACCTTCCTTCACTATGTTTGAATGACTACTGTTGAATCTGACTTGACTGGGAGAAAATAAATAAATGTTTTATGTTTTTTAAACTCAGAAGAGCAGTGTTATTTGTCTAATCCCTTAGTGTACTTTACACCTGTAAAGAGTAAAACATTTAACTCAGAGCAGTGTTATTTGTGTAATCCCAGAGTGTTACTTTAACTATGCTAAAGAGTTAAAAACGGAACTCGTAGCATAGTGTTATAGACGTGGTATAGACGTATTAGACGTGAATCCATGATGTACTTGTGCAGTGCTGGAGCTTTCTATACTGGGTTGACTATGGTGCTGTAATCACACATTTAATTAGAGTATAGCTCCAGGATATCGTTCATTATAGGAGTGGACACCAGATAGGTGGCTGTAGAACCCACAGTAAAGTGACTGTCTACTAGTTCTACTTTCAGTGTGTGCAGCAGCAGAGAGAAAGAAGAAGAAGAAGCAGAAGAAGAAGAAGAAGAAGAAGAAGAAGAAGAAGAAGAAGAAGAAGAAGAAGAAGAAGAAGAAGATGATTTGGATTATAGTCATTCCCATTCGATTGTCAAATTATTAGATTCAGCCCACAGTGGCCATGAATGTAACCTTGGGGGTGACACAACACATTAACACTCTCCACGAGTATAGGAGTGGTGGTGACTGCAGGACACGTCTGGGCCGTGGCAGGGTTGGATCCCACCCAGAGGAACAGGGGCTGGCAGAGGGATGGCAACGCTTCAGAACCCGAAGGAAAGACCGACGGCTCCATCCTTTCTGACTGCATGCTTTGGATTGAGCCTTCCTGAGGAGGGCGAGCGGTGTACCGAATAACTTGATCAAGGGTGGGAGTGAAGAAAAAAGCGACACCATACTATTCACAATCTGCTAGAGAAAGAAGAAATAGTTTCGCAGAAGTTTAAAGGACCATGACCAAATATATATATATATATATATTTAAATGATATCGCAAGGATGACTCTTTTTGCTCTACATACATTGGAAATATTTTGTACTTTATGTATAGACGTAGGCTAAGTGGGAAAATTGAGCCAGAATCACTATCATCTACCATCAGGATGTGATCTCAGCTCGTTCAAGTGCAAAATATATCAAAAAGCTGCTAAAAATAACAGGTTGATGTTTTTTTCCCCCATTTCTGGCAATCTGTCATCCAGAATAGAGCATATGTGTGTGTGTGTGTGTGTGTGTGTGTGTGTGTGTGTGTGTGTGTGTGTGTGTGTGGGTGTGGGTGTGTGTGTGTGTGTGTGTTCTTTGTTTGCTCTTGATTAGCGCTACTGCTGCAGTGTCATTTCACTGAAACTTTGCACAATTAAATAACATTTTCTGATTGATGTTAATTTGAAGTACCCTCGAACAAAGCTATGTGTCTTAATTGGAACATATGTGGGTCGTGTCTCCGATGAGAACGCTCACACCGGCCGCCATACAGCCACTCTTGAACATCCAGTTCTGCTCAAAACCTTTATCTACTACCACCCATGATATTAATCTAACACTACCACCCATTATATTTAAATTGTATCCACTACCACCTATGATATTAAACTTTTATCCAATACCACCCATGATATGGGTGGTATTGTGTGTGTGTGTGTGTGTGTGTGTGTGTGTATTTGTGTGTGTGTGTTATGTTATTTTCCTCAAAACTAAGGTCAGCATAAATACATATTTTTATAATATTTTCTTTCGTCTTGTACTGTAGCATGTCAATGAAATGTTCAATGATAGCAGTCTGGTTCAACTCAATACTAGGGCTACTAATGACTAACAACTATAACATTTTTAACATCACAATTCAGTATTAATCCGGAAAACCATTTAGCATCCACTGTTAGCGTAGTGTCAGCCTAGCCTTCTAACACTAGCAAAAGCCATAATTATCAGCTTGTCTTGTGTGGAGTGCCATCAGTGGCCTCTTGTCACTGCTGACCCTCAGGGTAATAGACCCTCTGGGATCCATCGATGCACCCATGGCCGGGACCCATCAGGCTCTAATGGTGGGCTGGCCATAGAGCTTGGCTGGGTCGCGGGAGGTGGACCGTTCTCTGCCTCAGCACCACCAAAGTGATGACCGGCCCTAGGTAGTGATGAGGAGCATGGGGACATAAATAGGAGGCAGTAGCGGTCTGTTCGAGATCTGCAACCCAGACCCAAGTCCAAACACACACCCAGTCACTCCTTTCACTTAACCATATCAATGGCCAGCGCCCTGCTTTTTCCTTTGGGTGTGAATGCAATAAACAATAGTCATGCAATAAAAAAGGAGCCCTGCAGGACCCACATTATTAACACATTATTACACTCACAGAAGCGTCGGTAGGATTCATCAGCTCCACCTCTAAGTGAAGCTTAAATACTGCATGTGCTTTGGGCCCAGAAGACCCAACCTGCACCTCACTACCACCTCTGTTTGGACTCACTCTGCTAAGAGCTTGGTCCATCAACTGACCTTCTATTTGTACTACTACAAATGATCTTCACTATTAAGAGATTATTATCATCATTGCTAGATCCAGAACGTCGTCTTCTTCTTCTTCTTCTTCTTCTTCTTCTTCTTCTTCTTCTTCTTCTTTCTGGTGCATGCTGGGATTTTCGGAGGGTGAAAGAGAGAGAGGAGCGAGACGTTTTCTCGTTATATTTACCGTTTATTTTTTGTGTAATGGGTTTAATTTAATATAGTTTATAGGTGGTAGTTTGTTTTGCGTGACTTTTCGTGCTTTTGGGTGGTGTGTGGGGTGTTGTGTGGGCTTCTCCTGCCGGCGTCTCGCCGGCCGGCGTCTGACGGCGCCATGGTAAATGGAGACTTTGCCAAGCTCACGCGGAAGCATGGCATTAAGATCTCCGCCGGCTTCGCGTGCACTGTGGAGGAGATCGGGCTGGCCGTGGGGGAGAAGGTCGGACACGGAAGTATTAAGTCCTTGGCGCGGATGAACAGCGCGGTGGTGATCTTTCTGGATCAGGTGGAGAAGGTGAACTGCGTCATCGAGACGGGCATCACGGTGAGAGAGATGTTTGTACAGGTGCAGCCGCTGATGCTGCCCGCAACTAAAGTTATACTTTCAAATGTCCCCCCCTTCATAACTGATGAGTTCCTCAGTAGAGAACTGTCCAGGCATGGGAAACTTGTTTCCCCAATGAAAAAGATGCTGTCTGGATGTAAGTCTCAGTTGCTGAAACACGTAGTGTCTCACCGTAGACAGGTGTATATGATTCTGAACAATCGGAATGCGGAGCTTAACCTCCGTTTTTACGTTAAGGTGGATGATTATGACTACGTGATTTTTGCAACATCATCGGTTATGAAGTGTTTTGGTTGCGGGGAAGAGGGGCACACCGTGAGTGCCTGTCCGAAGCGCGGGGACCCGGCTCCGCCTGGTCCGGATGACGCGCCGCCGGCGGGGCCGTCTAACGCGCCGCCGGCTGGGCCGTCCAACGCGGCGCCGGCTGGGCCGTCTAATGAGCCAGCGGCGGGGTCGTCCGCCGCTGCGCCAGGCCCACCCGCGGCTGTTGCGCCGAAACCGCCCGTGGCTGCGCCGGGGCGGACTGCCGCGCCAGCGGCTGATGCGCCGGTTGCAATGGAGCAGCAGGTGGCTGCTGCTGAGGGAGGGGTGTCTCCCACGGTGGCGGCCGCTAACGCGGCCGCTGCGGTGGGGGGGGGCCCCCCTCCGGAGGCGGCCGCTGCTGCTGACGGCAGCGCTGCTCCTGAGCAGTCGGCGGTGGCGCGCGGTGTGACGTCTCGGACGCGGAGCGGGCGCGGACGAGGGCGAGGTATACAGCGCGTTTCTGGTGATGTGTCCGGCTTGGGGGACTGTGGTGTTGCACAGGGTGAGGGTGTAGGTGGTTACGTTCAGGAGGATGAGGTGGTGGTTTTGTGTGAAGCAGAAGAAAAGGGGGATGGGGGAAAAAAGATAAAAAACAAAAAAAAGGGTGAAAAAACCCCTGAGATAAGCAATGAACCACAAGGTGATTTGGCAAAAGAAAGTGTAGAGACAGGTGAAGTCAATAAAACACAGGAGGAAGATATGGAGAGTGAAACATATATGGGAAAAACAGGAGAGGAGCAGAAAACATGGGGGGAGCAGGTGGAGGTTGCTGAGATGGAGGAAGAGGAGGTGGCAACAGAAATGCTAAATAAAAAAAAGACTGCTACTAAACGCAGGAATAATAAAAGAAATGCATCAACCGTTGCAAAGAGCAGTAAAGTGGAGAGTGAGGGAAAGGAAGGAAGAGAGCAAGGACAGGCGGAGGAGAGCTGGGATGATTGTATGTCTGACAGCAGCGATGTGTCAGGTGTTTTGAGCAGTAGCCAACAAAAAAAAATGTACACGGCTGAGATGATAAAAAATTACCTGGTGCAGACAAAAAACCAACATAACGTGATAATAGAGGAATATTTCCCAGATTTGGCCATTTTTTGTGCCTCAGCAAGGTTCCATATGAACCGAAGGGAGCAGTCTGTCTTGGATGAGTTGGAAGTATATAGACTCAAAAGAATGGTGACTAAAATAAGGAAGCAAATGGGTAGCGGTGAGTTCAAAAAACTCAATGTGTGTGTTTAATTTATTTGTTTTTATTTTTGCTTTTAATATCTCACTCGCAATGGATACTTTTAGAGTGGGAAGTTTGAATGTAAACGGAGCCAGAGAGGAAAGAAAGAGGGCTCTAATATTTCAAACTGCAAAAATAAAACATGTCGATGTCCTCTTTTTACAAGAGACTCACAGTGATGTTTTTAATGAGACGGACTGGAAGAAGGAGTGGGAGGGGGAAGTCATTTTAAGCCACAACACCTCTCTCAGTGGGGGGGTGGGCTTCCTCCTCTCCAAGTCTTTTAAGCCTGTCTCACTGGAGGTCGAGCATTGTATCAATGGGAGGTTGCTTTTAATAAAAGCACGGTTTGACCTTTTTACAGTTGTTTTTATAAATGTGTATGCTCCAACAAACGGTACAGAGAGGAAGCTGTTTTTACTCAAAGTGAATGATGTTTTAAACGGTTGTGCCACGGAGGATTTTTTATTCTTGGGCGGGGATTTTAATTGTACAGAAAATGCATCTTTAGATCGCAACCATGCAGAGCCGCATCCAGCATCCCAGCATGCTCTGAGGCAGCTGGTCCACTCCCACGGCCTGGTGGATGTATGGAGAAGGATGCACGCAGACAACAGGCAGTACACCTGGTCCCACATCAGGGAGAATAGAATATCATCAGCTAGGTTGGATCGTTTTTATTGTTTTAAGCATCATTTTAACACTTTTAAATTGTGCAGTATATCACCTGCTGGTTTTACGGATCATTCTTTGCTTTTATGTGATGTTTTTATTAGAAATGTTTTACCCAGAAGTGCATATTGGCATTTTAACTCGGTTTTAACATTTGATAAACATTTTAAAGAGGCCCTATTTTATTTCTGGAGTGTTTTTAGGCAGAGGAAGGGAGAGTTTAGCAGTCTTAGGCAGTGGTGGGACCACGGTAAGACCGAGATAAGATTACTCTGCCAACAGCACACCCTCAATGTCACACAAGACATCATTAGATCTATGAAAGACCTGGAGAGTGATATAGTGGAACTTGAAACAATAAGTGAGACCACAGGAGATCGAGGATATATTGAAATCCTCAAAGAGAAAAAGATGGCTTTAGCCAACCTGCTGGATGTAAAAGTTCAGGGTGCACTAGTGAGGTCCCGGTTTTTAAACACAAATGAGATGGATGCTCCCACTAGCTTCTTCTTCGGCCTGGAAAAAAAGAATGGGCAGAGGCGAGTGATCCACTCGCTGCTGTCAGGCACGGGGCAGGAAATAACAGAGCCAAGCCAGATCAGGAGGCGAGCTGTGAGTTTTTATTCCACCCTCTATACAAGTGAGTATGAGGAGGGGGAAACTCTGTCCGAGGGGTTCTGCAATGGGCTACCTCAGGTCTCCGAGGAGGCCAACTCACAGCTCGAGGGGCCGTTAACGATCCAGGAGTTACAGACTGCCCTGCAAGGCATGCAGGGACGGCGGGCTCCTGGTATCGATGGCCTCTCCGTGGAGTTTTACAAAGCCTACTGGGACGTCTTGTCACATGATCTTTTAGACGTTTTTAATGAGAGTCTGGCCTCTGGCTCTATGCCAGTGTCCTGCAGGAGAGCGGTGATCACACTGCTCCCAAAAAAAGGAAACCTGCAGGACATCAAGAACTGGCGTCCTGTGTCTCTGCTGTGTGTGGATTACAAAATTCTGTCCAAGGCTTTGGCCACCAGGCTGGGGAAGGCTGTGGAGCAGGTCATCCACCGGGACCAGACCTACTGTGTGCCCGGCAGGTCCATGGTGGACAATGTCCACCTAATTCGAGATGTTTTGGAGGTCTCCAGCTCATTGGGCATTAATACTGGTCTGATTTCTCTAGATCAGGAAAAGGCTTTTGACCGCGTTGAGCACAGCTTCCTCTGGAAAGTAATGGAGAAGTTTGGGTTCAGCGCTGGTTTCATAGCCAAGATCAAGGTATTGTACAATAAGATTGAGAGTGTGCTGAAGTTCAACGGTGGGTTGTGTGCTCCTTTTAGAGTGTGTAGAGGGGTCCGGCAGGGGTGTGCTCTGTCTGGCATGCTCTATGCACTCTCCCTAGAACCCCTCCTCAGCAAAATACGCTCGAAACTGCAAGGGCTGTTTTTACCTGGTCTTAATGGAAACATGGTTTTATCAGTGTATGCAGATGATGTCGTTGTTTTCGTTAGGGACCAGAAGGATACAGACATTTTAGTTGACATCGTGAGGGATTTTAGTTCAGCATCGGCAGCGAGGGTGAATTGGAAGAAAAGTGAGGCCCTCGCTGTCGGTGAGTGGAGTGGCGGTCTCCCAGTTCTTCCCCAGAGCATGGTCTGGAAAAAAGATGGTTTTAAGTACCTGGGTGTGTTCTTGGGGAAGGAAATTGTAGTCCTGAAGAACTGGGAGGACGTCATAGAAAAGATAGAGGGAAAGCTTTCCAAGTGGAAATGGCTGCTCCCTCAGATGTCTTTTAAAGGTAGAGTGTTGGTTTTAAATAACCTTGTGGCATCCCAACTGTGGCACCGTCTTACCTGTGTGGACCCCCCCTCAGGGTTACTAGCCCAAGTACAAAAAAAATTGGTGGATTTTTTTTGGGAGGGTCTACACTGGGTGCCACAGGGGGTGCTGTTTTTATCTAGAGAGGAGGGGGGACAGGGCCTTATCCACCTGGCCAGCCGAATGGCCACTTTTAGGATGCAATTTTTACAGAGATATCTGACCGGCCCGGCTGATTTGGTGTGGAGAGAGGTGAGCAGCTGCATTCTCAGACGCGTGAGTAACCTGGGGCTGGATGCTGCTCTGTTTTTAACAGATTTAAACATCTTAAAGTTAAGTGGGCTACCTCCTTTTTATCAGGGCGTTTTTAAGTCTTGGGCCCTTTTTAACCATAAAAGGTGTCCAAAGACTGACTCTCTGTACTGGTTGTTGAGAGAGCCTCTGATCCACAAAGCCAGGTTGGACGTCAGCAGCAGCGAAACGCCCGGCCTGACGGTGGCGCTGTGCCGATCCAAAACCCTGTGCCTTCAGCAGCTGGTGGATGCAGTGGGGCCGGAGCTGAGCGATGCCCAGGCCCTGGGCTCTCTGCTGGGTCTGCACTCGGTCCGGGTGGCCCAGAGGATTCTTCAGCTCTGGAGCCAGATCCTCTGCCCTGAGGAAAAAAGACTGCTAAGGAGCTACGGACAGGGAAGAGCCAGGCCGGACCCAGCAGACCCTTTCCCGGAGATCTACCTGAGCCCAGGGCTCGGAGAACTGACCGGCCCCCTGCTCCAGGTCGCAAACTCTGTAAAGATGACAATACACAGAGCTGACAAGAGAACACTCTACATGAACATTGTAAAGACGACCAATAAGAATGTGCTGAAGGACAGGGCCTCCACTGTGTGGCGCACTAGACTGGGCGCAGGAAGTGGACCAGGCCCACAGTGGAGGATTTTATACAAACCTCCCATAAAAAAACGTACTGCCGACCTTCAGTGGAGAATTTTGCACGGTGCCATTGCCTGCAATTCCTTTATCTCCAATATTAATCCTGCTGTTTTTAACAAGTGTCCATTTTGTGGTTTTAGAGAGACTGTGTTCCATGTCTTTACAGAGTGCAAGAGACTCACGGGTTTCTTCTCTCTTTTAACATGGGTCTTTAGTCTTTTTGGTATAGTTTTTACCGAGAGTGTTTTTATCATGGGAGCTCCATGTAAAAAAACAAATAAAGAAAAGTGGCAGCTCCTGAACTACCTCTCTGGTGAAGCAAAAATGGCCATTTATTTAAGTAGGAAAAACAGAGTAGAAAATAGGAAAGGGGTAGAGGCAAAAGCGATCTGGCTGTGCAACATCAGAGCCAGACTCTGGTTGGAGCATCGTTTTTATAAACACGTTGGGGATCTGGATGCTTTTAAACAGCGGTGGTGTCACGGAGACATTGTGTGTTCTGTTGTGGATGAGGATTTGCACTTTGCACAAGTTTTTAAAACCTAGTTTTTAATGTACTATTTTGAGTGATTTGGTTTTTTTTTCTTTGTTTCTGTTTTTTTTGTTTTTTATTTTTGTTTTGTGTTTTTGCACAATGAAGCACTTTATTTGATCACAATTGATCTAGTGTAAATAAAGTGTTTTTGCAAAAGTCAAAAGTCTTCTTCTTCTTCTTCTTCTTCTTCTTCTTCTTCTTCTTCTTCTTCTTCTTCTTCTTCTTCTTCTTCTTCTTCTTCTTCTTCTTCTTCTTCTTCTTCTTCTTCTTCTTCTTCTTCTCTTCTTCTTCTTCTTCTTCTTCTTCTTCTTCTTTCCTGGTGCATGCTGGGATTTTCGGAGGGTGAAAGAGAGAGAGGAGCGAGACGTTTCTCGTTATATTTACCGTTTATTTTTTGTGTAATGGGTTTAATTTAATATAGTTTATAGGTGGTAGTTTGTTTTGCGTGACTTTTCGTGCTTTTGGGTGGTGTGTGGGGTGTTGTGTGGGCTTCTCCTGCCGGCGTCTCGCCGGCCGGCGTCTGACGGCGCCATGGTAAATGGAGACATTGCCAAGCTCACGCGGAAGCATGGCATTAAGATCTCCGCCGGCTTCGCGTGCACTGTGGAGGAGATCGGGCTGGCCGTGGGGGAGAAGGTCGGACACGGAAGTATTAAGTCCTTGGCGCGGATGAACAGCGCGGTGGTGATCTTTCTGGATCAGGTGGAGAAGGTGAACTGCGTCATCGAGACGGGCATCACGGTGAGAGAGATGTTTGTACAGGTGCAGCCGCTGATGCTGCCCGCAACTAAAGTTATACTTTCAAATGTCTCCCCCTTCATAACTGATGAGTTCCTCAGTAGAGAACTGTCCAGGCATGGGAAACTTGTTTCTCCAATGAAAAAGATGCTGTCTGGATGTAAGTCTCAGTTGCTGAAACACGTAGTGTCTCACCGTAGACAGGTGTATATGATTCTGAACAATCGGAATGCGGAGCTTAACCTCCGTTTTTACGTTAAGGTGGATGATTATGACTACGTGATTTTTGCAACATCATCGGTTATGAAGTGTTTTGGTTGCGGGGAAGAGGGGCACACCGTGAGTGCCTGTCCGAAGCGCAGGGACCCGGCTCCGCCTGGTCCGGATGACGCGCCGCCGGCGGGGCCGTCTAACGCGCCGCCGGCTGGGCCGTCCAACGCGCGCCAGCCGGCCGGGCCGTCCAACGCGCCGGCTGGGCCGTCTAACGAGCCAGCGGCGGGGTCGTCCGCCGCTGCGCCAGGCCCACCCGCGGCTGTTGCGCCGAAACCGCCCGTGGCTGCGCCGGGGCGGACTGCCGCGCCAGCGGCTGATGCGCCGGTTGCAATGGAGCAGCAGGTGGCTGCTGCTGAGGGAGGGGTGTCTCCCACGGTGGCGGCCGCTAACGCGGCCGCTGCGGTGGGGGGGGGGGCCCCTCCGGAGGCGGCCGCTGCTGCTGACGGCAGCGCTGCTCCTGAGCAGTCGGCGGTGGCGCGCGGTGTGACGTCTCGGACGCGGAGCGGGCGCGGACGAGGGCGAGGTATACAGCGCGTTTCTGGTGATGTGTCCGGCTTGGGGGACTGTGGTGTTGCACAGGGTGAGGGTGTAGGTGGTTACGTTCAGGAAGATGAGGTGGTGGTTTTGTGTGAAGCAGAAGAAAAGGGGGATGGGGGAAAAAAAGATAAAAAAACAAAAAAAAGGGGAAAAAACCCTGAGATAAGCAATGAACCACAAGGTGATTTGGCAAAAGAAAGTGTAGAGACAGGTGAAGTCAGTAAAACACAGGAGGAAGATATGGAGAGTGAAACATATATGGGAAAAACAGGAGAGGAGCAGAAAACATGGGGGGAGCAGGTGGAGGTTGCTGAGATGGAGGAAGAGGAGGTGGCAACAGAAATGCTAAATAAAAAAAAGACTGCTACTAAACGCAGGAATAATAAAAAAATGCATCAACCGTTGCAAAGAGCAGTAAAGTGGAGAGTGAGGGAAAGGAAGGAAGAGAGCAAGGACAGGCGGAGGAGAGCTGGGATGATTGTATGTCTGACAGCAGCGATGTGTCAGGTGTTTTGAGCAGTAGCCAACAAAAAAAAATGTACACGGCTGAGATGATAAAAAATTACCTGGTGCAGACAAAAAACCAACATAAGGTGATAATAGAGGAATATTTCCCAGATTTGGCCATTTTTTGTGCCTCAGCAAGGTTCCATATGAACCAAAGGGAGCAGTCTGTCTTGGATGAGCTGGAAGTATATAGACTCAAAAGAATGGTGACTAAAATAAGGAAGCAAATGGGTAGCGGTGAGTTCAAAAAACTCAATGTGTGTGTTTAATTTATTTGTTTTTATTTTTGCTTTTAATATCTCACTCACAATGGATACTTTTAGAGTGGGAAGTTTGAATGTAAACGGAGCCAGAGAGGAAAGAAAGAGGGCTCTAATATTTCAAACTGCAAAAATAAAACATGTCGATGTCCTCTTTTTACAAGAGACTCACAGTGATGTTTTTAACGAGACGGACTGGAAGAAGGAGTGGGAGGGGGAAGTCATTTTAAGCCACAACACCTCTCTCAGTGGGGGGTGGGCTTCCTCTCCAGTCTTTAAGCCTGTCTCACTGGAGGTCGAGCATTGTATCAATGGGAGGTTGCTTTTAATAAAAGCACGGTTTGACCTTTTTACAGTTGTTTTTATAAATGTGTATGCTCCAACAAACGGTACAGAGAGGAAGCTGTTTTTACTCAAAGTGATGTTTAAAACGGGCCACGGAGGATTTTTTATTCTTGGGCGGGGATTTTAATTGTACAGAAAATGCATCTTTAGATCGCAACCATGCAGAGCCGCATCCAGCATCCCAGCATGCTCTGAGGCAGCTGGTCCACTCCCACGGCCTGGTGGATGTATGGAGAAGGATGCACGCAGACAACAGGCAGTACACCTGGTCCCACATCAGGGAGAATAGAATATCATCAGCTAGGTTGGATCGTTTTTATTGTTTTAAGCATCATTTTAACACTTTTAAATTGTGCAGTATATCACCTGCTGGTTTTACGGATCATTCTTTGCTTTTATGTGATGTTTTTATTAGAAATGTTTTACCCAGAAGTGCATATTGGCATTTTAACTCGGTTTACTTGAAACATTTAAGAGGCCTATTTAGGAGTGTTTTAGGCAGAGGAAGGGAGAGTTTAGCAGTCTTAGGCAGTGGTGGGACCACGGTAAGACCGAGATAAGATTACTCTGCCAACAGCACACCCTCAATGTCACACAAGACATCATTAGATCTATGAAAGACCTGGAGAGTGATATAGTGGAACTTGAAACAATAAGTGAGACCACAGGAGATCGAGGATATATTGAAATCCTCAAAGAGAAAAAGATGGCTTTAGCCAACCTGCTGGATGTAAAAGTTCAGGGTGCACTAGTGAGGTCCCGGTTTTTAAACACAAATGAGATGGATGCTCCCACTAGCTTCTTCTTCGGCCTGGAAAAAAAGAATGGGCAGAGGCGAGTGATCCACTCGCTGCTGTCAGGCACGGGGCAGGAAATAACAGAGCCAAGCCAGATCAGGAGGCGAGCTGTGAGTTTTTATTCCACCAGATCAGGAGGCGAGCTGTGAGTTTTTATTCCACCCTCTATACAAGTGAGTATGAGGAGGGGGAAACTCTGTCCGAGGGGTTCTGCATGGCTACCTCAGGTCTCCGAGGAGGCCAACTCACAGCTCGAGGGGCCGTTAACGATCCAGGAGTTACAGACTGCCCTGCAAGGCATGCAGGGACGGCGGGCTCCTGGTATCGATGGCCTCTCCGTGGAGTTTTACAAAGCCTACTGGGACGTCTTGTCACATGATCTTTTAGACGTTTTTAATGAGAGTCTGGCCTCTGGCTCTATGCCAGTGTCCTGCAGGAGAGCGGTGATCACACTGCTCCCAAAAAAAGGAAACCTGCAGGACATCAAGAACTGGCGTCCTGTGTCTCTGCTGTGTGTGGATTACAAAATTCTGTCCAAGGCTTTGGCCACCAGGCTGGGGAAGGCTGTGGAGCAGGTCATCCACCGGGACCAGACCTACTGTGTGCCCGGCAGGTCCATGGTGGACAATGTCCACCTAATTCGAGATGTTTTGGAGGTCTCCAGCTCATTGGGCATTAATACTGGTCTGATTTCTCTAGATCAGGAAAAGGCTTTTGACCGCGTGAGCAGCTCCTCTGGAAAGTAATGGAGAAGTTTGGGTTCAGCGCTGGTTTCATAGCCAAGATCAAGGTGTTGTACAATAAGATTGAGAGTGTGCTGAAGTTCAACGGTGGGTTGTGTGCTCCTTTTAGAGTGTGTAGAGGGGTCCGGCAGGGGTGTGCTCTGTCTGGCATGCTCTATGCACTCTCCCTAGAACCCCTCCTCAGCAAAATACGCTCGAAACTGCAAGGGCTGTTTTTACCTGGTCTTAATGGAAACATGGTTTTATCAGTGTATGCAGATGATGTCGTTGTTTTCGTTAGGGACCAGAAGGATACAGACATTTTAGTTGACATCGTGAGGGATTTTAGTTCAGCATCGGCAGCGAGGGTGAATTGGAAGAAAAGTGAGGCCCTCGCTGTCGGTGAGTGGAGTGGCGGTCTCCCAGTTCTTCCCCAGAACATGGTCTGGAAAAAAGATGGTTTTAAGTACCTGGGTGTGTTCTTGGGGAAGGAAATTGTAGTCCTGAAGAACTGGGAGGACGTCATAGAAAAGATAGAGGGAAAGCTTTCCAAGTGGAAATGGCTGCTCCCTCAGATGTCTTTTAAAGGTAGAGTGTTGGTTTTAAATAACCTTGTGGCATCCCAACTGTGGCACCGTCTTACCTGTGTGGACCCCCCTCAGGGTTACTAGCCCAAATACAAAAAAAATTGGTGGATTTTTTTTGGGAGGGTCTACACTGGGTGCCACAGGGGGTGCTGTTTTTATCTAGAGAGGAGGGGGGACAGGGCCTTATCCACCTGGCCAGCCGAATGGCCACTTTTAGGATGCAATTTTTACAGAGATATCTGACCGGCCCGGCTGATTTGGTGTGGAGAGAGGTGAGCAGCTGCATTCTCAGACGCGTGAGTAACCTGGGGCTGGATGCTGCTCTGTTTTTAACAGATTTAAACATCTTAAAGTTAAGTGGGCTACCTCCTTTTTATCAGGGCGTTTTTAAGTCTTGGGCCCTTTTTAACCATAAAAGGTGTCCAAAGACTGACTCTCTGTACTGGTTGTTGAGAGAGCCTCTGATCCACAAAGCCAGGTTGGACGTCAGCAGCAGCGAAACGCCCGGCCTGACGGTGGCGCTGTGCCGATCCAAAACCCTGTGCCTTCAGCAGCTGGTGGATGCAGTGGGGCCGGAGCTGAGCGATGCCCAGGCCCTGGGCTCTCTGCTGGGTCTGCACTCGGTCCGGGTGGCCCAGAGGATTCTTCAGCTCTGGAGCCAGATCCTCTGCCCTGAGGAAAAAAGACTGCTAAGGAGCTACGGACAGGGAAGAGCCAGGCCGGACCCAGCAGACCCTTTCCCGGAGATCTACCTGAGCCCAGGGCTCGGAGAACTGACCGGCCCACTGCTCCAGGTCGCAAACTCTGTAAAGATGACAATACACAGAGCTGAAAAGAGAACACTCTACATGAACATTGTAAAGACGACCAATAAGAATGTGCTGAAGGACAGGGCCTCCACTGTGTGGCGCACTAGACTGGGCGCAGGAAGTGGACCAGGCCCACAGTGGAGGATTTTATACAAACCTCCCATAAAAAAACGTACTGCCGACCTTCAGTGGAGAATTTTGCACGGTGCCATTGCCTGCAATTCCTTTATCTCCAATATTAATCCTGCTGTTTTTAACAAGTGTCCATTTTGTGGTTTTAGAGAGACTGTGTTCCATGTCTTTACAGAGTGCAAGAGACTCACAGGTTTCTTCTCTCTTTTAACATGGGTCTTTAGTCTTTTTGGTATAGTTTTTACCGAGAGTGTTTTTATCATGGGAGCTCCATGTAAAAAAACAAATAAAGAAAAGTGGCAGCTCCTGAACTACCTCTCTGGTGAAGCAAAAATGGCCATTTATTTAAGTAGGAAAAACAGAGTAGAAAATAGGAAAGGGGAAGAGGCAAAAGCGATCTGGCTGTGCAACATCAGAGCCAGACTCTGGTTGGAGCATCGTTTTTATAAACACGTTGGGGATCTGGATGCTTTTAAACAGCGGTGGTGTCACGAAGACATTGTGTGTTCTGTTGTGGATGAGGATTTGCACTTTGCACAAGTTTTTAAAACCTAGGTTTTAATGTACTATTTTGAGTGATTTGGTTTTTTTCTTTGTTCTGTTGTTTTTTTGTTTTTTATTTTGTTTTGTGTTTTTGCACAATGAAGCACTTTATTTGATCACAATTGATCTAGTGTAAATAAAGTGTTTTTGCAAAAGTCAAAAAGTCTTCTTCTTCTTCTTCTTCTTCTTCTTCTTCTTCTTCTTCTTCTACTTATTATGATTGTCTTAACACCACAGCAAAGCACTTGAGGCGTCCAACATGATCCTACCCTACACCATATGATCTCTAATTTAGCAGATTCAACTCAACCCAAATAAAAGCAAGAAACACACACAGATTTCTGGGCACACCAGCCGTCACATTACAACATCAGCATGCTGATCTGCAGCCATCCGCTATCTCACTTCTCCCCGCAACCAGGATGGCTTCACTGATACGCTAATGACAAATTACTCTGGAACAACCTTCCAGAGGAAATGAGGCTGGCTGACTGATACCCCACACTTATTAATATTTTTGTGGAATTTTTTTTACGAGATTAAACATTATATGACAATACATGGACTCAGCAAGTCAAGGCATTATGAGACTGCAGCTTGAAAGTCAACCGGCAGCTCAGCCTTGCTCTGGGATCGCTCTGCAGACTCCAGGAATCCAGAGGGCTTATGTAATTCTGTGCGGTAGCGAGCGTTTTGGTGTCGATCACATGTGCCCAAGGCAAGGTGCTTCCCAGAGGCCATTTGTCTCATCCTCCCATGTTCCAGGTGCAGAGCACGGTGTCAGCGACAGCTTTAATCTTTGCCCCAGGACCATTTAAGAGATATCCACACCCAAGCCGTGCATATTGATTCTCTATTGGTCCCACAATTGATCCTCTCCTCTCTCTGCATATGAAGATATATTCCCATGTTACTTTAAAGTGTCATTTTTAACAGAGCTGTCCAGATGACATGATCACGACGCTGTCAGGAACAGTAGTGCATGTTGATGTGGAACTTGATCCTAAGCATGACGTTGTAGTTCCCTGGCAGCAGTGAGACATTATAGCAAGGTGTGTTATTTTGAGTCATTGGCGCTACACACAATCCGCTGAAAACAAATCAAAGAAATCACAGAGTAATTCAACGTGGCTAATGAGTTTTCTCTATTCGGGGTTACACAGTCATGTTTGTAAATATATTAGAAAGTTCCACATTTCCAAATTGGACTTTTGATGGATGGTGATGGATTACATTTAACGAGAGACTTTGTGTTCAAACTATTATCCTGGGAAGTGAAATTGAAAGGAGTATTTCATTTCCAGAGGGTCGTGAGGACAGCAGAAAAGATCATTGCGTGTACACTTCCATGCATCGAGGAGATCAGATGACTAGGTGTCGGAATAAGGCCATCTCCACCCTGGGTAACCATCTTTTCTCCCCCCTGCGGTCCGGTTGTTGGTACCACAGCATCCGGATCAGGACAAGCTGGTTCAAGGACAGTTTTTACGCAGAGGCAGTGTGCCTACTGAACTGGTAGGAGTGCTGCCACTATCATAACATTGTCAACAATATAACACTGTGTCATACTTATTTACTGGACTAACTGGACTCATTACTACAATATTCTGCACTATACTGCACTGTATTCATGATGCTGCTCTATCAACGGTGCTGCACTACTGTCACTTTAAAATGCTTTTTGAAACGTCCACCATATGATGTATATCATGGGTCGGCCCGCGGGCCATTGTTGGCCCGCCAGCAATAATATTTGGCCCGGAAGATTATTTTGAGAATAAAAATCAAATATAATTTTTATAATTTTTAATTTTTTTTACAATATCGGACCGACAGTCGCTCATATAGGCTATAATGTTCGAATCGAGAATGCAGTGACATTTTCCACCAGGGCTGTACTGGCCATCTGGCATAAGTAACTAAGTAGTAATCCCTACTGCTACCTAGTTAACTAGAACACTAGTAATCCCACTGCTACCTAGTTAACTATAACACTAGTAATCCCCACTGCTACCTAGTTAACTAGAACACTAGTAATCCCCACTGCTACCTAGTTAACTAGAACACTAGTAATCCCTACTGCTACCTAGTTCACTATAACACTAGCAACCCCCTCTGCTACCTAGTTAACTAGAACATTAGTAACCCCCACTGCTACGTATTTAACTAGAACACTAGTAATCCCCACTGATACCTAGTTAACTAGAACACTATTCATCTCCAATGCTATCTAGTTAACTAGAACACTAGTAATCCCCACTGCTACCTAGTTAACTAGAACACTAGTAATCCCCACTGATACCTAGTTAACTAGAACACTATTCATCTCCAATGCTCCCTAGTTAACTAGAACACTAGTAATCACCACTGCTACCTAGTTAACGAGAACACTAGTAATCCCCACTGCTACCTAGTTAACTAGAACACTAGTAATCCCCACTGATACCTAGTTAACTAGAACACTATTCATCTCCAATGCTCCCTAGTTAATTAGAACACTAGTAATCCCCACTGCTACCTAGTTAACGAGAACACTAGTAATCCCCACTGCTACCTAGTTAACTAGAACACTAGAAATCCCTACTGCTACCTAGTTAACTAGAACACTAGTAATCCCCACTGCTACCTAGTTAACGAGAACACTAGTAATCCCCACTGCTACCTAATTAACTAGAACACTAGTAATCTCCATTGCTACGTAGTTAACTAGAACACTACTTTACATTGTTAGCAGGCTCACAAAACAAACTGTGTTAGTTGACTAGCGACATTTCCGACGTGCAACGCGGAAATGTATTCAAATATTTAAAAAAAACAGTCAAAGCATTAGAACGTGTCACATGTTTTAACAATCAATTACTTCAATTAGCTTTTGATTATGTTCCGGCCTGACATCTAGTGGCTCAGAAAAAAATTGACCCAAGGCCAAACTTACTTGCCGACTCCTGATGTATATCATCCATTAGAAACTTTATTGTTATTATTTTTTGTTGTTTTTTATTTGTATTGGTGGTTTTACTGTATAAAGTATTGCATAGTGTAGCATAGTATAGTATTAAAGAAATTCAGAATGCGGGATTCAAATCTCTTGAAGTCCGTTCCGATAGATGCCACCAAATTAAACACACTGTTTTTAATCTATTCATACCTTTAGGTATGGATAGATTGTGGAGTGTGTATTGAAAAAGTTCCTCTCAGTAGGCACGTCAACAGTGACAACAAAGGCCGGAAGTTCTGAAGACAAGCTCGGCATTGTCACAATGTACTTGAGCTGGGGGGCCTCACGTAACATGTTTCATTGTGATCTCAGAATGATTAACATGGTAACCTCCTCAAGTGTCGACCATGTTTATCAGTGGTGAAGCGTCAGGGCCTTCAAGGTATTCAGAGAAGACCCTGGAACTCTCAGATGAAACAAAAAAAAATCGAATTAATTGTATTAATACAATTTTATAAAATTTTAATAAAATGAATAAAAGAGAAAAAAAAAGAAGTAAAAAAAAAAAGAGTATCTGTGTTGTTATCTGTTATATTACAGTGTTACGTTGATTTGTTTGTCTTTCTCGGTCCATGCACTACGCATTTGAGTGGTTTTGTGTTGGAAAAACAATGCAACCAATCAGATTTTTTCTAGGTTGCTGGGAAGAATATCCTTCAACCAAAGTACTCCCGAATGCTTTGGCCCTTAGACTGAATGAGAGCGTACGTTTGAGGTATACTAGAAGGTATACTGTCTCGAGACCTAGCATAGCGTAGTGCTACGTTGTTTCTACGTAGGTTTTTTACGTCGAAATGGCATCATGTGAAGATGATTTTGTTGCGGAATTGTTGTTAGTACCCTTTTCAAGACGACCATTCAGTGAAAAGATGGACATTATAAAAAAGTTTTAACGATCCCCGTCACCACTACATCTGTGGAAAGGACATTTTCCACCCTAAAACGGATAAAAACATAAGAACAGAACAGGACAATCCCGACTCACTGCATTAGCTACCGTAGTTATTGAAAGGCAACTTATTTTGGAACTGAAAAGCAGTGATCAGCTTTATGACCGGGTTATCGAAACATCCAGAAGGACAGATGAATGGATTTTGTCTTTAAGTGAACATCATTGGTGAGTGAGACTCATTTGTCTTTGCTGGTTTTGTCTCAGTGTTGCATCTCGTTGAGCTGGATGCATTTTGTTTCCATACACTTGTTGAATGATTAGTTAATGGCTGTCTTGAGTTTGTTAAGCATTGTTGTGTATTTAAATTGAGAGTTTTGTTCTTTGCATCGCTTAACATGAAAAGACTTAACGTAACTAATAGTTACAAAACCGTGATCAATAATCACCTAATTTCTCTGGCATCTCTGGCCAGTTAGGAAAAGTCTTAACGCAGCTTTATGAGAGGAAAACACTGGTCTACAGAAGGTCCAGTTGTGATAGACACGGTTCGCCACTGATGTTTATTCGTTTTTACATCATGCAAATCTGGAAGATCTATGCGGTTCAAGTTATCTGGAAATCCTCCAGTAACACACAAAGTGCATAGGCACGTACTGTATGTCCACAGCAATTTTGTGCAAGGTTGATGTGACTGTGGCCTAAGAGTTACATCAACCTCACAGCTGTTGATGCTGGTGGACAGATGTGATGCAGACCGAGTTACATTAAATCCATGGCCTGTGACAACACTGAATACCGCAAAACCTGTATAACCTGACCGTAACAACATGACCCAGTGAGACAAGTCAAGTCAAGTCAAGTTTATTGTCACTTCACAGTTTACACAAGTATAAAGCAGTGAGTGAAAATCTTATGTGCAATACCCGACGACAGACAGCAGTTATAAAAATAAGATCAGATGAAAACAGGTAAGTAAAAATGCAATTTATAAAATGCAATATATCGGCACAGAAAAAGAGCAATATGTATATATAAATCAATGTAATAAAATATACATTGTTATATGCTATACGCCCTTGTTCAGCAGCCTGATGGCCTGACTGTGGAAGCTATCTCTAAGCCTATTTGTGCGGCACTTGATACTGCGGTATCGCCTGCCTGACGATAAAAGTGAATACAGTTCGTGGCTGGGGTGGGCATTGTCTTTTATGATGCGTTTGGCCTTGGCCACGCACCGCTGGTTGTATATATCCAGGAGGGAGGGGAGCTCACCTCCAACGATATACTGGGCCGTCCGCACCACCCTTTGAAGCGCTCTGCGCTCGAGTGCGGTGCAGTTCCCGTACCAGGCAGTGATACATCCTGTAAGAACACTCTCGATTGTCCCGGTGTAGAATGTTCTCAGGATGCGGGAGCCCATGCTGAATGACGCCTGGCGCCTGAGGAAATCCAGGCGTTGTTGGGCCCATTTCACCACGTGTGTGGTGTGCATGGACCATGTGAGGTCCTCGGAGATGTGCACACCGAGGAACTTGAAGCTGCTGACCCTCTCTACTGCAACACTGTCGATGGAGATAGGGCCGTGCTCTCCTCTCTGCTTCCTGTAGTCCACGATCAGCTCCTTGGTCTTGTTGACGTTGAGGGCGAGGCTGTTCTTCTGGCACCACTGCTCCAGCGATCCAACCTCCTCCATGAGACATACCCCCCCTCTGCAATCTTTACCGGAGAGAGCCTTTGTTCTGTCCGCCCGGTGGACGGAAAATCCCGTCGGCTCGATAGCTGCGTCGTTAACCCCCTCCGACACCCATGTCATGAGATCCATTCATCCATGTCATGACATGAGATGTAGAGCGACAGCATCCATGGTGTTGTGATGAAGTATTAAAAACTGACTACCTTTGTCTTTGTGTCTCGACACCGTCCTCAAGGAACCCTTCAACAAAGACCCAAGCAAACTGCAGCTTATCGTTTGAAATGCATATTTGGAACAACACATTCTCTCTTTCTTCCTCTTACTCTCTCTCTCTCTCTCTCTCTCTCTCTCTCTCTCTCTCTCTCTCTCTCTCTCTCTCTCTCTCTCTCTCTCTCTCTCTCTCTCTCTCTCTCTCTCTCTCTCTCTCTCTCTCTCTCTCTCTCTCTTGCTCTGTCTCAATCTTTCTCTCTCTCTCCTTTCTTCCACATCCCCTCCTCATTTACGATACCTTTTCTCCATGGACCGTGAACACCATCCCAACCTGCTAACATCGGTCCCTGAACAGAATATGTGAGGGTCCTTAGATGTTTTTCCCTTTTTGTGTGTGCTACACCCAAGGTAGGAGCGCAGGTTGAGTGGAGTGCCAAGACAGAGCACTCATTTCCACTCGTCCATTGCTGCCTTCTCCTCCTGTGATTCATTTGCGAGTCCAAAACAGTAATTTCCTTCCACATTAATATCCCCACATAATGTGACACCTGCCCCCACCCCAACCACCCCCGCCCCCCTACACACACACACACACACACACACCTTGGATGGCAGGAGCGAAGGTCCGACGACGGCGTGACTGCTGAAAGCCTTTCCTGTAATAAATCGTTAGCCATTAGAGGATTTGTGTTCCCTTAATGACTCAAACAAATGAACTTGTCTTCCTTAATAAGATGCTCCATCACATGGATATGCTCTTTATAAAAAGAAAGGGATATATATAAAAACAAAGGGATACATACTGTATATGTGAGGGGTTTTAAGGGGGCTTCACTTGGCTCCATTCTCAGGTCAACATGCTTTGTTGTTGAGACACCAAAAAGTTAAATGTTATGCCATCTTATTTGCACAATCATAATGAAAAAAATGTATGACAAATAAAAGAGATTTTTTTTCTTGTTCATTGACTTAATAAACCAGGGTTTTTTTTCCTGCATAGAAGGTTTTTTGGCACCACCTCAAAAGAGAGGCCTCAGCTAGCGCCAATAGAAAATCAACAGCACCAAAATGATGAATTGAGAGTAAAAATAGCATTTAAAATCCACTCCAAATGACCGTTACAGCAGTTTATGAAACTAACTGTTGAACAACCAGGGGTGCGTTTCCCGATAACGTTGTCTCTTAGCGTGTTACGAAGACTTGAAAGGTATACCTTACTAAAGTTGTTTACTGTTCTACGTGTGTTCCCCGAACTATCCCTTAGGAGGTTGCTTAAGGTATACCTTCTTACGTCCGACGTTAGTAGAAATGGTGCTGAAATCGATGGCTCGAGAATCGACTATTCACTCCATGTAGCGACTGCTTCACCGCGTATGAGAGGATGTGGTGTTCTTTATCAATAAAACACTGCAGGAATACTAAAAAATATTGCATTTATCATCATGACTGAGAACATATTCATAGAATTTAAAACTTACAAACTCAATTATCAAACCGTAAATATAATGATTGCCTAAAGGTGGCACGAGCCCGCCACCTCAGATTGTGATATCAAGCCTCTTCCCGCTACACCACCTCAGCAAATTACGCCACCTACCAGTACACCTTATTTGGCAAGAAAAGGTTGATTTTAATCTTTTTTATATCATTGTCATGGTGCCTTAAATAACTTTGCAATTAGGGTTGATTAACCAGCAGCCCCATCACATAACTGGTGTAGTTCACAATTCTCTCTGATTGGCTGACAATTTCAATAAAAGCGCACCAACAAGAAATGAACATTAGATATGACAAAAACAGCGCAAAAAGCGGTCCGCCAGCGTCACCAATGTGGAGATGGAGGTCATGCTGGATGAGGTGGCGCTGAATCGTGAAGCACTGTTTTCGAGTTTTAGGAGTTTAAGAGGCGATTTCATGTTCAATAAAGTGCAAAATGTATCCATCGTAATGTACAATTTCGGCATGAAAACATTCCCATTAATGTGGTATTTTTGTTGTATATTATTACCGTTATGAACTACAACTGTAGAATTATAAGTGTACATATTGATTCACAGATTGAAATGAAACTAGGTCAGATTTCAGCTGATTTCAGAGGCTTGCGGGTCGGAACAGTGGTGGCCACTAGCGGAGTGAGCTGACAACATCGATAAGGTATAGTTAAGAGAGGCCCAGACCTACCTTACAAAAGTGTCACTTACGGAAGGTATATTTAGCTAAGAACGTTTCGGGAAACACGGCGAAACGTTAAGGTACAGCTTAAGGTATAACTTACGAACGACGTAGCGTTAAGAAGGCTTCGGGAAACGCACCCCAGAACATTAACCTAAATATGACGTCTTTGACTTCCACCAGTCGACTACATTTTACATGTGCGGCTATATATATATACATATATATATATATAGCTGTAAACTATATGTATTAATATCAATATATGTACACATGTAAACATCTTATATTCCTGATTGCCAGTCACTGTAGAGTTAAGATAGCGAAATACCCCCCTACCTGTCAGGGGCACAAAAATGGAATTTAGCTTGTATTCTATATGAATAAATATATATAATAACGTTATACATTTGTATACCTCTTGAATTCCGGAAATTGGGAAATTGTCAAATTGTTCATACTGGTCACCATCAAGGTATCAAATCAGCGATTGCCTATGCATGACTGCATGTGAAATGTATTGCCTAGAATTAACATTTTTGTGTTTCAACATTAGCCATTTTGCAAATGTGCAGTTTCATTAGCATCTCCATGTTTTTGGAGATGTATGGAAACTGTTTTTATCATCCAAATGAATAGCAATATACTTATTTGACTTGATCCATTGGATCTTGTAGTAGATTGAATCCTAAGCACTATACAAGTTGTAATAATCAAACACCTATCAATGTTGTTCTCCCATTATTTTCTTGATGTACTTACTTACTAGACCCTTAATATATATGCTATATTGAGTAATTACCTACTTAGTATTATCGTTAATATAGACAGAACATGAATTAAAATACCTAAATATGAGCCAAATAGATGAGTAAATATCATTAGTAGCCATGACACTTTAGTGGAAGAACGTGAAAGTGATCTCTTGTTCTGCACATCAGGTATATTATTATCATAGTCCAGCCAAGAGTAAATGAACACACAGAAAAGAGAAAATGTTTTCAAATGGAAGGGAGAGTTTGCCACTGGGTGTCATCCTACTAATACATACAAGGTTTGGACACATTGTGAGCTGAGACTCCATCCCTCGCATGGTCACTCATGATCCTCACTCCTACGGGAGGTGGAGCAGCAAGGGGCCCCAGAGCGACATGACCTCCTGATCCACAAAGGGCTGCTGCACACACCTTCATTCTACACCTATCATACCCGCTCACAGTGCATACAGTAGATGGTATTTTGTGAAATTCAGAAAGGATGCATAGCTAAGGACCGGTTGAGCAGCGTCCTCTGGAGGAAAGAAAGAGTCCTCAAAAAAAACTCAACCCCCCCCCCCCAACTCCATTACCATGCACAGAGAGATCAACACATGGGGTGAGAAACGAAGAAACAACCGTCCAGGGGCCGAGGGGAACCCTGAACATCACTTTGTACATGTGCATACCCTAGTTAGTAACAATGTGTGTGGTGGTGTGGTGTGTGTGGTGTGTGGTGGTGTGTGTGTGTGTGTGTGTGTGTGGTGGTGTGTGTGCGTGTGCATGTGCGTGTGCAGACCTACAGCAATCAAGAAATATTCAGAGATGAAGAAAGAAAGAGTACAGAAGAGGGAATAAGTGGCTGTGCATTGCAAAGCAGACATCCAACAAAAGGGAACACTCGAGAAAATGACTGGAGGAAAAGGGTGGTTGAAAGTTTATGCTGAAGTAAGGTCGCCCCGCCCATGCTTTCTTTTACTGTGGACCCCCAATTATATCTGCAGCCAGGGGCCTGGTGTGCACCGGGCTCTGGCACAGCTTCACAGATACGGCCCCCACCACTCCAATCTCAGTCCTTTGATCCTGCCCCCCCCCCCACACACACACATCCATCCTAATCCCCCACATTCTATTGAGTGGGCTGTTCTACGAGGCAGCACTGTACTGTGAACTAATCCAATCGTGTTCATAGATGGGCTGAACAAATACGTCAAGAAAAAAAGGACAAAACTGAGCAAAAATAGTGCTGTCCAGAGGGCTCTTGATTCTTGCCATTGTGCATTTCCATATAATGTCCCTTTTTAGTATTTTTTATTTTGTTATTGTGTATGTATATGTGAGTATGTGTGTATTGAGTAGAGGATAATGTAGAAATAAAATATTTTTTTAAAACAAGTTTATTTATTTGATTTAGACAGAGGTGGGTAGAAACATGTTATAACCTTTACTTTTAATGCAATATACATTTTATTTTTTTATTTATTTATATTTCGATACATTCATTAATTATTTGATGCATTCATGCCCATTTTGCTAACAGGCAGATGGTCAGCTGGTCCCAGGTCTGCTGGGGCTCCGTTATCCTACCGCAGGCACGCCTCCACATAACACAGCAGAATGATGGCTGAAGCTACAGCAGGTGTATGGCTTTAAACAGCACCAGCAGCTAATATTTACACAATAATTAACAGAGAACAGTGCAGCAGGCACACACTTTTTAGTTTGTTGTGAAAGCTGGTCTTACTCTATCAACAGAGTACACATAGACTCTGCCTCCTGCCTATTCATTTCCCCATTCATCAAGTAGAAGATATATTAAAACCCACTCAAAAACTCACCGATATGACTGTTTTTTTTGTCAAACACGTTGTTGAATCAGTCAAACATGTTGTTGAAGAAATATTTTGAAGACTTTTGCAAAAAATGTGTTCAAAAAATGAGCTGGGGGGCACTTTTGTAATCTACTCAAACTGTTATTGAAGATTACTTTTACTTCTACATGTTTTT
This sequence comes from Muraenolepis orangiensis, assembly GCA_027704905.1. Classification (NCBI taxonomy): domain Eukaryota; kingdom Metazoa; phylum Chordata; class Actinopteri; order Gadiformes; family Muraenolepididae; genus Muraenolepis; species Muraenolepis orangiensis. The sequence continues at coordinate 20,783,465 of CM051004.1, forward strand.
GCAAAGTAACAGAGTAACAGAATGCTTGTGGCTGAAATGATAGTTTTTATGAAAAACAAAATGCATTGAAGAGCTTCTTTATACAACACAGACAGTGCACAGCTACAATGAGACATGGCCACAAAAGAAAACATCCATTAAGGCAATCCGCTCATCCTTTCTGCCGTTAAATACTAAAGATCCTTTTGAAACAACTGCAGGCCCTGATAACCATCAGGCGTAATTCAACTTATAATTGCAATGGCAATGTTATTGTAAAGACTCTTAATTGCAAGACAGAAACTTTTACCATTCTTTCTTGGGCACGCACGGACAAAATCACATTAATCTAAATTCATTTCTGGACTATATTTACATATGAGGACGTAATGGGATTAAGTGTTGTCAGTGATTAGTGTACGTGCTTCATGAGCCACCAGGGTTGTGTTCATGGGTAAAGAGCTCATGTTGGTGATCAAATTAAATATTTAATTCATTAGACTCATGTGCTTTGTAACTTTTTCCTTTCAATTAGTGCTAAAGTATGTTTAGTCATCAATCTCATGAGGAAACATCCATTTCATGTGACATAATGCAGTGAACGGCAACTCAGAACTGAGTTTTGTATGTCCACAAATAAAGCTGGATGGATTTTAATTACTGTGTTGTTGCAACCAAAATCGAATTGTCCAGATGGCATTTTTTGTAAACATATTTTACATTTAATTAAAAACAATGTTGCCTTTTGATCCAATGTACTGTATTTAGTTTGTTCACAAGTACACCGCTGTACTGTTTAACATTAGATTTGTCCATTTTAACATTCTTAATTTGAATTAATTATAGATTGATGTATTTTGGTTCTAGTCCGACACATCAAATACTTTTGAGATTGAGAATAGACTGATGCGCCCAACTTGATACCGCTTGACATGAAAGGAATTCATGTTCATCCTAGAACGTATCAAAAGGTTTAAGACTCAGTCTCATCACATTCCATTTTCTGGGAGTTTTGAAGAGGTACAATCTTTTTTCACAACATACGTACTTCAAGCTCAAGATCTTGCCTTGCCACAGTCTTAATTTATACCGCCATAATCTCGCCTGTCGCACCAAAAATAAATATATGTATTGCATATACTGTTAATGTTGATAACACGCCATATCACAGCTACTTAAGCAGGTGACCTGGCAGTACCAAATTGTGTTATTCATCTTGTTAATATGAATGCTTGTGAACTGCTCTATTTTTATGTTTGCGTACCTCAGCGTTATGCTATTGTCTACTTCAACAAATGTACTCCTTGTAAGTCGCTTTGGATAAAAGCGTCTGCCAAATGCCCTAAATGTAAATGTAATGTAAATGTTAAAATGAAACTATAAAAACAGCCAATTAGCTATACACATATGCCTTTATTTTTGTATACTTAATAAATACCAATCATGTATGTTCTCCTTCTTTATCTGATTGGCTGGAGTTTTTGAACAACGCTAGGCCACGCCCATATTTACTGCCCCACTATGTAATGTACTACGCCTCCCTCCTCTTGGTTGGAACACTTTTCGGGGTTTCCAAAATGTGTTTCAATTGGAGCGAGGCCAGAGTGATCTCCAGCACATCAACCTTAATGTGAACTCCCAATATCAGGATGGTGTGAACCAGTTAGCATTGGTGGCTAATGCTGTTCCTGGGACTCATTTACATTGTCCATATGCAGTATCCTAATAAACTGTATAATACTCTGTACAAAGCTCAGTTGCTTAGGCATGTGTTGGTGTCCGTCCTCGTCTGTGAGGATGTTAACAGATGTGATTAGATTAAATTAATAATAATAACAATAGATTAGATTAGATTCAAATTTATTGTCATTGCACAGCACAAGTACAGTACAGCGAAAATAATTTAGAGTGCAAATGTTGCAGTAAAGTGCATGGTAATATTATATAATTTACAGTTTAAATTTACAGGTTAAAAAGAAAGTCTAGGTATAAATGTGATATGAGCATAATAATAGGTATATGTATATACAGGTAAGTGATAATTTAACGTAGTGATCAGGGGTATGCTATTATTGAAGCAGGATACAAATATATAGATCTAAATGTATATACAAGTGAGCATATATAAATGTATGGCAAGTATAAATGTATAATAATAATGTAAATGACATTGGTGGTTATAGGTGTTGAGCAGAGGTGTGGGGCAGGGGGCGTGAGCAGGGGGGGGGCAGCAGCAGGGGGGGGGCAGCCGGGGGGGGGGGGGACAGCAGAGGTGCAGCAGCAGGGGGGACGGGGTTGTGATGGCTGAGTGTGAGACATAGACAGACTTCCAAAACAGAGACAAAGCTGGACAAAACCAAAACATGTGGGCGAGACAAGCTGGACCTTGGTGGCATTTATCACAGTTTGGATCAGTGCCAGGAAAGATGCGAGCCAGTCTGCTTTTAGACCAGTGAACTAGTACTATGTAGTACATGAACTACTTTGCATTGTATGACCCCCATGTCGGGCGCAAATTAACGACTTGTGAACCCATTTCAGAGCAGACTGCCAGACCTCAGCCACAATCTCTATGTTGAGGTCCTCAGACCAAGCAGTGCGTAGACTATCGAAGGCTGAGGATTGGTGTGTAAGTATAGTATTGAACAGCTCTGAAATGGTACCTTTGAGGTACAGATTATTATTACAAATAATTGTCCAAAGTGTCCAAAGTGACACCTAATTGAGTCCAGATCTTGAGACAGTTTTTAACTATAATGTTTTTGGAGTATGGTGATGAAGGTAATGTCAGGGAGTGGCACAAGAGGGACAACAGAGAGGAAGTGCCGTATGACACATCCTTAATCTGCAGCCACGGTGGGGGTTGACCGTTAAGACAGCACCCGTGCAAAAAAGACAGAATATTTGCAGCCCAGTTGTAAATTAAAAAGTTAAGTAGTGCTAGACCCCCCAGTTCTTGGGGATTTTGTAGAATGTCCTTTCAAATTCTAGGAGGTTTTTTATTCCATATAAACTGAGAGATCGAACTATCGAGTGAATGGAAGAAACGTTTTGCGATGAAAACGGGAATGCATTGAAAGAGATATAGAAATTTGGGGAGCACATTCGTTTTAATGCAACTTATCCTGCCAGCTAGAGAAAGAGAGAGAACTTTGGAACTTTAATTCCTAGTTACACAGACACCAAAATATCTAAAACTTTCCAGAGATGCCTTTGACCGGGGATAGGCTGTAGCTGCAGCATTAATAGGCATGAGTTCACTTTTTTGAAGATTTAATTTATATCCCAACATTTGCCCAAACTCCTTCAGCAAGGCTAACACTAGAGGGATAGATCTGTCCGGATCGGAGACAAAAGATTGCTGGCATACAAGGACAGTTTATGCTCAACCCCTCCCCTTGAGATGCACAGCATCTGACTGGACCTAAGGGCCACCACCAGTGGTTTGATGGCAATGACAAACAGTAGTGGAAAAAGTGGGCAGCCCTGCCGAGTTCCACGTTTGAGGGGACAATACTCAGAGTAGCCATTGTTTGTGTGGACACAGGCTAGGGGGGATGCATATAGAAGCTTAATCCATGAACTAAATGTGTTTATTTATTTATATATTACCAAATCCAAAACTTTTCAATGTGTCAAAAATATCTGACAATTCTACACGATCAAATGCTTTCTCTGCATCCTTTGAAATGACCAGTTCCGATTTATCAAAAGATGAGGGTGAATATAATATATCAAATAGTCGTCTGACGTTATGGAAAGAGTGTCTTTATTTTACAAACCCTGTTTGGTCTGTGGAAATAATAGTCTCTAGAACAGACTCTAAGCATCTTGCCAACACTTGATGTCTGCACAAAGCGAAGAGATAGGGCGGAAATTACCGCAAAGAAGGGGATGGTTGTCCTTTTTTATATAAGTGAGATAGTGGCCTGACGTAGCGTATGGGGGAGTGTACCAGATTGTAGTGATTTATTGAACATGTTTAGCAGAAGTGCGGATAGTTTACCAGCAAATGTCTTTAGAAATTCGGCAGGAAAGCCATCAGGGCCCGGGTTTTTCTCCCTCTGCATCGACATTAAGGCACTATTAAGTTCACCTGCAGTAAATGATGCATCCAAGCCCAATCCAAGATGAGTCTAAAGTTATCGTGTCCCATCAGATGAGCGCTCAGAGGTTTATATAAAGAATAAAAGTCCCTGAATTGGTTGATGGTTTGAGGATTAATAGTTATGCCTTCGCTAGTTGGGTGACATGCTGTGATGAAGAAGATTGTTGGATTTGGTGAGCGAGGAGTCTACTTGGTTCGTCACCAAACTCATAATAATTGTGGCATGTTTTGAGTAGTGATGCTGTCACCTCATTGGAGGCCAGTATGTCAAATTCTGCCTTTTTGTAATTAATGCTTTCAAAATATCTGCGTCAGGTGAGTCTACACACCTTGTCTGCAGTTCTGATATATCCCTGGAGAGTACTCTTTTCAAAGGTAATCTTTTTCTGGTAAGCAGAATTACTACTATATTACTATATTATTTTCATGATATATATATTTATATTTATTTGTATATTTATTATATTATATTAATATTTATTTATTATATTTATATTATTATTGTATTACTTCTCCTTGCAGGTAGGCTTTGCATGTCTCCCAGATTGTTGCAGCATAAACAGTTGGGCTAACATTAGTGGAAATTAAAAGATCAATGCGACTGCTAATAGTGTTAATAAAATCAGGGTCAGTGAGCAGCACAGAGTTAAAGTGCCAGGGGGATCGTGACAGGGACCAACCAGGAAGGGATATGTGAACTATTCAAGATTCAAGATTCAAGATTCAAGATTCAAGATTCAAGATTCAAGATTCAAGATTCAAGATTCAAGATAACTTTATTTATCCCGAGGGAAATTAAGGTGCAACAGTTGACACAGGGGGAATAAATGCACACAAAAATATACTAATACCTAAAAGCTAAAAACTAAACTAACTATAACCGCTGCATGGTCTGATATTACTATAGGGCTATAGGAGCATGAGCTGACAGAGAAGAGTAATTTGTTGTCAAGAAGAAAAAAAATATTCGGGAGAAAGTACAGGAGAGACGAAAGAGAGAAACTGCTTGGCACCATGCTTGAAAAAGCGCCAAACATCTGAGACTGCATATTGCTCCATGTAGAGTTGGATGACTTTAGCTAAATTAGATAGACCACATGGCTTATTAGATGAGCGGACAAGTGAAGAATTGAGACAGCAGTTAAAGTGACCACCAAGCTGGCAATAATTTAAATCAGGGAAGGAGAAGAAAAAGTTCTTAAAGAAGTTCTCATTGTCCCAGTTTGGACCATAAATATTCGCCAAAGTCAGTTTGTTGCCACCGATCTTCGTCGTAATAATAATAAAGTGCCTGTTGGGGTATGATATGACCTTGGACACAGAGAATGGGACTGATTTATGGACAAGAATTGCATCCGCACGAGCCTTACATGAAAATGAAGAGTGATAGAGCTGGCCTACCCACCCCCTGCATTGTTTGAGGTGGTCTGATGGCTTTTGGTGTGTTTCCTGTAAGAAGGCAAGCTTAGCGTTCAAATATTTTAAATGATTTATCACTTTGTTACGCTTTACAGGAGAATTCAGCCCTCTGAAATTCAAACTAGTGAATCTCAAAGCACTCCCTGGTGGTATCAATGTGTCAGCCTAACATAAAGTTATACTTGGGGGCATGGGCAGATGTCGTTCCTGCATGTACACTACCCCATGACTGGCACCCACCGCCGACAATCTAGCAGCACACATAGAGACAGCACCTGAGCGGGTCAATGTAGAGAAGCAAAACCAACAGACCCCAGACAGTCAGGTTAGACCATCTCACCTCTTCCACCCTCACCCTAAATACCGGCGTTCCACAAGGCTGTGTGCTGAGCCCTCTCCTCTACTCCCTCTTCACCCACGACTGCACTCCTGTACATGGTACAAACACCATCATCAAGTTTGCCGAAGCACACGTGGTGGGCCTCATCAAAACAACGATGAGGCAGCCGATAGGGACCAGGTCCAGCACCTGGTGGTGTGGTGCGGTGACAACAACTTGGCCCTCAACACCAAGAAGACCAAGGAGCTCATCGTCGACTTCAGGAAGACCAGAGCTGGTGCACACGCCCCCATCCTCATCAACGGAGTGGAGGTCGAGCACGTCTCCAGCTTCAAATTCATGGGGGTCCACATCTCCGAGGACCTCTCCTGGTCCCTCAATACTGCCTCACTGGTAAAGAAGGCTCACCAGCGTCTCTTCTTACTGAGGAGACTGAGCAAAGCCCACCTGTCACCTCAGATTCTGGTGAACTTTTACCGGTGTGTTATTGAAAGCATCCTCACCAACTGCATCACAGTGTGGTACGGCAACTGCACTGTTTCCGACCGGAAAGCGCAGCAGAAGGTGGTGAAAACCGCTCAACGCATTTTTCGATTACCCCTCCCTGCAATAAACACTACCCACCGCAAACGGTGTCTGAGGAGGGCACAAAACATAGTGGATGACCCCTCTCACCCAAACCATGGACTGTTTGCCCTCCTCCCCTCCACGAGGCACTATAGAATCCTTTGTTCCAAGACTAGCAGGCATAGGAACAGCTTCTTCCCCTCAGCTGTCATCTCCCTGAACTCTGCACCAGGAAGACAGCCCCCACCCCCCCTGCTGTCCAACCCCTGCTGCCCCCCCTCCCTGCTGCCACGCCCCTGCTGTCCCCCCCCCCCCTGCTGCTGCACCTCTGCTGCCCCCCCCCCTGCTGTCGTCCCCCCCCCGCTGCTGCCCCCTCCTGCTGCCGCCCCCGCCCATGCTGCCCCCCCCTCTGCTGCCCCCCCCCGCCCCTGCCCCACACCTCTGCTCAAGACCTATAATAATCACCACCAATGTCTTTGACAAACTGTAAAAAAAATGAAAAAACTAAAAACTAACTCTAAAAAAACTGTATCACAACTACCTACCTCTCTATAATTTACTTATAATTTACAATTTAATTTTTTTAATAAGATACCTGTTTACTGTACCTGCCATATATGTTTAAATCTCAACTGTTGATAGAACTGCTCCTACTCCTGTATATACATTGATATATGCCATACATTTATATATGCTCACTTTTACATTTATATATTTATATTTACATTTATATTCAATAACTGATCACTACCTGTTAAATACTCACTTATCTGTATATATATATATATATATTAGTATGCTCATATCCCATTAAATACCCAGTAGACCTGTAAATTATATTACCATGCACTTTACTGCAACATTTGCAATCTGGTTAGATGCTAAATTATTTTCGCCGTACTGTACATGTGCTGCGCAATGACATTACATTTGAATCTAAAAGCAGCACACACTTAAACATATAAAAAACATATTGGAAAAACTAACTGAAAAAACATTAAACACACAAACCTCTCCCACCCCACCCCTCCCCTCCTCCAAACCAAATCCCAAACCAACCAAACCAACAAACAACACTCTGATACACTGATCATCATATCATCATACTTCCTTAATCCTTTCACTGTATTCCCACATTACATTGATAAACTTCAAGAACAAAAGTAATACCTTATGTAAACACATTTAAACATTTGTAACAGGGATGTATAAAGGGTTTTTTAAAGGCCTTCAAGCCTAGCTACGGCAGTCTGTTGAAAATATAATTGACCTTGCAGTAGAACACCGGTGCAAAAATCTATACATACACAAAGGGGGGATGACGTCACCTGTAAACTTCCATCAAAGTAAAAGCCCAATAAGAACGTAACGTTAGGCTTTTCATAACATTATTTCAGTAACAGTCAGATACATGAATAAAACTCCAAGGAAATACAACTGAGAGCAAAGCACAATTACAATGCAGTTAGTATCAGTTAGAACTAGGTGGCGAGAAAAAGCCATGTTAAAAAATATATATTTATATATATATAATAACCGTCATAGAGCCATAATAGGCGCCGCAACAACCTAATCAAATAAAAGTGTATGTCAGTTCACTTGCTTACGGATCTGTGTTCAAGTTCCGAACAAACTTGTCAGCCTCCAAAGTAGACTGGAGCCATGTCTTGTCACTGGGCAGGGTAATGCGCAGTCTGGCTGAGTAGAGGACAGCTGGCTTGTACCCCCTCTTGTACAGTTCGGCCATGGAGCTTTTAAACTCGGCAGAATCGTAGAATGACCGGCCGTGACTTCCCTACTGGAGCAGGCTTGGGGGCGAGGCTCGGTCAAGCTCGGGGGCATAAGGATCTCTGACCCGAGGACATCCACGAAAAGTTGTGAGAAGAACACAGATGGACGAGGGCCTTCAATCCCTTCAGGTAGGCAGACGATCCGGAGGTTTTGGCGTCTGCTGCAACCCTCCAGGTCTGCTACTTTCACTTTGAGCGAGTCATTATTTCCCTGCAAAGTGGAGCACGTAAGCTCAAGTGGTTGGAGACGCTGCTCAACTCCGTTGGCATTATTTTTTAGAGAGCCGACACGCTGCCCATGGTCCGCAACAGTGGAATGTTATTTATCTAGCTTGGATGTTAGCGACACAAAAAATTGAAATCAGCCACGATAGATGCTCTATGGCCATCTAGCAGCAAGCTAATGTCAGATATTGTTATGCTAGCGGTTGACGGAGATTCCTTTTCCGAGTGCTTTCCCTTGACTTTCGACATTGCTGAGTAGTCCGTAGGAACAAAACCTACTTATAAACACGTTGCAACCCTTTGTTCAGGAAAGAGAGAAGTTTTAAAGTATAACAAAGTTGGGTACAGTGGAAACCCATCACAGCACATACTGGAAGTCAATGAGTATTATTATTATCATCAATATTAATATATTTTGTATATTATATAATATTTATATTAATACATTATATTTGTCTTATACTTACATACTCATACACATCTGAATCTGAGAAGGCTCTTCTTTTGCCCTTTTCCAGCCACGACCTTACATTATTTTCTGGACTCACTTCTGGTCCATTGCCTTTAAGTGCATTGAGTGCGTTCCTTTTTGCAGTAAGGATGTCATCCGTGGTGCTGAATACCCTCTCACAGTGATGGCTATGGCTAAGGCTTTAGGGCAGTTGTATTGGAATCCTTGGTTTCCTTGGGCCAGGCATGGAAACCATGGACTCAAAAATGTGTAGAAGCCTGTCTGCTTCAGGCAGTATCACCCTGTGTCCTTGTCTTTGGGAGGTGCCCTCAAGAAGCCATTTTAATGGCTAGTGGCAGCGTCATCTGCTACAAAATATGTACATACAGTTATATATTATATAAATGTATTATTCATACTATTCCCAATGTCCTGCTATAAGGGCGTACAATAGCCAAGGTCAATGGCATGTCTGCATTAGACAAAGCTTTGAGAACATTTCAGAGAACTTCTAATTAATACATGAAAAAAAAGAAAACATTATTCCATGCATTAAAAAATCTGGGCTACAGAAGCATTAGCCGAGATTCCGAGGCATTGGGTGAGGAATGTCGTGGAGCAGTGAAGGGTTTGACGTGTTGAAGGTCAGAGTTAAGATCAGCACAACGCCACCGAGGCTCCATGCCGCCCTGGACGATGGCCGAGGCAACAGCCGGCCAGAAAATACAGTACACCCAAACACAATGCCAAACTGGGACTGCCTTTTCCCTCCAATTGGTTTCATAGTTATTCAGTGGCGAATGATGACACTTTTGTAGCTCCTCCCACTCTTTTCAGTAAAAATACATTCATAGTAGATTTTACAAGTTTTAAAAATGCACTTGTTTTAACACTTGTTTCATAGTGTGCATTAGGCGTCTGTGCAGTTTAAATGTTATTTTTTTGTATTTTCACCTTCTATTCTATTTTCCATGTCAATTGTTTTGATGTTCATTTTTTATAACTTATGTTGAATATGCTCGTATACAACATGACGCAAGCTTGCATGGATTTATTTGAGTTTCTGGCACCAGAGCTGGCAAATTATTCCCTTATATATAAGTTAGCGAGAAACAAACACTGTAAAATCAGAAAACCCCATTATTATAACAAAATACAGCAGTCAGCAATTCATTGATTGCCGACCTGTCAATCTCGCTATAAGTTCACGGCGCCAGATTGGATTGTGGCTATGACAAGCGTTTCAGCAAAAGACAACCCTCAAGCGGGCAGACATTTTTTCTCCAGTGCGTTAAAGGAACACAGTACAGCGATTGCATATGCTTCAATGAATCTTCTTGTTTAAAGTAATCAAATTAGTCTTACCTTAAAATATTGACCATAAGGGTTCCTCTCCTTCCAGCCATGCGTCTGCTACCTTGACCAGCAAGCAGGTGTTTGTTGGACTGCCTTCTTTGGGAAAATCATGTGATGGTGGATCATTTGGTGGATGATCTCGAGCTCCTTTGGCCTTCAAAAATATTTTATTCTTGATATTCTTAAATATTTATATCTATGATATGATTATATATATATATATATATATATATATATATATATATATATATATATATATATATATATTAGTATTTTTTCAAGACACACATGAGAATAAAAGAACAAGGATTGTGTAATGCTTTCTTTACTATCAGTAGCAAACACATTATTTAAAGTCATAGCATATTAGTTGAGAACAGGTATGGGTATAGGGTATAATTGTTGTGCATCCCATCAGTTTCTGTACTAGTACTATTTGGCTAAACATCTGGTATGATGGCATACATCTTTAAGTGCAGTCTCCTTTCTAACTCACCTCTTTGCTACTAGGTCCTGCCTGTTCACTGCTCTCCTACTCACATCCTGCAGGCTGACGCAACATGACGCAAGCTCGCATGGATTTATTTGAGTTTCTGGCACCAGAGCTGGCAAATTATGCGTCCCATGTGTATGTTTTTTATCCAACCATAACAACATTAATACATTTATAAGTATACTTTTTGCAGGCCATTACGGAGCAGGCATCCCATAACCCAGGCACCATACTGAAGGGGTGATGAAATCCAAGACAGCTTCTTAGAATGGTGTAATATCACACAAAGGCACAAAAGAGGCGCACAAGACAGATGCACACCAGACAGACCGACAGACAGCAAGGGAAAACTAACAAAAAAGTGAAAAATAAAAACCAAAGAAAATTACAACCTCCGCTGAACCTTTGGTTTTACAAGAGCTGTAGTATTGAGCACAATATACAGTATGTGTGTGTGTGTGTGTGTGTGTGTGTGTGTGTGTGGTGTGTGCAAAGATATGTTACCTTTTGGAAAGGATCAAGACATTAAAACCGTTGTTGAAACAATTAAGTTTAGTTACGTTCTCTTTAGTAACAGTTAAGTTAAAGCCTTCTCTCATTCGCAGGAGCTCCTGTGCTAGCTGTTGCATTTCAAATGACTCATCAGCAGGGTTTCCATCGAACAGTCGAATACAATTTGAACAAACAAAACCAAAAATGGAAATGCAAATGACCCCAACAAGTTGGGGCGAAAAAACTACGTCAGCGATGACAGATATTAGGCAGTGACATAAGCCATGTTTTCGGGTCATAGGAACGCTTGAGAAGAAGCCGACAGCGTTAGTCACGTGAGTTCAAAGTTCGCTACATCAGAATTGATTCGGCAAAGTTGTTTCCATCTCCGCAATTGCGAATGAACTCGAGAACTCGAGGCTTTTGCTTATTTTCTGGAAACCATAATTCTCTTGAGAGGAAATAAAAGTTTTGGCTATCCACTTCATTTTGATTTATTACCCCCTCCCCCTTCACACACACACACACACACACACACACACACACACACACACACACACACACACACACACACACACACACACACACACACACACACACACACACACACACACACACACACACACACACACACACACACACACACACACACACACACACACACACACACACACACACACACACACACACACACACACACCTATTGCTTTAGACTCTCACTTTCCATTTGCTTGTAATTTATAAATTATCCTCCCCCTGTTGTTTTGGTCTCCCGTTTGCGGTCACGATAATTTATCTGTATAGGGCGTAGAAGAGTACATTTGGGGAGGTGTGTTATGATACTGTAGCGGCCGGGGGTGGGGTGTGGCCGCCATATAGCCGCGCAAGTGGCGTGGGGGAACTGGGGATTGTGGGTTTCGGGTTTTCGGGTTGTGTTCTCCGTTGTTCTGTTGTTCTATTCTTATGTGGTTATTTTCTGTGTGTTACAGAACATATGTTAGTTAATTAGTGGGCTATTTAGTGTGTGTGTTATGTTGTGTTTGTGTGTGTGTTCGCCACCGTTGGGGAGAGTGTCGGTTCGGGGAGTTACGTGTCGTGCTGTATTGTTACACTGTGGTTTAGTGGACATGCCAATAATTGCTGACCCTGGGGTCGTGGAGTTTATGGGACACAGAGCACTACTAAAGAACACCCCTCGTCCTCCACGGGGGGTGTGTGTGTGTGTGTGTGTGTGCGTGCGTGCGTGCGTGCGTGCGTGCGTGCGTGCGTGCGTGCGTGCGTGCGTGCGTGCGTGCGTGCGTGCGTGCGTGCGTGCGTGCGTGCGTGCGTGCGTGCGTGCGTGCGTGCGTGCGTGCGTGCACTGAATCCTGGTGTGGGAAGGGGGCGTGGCTTTGCGAGGCCCGATTCACACATTCTGTCGCATTGCTTAATTAGCTTGCATGGCTTGCGGCAAAAAAGTTGAGTGGCAAGTGCAGGCACCACCCGAATAAATTCAGTGTTTTCAAGCATTTCAAATTAGATGAGATTCAAATTCATTGTCATTGCACAGCACAAGTAAGGTTCACTGTCCTCCTGCTGTCTTCCTGCAGGCTCACTGTCCTCCCGCTCTCCTCCTGCAGGCTCACTGTCCTCCTGCTCTCCTCCTGCAGGCTCACTGTCTTCCTGCTCTCCTCCTGCAGGCTCACTGTCCTCCTGCTCTCTTCCTGCAGGCTGATGTCCTCCTGCTCTCTTCCTGCAGGCTGATGTCCTCCTGCTCTCTTCCTACAGGCTGATGTCCTCCTGCTCTCTTCCTGCAGGCTGATGTCCTCCTGCTCTCTTCCTGCAGGCTGATGTCCTCCTGCTCTCTTCCTGTAGGCTCACTGTCCTCCTGCTCTCTTCCTGCAGGCTCACTGTCCTCCTGCTCTCTTCCTGCAGGCTGATGTCCTCCTGCTCTATTCCTGTAGGCTCACTGTCCTCCTGCTCTCTTCCTGCAGGCTCACTGTCCTCCTGCTCTCTTCCTACAGGCTGATGTCCTCCTGCTCTCTTTCTGCAGGCTGATGTCCTCCTGCTCTCTTCCTGCAGGCTGATGTCCTCCTGCTCTCTTCCTGTAGGCTCACTGTCCTCCTGCTCTCTTCCTGCAGGCTGATGTCCTCCTGCTCTCTTCCTGCAGGATGATGTCCTTCTGCTCTCTTCCTACAGGCTGATGTCCTCCTGCTCTCTTCCTGCAGGCTCACTGTCCTCCTGCTCTCTTCCTGCAGGCTCAATGCACTCCTGCTCTCTTCCTGAAGGCTCACAATCACTCTGACCTCCCTCTGCTTCCTTATTGCAACAGCACATGAATGTAAAACTCACTGTCACACATACTATCCTTTTTATAATTATGCCTGCATGACAACCACAGAAAATACAGGCTGATTATATATCTCAATGTCCTAATTCATACACGTTTCAACAAACTCTTTATTTACTACTAAAAAAGTGCCAGATATATCCTCTTGCTCCTGTTTACTCCTCTGTGAATAAAATCTAATCTGAGTTCAAAAAGTTGGCATACATTTGAATGAATATAATTCCTCAGCCTTCAGCACACATAAACATTATTCAATTACCCAGCCAGGTAAACCTGCCACCACAGCCACAGACAAGAATATTCATGCAATCATAAATTCTATACAAATACTAGGCTCATCCTCCATTGCCACACTGCTACGAGAACCGGAGCACAGAGGATGCCATTCCCTCAGCTCTTCACTCCGCTCTCTCCCTCCTGGATGAGAGCAACACCCACATGAGAATGCTGTTCATATACTTCAGCATTTAACACCATCATCCCCTACAAACTCATCGTCAAACTTGGTGACCTCATGAAAACCCAGAACCTTGACATGAACCCCTTAGTTTGTAGTTTGGTTATTAGACTTCCTAACCAACAGACCCCAGTCAGTCAGGTTAGACCATTTATTTTCCTACACCCACACCCTGAACACCGGCGTTCCCCAAGGCTGTGTGCTGAGCCCTCTCCTCTACTCCCTCTTCACCCATGACAGCACTCATGTACATGGTACAAACACCATCATCAAGTTTGCCGATGACACAACGGTGTTGGGCCTCATCAAAAACAACGATGAGGCAGCCTACAGGGAAGAGGTCCAGCACCTGGTGGCTTGGTGCGCTGACAACAAACTGGCCGTCAACACCGAGAAGACCAAGGAGCTCATCGTGGACTTCAGGAAGACCAGAGCTGGCGCACATGCCCCCATCCTCGTCAACGGAGCGGAGGTTGAGCGTGTCTCCAGCTTCAAATTCTTGGGGGTCCACATCACCGAGGACCTCTCCTGGTCCCTCAATACTGCATCACTGGTAAAGAAGGCTCACCAGCGTCTCTTCTTCCTGAGGAGACTGAGGAAAGCCCACCTGTCACCTGTCACTGCATCACAGTGTGGTACGGCAACTGCACTGTTTCCGACCGGAAAGCGCGGCAGAGGGTGGTGAAAACCGCCCAACGCATCGTTGAATTACCCCTCCCTGCAATAAACACTACCCACTACCCAATGGTGTCTGAGGAAGTCCCAAAAAATTGTGGAAGACCCCTCTCACCCCAACCATGGACTGTATCCCCTCCTCTCCTCTGGGAGGCCCAATAGACACCTTTATTCCAAGTCAAGCAGGCTTAGGAACAGCTTCTTCCCCTCAGCTGTCATCTATCTGAACTCTGCACCACGAAGACAGCCCCCACCCCTCCCTGCTGCCCAACCCCTGCTGCCCCCCCCCCTGCTGCCACCCCCTACTGCCCCCCCCTTGCTGCCCCACCCTGCTGCTGCACCTCTGCTGCCCCCCCCCCCTGCTGCCGCCCCCCCCCTGCCCTACACCTCTGCTCAACACCTATAATAATAAATCCCTATCAATGTCTTTGACTGCCTTGCACTGTATCACAACTACCTACCTCTACCTACAGTTTACATATTTATTAATAACATCAATAATATTAATGTGTATTTCATTTTTACTGTACCTGCCATATACATAAACTGTTGATATAACTACATATCCCTGCTCCTGTATATACATTTATATATGCTCACTACCTTGTATATGCATTTATATATATTTATCCTGCTTTTCACAATTACATACCCCTGATCACTCCCTGTTAAATACTTACATAATACTTACCTGTAAATATATATACCTATTATTATGCTCATATCCCACTTTATACCTAGTAGACTGTCTTTTAGCAACTGTAAACTGTAAAGTATATATTACTATGCACTTTACTGCAGCACTTTACTTTGCAACACAGGGCTAAAAATGTGCTGTACTGTACTTGTGCTGTGCAATGACAATACATTTGAATCTAATCTAATCTAATTTCTGAGCATCAGGGTTTGCTAACATTAGATTATATATGACATTTTTTATTGGTAATGAAATGCAGAGCCTACATTGTAAATTACAGGGCGAGCTATTAACAGTACTTTGCTTATGTAAGGCAAACGTTGGCTTTAGCTAGCTTATTTTACTTAGCTAAACCGTAACCAAAGGCAAAAGTTATCATTAGCATTCATCCTTGACACAATCTTATTAAGACACTTTTAAAGTATAAAAGTAAAGTGCGTTAAAGAAGCTATATAGCTAGCTACTTACATTAACCCCAGAGTGTCTTCATTGTCACAGAGCTACAGCCCGACCGATAGTTTGTTAACCGCTACGATACTAATTTTCAGGGTGCCAATCTGTTAACCGATTTATTAGCTGAATTAATTACTTTTTAATAAGGAAGAAAAACCACTACATGCTGAAATCTAAATCTGGAGGATTGAATCCTCTTTATTGGTCACATACATGTAAACACACAGTGAAATGTGTTTATCTGTATTCTAAACTAGTATTTGAAGCAGTGGGCAGCTATTTCATATACAGCGCCTGGGGAGCAACCACAGAACCACGTGCATGCACACTGCAGAGCTAAACAATGCATGTATGAGAGCTCTGCTGGTCAAACGCGGTCAGGGCATCAACTAGAAGTAGACATGCATGGCTTTCACCTCTTTTCTAGTATCGGTCAGACCAAAATGCCAATACCTACATATCTGCAGAAGGCTAATATTAGGAGATATAATTGGCCGATATAAAGAAGTCAAAGAATACAAGGATTCAGGATTCAGGCAGAGACACATTTCTTGTACCAGGGGGCGAGGACATTGAAAGGAGACTACCAAAGTAGATCTTAACTAGCCTCCCAGCTTGTGTAAAGAGGAGGGTGAAGGATAGGTGAACACTGCTGGTGACCACACCATCTGTAAGCACGTCTGCTGCAATTAAAGCCTGCAGAATAATTTAGGATTTTACAAGCTACAAATCCTCCAATGGCTTATTGCTACTTCTCATCATTACCGAATTTTGGTAGCACACCACATTAAGATGTGGCTTACAACCTTTGTTGGTGGGTAGCTGCTGTTGTGTTGACCGGGTTCCAAAAGAGTGCTTCAGAAAATGCACAGAAGAACAAACCGCAGAATAACAACCCATGCATCATGATAATATCCCCACTACATTCAAGTTCCATCCATCCATCCATCGTCTACATCTTATCCATGTTCGGGTCGCAAAGGTAGCAGCTTCAGCAGGGGACTCCAAACTTTCCTTTGCCTGGAAACATTGACTAGTTCTGACTGGGGGATCCTGGGGCATTCCCAGGCCAGCGTGGAGATGTATCCCTCCTGTACCTTGGTACCCCGGGGTCTCTTCCCAGTTGGATGTGCCTGGAAAACCTCCCTCGGGAGGCGACGAGGAAGCATCCCAATTCCACATCCCAAAGCCAGTCTCTGTTGGCTGGGTTTGGTCCATCGAGGCCCCCTGCCTTCACTGCCACCTAACTGGCAGTGCACCTGACCCCAGCGGATCATCCCGTAGATGGAGGGTCAAAGGGAAGGAGAAGTGGCCACGTTACTTATTCGGGCTATGCTCGACCGGGCTCCGTGGCTAACCCGGTCACCAGGCGCTCACTGACGGGCCCTAATTCTGGGCCTGGCTCCGGAGGAGTATTAATACTATTACTATTCAGCGGCGAAAAGGTTTTAGTAAAACACATCCCACACTCCTACCTAAAACCCTCTACCCTCACTCCAGCATGAGGGCACACGTGTCTTATTGTGTTGTGTGAATTGTCTGCTAGAAGAAGAAGAGGCACTGTGTGCATACTGTTTCAATGACCTCAACTGAAGATTATTGCTTTACTTACTCAAAATAAACATTTTAAAACTCCCTTTTGAAAGCTCCTTAAACACTTTCTGCATTCAAATATCCTTGCATAGTGGGTGATATGCTGGGCACACATATATAAAAGTGTGTAATAAATGTGTGGTCCATGCATACTTACACCAACACGTACCCCCTTGTTAATTGAGGCAGAAGCCAATAAGGGATTACACTAAATACTTAACCTTCAGACTCGCTTTCCACAGACAAGATATGAGAAATAATGGTCAGAGGAAATGTTGCAACACTGCACCCACTCTCCATCATAAACCATCCTCGAACATGTATGCGTGCGTCAGACACCACAATTAACCCCTCCTAACGCTTAACGCCATGGTGGCTGTCAAACCCCATCAGTATGAATCAAACACTAAAGTGTTTTAAACACGTCCGCTTGCGGGCTGCGTTCATAAGCAACACCTTGCTTATGCTACGGTTGTCCTTCGAAAAAATGACCTGACAAGCTCAGTCAAATCTATGGGACTGGTTGTCGGGTACTTTGAAAAGGGCACACACTGCTTGTCCCCGCAAACTGTTTTTTTTCTCCGCCATTTTCCATCACCACCATGAAACATATTCAACGTAATCGCCAGCTACCTCTGGGCATGATACATAATTAAATTGTGCCAACCAAACCATTCTCTTAGCACCATGCATTGGATTTACAGAAGTCATCCCCTCTCAGAGTTATTGTCGGTTCTACGCCATGTCTTTCAAACAAAAGAGGAAATGATTCTATCTAAAAAAACTTTGCTTTTAGTGTAATGTCCCAGACCCGGGGAACTGCATCCTCTGAATGCTTTGAACAATGTGTTGGAATTAGCCCTGCAGGACAGAGGAGAAAGGCGCTGTAATTGGGGATGTCCTGCCATTCCTGAACATATAGAACAGCGTGGCTTTGATTGTGTCCGCTGCATCTTTGCATGTTTGCCGGATGACTTTAGATTACATCACGTTGTTAAAAAGTTGTTAAAGTGTGGAAGGGAACAAATTATTACAAATTACTATTATCTAATATAGATGCATTAAATATAAATCCAATATTTATCTTACCATGTGTGGTTGTAAGCAAACGTTTTAAATCGACTCCATCATTAAATCCAAACACAAGTTTAACAAAGAAAATATTTTATAATATATATTTTTCCAATGCACATGTACACAAAAACACTTACCTCCATACAGAGTATTACATATACAGAAGCTGATGGCTGTTGGCTTATTGCTTCCTGTTCATTACAGAGGCAAGAAGCCCTTCCTGGCACTTTTGGCATAAACCGCTGCAGTAAAATGTGAAGACATATACTGTGCAGACAACAAAGATGAAGTGTTTAGCTTCTGGGCATTTTCATATTGTAATAATTAATGTTCTTTGTCCACATAATAATATTGGGGTGTCAGCAGCTTAAATCCTACTTAATTGAGATATAATCTTCATTATTTCCCCATTGCTCATGTTTACCAGTCATTCAAATGCTCCAGTGCAGAAGAGAATGCAGAATGATCTCCACACGAAGCATCTTCTTGACTGATAATTGTACAAACATGAAATATATATTTCATATTCCTAAGTTATTTGTGTGTTTTGTTCATCTACATGCATGCGGGGGAGAAAAAATATGTCAAACGCGTACATTTTTTTCCCTTTTTTTTGATCATTTATGTTGTGTGAGAATATTCATGGCCCTGTAGACTGGTCGTTTGTAATTCAGAGTGAAACAGTTAAGAACCAGAACACAGAGTTTAGCAGCTGTCAACAACCATCACTCAGAGTCTTACTTCCTGTCATTTCTCTGCTACAGGAAACCGGAGTTAAAGTGATGGGATACTGCTAACGCTCATTAACATTGTAAAGAGTATGTATATTGTATGTATGTAATGTATATGTATATTGCTGAAAAATAATATATAAATACATATATATGTATATTAAATCCAATATATAACATGAAATTCCACTGATACGTATTCATGAATAAAAAGCTAATTCAAATGGATTGTTACACCTCCAAGAAATTTTAAAAAGGACAAAAAATGACAAACATGTTCCAGCTCATAGCAACCTTCTCAGCGGCAACACAGGGGCATGTTGGGATACAGTCTAAGCTACAGAACACAACCTCAGGGCTGATGTAGGGACGGATGGAAGCATGGATGTAAGGACGGATGGAAGCATATATGTAGGGTAACAATAATTGGGTACGAATGAAGGAGTTGGATGGAATGTAGGAAGACAGGTGGAACTCGGGGAGTGGGGACAATAAAAACAAGCGAATGCTATTAGACAAATGCTAGATCCCGCACCTACACACGTAATGTTAGACGGTCCAGAGCAAGACAAACGTCTTGGAAGCCAGGGTTTGAATACTGTAGTTGTGTGATCTAACAGGTGGAGTGGTGTGTGGTCACACACCACCCCCCACCCCCCCCCCCCCCCCCCCCGCTCACACACACACATACAGACACACACACACACACACACACAAGCACAAAGTGAGAAGAAAGCGTCTGCTGCCGCAATGATAAACCGTCAGCCTCTGATCTGTAGTGAGAGCTTTCAATGTATTTTCTTTCTCTCCAGTTGGACAGGATTACCTATCAGTGGAAGTTCTTCATTTATTTCCCTTTGCATTTAAATTGTGATCTGTGTCTGACATCGGGGACTTCAGACCGTGTGTTCTCTTTTTTTTGTGAAGGTGAGTCGCTTAACCCCCTTGTCAGGGCAAATCTGATTGTGTTTTTGGCCACCGTTGGAAACAGCCTGTATCCCCAGATAAGACAGAGGCCAAGGTCCAGCCCACCAGGTTCTGAGGATCTGCCGGATGAGCCAACTGACTTCAGGGGCAAAGCGTTTTTGTGTGTGTGTGTGTGTGTGTGTGTGTGTGTGTGTGTGTGTGGGGCTTTCTCAAGGCTAAGGAATAGAGTCTTTGAGAACCGTGACCTCCAAGCAAAGACCAAAATCTTGGTCTATAAAGCTGTGGTGCTCCCCACTCTTCTGTATGGATCAGAAGCCTGGACCACATACAGCAGGCACTTAAAGGCACTTGAGGCATACCATCAACGATCCCTCCGAAAAATCCTCAGGATTAGCTGGGATGATCGGCGCACTAACACCAGCGTCCTGGAGGAGGCTGACATTCCCACCATCACTGCCACCATTGCCCAAAACCAGCTCAGATGGACTGGCCATGTTATCCGCATGCCTGACTCTCGCCTCCCAAAACAAGTCCTTTATTCCCAGCTTGTTAAAGGGAAACGGGCCCCTGGAGGCCAAAAGAAGAGGTACAAAGATAACATAAAAACAAACCTAAAGAAATGCCACATAGACCTAAAAGCTTGGGAAGACATGGCAACAGACAGGGCGACCTGGATAAACCTTGTCCGTGAGGTTGCTGCACTATATAATGATGACCTCTGCCATGCTGCACAAGACAAGCGCAGAATCAGGAAGGAGAGAGCAACCACCAAACAGGTCCAACCCAAACCCCCCACCACTACATTCCCCTGTCCACACTGCACAAGAATAATCGGGTCCAGAATCGGCCTCTATGCCCACCTGAAGACCCACAAGGACCAAGAAGGAGGACAGTCATACTCGACTACGAGTGACCGCCGATGATGATGGTGTGTGTGTGTGTGTGTGTGTGTGTGTGTGTGTGTGTGTGTGTGTGTGTGTGTGTGTGTGTGTGTGTGTGTGTGTGTGTGTGTGTGTGTGTGTGTGTGTGTGTATCTGTGTGTGTGCACAGGCATGCATGTGTGTGTGTGTGTTATTGCGGATAGTAATAATTCAAAGAATCAACCGAACATCTATTGCCTCAGAATCCTGAAATAACATTAGGAGGGAGAAAATAAATCCCTGTAACATTGTGTGTCACTTTCATTGTCATCGTGTAACATCTCGACTTTTCCTTTAGCTGTGATTGCACATTCAAGGTTTCAAGTTGTGTCTTTTTTGGGGGGAGAGACTCGTGTTGCACCGTTGAAAATGAGAAGCCCCAGAACTGAGTGGGAGGGACGTAGATTCGTCCACAAAGTGTTCAGCCCTCACATGATGTGGTTGGAGAGTGAATGCAGAAAGCCGCCCTGCATGGAGAGATTACTGGAGGAACGTTGATATGGGGTCTGCCCCGCAGGCTAGCAGAGTATTCAATTTACCACATAATACATTGAAGAAAAACCTTATTGCATTTAAAGTTTCCCATCACTTTGAAATCTTAAAAAAACAACAGGATATAATATCTGTGGCCTTGAGGCATTATGGAATTTAAGTCTAAGAATATTTGACGGCATTTTAGTTTACGATTTAAAAAAAGGCAACGACAAACAGGATTTAGATAATAACTTATTTTAGATACGACTGATCTAGTCAACCCACTTCACTATCGGTGAAGTCTCTTTTTCCAAATTGATTTGTTTGTTACCAACGAGAGATAGTCTGCAGAGGAACGGATAATTAATCAAAAAAACACATTTTGTTTTCCAAAAATGGATCAAGGATTGCAGAACATAACGTTGACATTGTATTTAAATATCCATTTAGCCTCAAGGCACCTAACCCCCTACACTGCTCCCCAGACGCTGTATTTACAATTGCTGCCCACTGCTCCTTATACTAGGATCGGTTAAATGTAGAGAAACACATTTTGCTGTGTGTGTGTACATTGAAATCCTCCAGATTTAGATTTAGATTTAGACACACACACAGATGGGTTGCTGGTTACCCACCGGGAGTCTTGTAGAGATTTGAAGTCCCATTCTGTGAGACTTTGGGAAGGGCTTTAGAAGAGACTCAGAAGACAACTAATGAGGAGAGGGGGGGGGGGGGGGCCTAGAAGAGCAGCTGGCTCTGACAGCTACCGGTGTTAGTCATGCACATACACACACACACACACACACACACACACACCCACTAGAGAAGCCATTGCTCTCAACATATACACACAAACCTCACTCACAATTCACAAATGTGTACTAGAGTGGGCCAACACATTTGAGTCAACTAATTCAACAAATGCCAATATGTCGAGTGCCAAAGCAGCGGAAGATACTTTAAAAAAAGTTTTAACACAGTGCAGTTCGTTCTCTGCGATATTGACACAGCATGAGTGACATGAACAACAACCACAACAACAAGTGTTGTACTCAATTGCCGACAAAAGCTCGGAGACAACTGGATTCGCTAGTTGAAGTCGAAGTGAAGGGTACAGTCAATGTTAGAAAGCTAAAATGTTCGGGGTTTAAACCCAATACTATACAAGATCCTTTTTTTGGGAAATGTGTCTGATTTCACAAATATGATATTACTATATCCTCTTAGATTAGATTAGATTTCAATTAGATTAGATTAGATTAGATTCGATTCGATTAGATTGCATCTGCTTAGTGTTCAATTTACATGAGATCAGAGATGGATCAAAACATGTTTGCTGATGAGTTAAATCATTTACGGTGAACTATCCATTATTCTTCGGCATCCAATAATCCTCAGATGTCTCGGAGCTGGAGACAATGGTACTCGAGCAGGAGGGAGCCATATGGTTCTCAGTGAACTCGCCCCCGACGTCGGTCTTTGGCAGTAGGTCCTCATGAATATTGCCCCCATGTCGGTCTTCGGGAGATGGTTTCCAACGATCTCGCCCCAACGTCGGTCTTCGTCAGCAGGGTTCTCGGTAAGGTGCGGAATGGTCAAGCCCTGACGTCGGTCTTCAACAGCCTTAAGTAGGGTCAATTCCAGGTTCATTAGCCTCATCCGGCCCGATTACGATGGGCAACACCTGGGATCGATTAGAGCGTGGGGACACAACACTGAGAGTGGGTACCAATTTGGAATGGTCTCTCGCCCTTGAATATTTATAGAGGTAAGAGGGCAGTGTCTAAATATGCAAAGCGGGGAGAAATAAGCAAAGCAAATCGCCTTGATTTAATTTCACAAAAAGGTAAAATATTCAGTTGACAAAGCATCAGAGACCAAGATTCAAGATTAAAGATAAAGATTCAAGACGAGCAACAGATAAGCCACAATCAATCAGCTACCTTCTTGTTTATACAGGCTTTGTGTCAGCAGCTTTGAAATCCAATGTGTGACGCATGGTTTTTTGACATATTATAATTACAATCTCTTCTCATCCCTGGTTTTTCATTTAATTCCATGTTTTTCCTCCCAAGTGTTTGATTATTTAGTTGTTATTGCATTATGTTGATTCCACCTGTTAAGCACTGTGCTAATGAAGGGCCAATATGAGTACAGATTGTTAGCATTATAATCATCACTCTGCCTATGAAGGGTCAATATGAATAAATAGTGTTAGCATTAGAATCATCACTCTGCTTATGAAGGGCCAATTCATATCCAGAGTGTTAGCATTAGAATCAGTCCCTTCATACACGTTGAAGAGGCGGCCATATTTAGCTAAATGCCCTTCAAATGGAACCTCTTCATGGGACACGGCGATTACAACACATCCCCACTACAAGACCCATCGGGTAGAAGAGCTGGCTAGTGCTTTACATCCCAACAAGACAAAGCACTGGTTTATTCTATATGCCTTCTCCTCACCCATTAAATACAGTAGATGTTAACATATTCCTACATCATGGCCTGTATGGCACATAATGGATTGCATAACATAGCCACCATTAAGCCAATGTGTGTGTGTGTGTGTGTGTGTGTGTGTGTGTGTGTGTGTGTGTGTGTGTGTGTGTGTGTGTGTGTGTGTGTGTGTGTGTGTGTGTGTGTGTGTGTGTGTGTGTGTGTGTGTGTGTGTGCGTGCAAGTTTGTGTGTGTGCGTGTGTGTGGTCCGGTGTAGGTGTAGGTGTAGCGTAGGTGTTTCCTCTCCAGCCACGCTTCTCTGCCTCACCCTTCTCAATCCTATCTTGGCGCAGACGGGAGTGGCTGCCTTTCCAGTAGCTCCGTCTTTGTAGTGTTTGTGAACTCGTATTTTTCTTTTATCTTTGCTAACTTTTTTTACTTTTTCTATTGCACTTTATGTGTGAACACCTTTCTATCCTATGGATATGGCTATTCAAGAAGTTAAAGGAAACCTGTTTATTCAAGGGAACAGCTGATCTCCCTTCGAACAATGGGGCGTGCAGGCAATGTTTACCTTTTACCGGCGGAGCTGAGGAGAATCTATCGGGGCTGCAGAGCAGGCGCTAAGCTCAAGGCTAGGCGTATTGCTAAGCTCAAGGCTAGGCGTATTGCTAAGCTCAAGGCTAGGCGTATTGCTAAGCGGTGGCGATTCAAGCCCTCTATTCCGTCGGTAGTAATGGGAAAACGTGAACTCCATAACCAACAAAACAGATGATCTGGCTGCCCTGGTGAGGAATCAGAAGACGTACAGGGAGTGCAGCCTAATATGTTTCACGGAGACGTGGCTAAGCAGCAACACCCCAGCCGCTAATGTGGATGTACCTGGTTTCACTACGGTGAGAGCGGACAGGGATGCTAAGCTCAGTGGCAAGGGCAAAGGTGGGGGACTTGCACTCTTCATTAACATCAGATGGTGCAACCCAGGGCATGTAACTGTGAAGGAGACGATCTGCAGTCGGGATATCGAGCTGTTGGCGGTGAGTCTCCGACCTTATTACATGCCAAGGGAGTTCTCGCACGCCATCTTTGTCTGTCTTTATATCCCGCAACGGGGAGACGGCGTGTGACGTCATTCACTCCACTACCGCGAGACTTCAGACACAACACCCTGAAGCCTTCATGGCTATCTCTGGAGACTTCAATCATGTCACACTGGACTCTACTCTCCCTGCATTTCATCAGTTTGTGGATTGCCCCACCAGGAAAAACAGGACAATAGACCTCCTATATGCCAACGTGAGGGAAGCATATAGTGCCAACCCTCTGCCACATTTAGGGAAGTCTGATCACAACCTGGTCCTCCTTCAGCCCAGATACAAGCCAGCTGTACAAAGACAACTCTCAACGACACGCTCCTTCAGGAAATGGTCTCAGAGGAAGCTCTGAGAGATTGCTTTGAGACCACTGACTGGAGTGTGCTGCAAGAGTCACATGGAGATGACATTGAGGGTGTCACTCACTGCACCACTGACTACCTCAACTTTTGTATGGACGTTGTTGTTCCTATGAGAACTGTACGCTGCTTTCCGAACAATAAGCCCTGGATCACCAGCGATGTCAAGGGCCTTCTCAACCAAAAAAAGAGGGCATTCAGAGATGGTGACCGGGCTGAGCTGAAGCGCGTTCAGGGGGAACTCAAGGTTCGGCTGAGAGAGGCAAAGGAGTCATACAGAAGGAAGGTGGAGCAGAAGTTGCAAGAGAACAACATGAGGGAAGTCTGGGATTGCATGAAAACCATCACAGGCTGTAAGAGGAAAAACAGCAGTGCAGCAGATGGGGATGTGGTGAGAGCAAACCAGCTCAACCACTTTTACAACAGATTCGACAGCCCTGTCGTTGTCACCTCCACACCTCCCCCATCTAGTGCTGCTGTCTGCCTCACCCCCTCAACCTCATCTTCTCCATCTGCATCATCAGCGATCATCAACGATGGCCCAGTTCTCACCTCAATACCTGCTACAGATTCACCCATCCCCAGGCAGCCACCACAGACAATGTGGTGGCTCCCACCCATCATCACTGCAGATCAAGTCAGAGGAGAGCTGAGGAGGCTTCGCCCCAGCAAGGCAGCCGGGCCGGACAAGGTGTGCCCGAGAATGCTCAAAGCCTGTGCTGTCCAGCTGGGGGAACCCCTCCAACACATCTTTAACTTGAGCTTGCACATGGGAAGGGTCCCTCTATTTTGGAAGACATCATGCCTCATCCCAGTTCCCAAGAAGGCACACCCCAGTGAGCTTAATGACTTCAGACCAGTTGCCCTAATATCACACATCCCAAAGACTCTAGAGTGCCTGCTGCTAAAGATCCTGAGACCCCAGGTCTGCCACGCACTGGATCCCCTGCAGTTTGCTTACCAGGAGAAGGTGGGGGTGGACAATACTGTCCTCTATCTGTCACACAGGGCTTACTCTCACTTGGACAAAGGTAGCGGTGCTGTGAGGATCATGTTTTTTGACTTCTCCAGCGCCTTCAACCCTATCCAGCCCCTCCTACTGAGAGACAAGCTGACAGAGATGGGGGTAGACTCACACCTGGTGACCTGGATCAAAGACTATCTCACGGGGAGGCCCCAGTATACCAGGCTGACAGGCTGCTCCTCTGAGACTGTGATCAGCAGCACTGGTGCGCCACAGGGGACTGTGCTCTCTCCTGTCTTGTTCACCCTGTATACCTCTGACTTTAAGTACAATTCTGAGTCATGCCACATGCAGAAGTTCTCGGATGACACTGCAATTGTGGGGTGTATTAGGAATGGACAGGAGTGGGAGTACAGGAGCCTGATAGAGGACTTTGTAGGGTGGTGCGGGTCAAACCCAGTGGCGTAGCGGAGGCCCCCGCAGTCCCCGAGGTGCGGGGGAGCCCCGGAGCTTAGGAGGCCCCCACCCCCACTGTAGGCTATCCTCTTAGATTTCGTAACGGGAACAGGGCGCAGAGGGCGCCCTGGGCCCCCCCCCCCCCCCCGTTGGACTTCACGAACGCGACAACCCCCCCTCCCGTTGGACTTCTCGATCGCGACAACACCGTACAACAGTGTACACATGAGTTCCTACTGACCTATACTGTTTACAAAAGATGCCTGAAAAAATTAACATTTAAAAAAGTGGCCGCGATGTCTATCCCATGTCACTCTTATTGATTTTGGGGGAGGGGGCGGGGCCCCATGGTCCGACCTGCGGGGGAGCCCCGAAATATTGCGCAACGCCACTGGTCAAACCACCTACAGCTGAACACCTCCAAGACCAAAGAGATGGTGGTAGACTTTCGGAGGTCCAGGCCCCACATGCAACCAGTCTCCATCAAGGGAGTTGATGTGGAGGTGGTCAGCACCTATAAGTACCTGGGGCTGCAGCTGGACAATAAACTGGACTGGTCAGCTAACACCGACACGCTGTATAAGAAGGGGCAGAGTCGACTCTATTTCCTTAGGAGGCTGGGGTCCTTCAACATCTGCTGGAAACTGATACTGATGTTTTACCAGTCTGTTGTTGCCAGTGTCCTCTTCTACGCTGTGGTATGCTGGGGAGGCAGCATTAAGAAGAGGGATGCAACGCAGCTGGACAGGCTGGTGAGGAGAGCTGGCTCTGTGGTTGGCACAGAGCTGGATCACCTTATGTCAGTAGCAGAGAAAAGGACCCTCATTAAACTGATGTCCATCATGGACAATGCACGTCATCCCCTACACAGCACGGTCATGAAGCAGAGGAGTGTGTTCAGTGGCAGACAACTATCCCAACAGTGCTCCACAGAGAGACTGAGGAAGTTGTTTGTTCCCCAGGCCATACGACTATTCAACTCTTCCCAGAGTGGACGGGGGGAGACTGACTTTTGGGCATGAGGCCTCCACTGATACACACACCTGCTCTGTGACCCCAAAACACAACTACCTTTATTTGCACTACTTACACTTATTGGATTCTGTATTTTGTATTGGTATTTATTACAATATATATTAGTATTATTTTTGTTTTAATATAGTATATTTTCCACTTCTTGTTTATTGTAATTTATTGTAATTTTATAAAGTATAATTCTAATTGTGTTTTAGATAAGTCCCTTAGTTTTTAAAGTTTTTATAACTGAATAAGTGTGTGTTTGCTATTTGTATAAGCTGCTGGAAGACTAAATTTCCCTCGGGATTAATAAAGTATCTATCTGTCTATTTATCTATCTTGTCCACCTGGGGTTATTACACCCAGGAGAACACTCCGTCACAGAAGACCGTAGTCACGTCAGCCCACCTGTTCCCTATTCCCAATCAAGCTCCATATTTATACTCTGTTCCCCTGTCACTCGTTGCCAGAACTTTCCCGTTGTTACAACCCGAGACACTCTCGCCGTTTCCTCCGTGATTTCCCGTGAAGACCATTTGGCAATCCTCCTGTGTATTTTTCGACTTTGATTTCTTTCCTGGATATTTTGTGTTTGTTTTGGACTGCAGCCTTTTCACCGAAGCACATTATTACAACATCCCATGTTTGGATTTTAATTTTGAACTCACATAAGTCGCTTTTCACATACACACACACATAGTTGATTGTTCACACCTCATATCAGTTTATTCATTGGAGGAAATTACATTAAAGACGCCTACGGGTGGTTGAACTCCTTTTTGTCTGTACTACCCCGGGGTTCCGCCAGCAACAATCCGTGTGTGGCATAACATTACTCTTAGAATATACATATACTTATATGCTTATTATATATGCATATATTTCCGCCCTGTTGCACTCACCCCCATCATCGAGAGGCTGGTCCTGGCTCACCTCAAATCTGGCCTCTAACCCTTACTGGATAAATACCAATTTTCCTACAGTGAGAACAGGAGCATGGAGGACTCATCTTCAAACTGGATGACCTCATGAAAATCAAGAACCTTGACATTAACCCCTCTGTTTGTAACTGGCTATTAGACTTCCTAACCAACAGACCACAGTCAGTCAGGTTAGACAATCTCACCTCCTCCACCCTCACCCTAAACACCGGCGTTCCCCAAGGCTGTCTGCTGAGCCCTCTCCTCTTCACCCACGACTGCACTCCTGTACATGGTACAAACACCATCATCAAGTTTGCTGACGACACGATGTACATGATGGACATGATGACATGATGGTGGTGGGCACAACGATGTTCGATGAGGCAGCCTACAGGGACGAGGTCCAGCACCTGGTGGCGTGGTGAGCTGACAACAACCTGGCCCTCAACACCAAGAAGACCAAGGAGCTCATCGTCGACTTCAGAAAGACCAGAGCTGGCACACACGCCACCATCCTCATCAACGGAGCGGAGGTCGAGCGTGTCTCCAGCTTCAGACCTCTCCTGGTCCCTAAATACTACCTCACTGGTAAAGAAGGCTCACCAGCATCTCTTCTTCCTGAGGAGACTGAGGTAAGTCCATCTGTCACCTCAGATTCTGGTGAGCTATTGGTATGCTATTGAAAGCATCCTCACCAACTGCATCACAGTGTGGTACGGCAACTGCACTGTTTCCGACTGGAAAGCGCTGCAGAGGGTGGTGAAAACAGCCCAACGCATTGTTTGATTACCCCTCCCTGCAATAAACACTACCCACCACAAACGGTGTCTTAGGAAGGCACAAAAAGTTGTGGAAGATCCCTCTCACCCTAACCATGGACTGTTTGCCCTCCTCCCCTCCGGGAGGCACTATGGAAACATTTGTTCCAAGTCAAGCAGGCTTAGGAACAGCTTCTTCCCCTCAGCTGTCATCTCTTTGAACTCGGCCCCACAAAGACAGCCTCCACCCCCCCCCCTACTGCACCCACCCCCTTCAACTGCCTTGCACCTTGCACTGTATCACAACTACCTACCTCTACCTATAGTTTACAGATTTATTGACAAGATACCTGTTAATGTGTACTTTTTGACTGTATCTTCCATATATATTTTAATCTTCAACTGTTGATAGAACTGCATATCCCTACTCACTACCTGCTGTTTATACATTTATATATATTTATCCTGCTTTTCTCAATTGCTTTTCATAACTGCATATCCCTGCTCACTAACTGCTGTTTATACATTTATATATATGTATCCTGCTTTTCATAATTGCATACCCCTGATCTCTACCAGTTAAATACTTATACTTACTTACCTGTGTATATATATATATTGTTATGCTCCTATTCCACACATACTACCACTATAAGTAATCGTATACTGTTTTTATACCTGGTAGCCGGTCTTTTAGCAACTTTAAACTGTAAATGATATATTACCATGCATTTTACTGCAACATTTGCACTCTGGTTAGATGCTAAAAATGTTTCGCTGTACTGTACTTGTGCTGTGCAATGACAATACATTTGAATCTAATCTAATTTAATCTAATATTTTATATAAATATTACTCATACTTGTAGGAGCCGCATTTAAGTTTTTTATATTTTGAATAATTTATTGATTTTACCCTTTTTTGTTGGAATCCTGAGTGCGCCCTCTATAGGTGGTGAAGGTGCAACCCTTTAAATGGCTGCCAGGCGCGCATGACGGGGAGAAGGCGGGACGCAAATACCGTCATTGACCTCGGTTCTCGGTCGCTGAACCACGCTCCGTTTGGGCCTATGCATCCTTTATTTGCTGAATGTAATAACTTGGACTTTGAAATTGCAACGACATCCTTATTTTGTATTATCTTTTTTCTTTGCAATAAAACCGGCATCATTGGACAGTCAAACTCACGCGTTGGATTATTGGCAAGAACTGCGAGTCTGACACTGCTTCTACCGCTTTCTCCATTGTGGTCAAATCCAGTAAGAACGTAGGAACTTAGGATTTATGGGTTAAAGGAAAAACTCAGCTGTTTTTGCCACTACAACACGTCAATGACGTTGCTTGGATTTACCCGAGGATATTCACGCAAGCCGGACACAGGAATGTCGGCCTAACGCGTGGTGAACTTCAAACAAAGAAACGCTTCAACGGAGGTATGTGCTCGAAGAGATCATTCTTTTGATGGATTTTTCGTTGACAAACAATATTGGAATAATTAAGGAACAAGTTTCATGGAATATTTTTGCGTTAAGGAACTGTGATATTTGTTTTATGGAAGTTAATGCCGAAGCGGCCAAGCAATTGAATGAGTGGACCACACGGCCTACTTTGAGTGTATGAAACCGGAAGATACTTTTTGAAGATACTTCTTGGAAATTATATGAACCTTTTTGAACACTTTGGAATTAAGAGACAGAAGAGAAATATTTTTCGTTGTTTTGGGAAGTTTATTTTGAGAACAATGTTGTCTAGTAACGACGCGGCCGAAGTGACTGTTCTAAACATGAGTGAGCAGGCCGCGCGTTTGCGCGCAGCTAGATCAGGACAATTGTCTCATGTAACAAGGAGAATGAATATTGTGAATACTTTGATGATGAGTGAAGAATCCCTCGACGAAGTAAAAGGAAACATGGTTAAGTTTTATGAAATACTTGAAGAGTTTCACAATTCGAATTCATTTTATGTTCATGAGTGCTTGGATGAGGAATCACGCAAAGATGATGACGAGAAGTGGTGTAAACCGCGATTAGCGCAAATAAGTGCTTTTATTGCAAATGTGGATAAATGGCTTTCACGAATAGAAAACCCTCATGGTCTTAGCTTAGGTGCAGTTACGTCTTCCGCTGAACAAACGGAAGAGCCAGAGTCTCTGGCTGAATCTGTTGATCGAGGAAATGATGAACGTAATGTCGACACGAACACGGATGCAAACGATGATGACACCAATGCACACGTTGATAACACCGATGCGCTATCAGTTGTGTCCAAAAGGTCATCTAGAGCGTCTTCATCATTGCGTATCGGTGCAGAAGCAGACCGACTAGCTTTAGTTGCCAGAGTTGCGAAATTGAAGGAGAAACATGCAATAGAAGCACAGGAGGAAACGTTAAGGAAAAAGAGAGAAATGTTGGATTTGGACACAGAAATTGAAGCAGCTTCTGTAAAAATCAACTATCTAAAAGAAGCTGAAATGAATATGTCTAACCCCATGCAATCTAACACTGCTGTATCTAACCCTGTGTCTTCTGACAAAATGCCTGTATTAGGTGCTGAAGCAGCTCAGACCACGTTTGATGCATCAACAGCTATGCAGGCGCACCTGGAGAAAAGGCCAGACTATTCGCTTCCTCTTTATGATAGCACTGCTCCAGCAGTCAGGACTAAGACAGGTGCCAATGTACAATTTCCCCTGCCTGCTTTAGCTACAGATAGGCAGGACAGCAAGCCTGTTTTCCTTCCCAGGGTCAGTGGTGATATTATGCCACGACAGTTACACACCTCATCATATAGCTTTCCCTCTGCTCTACATAGGCCTACCTCATCACATAGGCATTCATCTTCCATTCCCCCTGTCATTTCCCAGTCATATGCTAGCTCAGATCAAGCCACTCGTTCCACTGTGACACACAAGCAAATTCCCTCTTCAACCAGCTCATCGCAGGAAACTCACATGATCAAAGTTTTGGAGAATCAAAATGAATTAACCAGGATGCTCCTGAAACAGCAACTTTTGACTACACTGCCTCAAGGAAATATCCCACTATTTGACGGACAAGTTCTAGAGTACAAGTCATTCATTCACTCATTTGAAAACATGATTGAACAGAAAACGGATAACAATAGAGACAGGTTACAATTTCTTATTCAGTACACTAAGGGCCAAGCGCAGAGACTCGTCAAAAGTTGTGAGTACATGTTCCCCGACAGAGGCTATCAGAAAGCAAAGCAGTTACTGAAGGAAAACTTTGGAAATGAATACAAGATATCATGTGCAGACATGGAAAAAGTCTTATCCTGGACTCAAATGAAATCTGAAGATTCCAAAATGCTGCAGGATTATGCTTTGTTTCTCAGGAGCTGCTGCAACGCTATGGAGGAAATGGAGTACATGCAGGAACTGGACACCATGTCCAACATGAGAAGCATTGCCCTCAAGTTGCCCTTCAAGCTCAAGGAGAAATGGCGTAACAAGGCTCATGAGCTACAAGAGCGACACCAGCGTAGGGTAACGATTTCAGATCTTGTCTCTTTTATTGAAAAGCAAGCCCGTATAGCAGCTGATCCAGTTTTTGGTGACCTTCAAGATCAGTCAACCAGTAGAGCTAAGGTTAGATCCCCTACTCTGTCACAGCTTTCAAAGTCATCTGGCAGTAGTTATGCCACTAGTATTGCTCTTGCCCAAAAAGAGACGAAGCCTGAACCCTCTTGCCCCCTCTGTAGCTCAAAGCACACATTGGACTTGTGCAAAGACTTCTCAAAGAAAATGCATAGAGACAAGATCAGTTTCTTAAAGACCAAGGGCATCTGCTTTGGATGTCTCTCCGCAGGCCACATTAGTAAAGACTGCAAAAAGCGACTAACATGTAAAGTTTGCAAGAAAACTCACCCAAGCGTCTTGCATATTGAGATTAAAGACGGCACAGCTCAAGAAGCAGAAAAACCCTCTGGTGTTATAGGCAGTGCATCAGCAGAGTTATGTGGTCATATAGGGGCCGGGGACCAAGAGTGCGCACTTTCCATCGTCCCAGTTAAGGTTAAGGCAGCAAAGGGCAGTCAAATCTTACAAGTGTATGCGCTCCTGGATCCAGGGTCTTCTGCCACCTTTTGCTCAGAGGAGCTCATGACACGTCTCAATCTCAAAGGAAGGAGAACACAAATTCTTCTACGAACAATGAACCAAGAAAATTCTGTTCCCACTCATGTTGTCTCAGGAATCGAAGTTTCAGCATTGGACAGCGACAACTTCTCACCTCTTCCTGACACTTTCACTCAGAAGGAAATGCCAGTAACCACTAACAACGTCCCAAGGCAGAGTGACTTAGCGCAATGGGCGTATTTAAGTGAAGTCAAAATCCCCTCTATTAGTGCAAAGGTAGAGTTGTTAATTGGAACAAATGCTCCAACCCTGATAGAGCCGTGGGAGGTTGTTAATAGCCAAAGTGGGGGCCCTTATGCAGCTAAAACACTATTGGGGTGGGTTGTAAATGGGCCACTTAGATGTGGAACTGGCAATGCAAGGAGTGTTACTGTGAATAGGATTTCAGTGGCAAGGCTAGAAGAGCTTATGATCTCACAGTATAATCAGGATTTTTGTGAAGTTGCCTCTGAGGAGAGAACTGAAATTTCCATTGAGGACAAAGGATTTCTGAAAATGGCCAACAAGGCAGTTCTGAAGGATGGACATTACAATCTGAAATTGCCCTTCAGAAAAGTTGATGTCTGTTTGCCAAACAATCGCCAAATTGCAGAACAGCGCCTCCAGAGCCTAAAAAGAAAAATGAACAAGGATGAGCAATATAAACGGGAATATATTGCATTTTTCAAAGACATCTTTGAGAGTAATTATGCAGAGGAGGTCCCACAGGAAGAACTCGCACAGTCAACAGGAAAAGTATGGTACTTGCCCCACCATGGGGTGTACCACCCTAAAAAGAAAAAGCTTAGGGTGGTCTTTGATTGTGCTGCCTCTTACCAGGGTGTATCCCTTAACACCGAACTGCTGCAGGGACCTGACCTGACAAATTCCCTCATTGGAGTCATCAGATTTCGCAAGGAGCCTGTTGGAATCATGTCCGACATCAAGTCAATGTTCCATCAGGTAAGAGTAGCTAGATCTGATGTAAATTACTTGCGATTCCTATGGTGGCCCCAAGGTGATACCAGTCAAGCACCCAAGGAACACCGTATGCTTGTACACATATTTGGTGCAGTGTCCTCCCCAAGCATTGCAAGCTTTGCGTTAAGAAAAACTGCCGCTGACAATGTGAGTTGTTTTCCCCCTCAAGTAGCTGACACAATCCGGCACAACTTTTATGTTGACGACTGTGCCAAGTCTGTGGCCAAGGAATCGGATGCCATCCAGCTGGTGAAAGATCTCACTGCACTATGCAGTAAAGGTGGGTTTCAACTCACTCAGTGGGTCAGCAATAGCAGAGCAGTTTTAGCATCAATCCCTAAGGAACACCGGGCAAAGGAAATCAAAACACTGGATCTCGACAAAGACAGTTTGCCCATTGAAAGAGCACTAGGACTGCAGTGGTGCGTGGACTCTGACAAATTCCAATTCGACATCAATCTGAGGCAAAAGCCACACACCCGCAGAGGCATACTCTCAGTTGTTAGTTCCATCTTTGATCCACTGGGCCTTCTTGCTCCTCTCATTCTCCCAGCTAAGCAGTTGTTACAGGAGCTCTGCCAGCGAGGCTTCGGATGGGACGAGCCTTTGCCCAAGTCAGTGTCTGAAAGGTGGGTGGAATGGACCAACAGCCTGGATAAGATCAAAGGCTTCAGTGTGCCACGCTGTTTGAAACCAAAGGGCTATGGAATGACGAGCCGTGCCGAGCTGCATCACTTTGCCGACGCCAGTGAAAGTGGCTATGGTTCTGTCAGCTACCTCAGACAGTTGAACAAGCAGGGAGTCATTCATGTCACTTTGGTCCTAGGAAAGTCCAGAGTTCTTCCCCTTAAGAACATCACAGTGCCACGACTGGAGCTGGCAGCCGCAGCATTGTTGGTGAAGGTAGACAGAATGTTGAGAAGAGAGGTACACCTTGACCTAAAGCCTTCATTTTTTTGGACTGATAGCCAAACGGTGCTCAAGTACATTGCAAATGACCAAGCCAGGTATAAGACCTATGTAGCCAATAGGGTCTCACTGATTCGGGAAAATACAGACCTGTCCCAATGGAGATACGTCAGCAGCAAGGACAATCCTGCTGATGATTCATCAAGAGGATTGAATGCACGAAGATTCATGGAGCAAAAGAGATGGACACATGCCCCTGAATTCTTATGGAACCCAAAGGAAAGTTGGCCAGTGGAGGTAGTATTGGGCTCAGTGTCACAGGACGATCCAGAGGTCAGGAAAAGTGCTACTGTATTGGCAGCAGTAGTGAGCCCTGTGACACCCACAGACCAGCTTATTTGGGTCTTTTCAGACTGGAAGAGACTACTTAAAGCAGTGGCATGGTACCTCAGACTGAAAAGGATGTTGATGCTGATTGTGAAAAGAGGAAAGGAGCAGCCCTCATCTCAAATCAGCACCCGCTCAAGCACGAAAAAGGTGAGGATGAAAAATGAAGATTTCAGGATTTGCCTTGGTGGACAGCTTCTCACTGTTGAAGATCTGGCAGAGGCAGAAAGGTCAGTCGTCACATACACCCAAAGACAAGCATTTAGTGCTGAAATTGCAACACTGGAAATGACCCCGCCTAGAGTGCACAAGGGCAGTAGGATCTGTAGGCTCGATCCTGTCCTAGACGAGGGCATTTTGAGAGTAGGTGGCCGACTGCGCAAATCTGCAATGCCTGAGGAAACCAAACATCCTTGCATCTTGCCCAAAGACTCACACATCTCGATACTGCTCTTAAGAAACATCCATGAACGCTGTGGCCATAACGGCAGAAACTACATGCTATCAGAGCTCCGGAAAAAGTACTGGATTGTAAAAGGCAACTCGGTGGCAAGGAAGGTGCTCTCAAAGTGTGTCTTGTGTCGGCGTTCAAGGGGCAAAGCAAGTGAACAGAAGATGGCGGATTTGCCGTTAGAAAGAATCCTACCTGACCTCCCTCCATTTACCAATGTCGGGCTGGACTACTTTGGCCCATTTGAGGTGAAACGAGGCAGAACCACCATCAAGAGGTATGGAGTTCTTTTTACATGCATGTCCAGTCGGGCTATTCATTTGGAAGTTGCTTTTACACTTGACACAGACTCATGCATTCATGCTTTGAGGAGATTTGTCTGCAGGAGGGGCCAAGTGAAGCACATCAGGTCTGATAATGGAACGAACCTGGTGGGGGCGCATGGAGAGCTCAAGAAGGCCCTGATGTCACTAAATGAGAGGAAAATCCAAGATGCCTTGCTTCCAGATGGAATTGAGTGGAGTTTTAATCCCCCATCAGCATCACACCATGGCGGAGTCTGGGAAAGGATGATAAGATCTGTCCGCCAGGTGCTGAACGCCACTCTCCATCAACAGTCCATCGATGATGAAGGCCTCCAAACTCTGTTTTGCGAGGTGGAGGCAATCCTGAACAATCGTCCCCTCTCCACAGTGTCCTCAGACCCAAATGACCTAGAGCCGCTGACCCCAAACCACATCCTACTCTTGAAAGCCAAGCCAATCCTACCCCCTGGAACCTTTTTGAAGTCCGACATCTATGCCAGACGTCGCTGGAAACAGGTCCAGTACATGGCCGATCTGTTCTGGCAAAGGTGGACCAAAGAATATCTTCTGCTGCTGCAGGAGAGGCAGAAATGGACTTCACTAAAGAGGAACCTGAGTGTCGGAGACATTGTCTTGGTCGTTGACCCCACTGCTCCTCGAGGGTCCTGGCCATTAGGAAGAGTGCTGGAGACAAAACCTGATGCAAGGGGTCTGGTGCGGTCAGTGAAGCTCAAGACAAAGACTTCAGTCCTAGAGAGGCCCATAACCAAGCTGTGCCAAATCCTTGAGTCTGAAGAGTGACCAGTGTTCCTGATCACATGAGGAAGGAATGTAATGTATGCATGATTTCATGCTCTCTCTGTCATTATGCATTACATATCTCTGGAAGCATTAAGTGCTTATTTATTTGATTGATAAATTGCCCCTCTTGGCTCCTTTTTTAATTTGAGTAATTGATTCTATAGAGAACAATTAGGGGCCGGTGTAGGAGCCGCATTTAAGTTTTTTATATTTTGAATAATTTATTGATTTTACCCTTTTTTGTTGGAATCCTGAGTGCGCCCTCTATAGGTGGTGAAGGTGCAACCCTTTAAATGGCTGCCAGGCGCGCATGACGGGGAGAAGGCGGGACGCAAATACCGTCATTGACCTCGGTTCTCGGTCGCTGAACCACGCTCCGTTTGGGCCTATGCATCCTTTATTTGCTGAATGTAATAACTTGGACTTTGAAATTGCAACGACATCCTTATTTTGTATTATCTTTTTTCTTTGCAATAAAACCGGCATCATTGGACAGTCAAACTCACGCGTTGGATTATTGGCAAGAACTGCGAGTCTGACACTGCTTCTACCGCTTTCTCCATTGTGGTCAAATCCAGTAAGAACGTAGGAACTTAGGATTTATGGGTTAAAGGAAAAACTCAGCT
>CM051004.1:20822618-20870118 GCA_027704905.1 Muraenolepis orangiensis
AGCAACAAATGAAACTGTAAATAAAATAACGTCAGGGATACACACACACAAGCAGGCACACACACACACACACACACAC
This sequence comes from Muraenolepis orangiensis, assembly GCA_027704905.1. Taxonomy (NCBI): domain Eukaryota; kingdom Metazoa; phylum Chordata; class Actinopteri; order Gadiformes; family Muraenolepididae; genus Muraenolepis; species Muraenolepis orangiensis. The sequence continues at coordinate 20,822,698 of CM051004.1, forward strand.
GCACACACACACACACACACACACACACACACACACACACACACACACACACACACACATGGAAGAAGCAAATGACACTAAGTATTTTGTGGCATGTTCCCAGGATGTAAGTCAAGCGAGAGGGGAAAAGACACTCGAAATCACCTTAGTTTTCCAGACAGGATTTACCTGCCTGTTCAAAAAGATGGGGAACCTGTCGGCCTCTCCTCCCCCTTCCCTTCCTCCTGCCCAGTTTATCCTTATGTGGCGAACGCCTAAAGTTGTCTCTCAGTTGTCGGCTCTCTGCAAATCAGCAGGTATTCAGTGAGAAAAGCACTGCGCACTCCTGGAAGAGAAGAAGAAAAAGATCCACATAAAACGTGGCAGGGGCTGTTCGCCGGTCGCCGAAGCAACAGGGCACCGGGAAGAACACTTAATGGCGGGAGAGATATATCGAGGTGACGCCGCTGAGTCTTTGACCACGACTGCATCGATTTCTGTCAGCCATAGTGGCCACGGGACTGCTGATACGTAGTGACAGACGCAGTTCATTAGCTCCCCTCTGGCCTCCCACCCACGCTCGCCGGCCACCTCCTAAATCTCAGCCCCTTTCCTTGAGAAGTCCTGTCAATAAGTGTCTGCCACTGGTGGAACAATTAAATACCCCACAGCCAACTCCTCCGTCGGCTGATCCTACCCCCCCCCCCCCTTCTGCTACTGCTACCATCCCCTCCCTCCCTGTCCAGCTCCTCCCACAGATGAAGAGATAAGTCATGGTAATGGAGTGGAAGGAAGATGTGCAGCAGAAGATTAAGGGGGGGGGGGCAGGCAGGGGAGGAGGAGATGTGCGGCTGACCCCTGAGGGAGACAAAGAAGGTTGAACTCTAGACGGTCCTCCACACCCCTATACGGCGCGACAGCCCAGCCCACACAGAGAGAGCTGAAGGGGGTTAGCGGCGTCAGTCTTACTTGTCCCACCTTGACGGCTAATCAAGCGCAAAGGCTACAAACTCTTCCCGTGTTCCTCGTGAGTGCTGCGGACATACCCCCCCCCCCCTTCCCCCGTTTTGAAAAAAAAACAAAAACACTGTTGTTTTCGTTCCACTCAACGTGTCACTCGGACCCTGTCGCATGGCATCAGCAGGGGCCGCAGTAGCTCAGTCTGTTGGGACTTGGGAACCGGAAGGTCTCTGGTTCAAGTCCCCCAAAACACCTGGGCACTGCCGTGGTGCCTTTAAGCAAGGCACCAGCACCCCTACACTGCTCCCCGGCTGCTGTATATACAATAGCTGCCCACTGCTCCTAATACTGGGATGGGTAAAATGCAGAGAAACAACTTTTACTGTGTGCATGTATGTGACCAATAAAGAGGATTCAATCCTCCAGATTTGGATTAAGAAAGAAGACACTGAGACACTGAGACGGCTCCCATGGGAACGTTTTAGCAAAGAGATGCCAGTGTGAGTTGTCAAACCCCAGAAGGAGCTGTAGTGTAGGGACAGCTGTAGTCACTCTCAACTATATACACACACACATACATCTGCGTGTGTATATTGGACGACTTTGGGCTGGTCCATCCGTTGAACTGTTTAGTGGCCTTTTTAGAACGTAAGTAAAGTAATTGTCGATGGCGGACGTTGCATTGTGGCTATTCAAACTGTTTTCGATGCAGCATTTGACCATTACCAGGCTGGTTGGATCAATGAAATGACAGGACAGCTGTGCGGAGAGACGTACTGCCCATTGTTTCATTGTTCTGTATAAAGCTCCAATTATCTATTGTTTCATGAAGCGGACATGTTGATTACAGTTTCAGATGTGCACATTTAGCTTTTTTTCAAACATAATTATTATTATTACAATGAATGACAATTGATTACTGTGTCAAATGGGAAGGAAAACATCTCTTATAATTGATTCAGTGTTACTCAACAACAAATATGTTGAAACATCACCTCGAACATCCCGACCTGCTGAACTCCCAGGATCCTCCTCACCATCAGCATCACGATGGACCCTTTTCCCAGCGGTTTCATCGTAGGACTAACACAGGTGTGGCTCAATAACACATTTATGGGTCTGGTCCTTTTAATGCATGGACACGGGTGGTGAACTGATCTTCACTTGTTAAGGCTACTACCATGTACCCCATGTAGATAGAAGCAGCCCCACAGCAGACCTAAAAGGAGAGTTATGAGCCACACCTGTGATTTTTGTCCTAGGATGCCACCTCTATGAAAAGGGTTTATGAGCGGGGAACACAAACTACTGAGCATGTTATGGTATCGTTACTGAACTGCTAGGAGTGCTGCCACTATCATAACATTTTGATCCATATTTCATTTCATAATACTATCATACTTTTTGCTGGACTTTCTGGACTCATTACAGTTACTGTACTGTTCTGCACTGTATGCATGATGCTGCTGCACTACTGGCACTTTAAAATGCTTTTTAAATGCCTTTTGCACAATTCAACACAGGTATATAAACATGTGGTTGAAACCTGCATCATCTCCATCAGAGGATGAGTGTGAGGGTGAGGGTGTGGGTGAGTGTGAGTGTGAGTGTGTGGGTGGGTGATGATGGATCCTCCTTGTGATCACGTCAACGCCCACGCCCGCACCCACGGCCAGGAGACTTCTTGGCAGCGTTCTACCGATCCCCGTTGATTCAAGTCCTTTGTCCGGGTCAGTGCCGGACCCACCAGGAGGTTCAGGACAAAACAACTCCCTCAGGCCCCTGCCAGGCTAACAGACCTGAGCACTAAAGCTCCTTTCACGCCATTCAAGCTGTAGGAGTGTGTCTTTAACCGTGGAGGAAACACAAAGACATTAATGAAATCCGTGCCTTCTGAAGACCCCTGTGTATTTGAATGCTTTCATACCGTTGATTATTTTTTTAGTGATCCACTCTTAGCTCTCCTACCTGATTTCCTGAACTATAAAGTGATAGTATTAAATCAAATATCGAATCAGCCCCCTTTCTGCCAATGTAGATATTTAATAACATTTGGTAGTACAAGCAGTTCAGAAGAAAAATCCAAGCTTAAAACAGCCTAAATATAATTCTTAGTAAACATGCAGATATAATTATTTTAGAGAATGATTCACAATGCCACGCCCTTCAGTAGATTGTGCAGCATCTAAATTCATCCCATTTCAGGCGATGTATCTTATGAGAAAAATATTGCAGAGTCCCATTCTACTGTCCTCTACAGCCCCATGAACCTAACTGCTTTGAGCCGAAGGCATCTTCCTCTACCACTCCTTCCCCCTGTGCGTTGAATCAGACCTTGTTCTCTCCCATAATAGATTTACCACTTTACATGCAGATGAACAAAAACAAACACATTTAGACACACACACACAAACACACAAACACACAAACACACAAACACACTCATAATATTCAAAGACAATTTCCCCTCACATAATGGGATGCGATGTACAGTATAGTGAACATGACTTGAGATGATGCCAATCAACAGATGAAGTCTGTTATTTGGCTGTGAATTCATTCTGTGTTCTGATTGGCTTGTTTGTTTGAGTTGTTTGACAGGCAGTCATTACCTCGCCAGTCCCTATAGGCGACAGAGACCGTCGACCAACTCATCAATACATCCATTTGTCATACACATTATCTCCATCTGTCTCTCTGTCTCTGTCTCTGTCTCTGTCTCTCTCTCTCTCTCTCTCTCTCTCTCTCTCTCTCTCTCTCTCTCTCTCTCTCTCTCTCTCTCTCTCTCTCTCTCTCTCTCTCTCTCTCTCTCTCTCTCTCTCTCTCTCTCTCTCTCTCTCTCTCTCTCTCTCTCTCTCTCTCTATCATCCTAGCTATAACTAGTTGTAGTAGCTGGACATTTGAAAGTTTGTGTGAATATTTGCGTGTGTGTGTGTGTGTATTTGTGTGTGTATATATACGGTATGTGTGTGTGTGTGTGTGTGTAAATATACAGTATATACACACATACACACACACATATATATTGTATACATACATATATATATATATATATATATATATATCTTGTTTTCGTTGCATGCAGAGCGCAGTGGAGGGGGGGATTTAATGAACGGTTCTCCTGCACTTTATCCTTCGTGATGCTGCACTACGATGCGGATGGGCTGCACAGCGTCTATATGAGGATCGGGGCGATGCATCGACAAAGGATCCCAACCTGGCTCCCACCCGTAATGGCAGACCCATTTGCCCTTATCTTCCCCCTTCCGGGAGCTTCCCTTTGTGCTCCTTCATGATGGAGAGAACCGGCGGTGCAACCTCGTCAAAGGACCAGGTACAGTACTTCACAGTGGAATCCCCAGTAATTGGGATGGCAGACTCGGTGATGAATTGAAGCCATTTCATATTTCATCTTTTAATTAGCTCGTCCAGCACCGTCCATCCATCAGCGATTGCGGAGAGATGGATGGCTTGGCCGTGGATTATTGATGAGGGAGGGTTGTTGGTTTTGATTGCTCCCACATTTGACTCAAACGCACCGGATGCAGTTATCTGTAAGACCATGAAATGTCACAATTAGGCTTGCTGTTGGATATCACAGGTGAAAAACAAGATAATGTATGAGCCTGATGTTAGCCCCCCCTTACCTCTTCCCCCACCCTCAATAATTAACAGGGGTGTGTGTGTGTAGGTATGTGTGTACAGTTACAGCCTCCTCTCCCTGTCTGTTCTCCCTGTCTTAGTTTCTGTTTGCAGGTTGACAGGTAGAAAGGCACACAAGGCCCCGTTTTGAATCTCTCTTCAAACCGTGATGTGCAAACGGTTGTGAGGTTGCGACGCAACCGGTAATGTCACGCCACACTAGGTAGATATAGTTCCCCCGGCTACACCGGAATCTCTGATCAATCACATGCTTAGATCAGCAGTAGTCGTGAACCTGCGTATATCAACCAATATAAAAATGTATTCGAAAACAAAATAGTGCTGTGACCACTCGGACAACATAATATAAAGTCTGTCTGTGGCTTCATATCACGACACCCAAGGGACGAAACCAGATTACTTTCTCTGGGTTGATGGGGAAATACAGTATATATATATATATGCATACAGTATATACATATCACATCTGCCATATTTATTAATATCTAGGGACATACGAAAGCATAACTGACACTCGATCTCAGAAACAATCCCAAATCAAAATAACAAAACCTCACACGTCGACGGTAAAAGACAATAATAATAAAAAGAAGCAGAATTGATGCTCGCTGTATGCGATAAACACACATCCCCTCTCTCTCTCACAGATCTCAGAAGCTGCCCCTCCATCTGTAGGGTTGAGACGGTGGAGACGATGGAATGATGGCTCTAAGGCAAACAGGGCCTATGCACTGTATGTCTTGTGGTACCCCAAGCTACCCTTGGGGTCCCACCAGGGCAAAGTATAGGAGACTTACCTTTGGTTACGTTGTGGGAGGCGTATATCTCCCAAGGGAGATACTTGGAGGGCTTTAGGACCCGGGAGAAGGCGAACGAGATCCCGGAGTGAAACGCACAGCTGACAACAATAAACACCTGAGTAAATCAGGTGCTTAAAAGCACACAGGTAGAGGGTTGCTGGAAAAAGAGAAGGGGGGTGAGAGGACCGAGCCCTTGCGGCCGAGAGGTCCCGTGATATGCTGCTATGCTGTTATGCTGTTCTGTTGTTCTACTGGTTTCAGTTGTGATGCGAAGAAATAAAAGGATATTCTTCGTTTAACCCTCAAAAACCCGCTGTTGTTTGCCTCCTTGAGCGTGGGCGCTCACATATGGTGGAGGATGCGCGCATGTTGACCCAGCTCACAACCCGAAGACATGGATCCGGCCTTAAGGGAGTTGCTGACAACAGTGTTGCAGGGGCAACAAACGTTACAGAAGGCCGTCACACAGCTCTGTGAGCGCGCAGCGCAAAGGACTCCGGGAAAGCGGCCGAGAGAGGAATGGGCCCACGTGTTGGCTCCGTACCCGCCGGAGGACGCCGCTCCGCAATCGCCGGAGGACGCCGCTCCGCACCCGCCGGAGGACGCCGCTCCGCACCCGCCGGAGGACGCCGCTCCGCACCCGCCGGAGGACGCCGCTCCGCACCCGCCGGAGGACGCCGCTCCGCACCCGCCGGAGGACGCCGCTCCGCACCCGCCGGAGGCCGCCGCTCCGCACCCGCCGGAGGCCGCCGCTCCGCACCCGCCGGAGGACGCCGCTCCGCACCCGCCGGAGGACGCCGCTCCGCACCCGCCGGAGGACGCCGCTCCGCACCCGCCGGAGGACGCCGCTTCGCACCCGCCGGAGGACGTCGCTCGGCTTTCACTGGAGGACGTCACGAGGCCCCAGATCATCAACTGGGACGCCGACGGTCCAGAGGAGCGGGGTTGGCCCCCGCGCCGCTACTGTCGGGATCGGTGGTTTTCCCTCAAATGCCACCGGGAATACCCCTTCAAGCCGGGTTGGACGCCAGGAGGCGCCCGTGGAGGAGGGGGATACTACCGACAGGTGGTACCGAACTTTGCGTGGGAACGCAGATGCCCTGTCCCGAAGGTCAGAAGGCCTGTAGTCTGGGCCTGCCAAGGGTGCTCTGAAGATGAGGGGAAGGATATGTGGTACCCCAAGCTACCCTTGGGGTCCCACCAGGGCAAAGTATAGGAGACTTACCTTTGGTTACGTTGTGGGAGGCGTATATCTCCCAAGGGAGATACTTGGAGGGCTTTAGGACCCGGGAGAAGGCGAACGAGATCCCGGAGTGAAACGCACAGCTGACAACAATAAACACCTGAGTAAATCAGGTGCTTAAAAGCACACAGGTAGAGGGTTGCTGGAAAAAGAGAAGGGGGGTGAGAGGACCGAGCCCTTGCGGCCGAGAGGTCCCGTGATATGCTGCTATGCTGTTATGCTGTTCTGTTGTTCTACTGGTTTCAGTTGTGATGCGAAGAAATAAAAGGATATTCTTCGTTTAACCCTCAAAAACCCGCTGTTGTTTGCCTCCTTGAGCGTGGGCGCTCACAGTCTCTATGTGTGTAAGCAAGTGTGTGTGTGTGTGTGTGTGTGTGTGTGTGTGTGTGTGTGTGTTTGTGTCCAGTCAGCCACCTGAGGGACCTATTATAAAGGGGTTACGTTAAAAACTGTCAACAGGCAATCACTAATGTGTGTGGGGAGGTGTATGTGTGCTTGTATGTGTGTACATGTCTGTGTGCTTGTGTGTTGGTACACATGTATGTGTGCTTGTGTGTGAATACAACATGGTGAAAACTTCCCAATAATGAAGTGAATCATAGCATAGTTAGTATATATAATAGTACATACACCTCCCGCTTCCGAACTGTTGGAGACAGAGCGTTCTGTGTCGTGGCCCCCACCTTCTGGAACTCTCTTCCTGAACCCTCAAAACTCATCTGTTCACATGGCCTTTGACCACTTCCACTGCTACTTTTATTGACTCAAAAACTTTTATTGACCACAAACTCAAAAACAACAGGGTAGGGTTGGATAGGTTACGAGGTATGGTCGACACGGGGAGATGGTCCAGAGGGTGGAACGCAGAGAGGGTCCTTGGGGGGGGGGGGGGGGGGGGTAGGACGAGACTCGACGTAGTCGGAGCTCGAGTAGGAGGGGAGCCATAAGGTTCTCAATGATCAAGCGCCCGACGTCGGTCTTCGGCCGCCTTAAGAAGCGTAGATCCCAGAATCCTAGAATCCACACCTGGGATTGATTAGAGCATGGGGGCACAACACATTTAGTGTGTATCTTATCTTTTCAATGTTATGGAAAAACATGACGTCACAGATCCATCTGCAAAAGGAGGGGGGGGCGGTGGTTCTTCCAATTTAGAAGAATGAGACGTCTTGTCAAGAGAGAAGAGTAGGCTATTCAGTTATTCAGTAATTGGGCTTTCTGTAGAGCAAGGCCCTCTGATGGTACCCCAAAAGAGTCAGAGAAAAGGACAGGGTTCAATTATTAACCCTGTGATTCCCGAATAAACTTATATATAAAATATAGAAGACCAAAATGCTGTTATACTTGGACATGACCAAAATGTGTGTTAACAAGTAGCAGGTGCTTGCTTGCATCTGTCACAGGCAGAACTAACCCCAGGGAGTATTTTTGAAAGATTGCCCTTGTACATATGAAGGCAATGCACAATTTTAAATTGAATGAGACCATGTCTCGCACAAATAGAGGAATTTTCCTTAGTATTTTAGCCCATTGATCTTCAGTAATGTCTGTCTCTAAATCCAAATATAGTTGTATAAAACCTTGATATCACTCCCCTAAACTCAGGTTGGATTTTTAGGATTGAATCAAGAGTTTTTGTAGGTGGCAGGGAAGGAAACTGAGTAAACTGTTTCAGAATAAAATGCCTGACTTGTAAATATCGGAAAAAGCACAGTACCATTGTTCCTTCCAATATCATTAAATGTTGCAGTAAGAAGTAACTTTTAACTCTTTTGCTTGTCAGTTACATGTTGTCGATTTTACATTACAGCGGTGTACTGTATGTGTTGGTTTCAATGAAGCCGAGAATGTTGTGTTGGTAGAGCTAACTGATGTGTAACCTGGTCAAAAGATATGAAAATGCTTCACATCTAATGATTCAAAACTCCCTTTTTGAACCATTGGTCAAATGTGTTATCTAAGAGGGAGGCTGGAAACAGGTGATTGGCTGGAATTAGGGCATAAATAGACATGGAGACTAACCCATGGTGTTTCCTAAATTGTGACCAAATTTTTAAGGAATGTCACACTACAGGGTTCTGGCAGGTCTGGGGCGTGTTCAAGGGAACCGGGAAGTCTTTCGTGAGGAAGTAAGGAATGCACTGAAATAAATATAAGAATTTTGGAAGGATGTTCATTTTAACTGGATTGATTTGTCCGGCTAGTGATAAGGGCATAGTAGACCAACGGGTAAGGTCCTGTTGGGTACGTTCCAGAAGTGGAGTAAAAATGACCTTTAACAAGTGTGAGTGACACTTAGTAACAGACACACCAAGATAATTAAACGCATTATTTGATTTATTTATTTTAAATACATTTATTTAGAATGGTAATGAATTTAAATAAACCTGACTAGCAGCAGAAGTAATGGGTAAGAGCTCACTTTTGCCACGTTTGAGTTTATAGCCCGAGAATCTCTTATTTATTTTTGTATTTGCATAAGGTTTTGCATTGTTTTTTTACCCCTCTGTAAAGTGGCCTCGGGTCCCTTTAAAGGCGCTATTTATATTCAAGTTGTTCTTATTATTATTATACACAGCAGCTAGATTAGCACAGTACCGTTGTTCCTTCCAATATCATCTTTAAATGTTGCAGTAAGAAGTAACTCTTAACTCTTTTGCTTGTCAGTTGCATGTTGTCGATTTGACATTACAGCGGTGTACAGTGTGTGTTGGTTTCAATGAAGCCGAGGGGGGGCGTTTTAACCAGCTGCTTGGATTACATTTTATCCCATTCCCATTCAATTTGAGGCTTTTAAAAACAGAGAGCAGCCTCTTATCAAGGATGGGAATTCTGTTAGCAGAAAATCGATTTGGATGAAAGAGCGCTTGATACAATATACAAGATAAAATATACAAGATACAAGATACAAGATCAAATATATTTATTTGCCAAGTACATTGCAATGCTTACTCCCCATTCCCTCCCGCAAAAAATAAATCTCCAAAAACAATACCAGAAAAATAATATGTACAATAAAAATAAAAATGAACAAAAAAACACAAAGTGCAGTACAGTGCAGTACATTGCAGTAGCTAGTAACCTAGTAGTCCTTGTACGGATGCTGCACAACTGGCGAACGGATGGTAGTGGGGAGAAGAGATGGTGCCCAGGGTGGTTGCAGTCCATAATGATGGACATGGCCTTCTTCCGTCATCTGGTCCTACAGATCTCCTCAATAAATGGAAGTGCACACCCGATTATCTTCTCTGCCATGCTCATCACCCTCTGGATGGCTTTCTTTTCCAGTTCAGTTGTGTTGCCGTACCACTCTGGCCTATTCCGCTTTTCCTGAGGCACCGCAGGGCATAGAGGCGCTGGTGTTCCATATTCAGCATGACCTACGTGTTGCGGGTCCAGGCCAGGTCGTGGAAATCTGTAGCCCAAGGAAACAGAAGCAGCTGACGACATCCACCGCTGTCCCGTCCAGGCTAATGGTGGAGTGGGTGCCCCGATGGCTCCTGAAGTCCACGATGAGCTCCTTTGTCTTGCTGGCGTTCAGTGCAAGGCTGTTGTCCTTGCACCATCACGTCATCACCTTGCACCATCACGGGTCTAGGCGTGCCCCCATCCATGTGCAGCTGGATACTGGACCTCCTGTCAGACCGCCGCCAGGTGGTGAGGATGGGCAGCACCACCTCAGAGCCACTGACCCTCAACATGGGAGCCCCCCAGGGATGCGTGCTGAGCCCTCTCCTCTACTCCCTCTACACCCACGACTGCATGGCTATGCACAGCTCCAACTTTATCATCAAGTTTGCTGATGACATGACAGTGATGGGCCTGATCGCCGGCAACGAGGAGACAGCCTACAGGGAGGAGATTGGATCGCTGGAGCAGTGGTGCCAGGAGAACAGCCTCACCCTCAACGTCAAGAAGACCAAGGAGCTGATCGTGGACTACAGGAAGCAGAGAGGAGAGCACGGCCCTATCTCCATCGACGGTGCAGTAGAGAGGGTCAGCAGCTTCAAGTTCCTCGGCATGCACATCTCCGAGGTCCTCACATGGTCCACACACACCACACACGTGGTGAAAAGGGCCCAACAACGCATGTATTTCCTCAGGCGTCCGAGGAAATTCAGCATGGGCCCCCGCATCCTGAGAACATTCTACACCGGCACCATCGAGAGTGTTCTTACAGGGTGTATCACCGCCTGGTACGGGAACTGCACCGCACTCGAGCGCAGAGCGCTTCAAAGGTTGGTGCAGACGGCCCAGTATATCGTTGGAGGTGAGCTCCCCTCCCTCTTGGATATATACAACCAGCGGTGCGTGGCCAAGGCCAAACGCTTCATAAAAGACAATGCCCACCCCAGCCACAAACTGTATTCACTTTTACCGTCAGGCAAGCAATACCGCAGTACCAAGTGCCGCACAAATAGACTCAGAGATAGCTTCCACAGTCAGGCCATCAGGCTGCTTAACAAGGGCGTACAACATATAACAATGTATATTTTATTACATTGATTTATATATATACATATTGCTCTTTTTCTGTGCTGATATATTGCTTTTTATAAAAAAATTCTTTACACAGTTTTGTTCTTTTTTTACTTATTTTATTCTATTCAGTTTTTATTCTATCTTATTTTTATAACTACTGTCTGTCGTCGGGTATTGCACATAAGATTTTCACTCACAACTTTATACTACTATATAGACTTGACTGAGGCCGCAGCCAAGGGGTGCTCCGGTGTTGAGGACCAGAGTGGATGAGATGTTGTTCCCAATCTTCACCACTTGAGGCCTGCCCGTCAGGAGTTTAAGCTTATATGCAACCTTACAAGTTTTTCCAGGCACTTAATGGCTATGGGTGTTAAAGCCACTGGACGATAATCATTGAGGTATGTTACCTTGACTTTTTTTCGTTAATGGTAAAATGGTTGTCTTTTTGAAGCACGCTGGGACGACTGACTGTTGCAGTGATGCATTGTAGATGTCGGTAAACACAGGAGCCAGCTGGTCAGCGCAGGTCTTGAAGAGGCGGGATGGAACTCTGTCTGGGCCGGCTGCCTTCCCTGCCTTCACCCTCCTGAGGTTATGCGGACCTGGGACTTAGACAGTTGTAGGACGTAGCCTCTTGGTGAATGTTCAATTTGTTGGTCGTCTCAGAGTTCCCCCTTTCAAAGCAAGCGTAAAACGTGTTCAGCTCTTCTGGTAGGTTAGGGTCGTTTTTGGTGACTGCCCCTGAGTTGTAGTTGGAGAGGACCCTCAGACCTTGCCACATACGTCTGGTGTCAGAGCCCCCAAACTGTAATTCCAATTTGTTTTTGGAATCCAATTGACCCTTCTTAATGGCTTTTCTGAGTTCATACTTTTTCATTCCTTCTTGTAGTGATCAGGGTCGCCTGTTGTGAAAGCGGTACTCTGTTCCTTAAGTTTGTTCCCGAATGTCAGCATTCATCCATGGTTTGTGGTTCGGGAATGAGCGAACAGACCTAGTCGGGGTGCATTCTTCCACTAGCTTGTTAATGTATGCTGTTTGACATGATCTGCATATACATCAATGTCAGTGGTCTTGAATACACTCCAGTCAATCATTTACAGACCCCACTGCAGGTGTTGTATGTCGTCATCTGTCCAACGACGCACATTCTTTACAACTGTGGGCATGGACTTTAACTTCTGCTTGTAAACAGGAAGTAGAAGCATAGAGGCGTGGTCTGATTTCCGAAAGCCAGCAGTGCAACAGGGCGATAAGCGTCCTTAAGCGTGCTTATAGCAGTAATCAAGAGTCTTGTTATTTCTTGTTGGACATGAGATGTGTTGAAAGTATTTAGTATTTATGCCTTTTTAAATTGCAGTGATTAAAGTCCCCCGCTACAATGGGGACTGCCTCGGGGTTGCGATTCTGAAGTTTGCTCACTTTGATGTAAAGTTTGTTCAATGTGATGTTTGCATCAGCCCATGGATGTAAACCGCCGCCATGAGAATAGCGGAGAGTAAAGTAAAAATCGGCAAATAAAAAGGGCGACACTTGATTGTCAGTAATTCCAGATTAGATGAGCAGTAATGAGAAAGCACCTGAATGTCCGTACACCAGCTGATTTTAACCAAGCAGCACACGCCCCCACCTTTATTCTTCCCCGTGGATTCAGCTGTTCTGTCAAACAAAGACAATCACGGTGGTTGCACTGTTTCGTCAGGAATCACAGAGGACAGCCACGTTTCCATAAAAATCATGGCGCAACACTCCCTGATGTCCCGCTGCGAGGCAATATGACATTCATGTTCATTCCGTTGGACTTGTTTGCGAGAGACTGGACGTTGGCGTGGAGAATACTCGGTAGGGCTGGTTTCCATCCCCTCCGGCGTGTCTTAACTAGTAGGCCGCCACAGGACCCTCTCCTGTGGGCGCGTTTGAAGGGGTGGGATGGGGTAGGGTGGGGGAGGGATAAATAAAGGAAATATGAGCCTGTAGAAATGGTGAGGGGAATGCAAATGCACTGCGATGATAGGTGGGGTGTGGGCGGTTGGCGGCGGACGCCTGTAAACATCTCTATTGGAGATGAGCAACATGGGATTGTAAATTCAAAAGTTGTTTCCCTCACCAAAAACCAGCCAGGATGATCTGCTCTCCATCCACATCCATTTTTCACTTGTGTACGCACGCACACACACACACACACACACGCACACACACACGCACACACACACACACACACACACACACACACACGCACACACACACGCACATTTGAACTTCATCCTTTGAATATCAATTGGAAACCCCCTTACATAATGTTCAAGGTTCAAACATTGTAAAAACAGCCCCTGGCCAAAAATAACAGCTAACCAAATTCACTTTTTCGAAAAATAGAAAACTTTTAGCAGAGTTTGCCCAAAGAATGTCTACGCCATACACAAACACTTTCTCCTCTCTTCAGCCTTGATCCTCCAACTCCCATGATGCCACTATGACAGGTTATACAACCTGGACCCAATGCTTTGTCTCGCCTGCACAACACCATTCATCTCTTTGGCGCAAATAGCTGACGAAGATGTTTTGTTTGGGCCTGTTTTCCTTTTGACGGGTCGAGGTATTATTCTCTCAATGCCAAGCCAATTGTTTTGAGATGGGGAGTAAGGAGGAATACAACTGAACACATTTAACAGAAACAGAAGGACAGAGAGAGAGAGAGAGAGAGAGAGAGAGAGAGAGAGAGAGAGAGAGAGAGAGAGAGAGAGAGAGAGAGAGAGAGAGAGAGAGAGAGAGAGAGAGAAAAAAGAGAGGGAGAGAGAGAGGTTTCAGATGAGTTATGAGTTTGCAAATTGCTTGTTTTTGACGAAGGATGTAATGTCTTTAAATCATGTCTTGATTAAGGAAATGCATTTAAACCGGGTTGCATTTGGTCAACATCTTTTCAATGGAACATGATGATGAGGAATGCATGTGTGGAGTGTGTATACTGTATATTTATGTACAGAGATATAGTGTCATAAACTATAATATATACTCACATGTTATATATTCATATTATACTCTATAATATATACACACGCTAGTCCTCACAGTGTGGAGGGACACATGAACTGTATGTGATTGTTTCATTTTTAATTGGATGATGAAAGTGACATAGTGAAGTTTATATCATTACAAATAAATGTACTTTGGCTGATGAAGCAAATAGCCAATTCCAAGCCCTGTGTTACTCACAGAAATAGTTTTGTGACGTAAACCGTGAACAAAACTCAAACCATGGGGAACTTTTTGCAGTAAAATCGTGTGCCATACTATGATTATGTTAGCGTGTTATAGCAATACATTGAGCTAGTCCGGTTAACCGTCTTCAGTCAGATAAGTCGTAAGGAAACATTCCTGTACAAAATACTAGGCTCATGTATGAAATATCTAGACAAAAAGTACTTATATTGTAGTTCATAGTTAGTTTTGTAAACACGCAATACAGTTTCAGTTAGATTTTTGTAAGGCCTCAATTTTCCTTTACTTTCAGGTAACAAAAAATACAAACAGAGAAACAGACAGACAATTATGCAAACTACACCATCTGACATTTACATACCATATATATATATTTTTGTTTTAATATAAATATTTATATATATAATATATTATATATATATAGCAGTGGTTGTTGTGGTGGTGTAAAAGTAGGGGAGGAAGGAAGGTGCCTCACTATTAATTTTGACAGTGTATAGGTGGGTCGTTTTAGCAGACAAGCCAAACGGAATTCGAACCGATTGTGATCTGAGGGAGGAGAAGCAATGTTTTGATAAAAAATGTTGGGATTACTCTATTCCTGTCTATTAAAAATCTGAACAGAAGGCTTGTTCTACCAAACAAATCGAACAGAATTTAAATTGAGTGAGATTTGAGGGAGAAGCTTTATTTGTGTAAAGTATATTTACATTTACATTTAGGGCATTTGGCAGACGCTTTTATCCAAAGCGACTTACAAGGTGTACATTAGTTGAAGCAGACAATAGCATAACACTGAGGTACGCAAACATAAAAATACAGCAGTTCACAAGTATTCATAATAACAAGATGAATAACACAATTTCGTACTGCTAGGTCACCTGCTTAAGTAGCTGTGATAAGAGCGTGTTATCAACATTAAGGATATACACTTGCTAACATATGCAACATGCTAAGAGCTATTAATGTCAGGACTTAAGCAAGTTTAGTGTCACGGTTACGGTGGTTGACAGGGGGCGTTGCCAGGCCGCGTGCGCTAGAGGCGCACACACACGCACCTGCCAACCATTACCGTGGCTAATTGCCATTGATGTCACCTGGGGGCTATTTATACAGCGGCGTCAGTGAGAGACGTCGCTCGTTCGTACTAGGTGTAACCGGTACGCTACCAGTCCCCAGGTGACATTCATCCCTGGTCCTGATCACCCTGCTACGGACTATCGGAGAGATAGCCCGCCCGTCTGCTGTTCCAGCCCCTCGTCGGTCCCGGAGTACCGCCCGTCATCTACCTGTCGGTACGACGCACCTCGACCTCCCGGTAACCTGACCATCGCCTGTCCCCAACGACCCGCTCGTCTCCTACCTGTCGGCACGACGCACCTCGACCTCCCGGTAACCTGACCATCGCCTGTCCCCAACGAGCCGTTCGCCTACTACCTGTCGGCACGACGCACCTCGACCTCCCGGTAACCTGACCATCGCCTGTCCCCAACGAGCCGTTCGCCTACTACCTGTCGGCACGACGCACCTCGACCTCCCGGTAACCTGACCATCGCCTGTCCCCAACGATCCGCTCGTCTCCTACCTGTCGGCTTGACGCACCTCGATCTCCCGGTCCCAGCTCCCTCGCCGGTCCTGGGGGATAACCTTCTATTGTGTTTTGTGCCATCAATAAACCCCTGTTCTTCCTTTCCTGGTCTCCGCCTGCGTTCTGGGTCCAACCTCACCACACACCGTCGTGACATTTAGGGGTTTCACAAAGGAGAAGGAGGGTTCAAGGAGAGTCCAGGTGGACTCTGAACAGGTGGGTCTTGAGTCTCTTGCGGAAGCTGGCGAGGGACTCTGCCATCCTGACATGAGACGGGAGTTCATTCCACCACTGTGGAGCCAGAGCCGTGAAGAGCTGGGTCTTGGACGAGCGATGTTTGGTTGACATTAGTGAAGGTCGAACAAGTCGCCTGGCAGAAGTTGAGCGGAGCGCTCTGGCTGGGATGTAGGGTTTGACCAACGCCTGGAGGTAGGCCGGGGCAGTTCCATTGACTGCCCTAAAGGTCAGCACCAGAGTCTTGAATTTGATGCGAGCATTTACCGGAAGCCAGTGGAGATCGCGGAAGAGAGGGGTCACGTGGGAGAATTTCGGTAGGTTGAATACCAGGCGTGCTGCTGCGTTCTGGGGGCCGTCTTGAGGAGGGAAGAGAACATGGAGAAAAGTTTCCTTGGGTTAGAGGCAGAAGAGTTGATTTTTGTACAGTAGAAGGCAGATTTAGCAGCCGATACCGTGGAGGTGAAGCCAGCGAGGAGACGGAGGTAGTGAGCGAGGTCATCAGAGGAGTCAGATTTCCTCCATTTTCTCTCCGCCGCCCATAGCTCTGCTCTACGAGCCCGCAGAGGTTCGGACAGCCAAGGAGGTGGAGGAGAGGCTCGTGCTGGTCTGGAGGTGAGAGGACAGAGAGAGTCGAAGGAGGAGGAGAGAGAGGAAGTCAGAGTGGAGGAGGCTTCCTCTACCGACAAGAGAGAGAATTGTTGGGGGGATGGTAGTGAGGATAGGACAGATGCGGAGAAAGAAGAGGGAGAGAGAGTTTTCAGGTTACTACGGAAGGTAACAATGTGGGGAGTAGTGGGTAGGGAGGTGGGGGATTTGAGAGGGAGAGAGAAAGCAACAAAATGGTGATCAAAGACAGGGAGGGGTGTGACAGAGATCACCGAGGTGGTACAGGATCTTGTGAAGACAAGATCCAGTTGGTTCCCAGCTCTGTGGGTAGGGGGAGAAGGAGTGAGTGTTAGACCGAATATGGCAAAAAAGTTAATGAATTCAGGAGATTGTAACTTATTCGACTGGATGTTGAAGTCACCTAGAACCACGAGTGGGGTGCCGTCCTCAGGAAAGCAGCTGAGGAGGGCATCCATCTCGTCAAAGAAGTCACCAAGAGGGCCCGGTGGTCGGTAGATTACGGCAATGTTGAGCCTAGTTGGGATGGTAACAGAAACAGCATGAAATTCGAGTGCCGATCTGGTCAGGTGACCCAGAGGGAGTACCTGATATGACCAGTTTGGAGAGACTAGGAGTCCCGTTCCTCCACCACGCCCAGAGGGTCGGGGGGTGTGGGTGAAGGAGTAGGTCGCGGAGAGAGCAGCTGCGGTAGCCGTGTTCTCAGGGGTGATCCAGGTCTCGGTGAGAGCCAGGAAGTGGAGAGACTGGAGTGCGGCGTAGGCCAGAATGGTTTCAGTCTTCTTGACCGACGATTGGCAATTCCAGAGTCCCCCTTTCACCACAAGATCTGTGAAGGTAGAAATGGTAGGATAGAGGAGATTGGAAGGGTTGCGGCGTCGAGAGGGAGAGCCTCGATGCCATCTATTGCGGGAGGATGTCCAGACTACAATGGAATGACGACACATAGCAAGGGTAGGGGGACTGGATTTGACTAACTAGGACTAGGATTAACTAGGACTCCCTAGACAGACTCCTGTAGAATGACTCCTTGGTCTTTGTTCTGGGTCTTAGTTCCTGGGGCCTGACGCTAAATGCTGACGCTAACAAACTACTTCTATGTTAATAGCCTATGCGATAGGGAGGGAGGCTCATGCAGGGTTAGGCTCCTTTTTTTTTTACCTTATTTTTTTACCTTATTTAATTAAAATAAGACATACTATCATATAGGACAACCAGTTATGCATGTTAATCAAGTAAATTGTGTAATCATGACCCAAAAAACACCACCTTGTCACAGTCAGCCATGGTTTATTTTGGCATTGAGATTTTTTAAATTCGCACCTCGAAAATTTGAAGTCTGAAATATTCAACTCACGAGTTGTCTGGCACGTGTAAATTAATGCTTGACACAAGATAGATCCTTGCATGATGACAATGCTGGCCCCAAAACTATGATTGGGTATTAACCAGGGCAGGAATTTCTGCTGATTGGTTAACAGAGCCTCTGGCTAGACCCGCCCTAAGGGAGGATCGTCCTCCCTTACTGACGTACACACCAAAAACCAGGACTTACCAGCCGCTCGGGCCAGGCAGTTTTTAATGGACAATGATGGGGACATGATTGTTCAGCCTTCGAAGTGTTCAAATATATAATATAGTAATAAAATCAGTATTTTTACAGATTAATCTGTTACATTTATGTGTATTTCTTTTTCTCTTGCAAGTTTATTTTATTATTTTATTATTTTTTGAAATTTTACAGAGGATTGTCCTCCCTTACCTCAATCGACGAGCCTCCACTGATATTTACTGTACATATTATAATGCATACAAGAAAAAACATGAAATATAATTGGTTGGTGTGATTGGTTACAAAATCTGAAGGCTGTGATTGGTCAGACCATTGGAAGTCGGCTTTGATGACAGTGAAGCAACTCAGCAGTTACAGGTTTCTCCTGGTGTTTGAAGCTCAAGGGATAAAAGCTGCAGTTTCAGCGTTAAGAAAAAGCATTGGAACGAACCCCCTCGAGGGTTACAGGAAAGCTACACCAGGGTTTCTCCCCAGGTGCCCAACTACACTTCTGTACAGTCAGTTACGGCTATGTTTCCCTAGGTAGGCATTATGCACTTTAACTTAAAGCGAGTGATGTAGTTAGTACTTTTTTTAAAGAAGCTGAGTCCGCAATAGAAAAGCAGTATGGAAAAGGGTCGCCCACTTTCAACGGTTCACTTTCTGCATGACATAACAGGCTTGGGGTATTTTCTGTCTTGTGTTTTAGTTCTAGGCACAGCTTTAACATAGTACACATTCCACATCAGAGTGACAGAAATGATTTAAAACTGCTCATGTGAGAATTAGCTGAGAGTTGTTCAACGTGCTGCCTGCGGTGCAGAGGGAAGGGGGAGCTGTGGTGAGGGACATGGCCCCCACACCACATCAGTGCTCATTGCTTACATGGTGGATGGAGAAACACTCGGAAATAGCACATTTTTGTTTTGCATTCAGTAGCGATACTTCCATTAATACATCCATTGAATTTAGTTATTTTCTATTTAATAATCAATATTTTTCAACACAAGATTTTTTTGTGGAGGCAGGTGGCTGTTAAGGCTGCTTAATTTTCACACAGAGTTTAGTTTTCTCTTGCAGTAAAGCCCACCATAGATGTTCCATGTAATTACAATGAGCACAGATAAGAAACGGGGACGCATGTGATTGTATACTTTTGATTGGCAGGTAGCATCATCCTGCGTGATGATCAACATTGTAGGGCGGGACCTGGTGTCGTGTGGGCGGGGCTTAGAGACTGCCTTCAGCGTAGGTCAGTGAGAAGTCCATACAGGTACATAATATGGTGGTGTGGGAGAGCGTAGAAACGAAGAGACGGTACTTCCTTTAACACTTTAACATTTACTTCCCAACACGAACAGTAATACAGCGGCAGCAGTGACACTTGCAACAGCAACAGTAACGACAACAAGTATCAGAACCTGTACATTTTAAACTCCAGCTCACTCTAAACATTAACCAGAAAGCTCCTTGGTTGAACTGTCTTAAGACTTAAAGGAGCCGTACCTCCTCTCATAGTGTCCAGTAAATGTCTGTGTCCCAAGTGGGTCACCATAGTGGCATCTGAGGCCATCTTTGAACCCAGAAACCCCACTTTTAAAAAGAAGAACAAACTGGCAATGCCATCTGCGGTATCAAGATTTTTTTGGCAACCAGCGGAGAGGGTTAACTGAAACAAATGATCTTTTTCAATCAACTCTATCCTCTCCGGGAACCATCACCTTATCGTGGTGGAGAGGTTTGGGTGTCCCTGTAAACCTGAGAGCTGTGTTGTCTGGAGCCTAGTGCTCCTGGTAGGGTCCCCCATGGCAGCTTGGTCTCAGGGGAGGGGCCAGACTAAGAATGGTTCAAAGACCCTAATGGACAAACAAGAAGAAGTGAGTATACCCTGCCCGGAGGAAGCCCGGGGCCCCTTTCCGGAGCCAGGCCTGGAAAAAGGGCCTGTAAGCGAGCGCCTGGTGGCCGGGTTAGCCACGGAGCCCGGTTGGGCATAGCCCGAAAAAGCAACGTGGCCACTTCTCCTTCCCGCGGACCCACCAGCTACGGGAAGAACCGCTGGGGTCGGGTGCACTGCCAGTTAGGAGGCAGTGAAGGCTGGGGGCCTCGACGGACCAAACCCAGCCAACAGAGACTGGCTTTGGGGACGTGGAATGTCACCTCTCTGGGGGGGAAGGAGCCTGAGCTTGTGCGGGAGGTAGAGCGCTACCAATTAGATCTGGTGGGGCTTACCTCTACGCACAGCACTGGCTCTGGAACTAAACTCCTGGATAGGGGTTGGACTCTTTCCTTCTCTGGAGTTGCTCAGGGTGTGAGGCGCCGGGCGGGTGTGGGGATACTCACAAGTCCCCGGCTGAGTAACGCTTTGTTGGAGTTTACCCCGGTGGACGAGAGGGTCGCCTCCCTAAGCCTTAGGGTCATGGGAGGGAAAATTCTGACTGTTGTTTGTGCCTATGCACCAAATAACAGTTCGGAATATCCCGCCTTCTTGCACACCCTGGATGGAGTCCAGCATGGGGCTCCTGAAGGGGACTCTATAGTCCTCCTGGGAGACTTCAACGCACACGTGGGTAACGATGGGGAAACTTGGAGGTGCGTGTTGGGGATGAACGGCTTACCTGATCTGAACCGGTGGGGTTTTGTTATTGGATTTCTGTGCTAGTCATGGATTGGACATAACAAACACCAAGTTCAAACATAAGGATGCTCATAAGTGTACATGGTACCAGAGTAAATTAGGCCGAATGTCAATGATCCATTTTGTTATCGTGTCATCTGGCCTGAGGCTGCATGTTTTGGACACTCGGGTAAAGAGAGGGGCAGAGCTGTCAACCGATCACCATCTGGTGGTGAGTTGGGTAAGATGGCGGGGGAAGCCTCTGGACAGACCTGGTAAGCCCAAACGTGTAGTGCGGGTGAACTGGGAACGTCTGGTGGATGCCCCTGAACGGGGGAGACCTTCAACTCCCACCTCTGTGGAGGCTGGGGGCATTGAGACAGAGTGGTCATTGTTCAAAGCTTCTATTGCCGAAGCTGCGGTTGAGAGCTGTGGCCTCAAGGTCATTGGTGCCTCAAGGGGCGTCAACCCTCGGACTTCATGGTGGAAACAGGTGGTCAGGAAAGCCGTCCGGCTGAAGAAGGAGGCCTTTCGGGCTATGTTTGCCTGTGAGACTCCGGACTCAGTTGCGAGGTAGCGACAGGCCAGGAGGGTGGCAGCCTCGGCTGTAGTGCAGGCAAGGCAGCGGGTGTGGGAGGAATTCGTAGAAGCCATGGAGAAGGACTTTCAGTCGGCACCAAAGCGTTTCTGGCAAACAATCCGGCACCTCAGGAGGGGGAAGCGTGGATCTATCCAAGCTGTGTACAGTAAGGGTGGGACATTGCTGACCTCAACTGAGGAGGTGATCGGGCAGTGGAAAGAACACTTTGAGGAACTTCTTAACCCAACTACACCCTCAATGGTAGAGACAGAGCTGGAGGATGAAGGACGGCAAACATCAATCTCCCTGGAGGAAGTCACTGCGGTAGTCAAACATCTCCGCAGTGGCAAAGCCCCAGGGGTTGATGAGATCTGTCCAGAAATGCTAAAGGCTCTGGGTGTTGAGGGGCTGTCATGGCTGACACGTCTTTTCAACATTGCGTGGAAGTCTGGGACAGTGCCTGAGGAGTGGCAAACGGGGGTGGTGGTACCCCTGTTCAAAAAGGGTGACCAGAGGGTATGTGCCAATTACAGGGGTATCACATTACTCAGCCTCCCTGAGGGTCGACTATCGGCCGATAGTCGAACCTCAGATTGAAGAGGACTAATGCGGATTCCGCCCTGGTCGTGGAACAACGGACCATCTTTTCACTCTTGCAAGGATCCTGGAGGGGGCTTGGGAGTATGCCCATCCGGTCTACATGTGTTTTGTAGATTTGGAGAAGGCATATGATCGGGTCCCTCGGGAAATACTGTGGGGGGTGCTGCGGGAGTATGGGGTGCGGGGGCCACTGTTGAGGGCCATCCTATCTCTGTACTCCCAAGGCAAGAGCTGTGTCCGGTTTCTCGGTAGTAAGTCAGGCCTGTTCACAGTGGGTGTTGGCCTCCGCCAGGGCTGCGCTTTGTCACCCATCCTGTTTGTGATTTTCATGGACAGGATTTCAAGGCATGGAGGGGAGGGGTTTCAGTATGGTGGGTTCAGGATTGAATCGCTGCTGTTTGCAGATGATGTGGTCCTGTTTGCGTCATCAGTATGTGACCTTCAGCACTCACTGGATCGGTTTGCAGCGGAATGTGAAGCGGCTGGGATGAGGATCAGCACCTCCAAATCTGAGGCCATGGTTCTTAGCAGGAAACCGGTGGAAGTAGGGAGGGAGTCCTTATCCCAAGTGAAGGAGTTCAAGTATCTCGGGGTCTTGTTCTCGAGTGAGGGGAGGATGGAGCGTGAGATTGACAGGAGAATAGGTGCAGCGGGAGCGGCATTGGGTGCACTTTGGCGCACGTAACCAAAAGAGAGCTGAGCCAGAAAGCAAAGCTCTCGATCTTCCGATCAGTCTTCGTTCCTACCCTCACCTATGGCCATGAACAATGGGTAATGACCGAAAGGACGAGATCGCGAATACAAGTGGCCAAAATGAGTTTCCTCAGGAGGGTGGCTGGTATCTCCCTGAGGGATAGGGTGAGAAGCTCAGTCACTCGTGAGAGACTCGGAGTAGAACCACTGCTCATTCGCATAGAAAGGAGCAAGTTGAGGTGGTTCGGGCATGTAGTAAGGATGCTTCCTGGTCGCCTCCCGAGGGAGGTTTTCCAGGCACATCCAATTGGGAAGAGACCACGGGGCAGACCGAGGTACAGGTGGGGTGATTACATCTCCACACTGGCCTGGGAACTGGCCTCGGGATGCCCCAGTCAGAACTAGTCGATGTTGCCAGGGAGAGGGAAGTTTGGAGTCCCCTGCTGAAGCTGCTACCTCCGCGACCCGATTATGGATAAGCGGGAGAAGATGGATGGATGGATGGAATCAACTCTATACTTTTTTTAATCTGTGGAGTCCATTAAATATTGTGAAGCCCAGAGGCCTCAACAGTCAATTGACTTCTTCGAGAAATTATAATCTTGTCATAATTTTAACAAGACCACACATGTTGGATAATACTGGAGTGCCCATGACAATACAATGTGACAAAAGCAATTACAAAAACACACAAATAAGCACAAATAAATCAACCGAATTCATTGTCAATCGACAATGAAAACAATAGCAATCATAATACCATGTTGTGCATTGGGAATATTCTACAATAGTCCAGGTGTTAAAAGAACAGAAGGATTACACTTTGATACCCAATTTCCACAGAACCATGATTCGACAAAGCCGGTCAGGTCAGATCTTAGTCATAACTAATAATATTTGATTGTAGGTAATTCATTACGTTTCATTGCTTTGTCTTCCAACACCCACGACTGAACAGACTCAGTTGTCTGGGTCTCTTGCCAAAGCAGTGTCATTGGGAGCTATCTTTTTTCACTTGAAAAGTATTTTTTATCCACTTTCATATTTTATCTTCATGTCTTGCAAGAGCACCTTGAGAGAGGAGCTGAAAATAATCAAAACAAACGCGGTTTCCAAGAAAGATAATATCTCCGACCACAGAGGTACATTTGTAGGTTAATGTCGGGTAGACAGAACGGGGGTCAGAGGTCAATATGGAATAGAGAGAGAAAACAAAAGGATACGGGAGTGAGAGTGAAAGAGAGAGCGAAAGAGAGAGAGAGAGAGAGAGAGAGAGAGAGAGAGAGAGAGAGAGAGAGAGAGAGAGAGAGAGAGAGAGAGAGTGCAGTTGAACCAAGGATGGTGTAAGACAGATATACAGGAGGAAATAGAAGTTCTCTATGCAGCTCTATGCAGCTGTGCACATCATATATATATATATATATATAGAAAGTACATTATATACGATATATAGTATATAATATATACAGTATATGTATATGTATATATAAATATATATATATATATATATATATATGCGACTGACAACAATATATAAATGGTATAATGAAGCAGTAATCACTGTGAATAGTTGCATAAAACACAATGCTGACAGCTATCCAATACTAATGCAAGATAACGACTTGTGATCGATGAACAGGAACAGTTTCCTTCACCCAGTTCCCTGCAATGGTAATATGGTCTTGAATCTATCTATAACACCAGACAGAGAGCGTATGAAATGCTCTTAACAACCTTAACTGTAACCTAACCCTACTCTCACTCTAAATGCAGCTGGATGTGGTTTTGGGACTAACAAACCAAAATGAATGCCATGTCTTTTGGTTTCATCCTTTCCCGCCAGATTTCACTAATGATGTATAAAACAAACTAAACATGCCTCAACCTTCCGACATCCATGTAACCTCCCCAAAACAGGTACATTCTACTGTAATTACATATTGAGCAGCTAATTAACCACACTAAAGAAGAGTGTATGTGTGTCTGTATTCATCTGTCCCACTAGCAGAGCTAAGATTACGTAATATATTTATGTCTTTATGGATGCCGGTGCCTAATCCCAAGACGGCCCCTTACAGATTTTGGAGAGAAAGAGTGAGAAATAGAGTGACCGCTCAAAGAGGTTAAACACGAGTTCCAAATGGCAGCTTTATGAGGAGACATGAACGCAAATGGTCGGATTAGGCACAAAAGGTAGTTAGCTTCCCAGGGAAAACATGTGGGAGTTAAAATACCGGGCCAATGGCAGAACAAGCAGGCTCCTCACAACACAAAGAGAGGATTAAAGACAGATAGACACAGGTAGACAAAGAGAGAAGAACAAAGTGGGGAAAATAAGAGAGAGAGACGATACTGATGGTCGCCGTTTCAGCCAAAGAAGTGGCACGCATCAAACCATAGCTTAAAAGTACTCATTTATTGTTTGCACTAAGCTCATACACACAATTATTCAGCTTTGTGTTTGCCTGCTTTTGTATATATAAAAAAATACATATAACAATAACCAATTAGGTGAGGATTCACACATGCGGATGTACTGTACTGTACTGCGATTCCAATCTGAGGTACAACTGTAACGTATGCCGCTTCGAGCCCAGCGGTTCAGAGGAACTCAGCCTCAATTTAAAATGACAGCACCTGTCAGCAATTAGGTATTAAAACGGGAAGTGATTTTCTGCTTCATCTGAAGGATCAAAACACTAAGTGAAAGTGGTAAAGTCACCCAGGAGCACAGAAAAAACCTGAGCCACCAGGCGTTCTCTGACTCTTTTAAATCTCCACTTTTCTGTCTTTATCTAAATCACATCTAGTGCCCCTGTCACGGTTACGGTGGTTGACAGGGGGCGTGGCCAGGCCGTGTGCACTGGCGGCACAAACACGCACCTGTCAACTATTACCGTGGCTGATTGCCAATTATCTCACCTGGGGCTATTTATACCGCAGCGTCATTTGGAGACGTCGCTCGTTCGTACTTTGTGTAACCCTTGATGTACGCTACTAGTCCCCAGGTGAAACTCTTCCCTGGTCCTGATCGTCCGGCTGCCTACTACCCGTTCGGTACTACGCACCTCGACCGCCCGCTGTTTCTACCCTTCGCCTGTCCCGGATCGTCCGGCTGTCTACTACCCGTTCGGTACTACGCACCTTGACCTCCCGGTATCCAGACCCTTCGCCTGTCCCTGACCTTCCACCTGTCAACTACCTGTCGGTACTACAAACCTCCTAACTGGCAGTGCACCCGACCCCAGCGGAAACCTCCCGGTATTTCGACCCCTTGCCTGTCATTGACCATCCCATGTGCGTGCTGTTGTACAATAAACTGTTCTCCCCTCTGTGGTCTGTTGTCTGCGTTCAGGGTCCAACCTACACCCCCCATTGTGACAGCCCCTTTTTATTATTATGATTGTAATTAACCTACTGCATATGTAACTTTGTGAATGGACCAAAATAGCCTAAATGCAAATGTCCAAGTGAAATTGCAGTACTTATCTCTATTCTAGTAGTTAACGCTGTGCTTTTTTCCCGGTCTCCACATCACTACATTTTAACACAGGAAGTACAGCATGTGTTCTCTACTCCTGTACCATTCCACAGAGAAAGTGTGTCCACTGTACAGTGTTTAAAGGGCTCCTATATTATATCACCAGGTGTATGTGTGATTTAGCCAATAAAGGTACATACCTGAAATGGCCAAGTCAGGTTCATTTTATTTGTATAGCCCTAAATCACTGTCAAAGGGCTTTACAGGCTAAATGTGTAGAACACTTACCCAAACGCTGGCCCCTCAAAGGCCAAGAAAAACCTCGTAAGGGGTAAGGGGTGCAATAGGTTCCATGATTGACATATGTAGTATATACAAGCAAACTGTTTAAGGACAATTCAAAATATATATTAATTAGCGTTGTCCATGATGATGAGGTGAAAGTTGGAAAAGAAGCTGGGCAGTCAGTTTGGGTGTCCAGGCATCAAGTCATGATCACAGCAACACACTAAAAACAAAGACTTCAGTATGATAAGATGGGCAGGGTAGACAAGGGCAATGTAGATAACCTCTAGTCTAGTACCTATTGGAAGCAAGGGTAGGCTTGTGCTGGCTTACAGGTCGACTTATCTGTCACTAATTGGAAGCCAGTGGAGGGGGTATATAATAGGAGTAAAATGGGAACATTTTCTGGTTCTAGTTATTGAGTCTAGCAGCGGTTGGAGGCTTTTTAAAGTGGAGTTTGTAACCCAGAGAACAGTGCATTACAGTTAAATGTGCACATGAGCGTCTCTACGCCATCTACGGATAACATTGGTCTGATTCTGGGATGTCGAAGATGAAAGAATGCAATTTTTATTTATGTATTGAACAAAATAAAGCATAGCGTTGATAAGACACAAATATTTTTGACACAGGAGCTTTAGGCAATAGCAGAGCCGTCAAATCAAAGTGTGAATGTTAGAGATGGGCTGATAGCTGCTGAGTACTTCAGGGTCCAGGCCAGACTACTCGAGTAAAGGTTGTATCACAGCAGTCAAGTCAAGTCAAGTCAAGTTTATTGTCACTTCACAGTTTACAGTTTAGTATAAAGCAGTGATGTGAAATTCTTGTGTGCAATACCCGACGACAGACAGCAGTTATAGAATAAGATCAAATAAAAATAGATAAAAATAGAATAAAAATAGAATAAAAAAATAGAATAAGGAATATAAAATAAAAATAAAAAATGCAATTTATAAAATGCAAAAATCAGCACAGAAAAGAGCAATATATATATATAAATCAATGTAATAAAATATACATTGTTATATGTTATACGCCCTTGTTCAGCAGCCTGATGGCCTGACTGTGGAAGCTATCTCTAAGCCTATTTGTACGACACTTGATACTGCGGTATCGCCTGCCTGACGGTAATAGTGAGTAAAGTTCGTGGCTGGGGTGGGCAATGTCTTTTATAATTCTTTTGGCCTTGGCCACGCACCGCTGGTTGTAAATGTCCAGGAGGGAGGGGAGCTCACCTCCAACGATATACTGGGCCGTCCGCACCACCCTTTGAAGCGCTCTGCGCTCGAGTGCCGTGCAGTTCCCGTACCAGGCGGTGATACACCCTGTCAGAACACTCTCGATGGTGCCGTTGTAGAATGTTCTCAGGATGCGGGGGCCCATGCTGAATTTCTTCAGACGCCTGAGAAAATACAGGCGTTGTTGGGCCTTTTTCACCACGTGTGTGGTGTGCGTGGACCATGTGAGGTCCTCGGAGATGTGCACGCCGAGGAACTTGAAGCTGCTGACCCTCTCTACTGCAACGCCGTCGATGGAGATAGGGCTGTGCTCTCCCCTCTGCCTCCTGAAGTCCACGATCAGCTCCTTGGTCTTCTTGACGTTGAGGGCGAGGCTGTTCTCCTGGCACCACTGCTCCAGCGATCCGACCTCCTCCCTGTAGGCTGTCTCGTCGTCGCCGGCGATCAGGCCCATCACTGTCGTGTCGTCAGCAAACTTGACGATGACGTTGGAGCTGTGCATAGCCATGCAGTCGTGGGTGTAGAGGGAGTAGAGGAGAGGGCTCAGCACGCATCCCTGGGGGGCTCCCGTGTTGAGGGTCAGTGGCTCTGATGTGGTGCTGCCCATCCTCACCACCTGGCGGCGGTCCGACAGGAGGTTCAGTATCCAGCTGCACATGGATGGGGGTACGCCTAGACCTCTCAGCTTGGTGTCGAGCTTGGCAGGAACTATTGTGTTGAATGCTGAGCTGTAGTCCACAAACAGCATTCGCACATAACAGTTCTTCCCCTCCAAGTGGGAAAGGGCAGTGTGGAGGGCCATGGCAATTGCGTCGTCCGTGGATCTATTTTGACTATATGCAAATTGCCATGGGTCCAGCGTGGTAGGTAACACGGAGCAAATAAAGTCCTTGACCAACCTCTCGAAGCATTTGCTAACGATCGAGGTGAGGGCCACAGGTCTGTAGTCATTCAGGCATGTTACCTTGGTTTGTTTAGGGACAGGCACGATGGTGGATATCTTGAAGACCGCGGGGACAACAGCCTGGGACAGGGAGAGGTTGAAGATGTCTGCAAAGACTCCTGCCAACTGGTCTGCGCATGCTCTGAGGACGCGGCCCGGGATGTCGTCGGGGCCTGCCGCCTTACGGATGTTCAGCCGCTTAAAGGTGCGGCGCACATCCGCCTCCGAGATGCGCAGCTGGCTGGTCTCCCCAGTCGGTGCTGGCTTCGGCGGGCTGCCGTTTACGTCGAACCGAGCAAAAAATGTATTTAGCTCTCCTGGGAGGGAGGTAGAGGAGTTCTCTACACAACTGGTTCTCCCTCTGAAGTTCGTTATATTCTGCAGCCCCTGCCACATACCCCTCGCATCGTGTTTCTTGAATTTATCTTCCACTCTGTCCTTATACTCCCGCTTGGCAGTGACGATGGTCTTACGGAGGTCGTAACGGGCTCTCGTACATTCCTCCGTATTCCCGGAACCAAAGGCGGCGTTACGCGCATGTAGGGCAGCGCGAACATCGCCGTTAATCCACGGTTTCTGGTTGGGATATATCCGAACCGACTTGGTCGGAACAACGTCATCTATGCACTTCTTGATGAACCCGGTGACCGACGACGCGTACTCGTTGATGTTATTGTCCGAGGCAACGCGGAACATGTGCCACATGTCACATGTGGCACAAACAATCCTGCAGCGTAGAATCTGATTGGTCCGACCAGCATTGGACCTCCCTCACAGCGATCGGTTGCTGCTTCAGTCTCTGCCTATAGGCGGGGAGCAGCTGGATAGAGCGGTGATCTGATTTGCCGAACGGTGGGCGGAGGAGGGCCTTGTAGCCATCACGGAAGGGAGTGTAGCAGTGGTCGAGGATCCGCTCGCCCCGTGTGTTGCTCTTTATGTGTTGGTAGAACTTCGGGAGAACCTTCTTCAGGTTCGCCTTGTTGAAGTCCCCCGCTACGATGAGAGCAGCCTCGGGGTGGGCCGACTCCTGTTCGCTGATAGCCCCGTACAGTTCCTTCAGCGCTGTGTCCGTGTTGGCTTGTGGGGGAATGTAAACAGCGGTCACGGTTACCGCTGTAAACTCCCGAGGTAGCCAGTATGGACGGCACATAAGCATCAGGTACTCCAGGTCCGGGGAACAGAAAGACTTGAGGGGATGTACATGACTTTGGTTGCACCAAGATCTGTTTATCATGAGACATACCCCCCCTCCGCGATCTTTACCGGAGAGAGCCTTTGTTCTGTCCGCCCGGTGTACGGAAAATCCCGTCGGCTCGATAGCTGCGTCGGTAACCCCCTCCGACATCCATGTCTCCGTAAGGCAGATAATGCAATTGTCCCTAGTTTCCCGGTGGAATTGAATACGAGCCTGTAGTTCGCTTAACTTATTGTCCAGAGACTGTACATTAGCCAGTAGAATGGTGGGTAGTGGGGGGCGATCGGATCGACATCTCAGCCTGACTAGCACGCCGGCTCGCTTCCCTCGCTTCCTCCGGCGACGCTTGCGCGTAATCGTGCCCAAAATGGACGGAGATAATCCAGCTGTGACTTCGGGCGGGACGTCCGAGTCGAAAGAGTGAAAAAACTCCGGTAGGCGGCGAGCGACTGTCGATCTGATCTCCCAAAGTGTGCAGAAGTTATAAGTGAACTTGCTGCTAACATCCTGAACTAAAAAAGTTGCAATAATAATAATAATAGTAAAAGTAGAGAGAACTGTCTCAGTAGACTGAGACAGTTTACTGTTCATGATGTTGAGCATAGCAGACCGAACCGTTAGGAAATGTTAGGGAAATGGTCCAGCCTACAGGGAATGGGTTTAGAAGCATGTGTTAGTTTAAGTTACAAGATACAAGATTTTTATTTGTAACAAGTACATAGGAACGCTTACTCCCTGTTCCCTCCCACAGTATAAATCTTAAAAACAACACAATAAAAATAAAAATGATATATATAATAAAATAAATAAATAAAGAGCAGCAAAGTGACTTAAATGATATGTACATGTTTTTTTAGTTTTGTTTACAAAAATGTTTCAAAAGCATTTAAAGTGCCAGTAGTGCAGCAGCATCATGAATACAGTGCAGCAGCATCATGAATACAGTGCAGAACAGTGCAGTAACTGTGATAGCCATCCCCTGCAGGTTTTTCACCTAGAGCAGAAGTTCCCAAAGTGGGGGTCGGGGTCGCGAGATGATTTCAGAATCCCGTGAGGTCACATCATTTTTTTTTTTTATTATTATTTGTATTATTATTATTAATAATCCATTAATATGTAAGGGTGACAAATAAAGGAATTCTGATTCCGACAGATTCACGACAGTATCATTTGCAGCTGAAAAAAAACCACACCCAATGTTCGCGATAACCCCCCCCCCGTTGAAGATCTGTGCACACGTTGTTTTTTATGTTCCAGTCCCCTCCGGTGATAGTGGGGGGGGGGGTTGCCTAGAGAGCCTGACCTAGAGTGCAGTCTTAAAGGGGCAGACATAAATAAAGTTGTTTTTTTAACAACTTGTTTTTAATGTTTACTGAAAATCCGGTATGTACCAGATCAGTCTATTGAACGTCCAAATACTCTCCACTGCTCACTCGCTGACTGACTATCATACTGTTCAGCCTGAAGTACTTCATGATGATGGGTGTTAGAGCAACAGGGCGGAAGTCGTTGAGGCTCGCTGCAGAGGAGTGTTTAGGCACTGGCACAATGGAGGTGGTTTTAAAGCACACTGGGACAACTGCCTGAGCTAGTGACAAGTTGAAAATGTCAGTAAGTCCTCGGTCAGCTGCTCAGCGCAGTTCCTGAGCACGCGACCGGGGATGCCACCAGGACCAGCTGCCCTTATGCACATTTGTTCTGCTCAGTGCCGCACGCACGTCTGTGGGGGATAGGGTGAGGGGTTGGTGGTCAACGGGGAGAGTAGCCCTGGTGGGCAGTTTGGGGTTGTTCCGGTCGTAACAAGCCAAAAAACGATTGAGTTTGTCAGAGCGGGATGAGTCAGTGGTTGGGGGGGATATTATAATCCGTGATGGCCTGGATGCCCTGCCACATGCTTCGGGGATCCGAGTTGTTGAAGTGGTCTTCAACCCTTCGCTTGTGTTAGAGCTTTGCCTGCTTTATGCCCTTTTTCAGATTAGCCTTGGCTAAACAGTAGGCCAGTGCTAACAGTAGGCCCTACCTAAAAGCAGCGTCACGTGTCTTTATGAGTAGGCGGACCTCTCTGTTCATCCACAGCTTCTGGTTGGGGAATGTTGTGATCTGATTGAGTGTGGTGACAGTGTCAATGCTGAAGTTGATGTAATCCATAACAGAGGAGGCGTAGGAGTCGATGTCGGTGTGGGAGTCTAGGGTAGACTGGGAGGCAAACAGGCTCCAATCCGTGTGTGGAAACCGGTTCTGCAACTTAGAGTGTGCTCCCTTAGGCCACACTTTGACTGTCCTAACGGTGGGCTTCACACGCTTGATGAGTGTCGTGTACTTAGGCAGCATGAACAAAGAGACATGATCACTCTGCCCAAGGTGGAGGAGGGGGACAGCTTTGTAAGCATCAGCCTTGTTTGTGTAAACATGGTCTAATGTTCTCTCTCCTCTTGTGGAGCAGGAGACATGCTGGTAAAATTTGGGGAGCACAGTCTTTAAGTTGGCATGATTGAAATCGCCTGCAATAATAAAGGCTGCCTCTGGGTGGGAGTTCTGCTGTTGGTTAATAGCAGAGTACATTTCCTTCATATTTCATATTTTAGCGTTAGCATCTGGAGGAATGTAAGCCGCAGTTATAATGGTGGTTGTAATTTCCCTGGGTTGGTAAAAGGGTCTACATTTAATCATTAAGTATTCTATGTTAATAGAGCAGTGGCTCGCAATGGTGGTAGTGTCTGTGCACCAAGTTTTGTTAGTATAGATACACAAACCTCCACCCCTTGTTTTACCAGAGCCCTCAGCTGATCTGTCTGCTCTGTGTAGAGTGAGCCCCGTTAGTTCAATAGCACTGTCGGGGATTCCGCTGTTAAGCCATGTTTCTGTGAAAATCATCACGTTGCAATCCTTAATCCGTTTATGGATTGTGGAGTAAAATAACTAGATGTATATTATGTGCTAGCAATAACTAGAACTAACCAACTGTCACAGCCTAAGCCGTTTATCGTTAGGGGGCCCAATGTCTGTGGTATGGGAAGGCCGGAGCCTTCCTCCCTTTCTCCGTGTACGGAAAGAGAGTCGTAAATTGTCTCTAAACGTCATGTGTACACAGTAATGAAATCAGATGAAGCAAACCGGAAAGTGCAAGTTGCAAAACAAGAGCGAGAACAGTCGGGGTCACGGTGACCCAGGCGGGAGGCCAAAAACAACCATGGGGAAGTGATAACCGGCTGGGGACGCCAGCAGACACTGGCGCCATCTGACAGAAAGAGGAGAACAACACGTATGAAGAAAACCACCTGACGGAGGGAGAAGAAGACGTTACCACCGGAAGGGCGGAGAAACCATATAAAAGTATTGTGTATCGAAGGAATCGGGGCACTTGAGTAGACTGCTGGTCACCTAACTCGACATCACGGGTCTGGGTGGTACAAAGCTTCTGTAATTGAGTATTCACTCATCTATCTTAGATTGCTGTATTAGGGTATCATTTTTATCAATAAATAACAACTAATAGACTGGTGACAATGAGGTGTGGATTCGTCTTGTGATGCTGAGGCGGATCGCCTAACGGCGAGGAACTCTGAACACAACAGGTTGATAATCCGCAGCCGCAGTTCATCAATTTTGTTCGCCAGAGATCGTACGTTGGCGAGGTAAACGCTGGGTAGCGACGGGCGATGTGGGTTAGCGCTCAGCCTAGCACATAGCCCTCCGTGGCTTCCTCTCCTGTGGAGGTTCACAGGGCTGGAGAATGTGATATCCAGCAAACTATCATCCTGTTCACCTGAGACCACGGTTGAGGTTGTGACAGGTTGTAGCCGACTATGAGCTGATGAGGAGCAATGGTGTATGTGAAGTGCAGGTGGACTTGGTCCCTCCGTGGCCCAGCAGCCAGTGTGAGATCCAGAGTAGCCTCCGCAATAAAATAATGTTGAATAAAAGTCACATTTTATCCTTTTATAAAATGACATTTTAATATACAGATATTATATTTACCTAGTTTCTGGCATGCTTCTCGGGCGCTGCTGCTGGGAATACTGCTGCCGGAACTGCCATATGTTTTCAGGGTTGAGTGTAGGGTCCCAACCCCCAAAACCACTGTAACTCATCATGCTGCCATAGCTGGCTTGCTGGGACATATGAGCACTTGAAACAGGCTGGACTGGCTTGCTGTCTATGTGCTGATGTGGAGGTCTGTGACTTGGTCTGTGGCTGAGCAGCATCCCGCTCCTTCATTCTCTGCACATGTGTCTTCTTCTTGCCGCCCCTGGAGGAAGTAGGCGCCTGCTCAACTCCCATGTAGTCGTGGGAGTTGCTACCGGTTCTACAGGATCTTGACGTCCATTTAGTATCATATTGATGTTGCCAATGTCCTCGTCACGCCTCTGCTGCATGTCCTGTGTAGATTCCTCATCTGCAATGGAGGACGCAGAGTCTTTTGACAAATTGTAATCAGGACTGGTCCTATCAAGGACGGCAGTACAAATCAGGGGTGTGTGACTGAGCCTTTAGCTGAAAGTTTAGTCAATTTAAAGTAAAGTAGTTCAACAACAGCATATCCTCGGGAAAACAACCCACTTAACACCCATGACTTTATGCACACATAAACTGGTTTTGTTTTTAATTAACAAACATTATGTGTGTTAAAACATTACAAAATGTGTTGCTTTTTGTCCGATTATTGCATTTTCATACAACAAGGACTGCGCTAAACAGGATTTCTTTCAATGCTGAAATGATGCCTGAATGCTGCCCAGTGTGCAGCATATCTCACGCACTATGATGTCTTCCCCCCACTTCCAGGAGGGTGAAGGGGGGAGGGGCTCAAAGTGCTGAGTATGTGTGTGTTGGGAGAAAAGGTGTATTTTTCCTCAGCTTTTAAATCACGTGACAGAGCACTTGACAATAGTCCTAGTGACTCAGCATTTTACAACATAATCTACATAAAACATCAAATGTCATGCAATTGTCCCCTTCCAGCTGAGTTTCCACAAATTAAAAATATATTGAAAGGATAATACATTTATTAATTCACAAAATTAAAAAAAACTCACCAAAGAGACAGACAGACAGACAGACACACGCGCACACACACGCACACGCACACGCGCGCACACACACACACACACACACACACACACACACACACACACACACACACTTTACACACACTGGCCTTGATATACCAGCTGCCGCCTGCGTGAGCCATCAAATTAACGACACACACCCAATTACAGATTAACTAATTAACTCTCAAAGGAGCAACTGGCAGGGAAACTAACAGAAACACGAGACGAAGGGATTCCCTGAAATGGTTCCAAAACAAAACACAAGATGACCGCAGATCGTATTAGTGATATATGCACATTAAGGCACAAAATAAGTTATTTATTCAAATTCACAGCAAGTAAACAAACAATAATACATAAATAACCCTTTGTCTTGTTGACAAATCACATATGATACTCAGCAGACTTCAGCAGGTAAAGGTTATGGCCAATTGATATGTATGGTAAATGTCACTGTTAAATTGTAGATATGTGCCTCCTACAAATAATCTTTATTTACATAACTGCTAAATCAATTGTAGCCTCAGTATCCCTCTTGGTTGAAGGACTTGTTACATTGGAAGGCTGTTCCACCTTCAACAATTTCTTCCTTTCTGCTACTTCTTCCCTGCTCCATAACAAGCAGATGTCTACCGGGGACCGCGTAGTGATGAGGGTACAGAAGACAACAATTGCAAGTGAAAATAGTCATCAGAATAATTATTTATTATGTATTGTATAATAATAATATTTCCTGGAAACAATTACTTGAGTCGTGAGACGCGGCCCCCGTCTGCCGACGCCGCGCTGTCCCCGCCTGCCGCCGTCACGCGGCCCCCGTCTGCCGACGTCGCGCAGCCCCCGCCTGACGACGTCGCGCTGTCCCCGCCTGCCGACGTCACGCGGCCCCCGTCTGCCAACGTCGCGCTGTCCCCGCCTGCCGCCGTCACGCGGCCCCCGTCTGCCGACGTCGCGCTGTCCCCGCCTGCCGCCGTCACGCGGCCCCCGTCTGCCGACGTCGCGCAGCCCCCGCCTGACGACGTCGCGCTGTCCCCGCCTGCCGACGCTGCCGACGTCGTGCGGTCCCCGCCTACCGACGCCGAGGGCTTGGGTCGCCGCCACTTCGTTCCCGCCGCCGTGGGAGATGGACATTTCGAGGGGGACGTTTGTTTTGTTGTTGATTTGGGGATGTCAGGAGCCGTCCCCTCTGAGGTCCAGAACCTCAGAGGGGAGGTCCAGAGCAGACTTTAGAGCAGACCTCAGAGGAGACCCCAGAGGAGACCCCAGAGGAGACCCTGCAGTCAGGGAGGACATGGACCGATACAACCGTGCGGCCGCCGTCCCCGAAGACTCCTACTGACCTGGGCAGAAGGGGTGGCTCTCCTCCCGGGACCTGCCCTCTCACCGAATCCCCTCCACCCCCCAGGATCATCGACTGGGAGGGATACGGCCCAGAGGAGCGGGGTTGGCTCCCGCGCCGTTACATCCTGGACCCGTCCCTTATCCACGACTGCCACTGGGAACACCCCAACAAGCCGGGTTGGGCGCCAGGAGGCGCCCGTTGAGGGGGAGGGGTACTGTCACGGTTATGGTGGTTGACAGGGAGCGTGGCCAAGGCGCGTGCTTTGGCAGCGCACACACACACACCTGCTGGCAATTACCAATAATGAAAATCACCTCACGGGGTGTATATATATCCTGGCGTCCCGTTACTTCGGGGCTAGGTCGTACGTTGTACTTTGTACACTCTGGACGTAATCGTTACTCCGATGTCCCGGGATCCAGACTACTCGCCTGTCCCGCGTCACTCGCCTGTGTAATACCTGTCGCTACTCCAACCTCCCGGTATCCAGACTCCTCTCCCGTCCCGGACTACTCGCATATCTACTACCTATCGGTACTCCGCTGATCGTCCTCCATGTATCCAGACCCCTCGCCCGTCCCGGACCACTCGCCTGTCTACTACCTGTCGGTACTCCGCTGATCGACCTCCTGGTATCCAGACCCCTGGCCTGTCCCCGATCACTCTCTTTGGTTGTATTTACGTTAATAAAGCTTCACGTTATCGCTTCACTGGTCTTTGGTCTCCCCTTACCCCCTCTTGACACCTAGTCTGTATCTCTGAAGTGTGATAATATTATATTCATTTTATACTCTGCAAATAAATCAGCAAATTGTTATAATGTTAGGTCAAGTCATGGTGAGTTTCACAAATGTTTTGGTTATTAATCTAAGTCTGGAGGTTGACAACCTTTTTATTGGTCACATACATGTAAAAACACAGTGAAATTAATTTCTTTGCAATTAACACAATGAGTGAATACTTACATTTGGTAAAGCAGGATGTTGAAAATATCCAGTATTTTACAGTCAGAAACGTTGTCAATAACCTCTTCCACTGCCTGGACTTCTATGGATAATAGCAAGTAACTAACCCAGTCATATCACTTATTGGTGAACATCGTTTGGACATATGTTCCACTTGATGGAACATATTAGAACAAATAGGCAGGAGGCAGTCTATGTGCTCTGTTTATAAAGTAAGACCAGCTTTCACAACCGATTTTCTGAAAGATTTGCTAATTGGTCACATTTGAGCTCTATGAAGCTCCTTGGGTGATGCTTTTCATGCTTTTCACAAGTCGACAACGGTAATGCTGAGAGACTTTTTGTGTCTGTGCACAAGTGTGTGCATTCAAATTTGTCAGTCTGCCTGTCTGTCTGACTTCCAATTGCGTACCTCAGACAGTCCCACATGCCAGGCATACGCAATCGGCCTGTGGTTATCCTCTCCTCTCTTCTCATCCGTGTTCCTCTCACCTCTCCAGTGCTCTCCTCTTACCTCTCCACTTCTATTCACCTCTCTTCTCATCTGTGTTCCTCTCACCTCTCCAGTGCTCTCCTCTCACCTCTCTACTTCTATTCTCCTCTCTTCTCATCCGTGTTCCTCCCACCTCTCCAGTGCTCTCCTCTCACCTCTCTACTTCTATTCTCCTATCTTCTCATCCGTGTTCCTCTCACCTCTCCAGTGCTCTCCTCACCTCTCCACTTCTATTCTCCTCTCTTCTCATCCGTGTTCCTCTCGCCTCTCCCGTGCTTTTCCCTCACCTCTCCACAACTACTCTCCTCTATTTTCCCCCCTAATGGTGCCCTCACACCAAAGCGATCACCAGTTGCATATGGTTGCGAATAAAAAATAGTGGTCATACTTTTTGAACATGTTTAATAATTCTCTGCGAATGCCTGCGATAAATTTATACTCAACAGGGACGCAACAGGTACGCTACACACGCAACAAACGCAACAGGTACGCTACGCACGCAACACGATTGCAACAGGTACGCAACTCATAAGTTATGAACGCAGGTCCAAATTTGAGGAATCTGGCCAGGTTTTGGGGTCACTTTTATCAGATTTCTTGGTAGCTTTCCCCATGTTGACTCTTCGATGACCAAATCAAAAGGAAACACTGAATCGGCTCTACTTTTCTAGGTTTTTATCACGTGACCGATATTTGCAAATACCACGCAACTAGCACGCAGGTCAAACGCAACTTGTAAGTTTTGAACGCAACTCAAACGCAACTCGTAAGTTCTTCACGCAACTCACACGCAACTCACACACAACCCACATGCAACCCACACGCAACCCACACGCAACCCACACGCAACTCACACACAACCCACAAGCAACCCACACGCAACTCACACGCAACTCACACACAACCCACAAGCAACTCACACACAACCCACAAGCAACCCACACGCAACTCACACGCAACCCATAGGTCGAATAGGTTGCAAATTGACAAAACTGTTGATTTTGGTTGCGTTTGGTGCATATACAAATATTTTTTACACGCAACTCATAGGTTTCAGCATACGCTATGGTGTGAGGGCACCATTAGCTATAGACTCACATCAGGCGGCAAACTTGAATCCACCCATGTTTTTGTTGGGAGCAGGAAGGAGGGGTGGGGAGGGAGGAAACGCTACATGCGGTCTGATGTTTTTTCTTTGTGTGGGTCTGTTTGGCATGGTGGCCACTCGCCTTTGTCTTTGTACAGAGCGCGATGTAGTCATGTCCATGCTACCTGAGCCAAGCAAACTCAAAAGAAAAATGGAAAGAAAGCAACAGACATCAAAGAAAGGAAACTCACAATACCACAAAGGAAGGAATGTATTCATACAAACCTTTGTGTCTCCTTTGAGCAGTACGAGTGTGAAAACATTCCCCTAACATCCTTAGAGAGATAAGCAAGCATTGAGTCTTTTATACCATTCCCCCTTTATTATTCCTCTCTCCAGACCCGTCTTGACCACTTTTAAAGACCCTCAGATGTATTTTAAATCCTTAAAAAGCAGTAGTATCCTTTCTTAAAGCTGCAGTATATACGTTTTGCTGAGCCATAAGCTCAGCTCATTTGATTCAGGATTCAGGAATATCGTTCCTATTGGTCACGTTGCATCCCTGGGCTCCGCCCACTCTCTCATATTTTGTTGTACTTATAACAATGTGCACCAGGGGACACCACTTACACCTTTTCCCCACACATATTGGCATTTCATTAGCCATCTTTTTTCTCCTTACGTGTAAAAGAAAATCCTGTCGACATTGCCATGTCGTTTGTATGTATTTTTATGTGGTCATAACATTGTTGTTTTTTGACAGTTGGTTAGCCAGCTAGTGTCAACCCTATGGCTTTGTTTTACTCATCGTATTCTCCTGATTTTGATGAGCCATGTACAGCTCCGACCTCTTTGATACAGAAATATAATAAAAAATGTAAGTGTATAGGTAAATCTTCAACAATGAAGGTGAGTAATGTGTATGCTGGTGACCGCGGCCTCAGCCATGCAAGGCGGCAGCAGTTAGGGTTAGGGTGCCGGGTGTCAGGGACACCTTGACACTTCTGCTTGGAGGAGGAGCCGGGGGATGGAACCAACAACCTTCCTGTTGTGAGACGACTGCTCTACCTGCTACTGCCACCCCAAACATGCATTATTCAACTGACTAACACAAGACGTTTGACCGTATCTTTGGTCTGCACAATGGGAATGTCTGCTGATGAAATGTTTGTTGACTCTTGCTTTGGAGCCGTTCAAACTGTGTTCCATCGTACCATCAGCCAGCAATGAATTAGTACAATATCTGTTCATGCCACTCACATGCTGAAGTGATGTTCACTAAGCTGAAACTAAATCAAAGTGACTAATTTCCTTGTGCATTATGTTTTTAATTGCAAGCAAACATTAAAAAATGTAATTAAAATGTATCCTAATACTAGCACAACATGATAGTCTTCTTTGCTTCACTACTAGTGGATTGCAAAGGCATTTGTATCCATTATCCTTCAATTGGAGAGAGGAAGGTAGCTTCCTAATTTAAATGTGATTTGATAGTTGTATGTGTATTACCACAATACACAAGTGTGGCCACCCTTTGTTTTGACACAAATCTGTTGGTGTTTCTGCCAACAATGTGACAATTTCCCTAGTAACTTCTATAAGAATCCTGTACACCACCATTGCTTCTCTGAAGATGCTTGGTAGATGCTGCCAGTATATCTTCCAGGATAATTTATTCATTGAGGTCGATTTTGTATCATATTGAAGTGATTTAGCAGTTGTCTGTAGGGCACAGGTGACCTACCAGGCCCATCGTTTCCCGGGCTGGATCCACCTCTGCTCCATGGCGACACCTGCCCTCGAGGACCCCACCAGCTCCTGGTGGTTCTGAGCCCATCTTTTCCCGGGCTGGTTCCACCTCAGCTCCGTGGGTACCCCTCCCCCCGAGGACCCCACCTGCTCCCGAGGACCCCCACCTGCTCCCGAGGACCCCCACCTGCTCCCGTGGAGGACCCCATCGGCTCCCGAGGACCCCCACCTGCTCCCGAGGAGGACCCCACCAGCTCCCGAAGACCCCTTCCTATCTCGCGGACCCCTCTCTGCCGAAGACCGGGGCGAGATCGTGAGAACCCGGGGCTCTCGGGCGGTCGTCCAGTGCCTCCCCTCAGGGGGGGGATACTGTTGTGCCCCCACGCTCTAATCGATCCCAGGTGTTGCCCATCGTAATCGGGCCGGCTGAGGCAAATGAACATTTAGCCGCAGCTATGGGATTTACTCTACTTAAGGCTGTCAAAGACCGACGTCTGGGCTTGACCATTGCGCACCTCATCGAGAACCATCCTGACGAAGACCGACGTTGGGGCGAGACTGTTGGGAACCATCTGCCGAAGACTGACATTGGGGTTAGTAAAGCCATTATCCGTTGTTTTGGGTATCCTGTCTCTTCTTCTAGGTTCTCTGGCACATTTGACTCGCCGGTCTCGTTGGGTCCTAACAGAGAGATAGAGAGAGAGAAGAGGGGGGGATAAAGATAGAGCTTTGAAACACAAATATATATCTTGGGTGTTATTAGAAAGAGCTCTGGTGCATGGACGATTTCATGAGAGGAAAATTATAGACACGTCGCTCGGGATAATTACCTTTTGCAGCGCGATGGCATCTGGCCCAGTGTTATTGGATGGGAGGGAAGTGAGGAGAAAATATGAATGAGCTGGAGGAAAAAAAGTCATCAATTTTCCAAGAACTACAGAACTATGAGTAATAAAGTGTGTTAAAATAACTGAAAATATATTAGCCTGATGTGAAGCAGTTTACACAAGGCCCATTGCAAACTGCGTGCTATTTGAAATATGCTACAGAAAGACAGGATCTAGTATTCCAAGGCTTCAACTGAATGACATTCAGGATGAATGAATGAATGAATGAAGCTACCTAAAATAACATTTGGGACTACGAATTAAGGCATGTGTCTAACATGGTAGCTCAGGTGATCGATTGTAATGTGTCAGGTTGTCACGCAGAAGACGTACAAATAGGTGAGATGTATGTGTGTGTGTGTGTGCGTGTGAGGTTGTTGGGGGCTTAGGGTTATTTTCACTGCATTTGTTATATTGATCCACCCTGCCATAGTCCACCAATCTCCATTAATTCCACCTTCCTTACACAGACGCAAACACACACGTGGACACACACGTGCGCACAACACAAACACACACACATACACACACACACACACACACACACACACACACACACACATACACACACACACACACACATACACAACATATACACTACAACACACGCGCATATCCACGCGCCTGTGCACAAGCAAGCTTGCAGAGATGTATGTACGATCGATCTGCAATACAGTGGAATACAATTTCCAGATGAAAGAGTGCAGGAGTAAAAAAACTGAGCTTCTGGAGGCTGCTGCCCCTGACTTCCATCTCAGTGTCAGACTGGACCACGTTTAGTCACATCAAACAAGACAAGATAAGACAGTTGACTCTAGCAGAGGTCAATAATCCTAGACATCCTAAAGCCTCGGTAATTAGCACAGTTATTTTGAACAACCTTCATTGGCCAGTACAAGATACAATATTTTTATTTGCCATTTGTAACAAGTACGCTTACTCCCCATTCCCTCCCGCAGTATAAATCTTAAAAAAAAACATAAAAATATAAATGATATATACAATAAAATAAACCAAAAAAAGAGTATTAAAGTGAATTAAATTATATGAACATGTGCAGCAGCATCATGAATACAGTGCAGTACAGTGCAGTAACTTTGATGAGTCCAGAAAGTTCAGCAAAGTATGTAAGTGTAATGGTAATGACTATGTTATGAAAGTGAAAGTGGCAGCACTCATAGCAGTTCAGTAAGCGCACTGCCTGTGGATAAAAACTATCCTTAAACCTGGTAGTAAGTGTATGGATGCTTCGCAACCGGTGACCAGATGGTAGAGGGGTGAAGAGATGGTGCCCAGGGTGGTTGCAGTCCTTTATGATGGACA
This sequence comes from Muraenolepis orangiensis, assembly GCA_027704905.1. Lineage (NCBI taxonomy): Eukaryota > Metazoa > Chordata > Actinopteri > Gadiformes > Muraenolepididae > Muraenolepis > Muraenolepis orangiensis. The sequence goes on from CM051004.1 coordinate 20,865,569, forward strand.
TTGCCTTCTTCCGACATCTGGTCCTAAAGATCTCCTCAATGAATGGAAGTGCACACCCGATGATCTTTTCTGCTATCCTCACGACCCTCTGGATGGCTTTCTTGTCCCGTGCAGTGGTGTTGCCGTACCACACAGTGACGCCACCCATCACCGGTATAGGCCACCTCTGGCATACCGCTTTTTCTGAGGCAAAAAAACTGCGTGGCAGTACAGTCATGTGTGTACAGCAAGTACAGCCGGTGACTGAGGCAGCATCCTTGGGGTGCTCCGGTGTTGAGGATCAGAGTGGATGGGATGTTGTTCCCAATCTTCACCACTTGAGGCCTGCCCGTCAGGAAGTCCATAATCCAGTTACAGATGGGGGTGCCCAGACCACTGTAGGTCCCTCAGTTTCAGGACCAATTCGGAGGGAACGATGGTGTTGAACGCTGAGCTGTAGTTAATGAACAGCAGTCTGACGTAGGTGTCCCTCCTGTCTAGATGCTGCAGGGCCGTGTGTAGTGCCAGGGAAATGGCGTCGTCTACAGACCTGTTTGGTCTGTATGCAAACTGGAGTGGGTCTAGGGACTCAGGGATGGACTAGTTTATATGCGACATGACGAGTATGTACATTTTCCATGGAAGAAATATAAAATGCATTTGATGAGTTGAATTTACTTTCCGTTACTGTTCAGCCATTAGATTGGAGCTCAGTAGGGTAGATGAACACGACACAAAAGTGTGTTTGTTTGTTATCTGGTACCTTCTACCTTGTACCTTGGATTTAAAGCACATTCGTATGGAAAGCATGATCACAAGTAGGATCACAACCTTTTGACCTCTGGAGCATAATCCTCATTCCAATCACAATTCTGAGCATTCTTTCTCATCCACAAAGAAGCAGGAAGGATGTTTTAAAGTTTCAAAGAATGAAGCAACAGAGAAAAAGAAAGAAGGAGGTGTCACCAAACAACACATTCTCCCTTTTAATGAAACATGTTTCAAGTACCAACACAGTTTTGACATTTTGATGCCACTGGATATAAAGAACTCTAAATTGTTATTCTCTCTCCACTGAAAGGTTGTGATAAGCCTACAGCGAACACAAACACACACAGGATAAATATAGACCATTTTTATAGGAGCCATAAAACTATGAACGCAGCAACCACACAAACATTCCCACTCGGTGAGAGGGTGACATCTCGGAGCCAAAGTCCTGGTAGATTCAGTTTATTACAGACAGTACGTCACCAGCCTGTGTCTCACGATGTATTCCTGTGTGGATAGTCTGCACAGAGAGACGTTTACACCGCGCTCTGATACAGAAGGAGAGTTTGTTGTTGATCTTGTTGTTGTTGATCTTGTTGTTATAGATAGTTTGGTTTTGGTTTGGGATAGAAGGGGAAAAAAACACTGAAAGTGCAGCAACCCACTTGGTATGCTTAGCGTGTGTGTGTGTGTGTGGTGTGTGTGCGTGTGTGGTGTGTGGTGTGTGTGTGTGTGTGTGTGTGGTGTGTGTGTGTGTGTGTGTGTGTGTGTGTGTGTGCGTGTGTGTGGTGTGTGTGCTATGTTTGTGTGTGTGTGTATGTGTGTGTGTGTGTGTGTGTGTGTGTGTGTGTGTGTGTGTGTGTGTGTGTGTGTGTGTGAGTGGTGTGTGTGTGTGTGTGTGTGTGTGTGTATGTGCGCTGTGTGTGTGTGTGTGTGTGTGTGTGTGTGTGTGTGTGTGGGTGTGTGTCGTGTTGGAGCCAGTGTCCGTTTGAAAAAATCCAGCAAGCATAACCCCTGTGCAGGTGGTCCCCCAAGTGACTTCCTGCGTTGCGATCTTTCTATTCTTATGTCTATTGTCCCGTCCCCCACCCCCCACCTTTCCTTCAACAACCAGTCAGCTCCATTATGTTTTCCATGCAGCTTGTTATGCATGCTGGTGCAGCAAAACAAGGCACTTCAAATTCAAACTGATATGTGAACACACACACGTTTGCACATGCACGTTCGCACACATGCATATAAACACAAACAAACGCACGTGTACACTATTAATTTGCAGGCACACTGACCCACACATTGCGGCAAAGTCCTCTGCTGCCAAGCTGAAATCAAAGGTGTCTAATGTGTCTTTGCAGCTTGCAATACGCATAAGTTGCATCACTCTCTCCTCCTCCAGACGACTCTGCAGTGATGTTTTCAAACGATTCTGCAGGGAGAAGCCCCTCTCTGCTGGTCGCTTGACACGGGCAGAACACAGGCAATTTTAGCCAGTGTGGCCCAGTCGGGGTACAGCTCGCTGAACTCAGAAATTAGCACTTGGCAAGCTGTCGCAAACATTAAACCCCCATAGCCGTGGAGCGCTGCCATCACTGCACCTGCATCTCGTCGGGCGCGCTTGACGTCGATGAGAGGGGCGGCAGCTGATTCGGTCACTTCATGACCAAAATGGGCAATGACCTTTTCAGTGGCGTCTCTAGCATATTCCTGAAACGCTGAAAGGATAATTTACTATTATTATTATTAGTAGTAGGCTAAAGTAGTAGTAGGATAGGTACTAGCAAGCGATAAAGAGAATGTCAGGTACGCAGAAGTTATATATTTTAGAATATGTGCCGTTAGGAATAAAATGAATATAACCAAGAGAAATGTTGAGAGAATTGCTCACCAGATTGTGCTTTGGGGTATCGGGAGGGATTCAGAAGGATGTCGAGGGAGCTGAGGAGATCCAGGGTGTCAATGGGGAATCGGTCTTGTAACGCATTGATGAGATGCTGAATATACTTTGATCGTACGTTTTTGTGAGCCTGAATGGACCTTTCATTAAGATGTGTCACTTCCACATTTTTATACTTTCCATCTTGGAGACCATTTTGGAATTCCACCTCCTCTGGGCCAAGCTCATCTTTCAACTGTGTAAGACCTGCGATAGATGCTTGAACAATTGGCCTGATGCTGCCATGATTGGCGTCCTCCTTTTGAAAAACCAAACTCAAATTGGTCATCACTGGAAGTACATCAGACAGTGAGTGGGTGAGGGCAACGAAAGAGTACTGCTGAATCTGATTTAGAATACCGTGGGCTTGGCCATTTCCGTTCACCTTTTCACTGTTCAACTCCATTACCAGAGCAGGCCAGTTGCTTTTAACGCTTTGCAAGGACAGCCAACGGGACAGCGCATGGCCGTTTCAAACTAACCATGTCTTCGCCGCTGACGGAGGCGATTTGTCCTACTTGCGGAGTGCTTGTAGAATGAATGGATTGTGTTCACAGTGCGTCTGTATGCGCTCACCTGACTCACAGCATTTGCTGCCTCTACAGCTGCCAGTGCAGCTCGGTGAGCGATACAGTGCACCTGGATCAAGAAGAGATTGTCTCTCTTCAAGAGAGCACCAACTCCAGCACGCTTCCCTGTCATCACACTGGCTCCATCCGAGCCCAGGCCCATGACCTTGGATAACTCAACTCCTGTCCCTCTCGGCACCTCCGCTACTTTCTCATATATGCACTGCGCAGTTCCGGAATGCAAGTTGTAATTGCCCAGGAAAGACGTCTCAATCTGGCCCTTGTTTTGAATCTTGGCATATACGATTAATTTATTTTCCACTGCAATACTCAGTCTCATCAATGATGATTCCAATGAATTCACTGCCCTTAAGTTTTTCGTCAAGCTGCCTCATTAATAATCAATAACAATAACAATCAATAACACCCTCCAGTGCCCTCTCCATATCACACAAGGATTCGCTGTGCCTGTATATGCCGTCATTGGTTTCAAAATCAGGAGCCCCTACTGCCTTCAGTAAATCAGTCATTCCTCTGAACTAGTGACCTGGAATGTCATTTTTGGCCATGTGAAACACTACTTTGAATTGGGAATGCAGCTTCTGGCTGGTCCGTTCTTTAGCGCTGTCGATTTATTTAACTTTTCATAGCCATTTGTTGTTGTTAACTGAGAAAGTATGATCTTGGCACTGGCTGTGCTCTGTGAGGGCTGATGCTCTCATGTTGGTTGACCCTCTAGTAAAGACCTTTTTCCTCCCTGACCTAGCACAAAGGGAGCAAAACGTTTTGTCCACTCCATCGACACTTTCGCATTGAAGCCAAGTTAATTTTTTTTGCCACTCGGCTTTAAAGTGTACTCTCGCCTTCTTTGCCACTGGACCTTCGGTTTCGGATGTTTGCGGGGTTTCTTCATCAGGCACAGAGTCAGAGGTAGGCTTATTTATAGGCTTACTGCTATTTTTAAGGAAAAATATCTTAGCCATATCTTACTGCGTGCTACGAAGTCTAAGGCAACTGATACATTGCTTCAAAGTTTAATAGTAGTGGGCCTATAATAAGTATTGCAGAAGAGTGCACCCTTTTGGGGGGGAGGGGGTAGTAATAAAGCTGTCAAAACTCAAATGTCCAGGATCTAAGTTTTGTATGAGCATTATTACCGGACATTTTAACCGGCAGGTTTTTAAATTACCGTTTTCTTATAATTTTTACCCGCTAAAAACCGGTAAATACCGGCTAACGGAAACCCTGACATGCACATGTATAAACTACAAATTTGCAGACACTTGCACAAACACACA